>CM042474.1:6804166-7404166 GCA_023621385.1 Quercus gilva | reverse complement strand
AGCACCATGCAAGGCCTTGGTTCTGTCTAACACTTAATTCTTGGAGTGGTTAGTTTCCCCATAGGTTTGAGTTCAAGGATCATGCAAAGCCATGGCTCTGATTAACACTTGGTTCTTTTGAAGAAACTAGTTTTCCCATAGGTTTGAGTCTGAAGACCATGCAAGACCTTGGTTCTGTCTAGTACTTAGTTCTTGAAATGGTTAGTTTCCCCAAAGGCTTGAGTCCTAGAACCATGCAAGGCCTTAGTTCTGTCAAAAATTTGATTCTTGAAGGGGTTAGTTTCCCTATAGGCTTGAGTTTGAGGACCATGCAAGGCCTTGGTTCTGTCTAACACTTGGTTCTTCTAAAGTAACTAGTTTTCTCATAGGTTTGAGTCTGAAGACCATGCAAGACCTTGGTTCTGTCTAGCACTTAGTTCTTGAAGTAGTAGTTTCCCCATAGGCTTGAGTCCATGGACCATGCAAAGCCTTGGTTCTATCTAATACTTGATTCTTGAAGTGGTTAGTTTCCCTATAGGCTTGAGTCCGAGGAGCATGCAAGGCCTTGGTTCTATCTAACACTTGATTCTTAAAGTGGTTAGTTTCCCCATAGGCTTGAGTCTGAGGACCTTGCAAGGCCTTAGTTCTGTATAACACTTGATTTTTCTGAAATAACTAGTTTTCCCATAAGTTTGAGTCCGAATACCACGCAAGACCTTGGTTCTGTCTAGCACCTAGTTCTTGAAGTAGTTAGTTTCCCCATAGGCTTGAGTCCGAGGACCATGCAAGGCCTTGGTTCTATCTAACACTTGATTCTTGAAGTGGTTAGTTTCCCCAAAGGCTTGAGCCTGAGGACAATGCAAGGCCTTGGTTCTATCTAACACTTGATTCTTGAAGTGGTTAGTTTCTCCAAAGGCTTGAGTCCGAGGACCATGCTCGGCCATGGTTTTGTCTGACACTTGATTTTTCTGAAGTAACTAGTTTTCTCATAGGTTTCAGTCCGAAGACCGTGCAAGACCTTGGTTTTGTCTAGCACCTAGTTCTTGACGTAGTTAGTTTCCCCATAGGCTTGAGACCGAGGACTATGTAAGGTCTTGGTTCTGTCTAACACTTGATTCTTGGAGTGGTTAGTTTCGCCATAAGCTTGAGTTCGAGGACCATGCAAGGCCTTGGTTCTGTCTAACACTTGGTTCTGATGAAGTAACTAGTTTTCCCATAGGTTTGAGTCTGAAGACCATGCAAGGCCTTGGTTCTGTCTAGCACTTAGTTCTTGAAGTAGTAGTTTCCCCATAGGCTTGAGTCCATGGACCATGCAAAGCCTTGGTTCTATCTAATACTTGATTCTTGAAGTGGTTAGTTTCCCTATAGGCTTGAGTCCGAGGAGCATGCAAGGCCTTGGTTCTATCTAACACTTGATTCTTAAAGTGGTTAGTTTCCCCATAGGCTTGAGTCCGAGGACCTTGCAAGGCCTTAGTTCTGTATAACACTTGATTTTTCTGAAGTAACTAGTTTTCCCATAAGTTTGAGTCCGAATACCACGCAAGACCTTGGTTCTGTCTAGCACCTAGTTCTTGAAGTGGTTAGTTTCCCCAAAGGCTTGAGCCTGAGGACCATGCAAGGCCTTGGTTCTATCCAACACTTGATTCTTGAAGTGGTTAGTTTCTCCAAAGGCTTGAGTCCGAGGACCATGCACGGCCACGGTTTTGTCTGACACTTGATTTTTCTGAAGTAACTAGTTTTCCCATAGGTTTCAGTCCGAAGACCGTGCAAGACCTTGGTTTTGTCTAGCACCTAGTTCTTGACGTAGTTAGTTTCCCCATAGGCTTGAGACCGAGGACAATGTAAGGTCTTGGTTCTGTCTAACACTTGATTCTTGCAGTGGTTAGTTTCGCCATAAGCTTGAGTTCGAGGACCATGCAAGGCCTTGGTTCTGTCTAACACTTGGTTCTGATGAAGTAACTAGTTTTCCCATAGGTTTGAGTCTGAAGACCATGCAAGGCCTTGGTTCTGTCTAGTACTTAGTTCTTGAAGTGGTTAGTTTCCCGATAGGCTTGAGTACAAGGACCATGCAAGGCCTTGGTTCTGTCTAACATTTGATTCTTGAAGGGGTTAGTTTCCCTCTAGGCTTGAGTCCGAGGGCCATGCAAGGCCTTGCTTCTGTCTAACACTTGATTTTTTTGAAGTAACTAGTTTTCCCACAAGTTTGAGTCCGAAGTCCATGCAACACCTTGGTTCTGTCTAGCACCTAGTTCTTAAAGTAGTTAGTTTCCCCATAGGCTTATGTCCGAGGACCGTACAAGGTCTTCGTTCTGTCCAACACTTGATTCTTGGAGTGGTTAGTTTCCACATGGGCTTGAGTTCGGGGATAATCCAAGGCCTTGGTTCTATTTAACACTTGGTTCTTTTGAAGTAACTGGTTTTCCCATAGGTTTGAGTCTGAAGACCATGCAAGATCTTGGTTCTGCTTAACACTTGGTTCTTTTGAAGTAACTGGTTTGCCCATAGGTTTGAATGTGATGACCATGCAAGACCTTGGTTCTGTCTAGTACTTAGTTCTTGAAGTAGTTAGTTTCCCCACAGTCTTGAGACCGAGGACCATGCAAGGCCTTGGTTCTGTCTAACATTTGATTCTTGAAGGGGTTAGTTTCCCAATAGGCTTGAGTTTGAGGACCATGCAAGGCCTTGGTTATGTCTAACACTTGATTCTTGAAATGGTTAGTTTCCCTATAGGCTTGAGTCCGAGGACCATGCAAGGCCTTGGTTCTATCTAACACTTGATTCTTGAAGTGGTTAGTTTCCCTATAGGCTTGAGTTCGAGGACCATGCAAGGCCTTAGTTCTGTCTAACACTTGATTTTTTTGATGTAACTAGTTTTCCTATAGGTTTGAGTTTTAAGACCATGCAAGACCCTGGTTCTGTCTAACTCCTTGTTCTTGATGTAATTAGTTTCCCCATAGGCTTGAGTCCGAGGACCATGCAAGGCCTTGGCTCTATCTAACACTTGATTCTTGAAGTGGTTAGTTTCCCTATAGGCTTGAGTCCGAGGACCATGCAAGGCCTTAGTTCTATCTAACACTTGATTCTTGAAGTGGTTAGTTTCCCCATAAGCTCGAGTCCGACGACCATGCAAGGCCTTAGTTCTGTCTAACACTTGATTTTTCTGAAATAACTAGTTTTCCCATAGGTTTGAGTCCAAAGACAATGCAAGACCTTGGTTCTGTCTAGCCCTTAGTTCTTGAAGTAGTTAGTTTCCCCACAGGCTTGAGTCCGAGGACCATGCAAGGCCTTGGTTCTATCTAACACTTGATTCTTGAAGTGGTTAGTTTCCCCAAAGGCTAGACTCCGAAGACCGTGCAAGGCCTTGGTTCTGTTTAACAGTTGATATTTCTAAAGTAACCAGTTTCCCCAAAGGCTTGAGTCTGAGGACCATGCAAGGCCTTGGTTCTGTTTAACACTTGATATTTCTGAAGTAACTAGTTTTCCTTTAGGTTTGAGTCCGAAGACCATGCAAGACCTTGGTTCTATCTAGCACCTAGTTCTTAAATAAGTTAGTTTCCCCATAGGCTTGTGTCTGAGGACTAGCAAGGCCTTTGTTCTGTCTAACACTTGTCTCTTGACGTGGTTAGTTTCCCCAAAGGCTTGAGTCCAAGGACCATGCAAGGCCTTAGTTCTGTCTAACACTTGGTTCTTCTGAAGTAACTAGTTTTCTCGTAGGTTTGAGTCTGAAGACCATGCAAGACCTTAGTTCTATCTAGCACCTAGTTCTTGAAGTAGTTAGTTTCCCCAAAGGCTTGAGTCCGAAGACCATGCAAGCCCTTGGTTCTATCTAGCACCTAGTTCTTGAAGTAGTTAGTTTCCCCACAAGCTTGAGTCCGAGGACCATGCAAGGCCTTGGTTCTATCTAACACTTGATTCTTGGAGTGGTTAGTTTCCCCATAAGTTTGAGTTCGAGGATCACGCATGGCCATGGTTCTGTTTAACACTTGGTTCTTTTGAAGTAACTAGTTTTCCCATACGTTTGAGTCTGAAGACCATGCAAGACCTTGGTTCTGTCTAGTACTTAGTTCTTGAAGTGGTTAGTTTCCCATAGGCTTGAGTCCCAGGACCGTGCAAGGCCTTGGTTCTGTCTAACCTTTGATTCTTGTAGGGGTTAGTTTCCCTATAGGCTTGAGTTTGAGGACCATGCAAGGCCTTGGTTCTGTCTAACACTTGGTTCTTCTGAAGTAACTAGTTTTCTCATAGGTTTGAGTCTGAAGACCATGCAAGACCTTAGTTCTGTCTAGCACCTAGTTCTTGAAGTAGTTAGTTTCCCCACAGGCTTGAGTCCGAAGACCATGCAAGACCTTGGTTATGTCTAGCACCTAGTTCTTGAAGTAGTTAGTTTCCCCATAGGCTTGAGTCCGAGGACCATGCAAGGCCTTGGTTCTATCTAACACTTGATTCTTGAAGTGGTTAGTTTCCCTATAGGCTTGAGTCCGAGGAGCATGCAAGGCCTTGGTTCTATCTAACACTTGATTCTTAAAGTGGTTAGTTTCCCCATAGGCTTGAGTCCGAGGACCTTGCAAGGCCTTAGTTCTGTATAACACTTGATTTTTCTGAAATAACTAGTTTTCCCATAAGTTTGAGTCCGAATACCACGCAAGACCTTGGTTCTGTCTAGCACCTAGTTCTTGAAGTAGTTAGTTTCCCCATAGGCTTGAGTCCGAGGACCATGCAAGGCCTTGGTTCTATCTAACACTTGATTCTTGAAGTGGTTAGTTTCCCCAAAGGCTTGAGCCTGAGGACAATGCAAGGCCTTGGTTCTATCTAACACTTGATTCTTGAAGTGGTTAGTTTCTCCAAAGGCTTGAGTCCGAGGACCATGCACGGCCATGGTTTTGTCTGACACTTGATTTTTCTGAAGTAACTAGTTTTCTCATAGGTTTCAGTCCGAAGACCGTGCAAGACCTTGGTTTTGTCTAGCACCTAGTTCTTGACGTAGTTAGTTTCCCCATAGGCTTGAGACCGAGGACTATGTAAGGTCTTGGTTCTGTCTAACACTTGATTCTTGGAGTGGTTAGTTTCGCCATAAGCTTGAGTTCGAGGACCATGCAAGGCCTTGGTTCTGTCTAACACTTGGTTCTGATGAAGTAACTAGTTTTCCCATAGGTTTGAGTCTGAAGACCATGCAAGGCCTTGGTTCTGTCTAGCACTTAGTTCTTGAAGTAGTAGTTTCCCCATAGGCTTGAGTCCATGGACCATGCAAAGCCTTGGTTCTATCTAATACTTGATTCTTGAAGTGGTTAGTTTCCCTATAGGCTTGAGTCCGAGGAGCATGCAAGGCCTTGGTTCTATCTAACACTTGATTCTTAAAGTGGTTAGTTTCCCCATAGGCTTGAGTCCGAGGACCTTGCAAGGCCTTAGTTCTGTATAACACTTGATTTTTCTGAAGTAACTAGTTTTCCCATAAGTTTGAGTCCGAATACCACGCAAGACCTTGGTTCTGTCTAGCACCTAGTTCTTGAAGTGGTTAGTTTCCCCAAAGGCTTGAGCCTGAGGACCATGCAAGGCCTTGGTTCTATCCAACACTTGATTCTTGAAGTGGTTAGTTTCTCCAAAGGCTTGAGTCCGAGGACCATGCACGGCCACGGTTTTGTCTGACACTTGATTTTTCTGAAGTAACTAGTTTTCCCATAGGTTTCAGTCCGAAGACCGTGCAAGACCTTGGTTTTGTCTAGCACCTAGTTCTTGACGTAGTTAGTTTCCCCATAGGCTTGAGACCGAGGACAATGTAAGGTCTTGGTTCTGTCTAACACTTGATTCTTGCAGTGGTTAGTTTCGCCATAAGCTTGAGTTCGAGGACCATGCAAGGCCTTGGTTCTGTCTAACACTTGGTTCTGATGAAGTAACTAGTTTTCCCATAGGTTTGAGTCTGAAGACCATGCAAGGCCTTGGTTCTGTCTAGTACTTAGTTCTTGAAGTGGTTAGTTTCCCGATAGGCTTGAGTACAAGGACCATGCAAGGCCTTGGTTCTGTCTAACATTTGATTCTTGAAGGGGTTAGTTTCCCTCTAGGCTTGAGTCCGAGGGCCATGCAAGGCCTTGCTTCTGTCTAACACTTGATTTTTTTGAAGTAACTAGTTTTCCCACAAGTTTGAGTCCGAAGTCCATGCAACACCTTGGTTCTGTCTAGCACCTAGTTCTTAAAGTAGTTAGTTTCCCCATAGGCTTATGTCCGAGGACCGTACAAGGTCTTCGTTCTGTCCAACACTTGATTCTTGGAGTGGTTAGTTTCCACATGGGCTTGAGTTCGGGGATAATCCAAGGCCTTGGTTCTATTTAACACTTGGTTCTTTTGAAGTAACTGGTTTTCCCATAGGTTTGAGTCTGAAGACCATGCAAGATCTTGGTTCTGCTTAACACTTGGTTCTTTTGAAGTAACTGGTTTGCCCATAGGTTTGAATGTGATGACCATGCAAGACCTTGGTTCTGTCTAGTACTTAGTTCTTGAAGTAGTTAGTTTCCCCACAGTCTTGAGACCGAGGACCATGCAAGGCCTTGGTTCTGTCTAACATTTGATTCTTGAAGGGGTTAGTTTCCCAATAGGCTTGAGTTTGAGGACCATGCAAGGCCTTGGTTATGTCTAACACTTGATTCTTGAAATGGTTAGTTTCCCTATAGGCTTGAGTCCGAGGACCATGCAAGGCCTTGGTTCTATCTAACACTTGATTCTTGAAGTGGTTAGTTTCCCTATAGGCTTGAGTTCGAGGACCATGCAAGGCCTTAGTTCTGTCTAACACTTGATTTTTTTGATGTAACTAGTTTTCCTATAGGTTTGAGTTTTAAGACCATGCAAGACCCTGGTTCTGTCTAACTCCTTGTTCTTGATGTAATTAGTTTCCCCATAGGCTTGAGTCCGAGGACCATGCAAGGCCTTGGCTCTATCTAACACTTGATTCTTGAAGTGGTTAGTTTCCCTATAGGCTTGAGTCCGAGGACCATGCAAGGCCTTAGTTCTATCTAACACTTGATTCTTGAAGTGGTTAGTTTCCCCATAGGCTCGAGTCCGACGACCATGCAAGGCCTTAGTTCTGTCTAACACTTGATTTTTCTGAAATAACTAGTTTTCCCATAGGTTTGAGTCCAAAGACAATGCAAGACCTTGGTTCTGTCTAGCCCTTAGTTCTTGAAGTAGTTAGTTTCCCCACAGGCTTGAGTCCGAGGACCATGCAAGGCCTTGGTTCTATCTAACACTTGATTCTTGAAGTGGTTAGTTTCCCCAAAGGCTAGACTCCGAAGACCGTGCAAGGCCTTGGTTCTGTTTAACAGTTGATATTTCTAAAGTAACCAGTTTCCCCAAAGGCTTGAGTCTGAGGACCATGCAAGGCCTTGGTTCTGTTTAACACTTGATATTTCTGAAGTAACTAGTTTTCCTTTAGGTTTGAGTCCGAAGACCATGCAAGACCTTGGTTCTATCTAGCACCTAGTTCTTAAATAAGTTAGTTTCCCCATAGGCTTGTGTCTGAGGACTAGCAAGGCCTTTGTTCTGTCTAACACTTGTCTCTTGACGTGGTTAGTTTCCCCAAAGGCTTGAGTCCAAGGACCATGCAAGGCCTTAGTTCTGTCTAACACTTGGTTCTTCTGAAGTAACTAGTTTTCTCGTAGGTTTGAGTCTGAAGACCATGCAAGACCTTAGTTCTATCTAGCACCTAGTTCTTGAAGTAGTTAGTTTCCCCAAAGGCTTGAGTCCGAAGACCATGCAAGCCCTTGGTTCTATCTAGCACCTAGTTCTTGAAGTAGTTAGTTTCCCCACAAGCTTGAGTCCGAGGACCATGCAAGGCCTTGGTTCTATCTAACACTTGATTCTTGGAGTGGTTAGTTTCCCCATAAGTTTGAGTTCGAGGATCACGCATGGCCATGGTTCTGTTTAACACTTGGTTCTTTTGAAGTAACTAGTTTTCCCATACGTTTGAGTCTGAAGACCATGCAAGACCTTGGTTCTGTCTAGTACTTAGTTCTTGAAGTGGTTAGTTTCCCATAGGCTTGAGTCCCAGGACCGTGCAAGGCCTTGGTTCTGTCTAACCTTTGATTCTTGTAGGGGTTAGTTTCCCTATAGGCTTGAGTTTGAGGACCATGCAAGGCCTTGGTTCTGTCTAACACTTGGTTCTTCTGAAGTAACTAGTTTTCTCATAGGTTTGAGTGTGAAGACCATGCAAGACCTTAGTTCTGTCTAGCACCTAGTTCTTGAAGTAGTTAGTTTCCCCACAGGCTTGAGTCCGAAGACCATGCAAGACCTTGGTTATGTCTAGCACCTAGTTCTTGAAGTAGTTAGTTTCCCCATAGGCTTGAGTCCGAGGACCATGCAAGGCCTTGGTTCTATCTAACACTTGATTCTTGAAGTGGTTAGTTTCCCTATAGGCTTGAGTTTGGGGACCATGCAAGGCCTTGGTTCTATTCAACATTTGATTCTTGAAGTGGTTAGTTTCGCCAAAGGCTTGAGTCCGAGGACCATGCAAGGCCTTGGTTCTGTCTAACACTTGATTTTTCTGAAGTAACTAGTTTTCCCAAAGGTTTGAATCTAAAGACCATGCAAGACCTTGGTTCTGTATAGTACTTAGTTCTTGAAGTGGTTAGTTTCCCCACAGGCTTAAGTCCAAGGACCATGCAAGGCCTTGGTTCTGTATAACATTTGATTCTTGAACGGGTTAGTTTCCCTATAGGCTTAAGTCCGAAGACCATGTGAGGCCCTGGTTCTTTCTAACACTTAATTCTTGAAGTGGTTTGTCTCCCAATAGGCTTGAGTCCAACGACCATGCAAGGCCTTGGTTCTGTCTAACACGTGATTCTTGAAGTGGTTAGTTTCCCTCTAGGCATGAATCTGAGGGCCACGCATGGCCTTGGCTCTGACTGACACTTGATTCTTAAAGTGGTTAGTTTCCCCATAGGCCTGAGTCCGACAACCATGCAAGGCCTTGGTTTTGTCTAACACTTGATTTTTTTGAAGTAACTAGTTTTCCCATAGGTTGACTTCGAAGACCATGCAACACCTTGGTTCTGTCTAGAACCTAGTTCTTGAAGTAGTTAGTTTCCCCATAGGCTTACGTCCAAGGACCATGCAAGGCCTTGGTTCTGTCTAACATTTGATTTTTGAAGGGGTTAGTTTCCCAATAGGCTTGAGTCCGAAGACCATGTGAGGCCGTGGTTCAGTCTAACACTTGATTCTTGAAGTGGTTTGTCTCCCAACAGGCTTGAGTCCGACAACCATGCAAGGCCTTGGTTCTGTCTAGCACGTGATTCTTGAAGTGGTTAGTTTCCCTCTAGGCATGAATCTGAGGACCACGCATGGCCTTGGCTCTGTCTAACACTTGATTCTTAAAGTGGTTAGTTTCCCCATAGGCCTGAATCCGACAACCATGCAAGGCCTTGGTTTTGTCTAGCACTTGATTTTTTTGAAGTAACTAGTTTTCCCATAGGTTGACTTCGAAGACCATGCAACACCTTGGTTCTGTCTAGAACCTAGTTCTTGAAGTAGTTAGTTTCCCCATAGGCTTAAGTCCGAGGACCATGCAAGGCCTTGGTTCTGTCTAACACTTGATTCTTGGAGTGGTTAGTTTCCACATAGGCTTGAGTTCGAGGATCATGCAAGGCCTTGGTTCTGTTTCACACTTGGTTCTTTTGAAGTAACTGGTTTTCCCACATGTTTGAGTGTGAAGATCGTGCAAGACCTTGGTTCTGTCTAGTACTTAGTTCTTGAAGTGGTTAGTTTCCCACAGGCTTGAGTCCGAGGACCATGCAAGGCCTTGGTTCTGTCTAACATTTGATTCTTGAAGGGGTTAGTTTCCCTATAGGCTTGAGTTTGAGGACCATGCAAGGCCTTGGTTATGTCTAACACTTGATTCTTGAAGTGGTTAGTTTCCATATAGGCTTGAGTCCGAAGACCTTGCAAGGCCTTAGTTCTGTCTAACACATGATTTTTCTGAAGTAACTAGTTTTCCTATATGTTTGAGTCTGAAGACCATGCAGGACCTTGGTTCTGACTAACTCCTAGTTCTTGAAGTAATTAGTTTCCCCATAGGCTTGAGTCCGAGGACCATGCAAGGCCTTGGCTCTATCTAACACTTGATTCTTGAAATGGTTAGTTTCCCTATAGGCTTGAGTCCGAGGACCATGCAAGGCCTTGGTTCTATCCAACACTTGATTCTTGAAGTGGTTAGTTTCCCCAAAGGCTTGAGTCCGAGGACTATGCAAGGCCTTGGTTCTGTCTAACACTTCATTTTTCGGAAGTAACAACTTTTCCCATAGGTTTGAGTCCGAAGACAATGCAAGACCTTGGTTCTGTCTAGCACCTAGTTCTTGAAGTTGTTAGTTTCCTCGCAGGCTTGAGTCCGAGAACCATGCAAGGCCTTGGTTCTATCTAACACTTGATTCTTGAAGTGGTCAGTTTCCCCAAAGGCTTGAGTCCGAGGACCATGCAAGGCCTTGGTTCTGTTTAACACTTAATATTTCTGAAGTAACCAGTTTTCCTATAAGTTTGACTACGAAGACCATGCAAGACCTTGGTTCTGTCTAGCACCTAGATATTAAATTAGTTAGTTTCCCCATAGGCCTGTGTCCGAGGACCATGCAAGGCCTTTGTTCTGTCTAACACTTGTTTCTTGAAGTGGTTGGTTTCCCCACAGGCTTGAATCCAAGATCCATGCAAGGCCTTAGTTCTGTCTAACACTTGGTTCTTCTGAAGTAACTAGTCTTCTCATAGGTTTGAGTCTAAAGACCATGCAAGACCTTAGTTCTGTCTAGCACCTAGTTCTTGAAGTAGTTAGTTTCCCCACAGGCTTGAGTCCGAAGACCATGCAAGACCTTGGTTCTGTCTAGCACCTAGTTCTTGAAGTAGTTTGTTTCCCCATAAACTTGAGTCCGAGGACCATGCAAGGCCTTGGTTCTGTCTAACACTTGATTTTTCGGAAGTAACTAGTTTTCCCATAGGTTTGATTCCGAAGACAATGCAAGACCCTGGTTCTGTCCAGCACCTAGTTCTTGAAGTAGTTAGTTTCCCCATAGGCTTGAGTCCGAGGACCATGCCAAGTCTTGGTTCTATCTGGCACTAGATTCTTGAAGTGGTTAATTTCCCCAAAGGCTTGAGTCCGAGGACCATGCAAGGGCTTGGTTCTGTCTAACACTTGATTTTTCTGAACTAACTAGTTTTCCCATAGGTTTGAGTCCGAAGACCACGCAAGACCTTGGTTCTGTCTAGCACCTTGTTCTTAAAGTAATTAGTTTCCCAATGGGCTTATGTCCGAGGACCATCCAAGGCTTTTGTTCTGTCTAACACTTGATTCTTAAAGTGGTTAGTTTCCCTATAAGCTTGAGTCCAAGGACCATGCAAGGCCTTAGTTCTGTCTAACACTTTGTTCTTCTGAAGTAACTAGTTTTCTCATAGGTTTGAGTCTGAAGACCATGTAAGACCTTAGTTCTGTCTAGCACCTAGTTCTTGAAGTAGTTAGTTTCCCAATAGGCTTGTGTCCGAGGACCATGCAAGGCCTTTGCTCTGTCTAACACTTGATTCTTGAAGTGGTTAGTTTCCCCATAAGCTTGAGTCCAAGGACCATGCAAGGCCTTAGTTCTGTCTAACACTTGGTTCTTCTGAAGTAACTACTTTGCTAATAGGTTTGAGTCTGAAGACCATGCAAGACCTTAGTTCTGTCTAGCACCTAGTTCTTGAAGTAGTTAGTTTCCCCACAGGCTTGAGTCCGAAGACCATGCAAGACTTTGGTTCTGTCTAGCACCTAGTTCTTGAAGTAGTTAGGTTCCCCATAGGCTTGGGTCCGAGCACCATGCAAGGCCTTGGTTCTGTCTAACACTTGATTCTTAAAGTGGTTAGTTTCCCCATAGGCCTGAGTCCGACAACCATGCAAGGCCTTGGTTTTGTCTAACACTTGATTTTTTTGAAGTAACTAGTTTTCCCATAGGATGACTTCGAAGACCATGCAACACCTTGGTTCTGTCTAGAACCTAGTTCTTGAAGTAGTTAGTTTCCCCATAGGCTTAAGTCCAAGGACCATGCAAGGCCTTGGTTCTGTCTAACATTTGATTCTTGAAGGGGTTAGTTTCCCTATAGGCTTGAGTCCGAAGACCATGTAAGGCCTTGGTTCTGTCTAACACTTGATTCTTGAAGTGGTTTGTCTCCGAATAGGCTTGAGTTCGACGACCAGGCAAGGCCTTGGTTCTGTCTAACACGTGATTCTTGAAGTGGTTAGTTTAACTCTAGGCATGAATCTGAGGACCACGCATGGCCTTGGCTCTGTCTAACACTTGATTCTTAAAGTGGTTAGTTTCCCCAAAAGCCTGAGTCCGACAACCATGCAAGGCCTTGGTTTTGTCTAACACTTGATTTTTTTTAAGTAACTAGTTTTCCCATAGGTTGACTTCGAAAACTGTGCAACACCTTGGTTCTGTCTAGAACCTAGTTCTTGAAGTAGTTAGTTTCCCCATAGGCTTAAGTCCGAGGACCATGCAAGGTCTTGGTTCTGTCTAACACTTGATTCTTGGAGTGGTTAGTTTCCACATAGGCTTGAGTTCGAGGATCATGCAAGGCCTTGGTTCTGTTTCACACTTGGTTCTTTTGAAGTAACTAGTTTTCCCATAGGTTAGAGTTTAAAGACCATGCAAGATCTTGGTTCTGTTTAACATTTGGTTCTTTTGAAGTAACTGGTTTTCCCACATGTTTGAGTGTGAAGATCATGCAAGACCTTGGTTCTGTCTAGTACTTAGTTCTTGAAGTGGTTAGTTTCCCCACAAGCTTGAGTCCGAGGACCATGCAAGGCCTTGGTTCTGTCTAACATTTGATTCTTGAAGGGGTTAGTTTCCCTATAGGCTTGAGTTTGAGGACCATGCAAGGCCTTGGTTATGTCTAACACTTGATTCTTGAAGTAGTTAGTTTCCCTATAGGCTTGAGTCCGAAGACCATGCAAGGCCTTGGTTCTATCTAACACTTGATTCTTAAAGTGGTTAGTTTCCCTATAGGCTTGAGTTCGAGGACTATGCAAGGCCTTAGTTCTGTCAAACACTTGATTTTTCTGAAGTAACTAGTTTTCCTATAGGTTTGAGTCTGAAGACCATGCAGGACCTTAGTTCTGTCTAACTCCTAGTTCTTGAAGTAATTAGTTTCCCCATAGGTCTGAGTTCGAGGACCATGCAAGGCCTTGGCTCTATCTAACACTTGATTCTTGAAATGGTTAGTTTCCCTATAGGCTTGAGTCCGAGGACCATGCAAGGCCTTGGTTCTATCTAACACTTGATTCTTGAAGTGGTTAGTTTCTCCATAGGCTTGAGTTCGAGGACCATGCAAGGCCTTGGTTCTGTCTAACACTTCATTTTTCGGAAGTAACTAGTTTTCCCATAGGTTTGAGTCATAAGACAATGCAAGACCTTGGTTCTGTCTAGCACCTAGTTCTTGAAGTAGTTAGTTTCCCCGCAGGCTTGAGTCCGAGAACCATGCAAGGCCTTGGTTCTATCTAACACTTGATTCTTGAAGTGGTTAGTTTCCCCAAAGGCTTGAGTCCGAGGACTATGCAAGGCTTTGGTTCTGTCTAACACTTAATATTTCTGAAGTAACTAGTTTTCCTATAGGTTTGAGTCCAAAGACCATGCAAGACCTTGGTTCTGTCTAGCACCTAGTTCTTAAATTAGTTAGTTTCCCCATAGGCCTGTGTCCGAGGACCATGCAAGGCCTTTGTTTTGTCTAACACTTGTTTCTTGAAGTGGTTAGTCTCCCCATAGGCTTGAATCCAAGGACCATGCAAACCCTTAGTTCTGTCTAACACTTGGTTCTTCTGAAGTAACTAGTTTTCTCATAGGTTTGAGTCTAAAGACCATGCAAGACCTTAGTTCTGTCTAGCACCTAGTTCTTGAAGTAGTTAGTTTCCCCACAGGCTTGAGTCCGAAGACCATGCAAGACCTTGGTTCTGTCTAGCACCTAGTTCTTGAAGTAGTTAGTTTCCCCATAAACTTGAGTCCGAGGACCATGCACGGCCTTGGTTCTGTCTAACACTTGATTTTTCTGAACTAACTAGTTTTCCCACAGGTTTGAGTCCGAAGACAATGCAAGACCTTGGTTCTGTCTAGCACCTTGTTCTTAAAGTAGTTAGTTTCCCAATACGCTTGTGTCCGAGGACCATGAAAGGCTTTTGTTCTGTCAAACACTTAATTCTTGAAGTGGTTAGTTTCCCCAAAAGCTTGAGTCCAAGGACCATGCAAAGCCTTAGTTCCGTCTAACACTTGGTTCTTCTGAAGTAACTAGTTTTCTAATAGGTTTGAGTCTGAAGACCATGCAAGGCCTTAGTTCTGTCTAGCACCTAGTTCTTGAAGCAGTTAGTTTCCCAATAGGCTTGAGTCCGAAGACCATGCAAGACTTTGGTTCTGTCTAGCACCTAGTTCTTGAAGTAGTTAGCTTCCCCATAGGCTTGGGTCCGAGCACCATGCAAGGCCTTGGTTCTGTCTAACACTTGATTCTTGGAGTGGTTAGTTTCCCCATAGGTTTGAGTTCAAGGATCATGCAAAGCCATGGCTCTGATTAACACTTGGTTCTTTTGAAGAAACTAGTTTTCCCATAGGTTTGAGTCTGAAGACCATGCAAGACCTTGGTTCTGTCTAGTACTTAGTTCTTGAAATGGTTAGTTTCCCCAAAGGCTTGAGTCCTAGGACCATGCAGGGCCTTGGTTCTGTCTAAAATTTGATTCTTGAAGGGGTTAGTTTCCCTATAGGCTTGAGTTTGAGGACCATGCAAGGCCTTGGTTCTGTCTAACACTTGCTTCTTCTAAAGTAACTAGTTTTCTCATAGGTTTGAGTCTGAAGACCATGCAAGACCTTGGTTCTGTCTAGCACTTAGTTCTTGAAGTAGTAGTTTCCCCATAGGCTTGAGTCCATGGACCATGCAAAGCCTTGGTTTTATCTAATACTTGATTCTTGAAGTGGTTAGTTTCCCTATAGGCTTGAGTCCGAGGAGCATGCAAGGCCTTGGTTCTATCTAACACTTGATTCTTAAAGTGGTTAGTTTCCCCATAGGCTTGAGACCGAGGACCTTGCAAGGCCTTAGTTCTGTATAACACTTGATTTTTCTGAAGTAACTAGTTTTCCCATAAGTTTGAGTCCGAATACCACGCAAGACCTTGGTTCTGTCTAGCACCTAGTTCTTGAAGTAGTTAGTTTCCCCATAGGCTTGAGTCCGAGGACCATGCAAGGCCTTGGTTCTATCTAACACTTGATTCTTGAAGTGGTTAGTTTCCCCAAAGGCTTGAGCCTGAAGACCATGCCAGGCCTTGGTTCTATCCAACACTTGATTCTTGAAGTGGTTAGTTTCTCCAAAGGCTTGAGTCCGAGGACCATGCAAGGCCTTGGTTCTATCTAACACTTGATTCTTGAAGTGGTTAGTTTCCCCAAAGGCTTGAGCCTGAAGACCATGCAAGGCCTTGGTTCTATCCAACACTTGATTCTTGAAGTGGTTAGTTTCTCCAAAGGCTTGAGTCCGAGGACCATGCACGGCCACGGTTTTGTCTGACACTTGATTTTTCTGAAGTAACTAGTTTTCCCATAGGTTTCAGTCCGAAGACCTTGCAAGACCTTGGTTTTGTCTAGCACCTAGTTCTTGACGTAGTTAGTTTCCCCATAGGCTTGAGACCGAGGACTATGTAAGGTCTTGGTTCTGTCTAACACTTGATTCTTGGAGTGGTTAGTTTCGCCATAAGCTTGAGTTCGAGGACCATGCAAGGCCTTGATTCTGTCTAACACTTGGTTCTGATGAAGTAACTAGTTTTCCCACAGGTTTGAGTCTAAAGACCATGCAAGGCCTTGGTTCTGTCTAGTACTTAGTTCTTGAAGTGGTTAGTTTCCCGATAGGCTTGAGTACAAGGACCATGCAAGGCCTTGGTTCTGTCTAACACTTGGTTCTGATGAAGTAACTAGTTTTCCCACAGGTTTGAGTCTAAAGACCATGCAAGGCCTTGGTTCTGTCTAGTACTTAGTTCTTGAAGTGGTTAGTTTCCCGATAGGCTTGAGTACAAGGACCATGCAAGGCCTTGGTTCTGTCTAACATTTGATTCTTGAAAGGGTTAGTTTCCCTATAGGCTTGAGTCTGAGGCCCATGCAAGGCCTTGGTTCTGTCTAACACTTGATTTTTTTGAAGTAACTAGTTTTCCCACAGGTTTGAGTCCGAAGTCCATGCAACACCTTGATTCTGTCTAGCACCTAGTTCTTAAAGTAGTTAGTTTACCCATAGGCTTAAGTCCGAGGACCATGCAAGGCCTTCGTTCTGTCCAACACTTGATTCTTGGAGTGGTTAGTTTCCACATGGGCTTGAGTTCGAGGATAATCCAAGGCCTTGGTTCTATTTAACACTTGGTTCTTTTGAAGTAACTGGTTTTCCCATAGGTTTGAGTCTGAAGACCATGCAAGATCTTGGTTCTGTTTAACACTTGGTTCTTTTGAAGTAACTGGTTTGCCCATAGGTTTGAATGTGATGACCATGCAAGACCTTGGTTCTGTCTAGTACTTGGTTCTTGAAGTAGTTAGTTTCCCCACAGTCTTGAGACCGAGGACCATGCAAGGCCTTGGTTCTGTCTAACATTTGATTCTTGAAGGGGTTAGTTTCCCAATAGGCTTGAGTTTGAGGACCACGCAAGGCCATGGTTATGTCTAACACTTGATTCTTGAAATGGTTAGTTTCCCTATAGGCTTGAGTCCGAGGACCATGCAAGGCCTTGGTTCTATCTAACACTTGATTCTTGAAGTGGTTAGTTTCCCTATAGGCTTGAGTTCGAGGACCATGCAAGGCCTTAGTTCTGTCTAACACTTGATTTTTTTGATGTAACAAGTTTTCCTATAGGTTTGAGTTTGAAGACCATGCAAGACCTTGGTTCTGTCTAACTCCTTGTTCTTGATGTAATTAGTTTCCCCATAGGCTTGAGTACGAGGACCATGCAAGGCCTTGGCTCTGTCTAACACTTGATTCTTGAAGTGGTTAGTTTCCCTATAGGCTTGAGTCCGAGGACCATGCAAGGCCTTAGTTCTATCTAACACTTGATTCTTGAAGTGGTTAGTTTCCCCATAGGCTCGAGTCCGACGACCATGCAAGGCCTTGGTTCTGTCTAACACTTGATTTTTCTGAAATAACTAGTTTTCCCATAGGTTTGAGTCTGAAGACAATGCAAGACCTTGGTTCTGTCTAGCCCCTAGTTCTTGAAGTAGTTAGTTTCCCCACAGGCTTGAGTCCGAGGACCATGCAAGACCTTGGTTCTATCTAACACTTGATTCTTGAAGTGGTTAGTTTCCCCAAAGGCTTGACTCCGAAGACCGTGCAAGGCCTTGGTTCTGTTTAACAGTTGATATTTCTGAAGTAACCAGTTTCCCCAAAGGCTTGAGTCTGAGGACCATGCAAGGCCTTGGTTCTGTTTAACACTTGATATTTCTAAAGTGACTAGTTTTCCTATAGGTTTGAGTCCGAAGACCATGCAAGACCTTGGTTCTGTCTAGCACCTAGTTCTTAAATTAGTTAGTTTCCCCATAGGCTTGTGTCTGAGGACTAACAAGGCCTTTGTTCTGTCTAACACTTGTTTCTTGACGTGGTTAGTTTCCCCATAAGCTTGAGTCCAAGGACCATGCAAGGCCTTAGTTCTGTCTAACACTTGGTTCTTCTGAAGTAACTAGTTTTCTCCTAGGTTTGAGTCTGAAGACCATGCAAGACCTTAGTTCTATCTAGCACCTAGTTCTTGAAGTAGTTAGTTTCCCCACAGGCTTGAGTCCGAAGACCATGCAAGCCCTTGGTTCTGTCTAGCACCTAGTTCTTGAAGTAGTTAGTTTCCCCATAAGCTTGAGCCCGAGGACCATGCAAGGCCTTGGTTCTATCTAACACTTGATCCTTGGAGTGGTTAGTTTCCCCATAAGCTTGAGTTCGAGGATCACGCAAGGCCATGGTTCTGTTTAACACTTGGTTCTTTTGAAGTAACTAGTTTTCCCATACGTTTGAGTCTGAAGACCATGCAAGACCTTGGTTCTGTCTAGTACTTAGTTCTTGAAGTGGTTAGTTTCCCGTAGGCTTGAGTCCGAGGACCGTGCAAGGCCTTGGTTCTGTCTAACCTTTGATTCTTGAAGGGGTTAGTTTCCCTATAGGCATGAGTTTGAGGACCATGCAAGGCCTTGGTTCTGTCTAACACTTGGTTCTTCTGAAGTAACTAGTTTTCTCATAGGTTTGAGTCTGAAGAC
Source organism: Quercus gilva (assembly GCA_023621385.1). Classification (NCBI taxonomy): domain Eukaryota; kingdom Viridiplantae; phylum Streptophyta; class Magnoliopsida; order Fagales; family Fagaceae; genus Quercus; species Quercus gilva. Next base: position 7,385,957 of record CM042474.1, on the reverse strand, counting down.
CATGCAAGACCTTGGTTCTGTCTAGCACCTAGTTCTTGAAGTAGTTAGTTTCCCCATAGGCTTGAGTCCATGGACCATGCAAAGCCTTGGTTCTATCTAACACTTGCTTCTTGAAGTGGTTAGTTTCCCTATAGGCTTGAGTCTGAGGACCATGCAAGGCATTGGTTCTATCTAACACTTGATTCTTAAAGTGGTTAGTTTCCCCATAGGCTTAAGTCAGAGGACCATGCAAGGCCTTGGTTCTGTCTAACACTTGATTTTTCTGAAGTAACTAGTTTTCCAATAGGTTTGAGTCCGAATACCGTGCAAGACCTTGGTTCTGTCTAGCACCTAGTTCTTGAAGTAGTTAGTTTCCCCATAGGCTTGAGTCCGAGGACCATGCAAGGCCTTGGTTCTATCTAACACTTGATTCTTGAAGTGGTTAGTTTCTCCAAAGGCTTGAGTCCGAGGACCATGCACGGCCATGGTTCTGTCTAACACTTGATTTTTCTGAAGTAACTAGTTTTCCCATAGGTTTCAGTCCGAAGACCGTGCAAGACCTTGGTTTTGTCTAACACCTAGTTCTTGACGTAGTTAATTTCCCCATAGGCTTGAGACCGAAGACTATGTAAGGTCTTGGTTCTGTCTAACACTTGATTCTTGGAGTGGTTCGTTTCGCCATAAGCATGAGTTCGAGGACCATGCAAGGCCTTGGTTCTGTCTAACACTTGGTTCTTCTGAAGTAACTAGTTTTCCCATAGGTTTGAGTCTGAAAACCATGCAAGGCCTTGGTTCTGTCTAGTACTTAGTTCTTGAAGTGGATAGTTTCCCCATAGGCTTGAGCCCAAGGACCATGCAAGGCCTTTGTTCTGTCTAACATTTGATTCTTGAAGGGGTTAGTTTCCCTATAGGCTTGAGTCCGAGAACCATCCAAGGCCTTAGTTCTATCTAACACTTGATTTCTTTGAGGTAACTAGTTTTCCCATAGGTTTGAGTCCGTAGTCCATGCAACACCTTGGTTCTGTCTAGCACCTAGTTCTTAAAGTAGTTAGTTTCCCCATAGGCTTAAGTCCGAGGACCGGGCAAGGCCTTCGTTCTGTCCAACACTCGATTCTTGGAGTGGTTAGTTTCCACATAGGCTTGAGTTCGAGGATCATCCGAGTCCATGGTTCTATTTAACATTTGGTTCTTTTGAAGTAACTAGTTTTCCCAAAGGTTTGAGTCTGAAGACCATGCAAGATCTTGGTTCTGTTTAACACTTGGTTCTTTTGAAGTAACTGGGTTGCCAATAGGTTTGAGTATGATGACCATGCAAGACCTTGGTTCTGTCTAGTACTTAGTTCTTGAAGTAGTTAGTTTCCCCACGGGCTAGAGACCGAGGACCATGCAAGGCCTTGGTTCTGTCCAACATTTGATTCTTGAAGCGGTTAGTTTCCCAATAGGCTTGAGTTTGAGGACCATGCAAGGCCTTGGTTATGTCTAACACTTGATTCTTGAAATGGTTAGTTTCCCTATAGGCTTGAGTCCGAGTACCACGCAAGGTCTTGGTTCTATCTAACACTTGATTCTTGAAGTGGTTAGTTTCCCTATAGGGTTGTGTTCGAGGACCATGCAAGGCCTTAGTTCTGTCTAACACTTGATTTTTCTAAAGTAACTAGTCTCCCCATAGGCTTGAGTCCGAGGACCATGCAAGGCCTTGGCTCTGTCTAACACTTGATTCTTGAAGTGGTTAGTTTCCCTATAGGCTGGAGTCCGAGGACAATGCAAGGCCATGGTTCTATCTAACACTTGATTCTTGAAGTGGTTAGTTTCCCCATAGGCTTAAGTCCGAGGACCATGCAAGGCCTTGGTTCTGTCTAACACTTGATTTTTCTGAAATAACTAGTTTTCCCACAAGTTTGAGTCCGAAGACAATGCAAGGCCTTGGTTCTGTCTAGCACCTAATTCTTGAAGTAGTTAGTTTCCTCACAGGCTTGAGTCCGAGGACCATGCAAGGCCTTGGTTCTATCTAACACTTGATTCTTGAAGTGGTTAGTTTCCCCAAAAGCTTGAGTCCGAGAACCATGCAAGGCCTTGGTTCTATTTAACACTTGATATTTCTGAAGTAACTAGTTTTCCCAAAGGCTTGAGTCCGAGGACCATGCAAGGCCTTTGTTCTGTTTAACACTTGATATTTCTGAAGTAACTAGTTTTACTATAGGTTTGAGTCCGAAGACCATGCAAGACCTTGGTTCTGTTTAGCACCTAGTTCTTAAATTAGTTAGTTTCCCCATAGGCTTGTGTCTGAGGACTAGCAAGGCCTTTGTTCTATCTAACACTTGTTTCTTGAAGTGGTTAGTTTCCTCATAGGCCTAAGTCCAAGGACCACGCATGGCCTTAGTTCTGTCTAACACTTGGTTCTTCTGAAGTAACTAGTTTTCTCATAGGTTTGAGTCTGAAGACCATGCAAGACCTTGGTTCTGTCTAGCACCTAGTTCTTGAAGTAGTTAGTTTCCCCATAGGCTTGAGTCCGAGGACCATGCAAGGCCTTGGTTCTGTCTAACCTTTGATTCTTGAAGGGGTTAGTTTCCCTATAGGCTTGAGTTTGAGGGCCATGCAAGGCCTTGGTTCTGTCTAACACTTGTTTCTTTTGAAGTAACTAGTTTTCTCATAGGTTTGAGTCTGAAGACCATGCAAGACCTTGGTTCTGTCTAGCACCTAGTTCTTGAATTAGTTAGTTTCCCCACAGGCTTGAGTCCGAAGACCATGCAAGACCTTGGTTATGTCTAGCACCTAGTTCTTGAAGTAGTTAGTTTCCCCAAAGGCTTGAGTCCGAGGACCATGCAAGGCCTTGGTTCTGTCTAACACTTGATTCTTGAAGTGGTTTGTCTCCCAATAGGTTTGAGTTCGACGACCATGCAAGGCCGTGGTTCTGTCTAACACATGATTCTTGAAGTGGTTAGTTTCCCTCTAGGCATGAATCTGAGGACCACGCATGGCCTTGGCTCTGTCTAACACTTGATTCTTAAAGTGGTTAGTTTCCTCATAGGCCTGAGTCCGACAACCAGGCAAGGCCTTGGTTTTGTCTAACACTTGATTTTTTTGAAGTAACTAGTTTTTCCATAGGTTGACTTCGAAGACCATGCAACACCTTGGTTCTGTCTAGAACCTACTTCTTGAAGTAGTTAGTTTCCCCAGAGGCTTATGTCCTAGGACCATGCAAGGCCTTGGTTCTGTCTAACACTTGTTTCTTGGAGTGGTTAGTTTCCACATAGGCTTGAGTTCGAGGATCAAGCAAGGCCTTGGTTCTGTTTAACACTTGGTTCTTTTGAAGTAGCTAGTTTTCCCATAGGTTAGAGTTTAAGGACCATGCAAGATCTTGGTTCTGTTTAACACTTAGTTCTTTTGAAGTAACTGGTTTTCCCATATGTTTGAGTGTGAAGATCATGCAAGACCTTGGTTCTGTCTAGTTCTTAGTTCTTGAAGTGGTTAGTTTCCCCACAGGCTTGAGTACGAGGACCATGCAAGGCCTTGGTTCTGTCTAACATTTGATTCTTGAAGGGGTTAGTTTCCCTATAGGCTTGAGTTTGAGGACCATGCAAGGCTTTGGTTATGTCTAACACTTGATTATTGAAGTGGTTGGTTTCCCTATAGGCTTGAGTCCAAAAAACATGCAAGGCCTTGGTTCTATCTAACACTTGATTCTTGAAGTGGTTAGTTTCCCTATAGGCTTGAGTTCGAGGGCCATGCAAGGCCTTAGTTCTGTCTAACACTTTATTTTTCTGAAGTAACTAGTTTTCCTATAGGTTTGAGTCTGAAGACCATGCAAGACCTTGGTTCTGTCTAACTCCTAGTTCTTGAAGTAATTAGTTTCCCCACAACCTTGAGTCCGAGGACCATGCAAGGCCTTGGCTTTGTCTAACACTTGATTCCTGAAATGGTTAGTTTCCCTATAGGCTTGAGTCCGAAGACCATGCCAGGCCTTGGTTCTATCTAACACTTGATTCTTGAAGTGGTTAGTTTCCCCATAGGCTTGAGTCCGAGGACCATACAAGGCCTTGGTTCTGTCTAACACTTGATTTTTCTGAAGTAACTACTTTTCCCATAGGTTTGAGTTCGTAGACAATGCAAGACCTTGGTTCTGTCTAGCACCTAGTTCTTGAAGTAGTTAGTTTCCCCATAGGCTTGAGTCCAAGGACCATGCAAGGCCTTGGTTCTATCTAACACTTGATTCTTGAAGTGGTTAGTTTCCCCATAGGCTTGAGTCCGAGGACCATGCAAGGCCTTGGTTCTATCTAACAGTTGATTCTTGAAGTGGTTTGTTTCCCCAAAGGCTTGAGTCCGAGGACCATGCAAGGCCTTGGTTCTGTCGAACACTTGATTTTTCTGAAGTAACTAGTTTTCCCATAGGTTTGAGTCCGAAGACCATGCAAGACCTTGGTTCTGTCTAGCCTCTAGTTCTTAAAGTAGTTAGTTTCCCCATAGGCTTGAGTCCGAGAACCATGCAAGGCCTTTTTTCTGTCTAACACTTGATTCTTGAAGTGGTTAGTTTCCCCATACGCTTGAGTCCAAGGACCATGGAAGGCTTTAGTTCTGTCTAACACTTGATCCTTCCGAAGTAACTAGTTTTCTCATAGGTTTGAGTCCAAAGACCATGCAAGACTTTGGTTCTGTCTAGCACCTAGTTCTTGAAGTAGTTAGTTTCACTATAGGCTTGAGTCTGAAGACCTTGCAAGACCTTGGTTCTGTCTAGCACCTAGTTCTTGAAGTAGTTTGTTTCCCCATAAGATTAAGTCCGAGGACCATGCAAGGCCTTGGTTCTATCAAACACTTAATTCTTGGAGTGGTTAGTTTCCCCAAGGGCTTGAGTTCGTGGATCATGCAAGGCCATGGTTCTGTTTGACACCTGGTTCTTTTTGAAGTAACTAGTTTCCCCATAGGTTTGAGTCTGATGACCATGCAAGATCTTGGTTCTGTCTAGTACTAGTTCTTGAAGTGGTTAGTTTACCCATAGGCTTGAGTCCGAGGACCGAGCAATGCCTTAGTTCTGTCTAACACTTGGTTCTTCTGAAGTAACTAGTTCTCTCATAGGTTTGAGTCTGAAGACCATGCAAGACCTTGGTTTTGTCTAGCACCTAGTTCTTGAAGTAGTTAGTTTCCCCATAGGCTTTAGTCCATGGACCATGCAAAGCCTTGGTTCTGTCTAACACTTGATTCTTGAAGTGGTTAGTTTCCCTATTGGCTTGAGTCCGAGGACCATGGAAGGCATTGGTTATATCTAAGACTTGATTCTTGAAGTGGTTAGTTTCCCCATAGGCTTGAGTCCGAGGACCATGCAAGGCCTAGGTTCTGTCTAACACTTGACTTTTCTGAAGTAACTAGTTTTCCCATAGGTTTGAGTTCGAATACCATGCAAGACCTTAGTTCTGTCTAGCACCTAGTTCTTGAAGTAGTTAGTTTCCCCATAGGCTCTAGTCCGAGGACCATGCAAGGCCTTGGTTCTATCTAACACTTGATTCTTGAAGTGGTTAGTTTCGCCGTAGGCTTGAGTCTGAGGACCATGCAAGGCCTTGGTTCTATCTAACACTTGATTCTTGAAGTGGTTAGTTTCTCCAAAGGCTTGAGTCCGAGGACCATGCAAGGCCTTGGTTCTGTCTAACACTTGATTTTTCTAAAGTAACTAGTTTTCTCATAGGTTTGAGTCCGAAGACCTAGCAAAACCTTGGTTCTGTCTAGCACCTAGTTCTTGAGGTTGTTAGTTTCCCCAAAGGATTGAGTCCGAGGACCATGCAAGGCTTTTGTTCTATCTAACACTTGATTCTTGAAGTGGTTAGTTTCCCCATAGGCTTGAGTCCCAAGACCATGCAAGGCCTTGGTTCTGTCTAACACTTGGTTCTTCTGAAGTAACTGGTTTTCCCATAGGTTTGAGTCCGAAGACCATGCAAAACCTTGGTTCTGTCTAGTACTTAGTTCTTGAAGTGGTTAGTTTACCCATAGGCTTTAGTCTGAGGACCAAGCAAGGCCTTGGTTATGTCTAATATTTGATTCATGAAAGGCTTAGTTTCCCTATAAGCTTAAGTCCGAGGACCATGCAAGGCCTTGGTTCTGTCTAACACTTGATTCTTGGAGTGGTTAGTTTCCCCATAAGCTTGAGTTCGAGGATCATGCAAGGCCATGGTTCTGTTTAACACTTGGTTCTTTTAAAGTAACTAGTTTTCCCATACGTTTGAGTCTGAAGACCATGCAAGACCTTGGTTCTGTCTAGTACTTAGTTCTTGAAGTGGTTAGTTTCCCCATAGGCTTAAGTCCGAGGACCATGCAAGGCCTTGGTTCTGTCTAACCTTTGATTCTTGAAGGGGTTAGTTTCCCTATAGGCTTGAGTTTGAGGACCATGCAAGGCCTTGGTTCTGTCTAACACTTAGTTCTTCTGAAGTAACTAGTTTTCTCATAGGTTTGAGTCTGAAGACCATGCAAGACCTTGGGTCTGTCTAGCACCTAGTTCTTGAAGTAGTTAGTTTCCCCATAGGCTTGAGTCCATGGACCATGCAAAGCCTTGGTTCTATCTAACACTTGCTTCTCGAAGTGATTAGTTTCCCTATAGACTTGAGCCCGAGGACCATGCAAGGCGTTGGTTCTATCTAACACTTGATTCTTAAAGTGGTTAGTTTCCCCATAGGCTTAAGTCCAAGGACCATGCAAGGCCTTGGTTCTATCTAACACTTGATTTTTCTGAAGTAACTAGTTTTCTCATAGGTTTGAGCTCGAATACCATGCAAGACCTTGGTTCTGTCTAGCACCTAGTTCTTGAAGTAGTTAGTTTCCCCTTAGCCTTGAGTCCGAGGACCATGCAAGGCCATGGTTCTATCTAACACTTGACTCTTGAAGTGGTTAGTTTCCCTATTGGCTTGAGTCTGGGGACCATGCACGGCCTTTGTTCTATCCAACACTTGATTCTTGAAGTGGTTAGTTTCTCCAAAGGCTTGAGTCCGAGGACCATGCAAGGCCTTGGTTATGTCTAACACTTGATTTTTCTGAAGTAACTAGTTTTCCCATTGGTTTGAGTCCGAAGACCATGCAAGACCTCGGTTTTGTCTAGCACCTAGTTCTTGAAGTAGTTAGTTTCCCCACAGGCTTGAGTCCGAAGACTGTGCAAGGTCTTGGTTCTGTCTAGCACTTGATTCTTGTAGTGGTTAGTTTCCCCAAAGCTCGAGTTCGAGGACCATGCAAGGCCTTGGTTCTGTCTAACACTTGGTTCTTCTGAAGTAACTATTTTTCCAATAGGTTTAAGTCTGAAGACCATGCAAGACCTTGGTTCTGTATTGTACTTAGTTCTTGAAGTGGTTAGTTTCCCCATAGGCTTAAGTCCAAGGACCATGTAAGGCCTTGGTTCTGTCTAACATTTGACTCTTGAAGGGGTTAGTTTCCCTATAGGCTTGAGTCCGAGGACCATGTAAGGCCTTGGTTCTGTCTAACACTTGATTCTTGAAGTGGTTTGTCTCCCAACAGGCTTGAGTCCGACGACCATGCAAGGCATTGGTTCTGTCTAACACGTGATTCTTGAAGTGGTTTGTTTCCTTCTAGACATGAATCTGAGGACCACGCATGGTCTTGGCTCTGTCTAACACTTGATTCTTAAAGTGGTTAGTTTCCCCATAGGCATGAGTCCGACAACCATGCAAGGCCTTTGTTTTGTCTAACACTTGATTTTTTTGAAGTAACTAGTTTTCACATAGGTTGACTTCGAAGACCATGCAACACCTTGGTTCTGTCTAGAACCTAGTTCTTGAAGTAGTTAGTTTCCCCATAGGCTTAAGTCCGAGGACCATGCAGGGCCCTGGTTCTGTCTAACACTTGATTCTTGGAATGGTTAGTTTCCACATAGGTTTGAGTTCGAGGATCATGCAAGGCCTTGGTTCTGTTTAACACTTGGTTCTTTTGAAGTAACTAGTTTTCCCATAGGTTAGAGTTTAAAGACCATGCAAGATCTTGGTTCTGTTTAACACTTGGTTCTTTTGAAGAAGCTGGTTTTCCCATATGTTTGAATGCGAAGATCATGCAAGACCTTGGTTCTGCCTAGTACTTAGTTCTTGAAGTGGTTAGTTTCCCCACAGGCTTGAGTCCGAGGACCATGCAAGGCCTTGGTTCTATCTAACATTTGATTCTTGAAGGGGTTAGTTTCCCCATAGGCTTGAGTTTGAAGACCATGCAAGGCCTTGGTTATGTCTAACACTTGATTCTTGAAGTGGTTAGTTTCCCTATAGGCTTGAGTCCGAGGACCATGCAAGGCCTTGGTTCTATCTAACTCTTGATTCTTGAAGTGGTTAGTTTCCCTATAGGCTTGAGTTCGTGAGACATGCAAGGCCTTAGTTCTGTCTAACACTTGATTTTTCTGAAGTAACTAGTTTTCCTATAGGTTTGAGTCTGAAAACCATGCAAGACCTTGCTTCTGTCTAACTCCTAGTTCTTGAAGTAATTAGTTTCCCCATAGGCTTGAGTCCAAGAACCATGCAAGGCCTTAGCTCTGTCTAACACTTGATTCCTGAAATGGTTAGTTTCCCTATAGGCTTGAGTCCGAGGACAATGCAAGGCCTTGGTTCTATCTAACACTAGATTCTTGGAGTGGTTAGTTTCCCCATAGGCTTGAGTCCGAGGACCATACAAGGCCTTGGTTCTGTCTAACACTTGATTTTTCTGAAGTAACTAGTTTTCCCATAGGTTTGAGTTCGAAGACAATGCAAGACCTTGGTTCTGTCTAGCACCTAGTTCTTGAAGTAGTTAGTTTCCCCATAGGCTTGAGTCCAAGGACCATGCAATGCCTTGGTTCTATCTAACACTTGATTCTTGAAGTGGTTAGTTTCCCCATAGGCTTAAGTCCGAGGACCATGCAAGGCCTTGGTTCTATCTAACAGTTGATTCTTGAAGTGATTAGTTTCCCCAAAGGCTTGAGTGCGAGGACCATGCAAGGCCTTGGTTCTGTCTAACACTTGATTTTTCTGAAGTAACTAGTTTTCTCATAGGTTTGAGTCCGAATACCATTCAAGACCTTGGTTCTGTCTAGCACCTAGTTCTTGAAGTAGTTAGTTTCCCCTTAGCCTTGAGTCCTAGGACCATGCAAGGTCTTGGTTCTATCTAACACTTGATTCTTGAAGTGGTTAGTTTCCCTATTGGCTTGAGTCTGGGGACCATGCAAGGCCTTGGTTCTATCCAACACTTGATTCTTGAAGTGGTTAGTTTCTCCAAAGGCTTGAGTCCGAGGACCATGCAAGGCCTTGGTTATGTCTAACACTTGATTTTTCTGAAGTAACTAGTTTTCCCATTGGTTTGAGTCCGAAGACCATGCAAGACCTCGGTTTTGTCTAGCACCTAGTTCTTGAAGTAGTTGGTTTCCCCATAGGCTTGAGTCCGAAGACTGTGCAAGGTCTTGGTTCTGTCTAACACTTGATTCTTGGAGTGGTTAGTTTCCCCATAGCTCGAGTTCGAGGACCATGCAAGGCCTTGGTTCTGTCTAACACTTGGTTCTTCTGAAGTAACTATTTTTCCAATAGGTTTGAGTCTGAAGACCATGCAAGACCTTGGTTCTGTATAGTACTTAGTTCTTGAAGTGGTTAGTTTCCCCATAGGCTTAAGTCCAAGGACCGTGCAAGGCCTTGGTTCTGTCTAACATTTGACTCTTGAAGGGGTTAGTTTCCCTATAGGCATGAGTCCGAGGACCATGTAAGGCCTTGGTTCTATCTAACACTTGATTCTTGAAGTGGTTTGTCTCCCAATAGGCTTGAGTCCGACGACCATGCAAGGCCTTGGTTCTGTCTAACACGTGATTCTTGAAGTGGTTTGTTTCCTTCTAGACATGAATCTGAGGACCACGCATGGCCGCGGCTCTGTCTAACACTTTATTCTTAAAGTGGTTAGTTTCCCCATAGGCCTGAGTCCGACAACCATGCAAGGCCTTTGTTTTGTCTAACACTTGATTTTTTTGAAGTAACTAGTTTTCACATAGGTTGACTTCGAAGACCATGCAACACCTTGGTTCTGTCTAGAACCTAGTTCTTGAAGTAGTTAGTTTCCCCATAGGCTTAAGTCCGAGGACCATGCAGGGCCTTGGTTCTGTCTAACACTTGATTCTTGGAATGGTTAGTTTCCACATAGGCTTGAGTTCGAGGATCATGCAAGGCCTTGGTTCTGTTTAACACATGGTTCTTTTGAAGTAACTAGTTTTCCCATAGGTTAGAGTTTAAAAACCATGCAAGATCTTGGTTCTGTTTAACACTTGGTTCTTTTGACGTAACTAGTTTTCCCATATGTTTGCGTTCGAAGATCATGCAAGACCTTGGTTCTGTCTAGTACTTAGATCTTGAAGTGGTTAGTTTCCCCACAGGCTTGAGTCTGAGAACCATGCAAGGCCTTGGTTCTGTCTAACATTTGATTCTTGAAGGGGTTAGTTTCCCTATAGGCTTGAGTTTGAGGACCATGCAAGGCCTTTGTTATGTCTAACACTTTATTCTTGAAGTGGTTAGTTTCCCTATAGGCTTGAGTCCGAGGACCATGCAAGGCCTTGGTTCTATCTAACTCTTGATTCTTGAAGTGGTTAGTTTCCCTATAGGCTTGAGTTCGAGGGCCATGCAAGGCCTTAGTTCTGTCTAACACTTGATTTTTCTGAAGTAACTAGTTTTCCCATAGGTTTGAGTTCGAAGACAATGCAAGACCTTGGTTCTGTCTAGCACCTAGTTCTTGAAGTAGTTAGTTTCCCCATAGGCTTGTGTCCAAGGACCATGCAAGGCCTTGGTTCTATCTAACACTTGATTCTTGAAGTGGTTAGTTTCCCCATAGGCTTAAGTCCGAGGACCATGCAAGGCCTTGGTTCTATCTAACAGTTGATTCTTGAAGTGGTTAGTTTCCCCAAAGGCTTGAGTGCGAGGACCATGCAAGGCCTTGGTTCTGTCTAACACTTGATTTTTCTGAAGTAACTAGTTTTCTCATAGGTTTGAGTCCGAATACCATACAAGACCTTGGTTCTGTCTGGCACCTAGTTCTTGAAGTAGTTAGTTTCCCCTTAGCCTTGAGTCCTAGGACCATGCAAGGTCTTGGTTCTATCTAACACTTGATTCTTGAAGTGGTTAGTTTCCCTATTGGCTTGAGTCTGGGGACCATGCAAGGCCTTGGTTCTATCCAACACTTGATTCTTGAAGTGGTTAGTTTCTCCAAAGGCTTGAGTCCGAGGACCATGCAAGGCCTTGGTTATGTCTAACACTTGATTTTTCTGAAGTAACTAGTTTTCCCATTGGTTTGAGTCCGAAGACCGTGCAAGACCTCGGTTTTGTCTAGCACCTAGTTCTTGAAGTAGTTGGTTTCCCCATAGGCTTGAGTCCGAAGACTGTGCAAGGTCTTGGTTCTGTCTAACACTTGATTCTTGGAGTGGTTAGTTTCCCCATAGCTCGAGTTCGAGGACCATGCAAGGCCTTGGTTCTGTCTAACACTTGGTTCTTCTGAAGTAACTATTTTTCCAATAGGTTTGAGTCTGAAGACCATGCAAGACCTTGGTTCTGTATAGTACTTAGTTCTTGAAGTGGTTAGTTTACCCATAGGCTTAAGTCCAAGGACCGTGCAAGGCCTTGGTTCTGTCTAACATTTGACTCTTGAAGGGGTTAGTTTCCCTATAGGCTTGAGTCCGAGGACCATGTAAGGCCTTGGTTCTATCTAACACTTGATTCTTGAAGTGGTTTGTCTCCCAATAGGCTTGAGTCCGACAACCATGCAAGGCCTTGGTTCTGTCTAACACGTGATTCTTGAAGTGGTTTGTTTCCTTCTAGACATGAATCTGAGGACCACGCATGGCCGTGGCTCTGTCTAACACTTTATTCTTAAAGTGGTTAGTTTCCCCATAGGCCTGAGTCCGACAACCATGCAAGGCCTTTGTTTTGTCTAACACTTGATTTTTTTGAAGTAACTAGTTTTCACATAGGTTGACTTCGAAGACCATGCAACACCTTGGTTCTGTCTAGAACCTAGTTCTTGAAGTAGTTAGTTTCCCCATAGGCTTAAGTCCGAGGACCATGCAGGGCCTTGGTTCTGTCTAACACTTGATTCTTGGAATGGTTAGTTTCCACATAGGCTTGAGTTCGAGGATCATGCAAGGCCTTGGTTCTGTTTAACACATGGTTCTTTTGAAGTAACTAGTTTTCCCATAGGTTAGAGTTTAAAGACCATGCAAGATCTAGGTTCTGTTTAACACTTGGTTCTTTTGACGTAACTAGTTTTCCCATATGTTTGCGTGCGAAGATCATGCAAGACCTTGGTTCTGTCTAGTACTTAGATCTTGAAGTGGTTAGTTTCCCCACAGGCTTGAGTCCGAGAACCATGCAAGGCCTTGGTTCTGTCTAACATTTCATTCTTGAAGGGGTTAGTTTCCCTATAGGCTTGAGTTTGAGGACCATGCAAGGCCTTTGTTATGTCTAACACTTTATTCTTGAAGTGGTTAGTTTCCCTATATGCTTGAGTCCGAGGACCATGCAAGGCCTTGGTTCTATCTAACTCTTGATTCTTGAAGTGGTTAGTTTCCCTATAGGCTTGAGTTCGAGGGCCATGCAAGGCCTTAGTTCTGTCTAACACTTGATTTTTCTGAAGTAACTAGTTTTCCTATAGGTTTAAGTCTGAAGACCATGCAAGTCCTTGGTTCTGTCTAACTCCTAGTTCTTGAAGTAATCAGTTTCCCCACAAGCTTGAGTCCGAGGACCATGCAAGGCCTTGGCTTTGTCTAACACTTGATTCCTGAAATGGTTAGTTTCCCTATAGGCTTGAGTCCGAGGACCATGCCAGGCCTTGGTTCTATCTAACACTTGATTCTTGAAGTTGTTAGTTTCCCCATAGGCTTGAGTCCGAGCACCATACAAGGCCTTGGTTCTGTCTAACACTTGATTTTTCTGAAGTAACTAGTTTTCTCATAGGTTTGAGTTCGTAGACAATGCAAGACCTTGGTTCTGTCTGGCACCTAGTTCTTGAAGTAGTTAGTTTCCCCATAGGCTTGAGTCCAAGGACCACGCAAGGCCTTGGTTCTATCTAACACTTGATTCTTGAAGTGGTTAGTTTCCCCACAGGCTTGAGTCCGAGGACCATGCAAGGCCTTGGTTCTATCTAACAGTTGATTCTTGAAGTGGTTAGTTTTCCCAAAGGCTTGAGTCCGAGGACCATGCAAGGCCTTGGTTCTGTCGAACACTTGATTTTTCTGAAGTAACTAGTTTTCCCATAGGTTTGAGTCCGAAGAACATGCAAGACCTTGGTTCTGTCTAGCCTCTAGTTCTTAAAGTAGTTAGCTTCCCCATAGGCTTGAGTCCGAGAACCATGCAAGGCCTTTTTTCTGTCTAGAACTTGATTCTTGAAGTGGTTAGTTTCCCCATAGGCTTGAGTCCAAGGAACATGGAAGGCTTTAGTTCTGTCTAACACTTGATTCTTCTGAAGTAACTAGTTTTCTCATAGGTTTGAGTCCAAAGACCATGCAAGACTTTGGTTCTGTCTAGTACCTAGTTCTTGAAGTAGTTAGTTTCACTATAGGCTTGAGTCTGAAGACCATGCAAGACCTTGGTTTTGTCTAGCCCCTAGTTCTTGAAGTAGTTAGTTTCCCCAAAGGCTTAAGTCCGAGGACCATGCAAGGCCTTGGTTCTATCAAACACTTGATTCTTGGAGTGGTTAGTTTCCCCATAGGCTTGAGTTCGAGGATCATGCAAGGCCATGGTTCTGTTTGACACTTGGTTCTCTTGAAGTAACTAGTTTCCCCATAGGTTTGAGTCTGATGACCATGCAAGATCTTGGTTCTGTCTAGTACTTAGTTCTTGAAGTGGTTAGTTTCCCCATAGGCTTGAGTCCGAGGACCGTGCAAGGCCTTGGTTCTGCTTAACATTTGATTCTTGAAGGGGTTAGTTTCCCTATAGGCTTGAGTTTGAGGACCAAGCAAGGCCATGGTTCTATCTAACACTTGATTCTTGAAGTGGTTAGTTTCCCCATAGGCTTGAGTCCAAGGACCATGCAAGGACTTAGTTCTGTCTAACACTTGGTTCTTCTGAAGTAACTAGTTTTCTCATAGGTTTGAGTCTGAAGACCATGCAAGTCCTTGGTTTTGTCTAGCCCCTAGTTCTTGAAGTTGTTAGTTTCCCCATAGGCTTTAGTCCATGGACCATGCAAAGCCTTGGTTCTGTCTAACACTTGATTCTTGAAGTGGTTAGTTTCCCTATAGGCTTGAGTCCGAGGACCATGCAAGGCCTTGGTTATATCTAACACTTGATTCTTGAAGTGGTTAGTTTCCCCATAGGCTTGAGTCTGAGGACCATGCAAGGCCTAGGTTCTGTCTAACACTTGACTTTTCTGAAGTAACTGGTTTTCCCATAGGTTTGAGTCCGAATACCATGCAAGACCTTAGTTCTGTCTAGCACCTAGTTCTTGAAGTAGTTAGTTTCCCCATAGGCTTGAGTCTGAGGACCATGCAAGGCCTTGGTTCTATCTAACACTTGATTCTTGAAGTGGTTAGTTTCCCCGTAGGCTTGAGTCTGAGGACCATGCAAGGCCTTGGTTCTATCTAACACTTGATTCTTGAAGTGGTTAGGTTCTCCAAAGGCTTGAATCCGAGGACCACGCAAGGCCTTGGTTCTGTCTAACACTTGATTTTTCTAAAGGAACTAGTTTTCTCATAGGTTTGAGTCCGAAGACCCTGCAAAACCTTGGTTCTGTCTAGCACCTAGTTCTTGAGGTTGTTAGTTTCCCCAAAGGCTTGAGTCCGAGGACCATGCAAGGCCTTCGTTCTATCTAACACTTGATTCTTGAAGTGGTTAGTTTCCCCATAGGCTTGAGTCCCAAGACCATGCAAGGCCTTGGTTCTGTCTAACACTTGGTTCTTCTGAAGTAACTTGTTTTCCCATAGGTTTGAGTCCGAAGACCATGCAAGACCTTGGTTCTGTCTAGTACTTAGTTCTTGAAGTGGTTAGTTTACCCATAGGCTTGAGTCTGAGGACCAAGCAAGGCCTTGGTTATGTCTAATATTTGATTCTTGAAGGGCTTAGTTTCCCTATAAGCTTAAGTCCGAGGACCATGCAAGGCATTGGTTCTGTCTAACACTTGATTCTTGGAGTGGTTAGTTTTCCCAGAAGCTTGAGTTCGAGGATCATGCAAGGCCATGGTTCTGTTTAATACTTGGTTCTTTTAAAGTAACTAGTTTTCCCATACGTTTGAGTCTGAAGACCATGCAAGACCTTGTTTCTGTCTAGAACTTAGTTCTTGAAGTGGTTAGTTTCCCCATAGGCTTAAGTCCGAGGACCATGCAAGGCCTTGGTTTTGTCTAACCTTTGATTCTTGAAGGGGTTAGTTTCCCTATGGGCTTGAGTTTGAGGACCATGCAAGGCCTTGGTTCTGTCTAACACTTGGTTCTTCTGAAGTAACTGGTTTTCTCATAGGTTTGAGTCTGAAGACCATGCAAGACTTTGGTTCTGTCTAGCACCTAGTTCTTGAAGTAGTTAGTTTCCCCATAGGCTTGAGTCCATGGACCATGCAAAGTCTTGGTTCTATCTAACACTTGCTTCTCAAAGTGATTAGTTTCCCTATAGACTTGAGTCCGAGGACCATGCAAGGCATTGGTTCTATCTAACACTTGATTCTTGAAGTGGTTAGTTTCCCCATAGGCTTGAGTCCGAGGACCATACAAGGCCTTGGTTCTGTCTAACACTTGATTTTTCTGAAGTAACTACTTTTCCCATAGGTTTGAGTTCGTAGACAATGCAAGACCTTGGTTCTGTCTAGCACCTAGTTCTTGAAGTAGTTAGTTTCCCCATAGACTTGAGTCCAAGGACCATGCAAGGCCTTGGTTCTATCTAACACTTGATTCTTGAAGTGGTTAGTTTCCCCATAGGCTTGAGTCCGAGGACCATGCAAGGCCTTGGTTCTATCTAACAGTTGATTCTTGAAGTGGTTTGTTTCCCCAAAGGCTTGAGTCCGAGGACCATGCAAGGCCTTGGTTCTGTCGAACACTTGATTTTTCTGAAGTAACTCGTTTTCCCATAGGTTTGAGTCCGAAGACCATGCAAGACCTTGGTTCTGTCTAGCCTCTAGTTCTTAAAGTAGTTAGTTTCCCCATAGGCTTGAGTCCGAGAACCATGCAAGGCCTTTTTTCTGTCTAACACTTGATTCTTGAAGTGGTTAGTTTCCCCATACGCTTGAGTCCAAGGACCATGGAAGGCTTTAGTTCTGTCTAACACTTGATCCTTCTGAAGTAACTAGTTTTCTCATAGGTTTGAGTCCAAAGACCATGCAAGACTTTGGTTCTGTCTAGCACCTAGTTCTTGAAGTAGTTAGTTTCACTATAGGCTTGAGTCTGAAGACCTTGCAAGACCTTGGTTCTGTCTAGCACCTAGTTCTTGAAGTAGTTTGTTTCCCCAAAAGATTAAGTCCGAGGACCATGCAAGGCCTTGGTTCTATCAAACACTTAATTCTTGGAGTGGTTAGTTTCCCCAAGGGCTTGAGTTCGTGGATCATGCAAGGCCATGGTTCTGTTTGACACTTGGTTCTTTTTGAAGTAACTAGTTTCCCCATAAGTTTGAGTCTGATGACCATGCAAGATCTTGGTTCTGTCTAGTACTTAGTTCTTGAAGTGGTTAGTTTACCCATAGGCTTGAGTCCGAGGACCGAGCAAGGCCTTGGTTCTGCCTAACATTTGATTCTTGAAGGGGTTAGTTTCCCTATAGGCTTGAGTTTGAGGACCAAGCAAGGCCATGGTTCTATCTAACACTTGATTCTTGAAGTTGTTAGTTTCCCCATAGGCTTGAGTCCAAGGACCAAGCAATGCCTTAGTTCTGTCTAACACTTGGTTCTTCTGAAGTAACTAGTTCTCTCATAGGTTTGAGTCTGAAGACCATGCAAGACCTTGGTTTTGTCTAGCACCTAGTTCTTGAAGTAGTTAGTTTCCCCATAGGCTTTAGTCCATGGACCATGCAAAGCCTTGGTTCTGTCTAACACTTGATTCTTGAAATGGTTAGTTTCCCTATTGGCTTGAGTCCGAGGACCATGGAAGGCATTGGTTATATCTAAGACTTGATTCTTGAAGTGGTTAGTTTCCCCATAGGCTTGAGTCCGAGGACCATGCAAGGCCTAGGTTCTGTCTAACACTTGACTTTTCTGAAGTAACTAGTTTTCCCATAGGTTTGAGTCCGAATACCATGCAAGACCTTAGTTCTGTCTAGCACCTAGTTCTTGAAGTAGTTAGTTTCCCCATAGGCTCTAGTTCGAGGACCATGCAAGGCCTTGGTTCTATCTAACACTTGATTCTTGAAGTGGTTAGTTTCGCCGTAGGCTTGAGTCTGAGGACCATGCAAGGCCTTGGTTCTATCTAACACTTGATTCTTGAAGTGGTTAGTTTCTCCAAAGGCTTGAGTCCGAGGACCATGCAAGGCCTTGGTTCTGTCTAACACTTGATTTTTCTAAAGTAACTAGTTTTCTCATAGGTTTGAGTCCGAAGACCCAGCAAAACCTTGGTTCTGTCTAGCACCTAGTTCTTGAGGTTGTTAGTTTCCCCAAAGGATTGAGTCCGAGGACCATGCAAGGCTTTTGTTCTATCTAACACTTGATTCTTGAAGTGGTTAGTTTCCCCATAGGCTTGAGTCCCAAGACCATGCAAGGCCTTGGTTCTGTCTAACACTTGGTTCTTCTGAAGTAACTGGTTTTCCCATAGGTTTGAGTCCGAAGACCATGCAAAACCTTGGTTCTGTCTAGTACTTAGTTCTTGAAGTGGTTAGTTTACCCATAGGCTTTAGTCTGAGGACCAAGCAAGGCCTTGGTTATGTCTAATATTTGATTCATGAAAGGCTTAGTTTCCCTATAAGCTTAAGTCCGAGGACCATGCAAGGCCTTGGTTCTGTCTAACACTTGATTCTTGGAGTGGTTAGTTTCCCCATAAGCTTGAGTTCGAGGATCATGCAAGGCCATGGTTCTGTTTAACACTTGGTTCTTTTAAAGTAACTAGTTTTCCCATACGTTTGAGTCTGAAGACCATGCAAGACCTTGGTTCTGTCTAGTACTTAGTTCTTGAAGTGGTTAGTTTCCCCATAGGCTTAAGTCCGAGGACCATGCAAGGCCTTGGTTCTGTCTAACCTTTGATTCTTGAAGGGGTTAGTTTCCCTATAGGCTTGAGTTTGAGGACCATGCAAGGCCTTGGTTCTGTCTAACACTTAGTTCTTCTGAAGTAACTAGTTTTCTCATAGGTTTGAGTCTGAAGACCATGCAAGACCTTGGTTCTGTCTAGCACCTAGTTCTTGAAGTAGTTAGTTTCCCCATAGGCTTGAGTCCATGGACCATGCAAAGCCTTGGTTCTATCTAACACTTGCTTCTCGAAGTGATTAGTTTCCCTATAGACTTGAGCCCGAGGACCATGCAAGGCGTTGGTTCTATCTAACACTTGATTCTTAAAGTGGTTAGTTTCCCCATAGGCTTAAGTCCAAGGACCATGCAAGGCCTTGGTTCTATCTAACACTTGATTTTTCTGAAGTAACTAGTTTTCTCATAGGTTTGAGCTCGAATACCATGCAAGACCTTGGTTCTGTCTAGCACCTAGTTCTTGAAGTAGTTAGTTTCCCCTTAGCCTTGAGTCCGAGGACCATGCAAGGCCATGGTTCTATCTAACACTTGACTCTTGAAGTGGTTAGTTTCCCTATTGGCTTGAGTCTGGGGACCATGCACGGCCTTGGTTCTATCCAACACTTGATTCTTGAAGTGGTTAGTTTCTCCAAAGGCTTGAGTCCGAAGACCATGCAAGGCCTTGGTTATGTCTAACACTTGATTTTTCTGAAGTAACTAGTTTTTCCATTGGTTTGTGTCCGAAGACCATGCAAGACCTCGGTTTTGTCTAGCACCTAGTTCTTGAAGTAGTTAGTTTCCCCACAGGCTTGAGTCCGAAGACTGTGCAAGGTCTTGGTTCTGTCTAGCACTTGATTCTTGTAGTGGTTAGTTTCCCCAAAGCTCGAGTTCGAGGACCATGCAAGGCCTTGGTTCTGTCTAACACTTGGTTCTTCTGAAGTAACTATTTTTCCAATAGGTTTAAGTCTGAAGACCATGCAAGACCTTGGTTCTGTATTGTACTTAGTTCTTGAAGTGGTTAGTTTCCCCATAGGCTTAAGTCCAAGGACCATGTAAGGCCTTGGTTCTGTCTAACATTTGACTCTTGAAGGGGTTAGTTTCCCTATAGGCTTGAGTCCGAGGACCATGTAAGGCCTTGGTTCTGTCTAACACTTGATTCTTGAAGTGGTTTGTCTCCCAACAGGCTTGAGTCCGACGACCATGCAAGGCATTGGTTCTGTCTAACACGTGATTCTTGAAGTGGTTTGTTTCCTTCTAGACATGAATCTGAGGACCACGCATGGTCTTGGCTCTGTCTAACACTTGATTCTTAAAGTGGTTAGTTTCCCCATAGGCATGAGTCCGACAACCATGCAAGGCCTTTGTTTTGTCTAACACTTGATTTTTTTGAAGTAACTAGTTTTCACATAGGTTGACTTCGAAGACCATGCAACACCTTGGTTCTGTCTAGAACCTAGTTCTTGAAGTAGTTAGTTTCCCCATAGGCTTAAGTCCGAGGACCATGCAGGGCCCTGGTTCTGTCTAACACTTGATTCTTGGAATGGTTAGTTTCCACATAGGTTTGAGTTCGAGGATCATGCAAGGCCTTGGTTCTGTTTAACACTTGGTTCTTTTGAAGTAACTAGTTTTCCCATAGGTTAGAGTTTAAAGACCATGCAAGATCTTGGTTCTGTTTAACACTTGGTTCTTTTGAAGAAGCTGGTTTTCCCATATGTTTGAATGCGAAGATCATGCAAGACCTTGGTTCTGTCTAGTACTTAGTTCTTGAAGTGGTTAGTTTCCCCACAGGCTTGAGTCCGAGGACCATGCAAGGCCTTGGTTCTATCTAACATTTGATTCTTGAAGGGGTTAGTTTCCCCATAGGCTTGAGTTTGAAGACCATGCAAGGCCTTGGTTATGTCTAACACTTGATTCTTGAAGTGGTTAGTTTCCCTATAGGCTTGAGTCCGAGGACCATGCAAGGCCTTGGTTCTATCTAACTCTTGATTCTTGAAGTGGTTAGTTTCCCTATAGGCTTGAGTTCGTGAGACATGCAAGGCCTTAGTTCTGTCTAACACTTGATTTTTCTGAAGTAACTAGTTTTCCTATAGGTTTGAGTCTGAAAACCATGCAAGACCTTGCTTCTGTCTAACTCCTAGTTCTTGAAGTAATTAGTTTCCCCATAGGCTTGAGTCCAAGGACCATGCAAGGCCTTAGCTCTGTCTAACACTTGATTCCTGAAATGGTTAGTTTCCCTATAGGCTTGAGTCCGAGGACAATGCAAGGCCTTGGTTCTATCTAACACTAGATTCTTGAAGTGGTTAGTTTCCCCATAGGCTTGAGTCCGAGGACCATACAAGGCCTTGGTTCTGTCTAACACTTGATTTTTCTGAAGTAACTAGTTTTCCCATAGGTTTGAGTTCGAAGACAATGCAAGACCTTGGTTCTGTCTAGCACCTAGTTCTTGAAGTAGTTAGTTTCCCATAGGCTTGAGTCCAAGGACCATGCAAGGCCTTGGTTCTATCTAACACTTGATTCTTGAAGTGGTTAGTTTCCCCATAGGCTTAAGTCCGAGGACCATGCAAGGCCTTGGTTCTATCTAACACTTGATTCTTGAAGTGGTTAGTTTCCCCAAAGGCTTGAGTGCGAGGACCATGCAAGGCCTTGGTTCTGTCTAACACTTGATTTTTCTGAAGTAACTAGTTTTCTCATAGGTTTGAGTCCGAATACCATGCAAGACCTTGGTTCTGTCTAGCACCTAGTTCTTGAAGTAGTTAGTTTCCCCTTAGCCTTGAGTCCTAGGACCATGCAAGGTCTTGGTTCTATCTAACACTTGATTCTTGAAGTGGTTAGTTTCCCTATTGGCTTGAGTCTGGGGACCATGCAAGGCCTTGGTTCTATCCAACACTTGATTCTTGAAGTGGTTAGTTTCTCCAAAGGCTTGAGTCCGAGGACCATGCAAGGCCTTGGTTATGTCTAACACTTGATTTTTCTGAAGTAACTAGTTTTCCCATTGGTTTGAGTCCGAAGACCATGCAAGACCTCGGTTTTGTCTAGCACCTAGTTCTTGAAGTAGTTGGTTTCCCCATAGGCTTGAGTCCGAAGACTGTGCAAGGTCTTGGTTCTGTCTAACACTTGATTCTTGGAGTGGTTAGTTTCCCCATAGCTCGAGTTCGAGGACCATGCAAGGCCTTGGTTCTGTCTAACACTTGGTTCTTCTGAAGTAACTATTTTTCCAATAGGTTTGAGTCTGAAGACCATGCAAGACCTTGGTTCTGTATAGTACTTAGTTCTTGAAGTGGTTAGTTTCCCCATAGGCTTAAGTCCAAGGACCGTGCAAGGCCTTGGTTCTGTCTAACATTTGACTCTTGAAGGGGTTAGTTTCCCTATAGGCTTGAGTCCGAGGACCATGTAAGGCCTTGGTTCTATCTAACACTTGATTCTTGAAGTGGTTTGTCTCCCAATAGGCTTGAGTCCGACGACCATGCAAGGCCTTGGTTCTGTCTAACACGTGATTCTTGAAGTGGTTTGTTTCCTTCTAGACATGAATCTGAGGACCACGCATGGCCGTGGCTCTGTCTAACACTTTATTCTTAAAGTGGTTAGTTTCCCCATAGGCCTGAGTCCGACAACCATGCAAGGCCTTTGTTTTGTCTAACACTTGATTTTTTTGAAGTAACTAGTTTTCACATAGGTTGACTTCGAAGACCATGCAACACCTTGGTTCTGTCTAGAACCTAGTTCTTGAAGTAGTTAGTTTCCCCATAGGCTTAAGTCCGAGGACCATGCAGGGCCTTGGTTCTGTCTAACACTTGATTCTTGGAATGGTTAGTTTCCACATAGGCTTGAGTTCGAGGATCATGCAAGGCCTTGGTTCTGTTTAACACATGGTTCTTTTGAAGTAACTAGTTTTCCCATAGGTTAGAGTTTAAAGACCATGCAAGATCTTGGTTCTGTTTAACACTTGGTTCTTTTGACGTAACTAGTTTTCCCATATGTTTGCGTTCGAAGATCATGCAAGACCTTGGTTCTGTCTAGTACTTAGATCTTGAAGTGGTTAGTTTCCCCACAGGCTTGAGTCCGAGAACCATGCAAGGCCTTGGTTCTGTCTAACATTTGATTCTTGAAGGGGTTAGTTTCCCTATAGGCTTGAGTTTGAAGACCATGCAAGGCCTTTGTTATGTCTAACACTTTATTCTTGAAGTGGTTAGTTTCCCTATAGGCTTGAGTCCGAGGACCATGCAAGGCCTTGGTTCTATCGAACTCTTGATTCTTGAAGTGGTTAGTTTCCCTATAGGCTTGAGTTCGAGGGCCATGCAAGGCCTTAGTTCTGTCTAACACTTGATTTTTCTGAAGTAACTACTTTTCCCATAGGTTTGAGTTCGAAGACAATGCAAGACCTTGGTTCTGTCTAGCACCTAGTTCTTGAAGTAGTTAGTTTCCCCATAGGCTTGTGTCCAAGGACCATGCAAGGCCTTGGTTCTATCTAACACTTGATTCTTGAAGTGGTTAGTTTCCCCATAGGCTTAAGTCCGAGGACCATGCAAGGCCTTGGTTCTATCTAACAGTTTATTCTTGAAGTAGTTAGTTTCCCCAAAGGCTTGAGTGCGAGGACCATGCAAGGCCTTGGTTCTGTCTAACACTTGATTTTTCTGAAGTAACTAGTTTTCTCATAGGTTTGAGTCCGAATACCATGCAAGACCTTGGTTCTGTCTGGCACCTAGTTCTTGAAGTAGTTAGTTTCCCCTTAGCCTTGAGTCCTAGGACCATGCAAGGTCTTGGTTCTATCTAACACTTGATTCTTGAAGTGGTTAATTTCCCTATTGGCTTGAGTCTGGGGACCATGCAAGGCCTTGGTTCTATCCAACACTTGATTCTTGAAGTGGTTAGTTTCTCCAAAGGCTTGAGTCCGAGGACCATGCAAGGCCTTGGTTATGTCTAACACTTGATTTTTCTGAAGTAACTAGTTTTCCCATTGGTTTGAGTCCGAAGACCGTGCAAGACCTCGGTTTTGTCTAGCACCTAGTTCTTGAAGTAGTTGGTTTCCCCATAGGCTTGAGTCCGAAGACTGTGCAAGGTCTTGGTTCTGTCTAACACTTGATTCTTGGAGTGGTTAGTTTCCCCATAGCTCGAGTTCGAGGACCATGCAAGGCCTTGGTTCTGTCTAACACTTGGTTCTTCTGAAGTAACTATTTTTCCAATAGGTTTGAGTCTGAAGACCATGCAAGACCTTGGTTCTGTATAGTACTTAGTTCTTGAAGTGGTTAGTTTACCCATAGGCTTAAGTCCAAGGACCGTGCAAGGCCTTGGTTCTGTCTAACATTTGACTCTTGAAGGGGTTAGTTTCCCTATAGGCTTGAGTCCGAGGACCATGTAAGGCCTTGGTTCTATCTAACACTTGATTCTTGAAGTGGTTTGTCTCCCAATAGGCTTGAGTCCGACGACCATGCAAGGCCTTGGTTCTGTCTAACACGTGATTCTTGAAGTGGTTTGTTTCCTTCTAGACATGAATCTGAGGACCACGCATGGCCGTGGCTCTGTCTAACACTTTATTCTTAAAGTGGTTAGTTTCCCCATAGGCCTGAGTCCGACAACCATGCAAGGCCTTTGTTTTGTCTAACACTTGATTTTTTTGAAGTAACTAGTTTTCACATAGGTTGACTTCGAAGACCATGCAACACCTTGGTTCTGTCTAGAACCTAGTTCTTGAAGTAGTTAGTTTCCCCATAAGCTTAAGTCCGAGGACCATGCAGGGCCTTGGTTCTGTCTAACACTTGATTCTTGGAATGGTTAGTTTCCACATAGGCTTGAGTTCGAGGATCATGCAAGGCCTTGGTTCTGTTTAACACATGGTTCTTTTGAAGTAACTAGTTTTCCCATAGGTTAGAGTTTAAAGACCATGCAAGATCTTGGTTCTGTTTAACACTTGGTTCTTTTGACGTAACTAGTTTTCCCATATGTTTGCGTGCAAAGATCATGCAAGACCTTGGTTCTGTCTAGTACTTAGATCTTGAAGTGGTTAGTTTCCCCACAGGCTTGAGTCCGAGAACCATGCAAGGCCTTGGTTCTGTCTAACATTTGATTCTTGAAGGGGTTAGTTTCCCTATAGGGTTGAGTTTGAGGACCATGCAAGGCCTTTGTTATGTCTAACACTTTATTCTTGAAGTGGTTAGTTTCCCTATAGGCTTGAGTCCGAGGACCATGCAAGGCCTTGGTTCTATCTAACTCTTGATTCTTGAAGTGGTTAGTTTCCCTATAGGCTTGAGTTCGAGGGCCATGCAAGGCCTTAGTTCTGTCTAACACTTGATTTTTCTGAAGTAACTAGTTTTCCTATAGGTTTAAGTCTGAAGACCATGCAAGACCTTGGTTCTGTCTAACTCCTAGTTCTTGAAGTAATCAGTTTCCCCACAAGCTTGAGTCCGAGGACCATGCAAGGCCTTGGCTTTATCTAACACTTGATTCCTGAAATGGTTAGTTTCCCTATAGGCTTGAGTCCGAGGACCATGCCAGGCCTTGGTTCTATCTAACACTTGATTCTTGAAGTTGTTAGTTTCCCCATAGGCTTGAGTCCGAGCACCATACAAGGCCTTGGTTCTGTCTAACACTTGATTTTTCTGAAGTAACTAGTTTTCTCATAGGTTTGAGTTCGTTGACAATGCAAGACCTTGGTTCTGTCTGGCACCTAGTTCTTGAAGTAGTTAGTTTCCCCATAGGCTTGAGTCCAAGGACCACGCAAGGCCTTGGTTCTATCTAACACTTGATTCTTGAAGTGGTTAGTTTCCCCACAGGCTTGAGTCCGAGGACCATGCAAGGCCTTGGTTCTATCTAACAGTTGATTCTTGAAGTGGTTAGTTTCCCCAAAGGCTTGAGTCCGAGGACCATGCAAGGCCTTGGTTCTGTCGAACACTTGATTTTTCTGAAGTAACTAGTTTTCCCATAGGTTTGAGTTCGAAGAACATCCAAGACCTTGGTTCTGTCTAGCCTCTAGTTCTTAAAGTAGTTAGCTTCCCCATAGGCTTGAGTCCGAGAACCATGCAAGGCCTTTTTTCTGTCTAGAACTTGATTCTTGAAGTGGTTAGTTTCCCCATAGGCTTGAGTCCAAGGAACATGGAAGGCTTTAGTTCTGTCTAACACTTGATTCTTCTGAAGTAACTAGTTTTCTCATAGGTTTGAGTCCAAAGACCATGCAAGACTTTGGTTCTGTCTAGTACCTAGTTCTTGAAGTAGTTAGTTTCACTATAGGCTTGAGTCTGAAGACCATGCAAGACCTTGGTTTTGTCTAGCCCCTAGTTCTTGAAGTAGTTAGTTTCCCCAAAGGCTTAAGTCCGAGGACCATGCAAGGCCTTGGTTCTATCAAACACTTGATTCTTGGAGTGGTTAGTTTCCCCATAGGCTTGAGTTCGAGGATCATGCAAGGCCATGGTTCTGTTTGACACTTGGTTCTCTTGAAGTAACTAGTTTCCCCATAGGTTTGAGTCTGATGACCATGCAAGATCTTGGTTCTGTCTAGTACTTAGTTCTTGAAGTGGTTAGTTTCCCCATAGGCTTGAGTCCGAGGACCGTGCAAGGCCTTGGTTCTGCTTAACATTTGATTCTTGAAGGGGTTAGTTTCCCTATAGGCTTGAGTTTGAGGACCAAGCAAGGCCATGGTTCTATCTAACACTTGATTCTTGAAGTGGTTAGTTTCCCCATAGGCTTGAGTCCAAGGACCATGCAAGAACTTAGTTCTGTCTAACACTTGGTTCTTCTGAAGTAACTAGTTTTCTCATAGGTTTGAGTCTGAAGACCATGCAAGTCCTTGGTTTTGTCTAGCCCCTAGTTCTTGAAGTTGTTAGTTTCCCCATAGGCTTTAGTCCATGGACCATGCAAAGCCTTGGTTCTGTCTAACACTTGATTCTTGAAGTGGTTAGTTTCCCTATAGGCTTGAGTCCGAGGACCATGCAAGGCCTTGGTTATATCTAACACTTGATTCTTGAAGTGGTTAGTTTCCCCATAGGCTTGAGTCTGAGGACCATGCAAGGCCTAGGTTCTGTCTAACACTTGACTTTTCTGAAGTAACTGGTTTTCCCATAGGTTTGAGTCCGAATACCATGCAAGACCTTAGTTCCGTCTAGCACCTAGTTCTTGAAGTAGTTAGTTTCCCCATAGGCTTGAGTCTGAGGACCATGCAAGGCCTTGGTTCTATCTAACACTTGATTCTTGAAGTGGTTAGTTTCCCCGTAGGCTTGAGTCTGAGGACCATGCAAAGCCTTGGTTCTATCTAACACTTGATTCTTGAAGTGGTTAGTTTCTCCAAAGGCTTGAATCCGAGGACCACGCAAGGCCTTGGTTCTGTCTAACACTTGATTTTTCTAAAGGAACTAGTTTTCTCATAGGTTTGAGTCCGAAGACCCTGCAAAACCTTGGTTCTGTCTAGCACCTAGTTCTTGAGGTTGTTAGTTTCCCCAAAGGCTTGAGTCCGAGGACCATGCAAGGCCTTCGTTCTATCTAACACTTGATTCTTGAAGTGGTTAGTTTCCCCATAGGCTTGAGTCCCAAGACCATGCAAGGCCTTGGTTCTGTCTAACACTTGGTTCTTCTGAAGTAACTTGTTTTCCCATAGGTTTGAGTCCGAAGACCATGCAAGACCTTGGTTCTGTCTAGTACTTAGTTCTTGAAGTGGTTAGTTTACCCATAGGCTTGAGTCTGAGGACCAAGCAAGGCCTTGGTTATGTCTAATATTTGATTCTTGAAGGGCTTAGTTTCCCTATAAGCTTAACTCTAAGGACCATGCAAGGCATTGGTTCTGTCTAACACTTGATTCTTGGAGTGGTTAGTTTTCCCAGAAGCTTGAGTTCGAGGATCATGCAAGGCCATGGTTCTGTTTAATACTTGGTTCTTTTAAAGTAACTAGTTTTCCCATACGTTTGAGTCTGAAGACCATGCAAGACCTTGGTTCTGTCTAGAACTTAGTTCTTGAAGTGGTTAGTTTCCCCATAGGCTTAAGTCCGAGGACCATGCAAGGCCTTGGTTTTGTCTAACCTTTGATTCTTGAAGGGGTTAGTTTCCCTATGGGCTTGAGTTTGAGGACCATGCAAGGCCTTGGTTCTGTCTAACACTTGGTTCTTCTGAAGTAACTGGTTTTCTCATAGGTTTGAGTCTGAAGACCATGCAAGACTTTGGTTCTGTCTAGCACCTAGTTCTTGAAGTAGTTAGTTTCCCCATAGGCTTGAGTCCATGGACCATGCAAAGTCTTGGTTCTATCTAACACTTGCTTCTCAAAGTGATTAGTTTCCCTATAGACTTGAGTCCGAGGACCATGCAAGGCATTGGTTCTATCTAACACTTGATTCTTAAAGTGGTTAGTTTCCCCATAGGCCTAAGTCCAAGGACCATCCAAGGCCTTGGTTCTGTCTAACACTTGATTTTTCTGAAGTAACTAGTTTTCTCATAGTTTTGAGTCCGAATACCATGCAAGACCTTGGTTCTGTCTAGCGCCTAGTTCTTGAAGTAGTTAGTTTCCCCTTAGCCTTGAGTCCGAGGACCATGCAAGGCCTTGGTTCTATCTAACACTTGATTCTTGAAATGGTTAGTTTCCCTATTGGCTTGAGTCTGGGGACCATGCAAGGCCTTGGTTCTATCCAACACTTGATTCTTGAAGTGGTTAGTTCCTCCAAAGGCTTGAGTCCGAGGACCATGCAAGGCCTTGGTTATGTCTAACACTTGATTTTTCTGAAGTAACTAGTTTTCCCATTGGTTTGAGTCCGAAGACCATGCAAGACCTCGGTTCTGTCTAGCACCTAGTTCTTGAAGTAGTTAGTTTCCCCATAGGCTTGAGTCCGAAGACTGTGCAAGGTCTTGGTTCTGTCTAACACTTGATTCTTGCAGTGGTTAGTTTCCCCATAGCTCGAGTTCGAGGATCATGCAAGGCCTTGGTTCTGTCTAACACTTGGTTCTTCTGAAGTAACTATTTTTCCAATAGGTTTGAGTCTGAAGACCATGCAAGACCTTGGTTCTGTATAGTACTTAGTTCTTGAAGTGGTTAGTTTCCCCATAGGCTTAAGTCCAAGGACCATGCAAGGCCTTGGTTCTGTCTAACATTTGACTCTTGAAGGGGTTAGTTTCCCTATAGGCTTGAGTCCGAGAACCATGTAAGGCCTTGGTTCTATCTAACACTTGATTCTTGAAGTGGTTTGTCTCCCAATAGGCTTGAGTCCGACGACCATGCAAGACCTTGGTTCTGTCTAACGCGTGATTCTTGAAGTGGTTTGTTTCCTTCTAGACATGAATCTGAGGACCACGCATGGCCTTGGCTCTGTCTAACACTTGATTCTTAAAGTGGTTAGTTTCCCCACAGGCCTGAGTCCGACAACCATGCAAGGCCTTTGTTTTGTCTAACAGTTGATTTTTTTGAAGTAACTAGTTTTCACATAGGTTGACTTCGAAGACCATGCAACACCTTGGTTCTGTCTAGAACCTAGTTCTTGAAGCAGTTAGTTTCCCCATAGGCTTGAGTCCGAGGACCATGCAGGGCCTCGGTTCTGTCTAACACTTGATTCTTGGAATGGTTAGTTTCCACGTAGGCTTGAGTTCGAGGATCATGCAAGGCCTTGGTTCTGTTTAACACTTGGTTCTTTTGAAGTAACTAGTTTTCCCATAGGTTAGAGTTTAAAGAGCATGCAAGATCTTGGTTCTGTTTAACACTTGGTTCTTTTGAAGTAACTGGTTTTCCCATATGTTTGAGTGCGAAGATCATGCAAGACCTTGGTTCTGTCTAGTACTTAGTTCTTGAAGTGGTTAGTTTCCCCACGGGCTTGAGTCCGAGGACCATGCAAGGCCTTGGTTCTGTCTAGCATTTGATTCTTGAAGGGGTTAGTTTCCCTATAGGCTTGAGTTTGAGGACCACGCAAGGCCTTGGCTCTGTCTAACACTTGGTTCTTCTGAAGTAACTAGTTTTCTCATAGGTTTGAGTCTGAAGACCATGCAAGACTTTGGTTCTGTCTAGCACCTAGTTCTTGAAGTAGTTAGTTTCCCCATAGGCTTGAGTCCATGGACCATGCAAAGCCTTGGTTCTATCTAACACTTGCTTCTCGAAGTGATTAGTTTCCCTATAGACTTGAGTCCGAGGACCATGCAAGGCATTGGTTCTATCTAACACTTGATTCTTAAAGTGGTTAGTTTCCCCATAGGCCTAAGTCCAAGGACCATGCAAGGCCTTGGTTCTGTCTAACACTTGATTTTTCTGAAGTAACTAGTTTTCTCATAGGTTTGAGTCCGAATACCATGCAAGACCTTGGTTCTGTCGAGCGCCTAGTTCTTGAAGTAGTTAGTTTCCCCTTAGCCTTGAGTCCGAGGACCATGCAAGGCCTTGGTTCTATCTAACACTTGATTCTTGAAATGGTTAGTTTCCCTATTGGCTTGAGTCTGGGGACCATGCAAGGCCTTGGTTCTATCCAACACTTGATTCTTGAAGTGGTTAGTTCCTCCAAAGGCTTGAGTCCGAGGACCATGCAAGGCCTTGGTTCTGTCGAACACTTGATTTTTCTGAAGTAACTAGTTTTCCCATAGGTTTGAGTCCGAAGAACATGCAAGACCTTGGTTCTGTCTAGCCTCTAGTTCTTAAAGTAGTTAGCTTCCCCATAGGCTTGAGTCCGAGAACCATGCAAGGCCTTTTTTCTGTCTAGAACTTGATTCTTGAAGTGGTTAGTTTCCCCATAGGCTTGAGTCCAAGGAACATGGAAGGCTTTAGTTCTGTCTAACACTTGATTCTTCTGAAGTAACTTGTTTTCTCATAGGTTTGAGTCCAAAGACCATGCAAGACTTTGGTTCTGTCTAGCACCTAGTACTTGAAGTAGTTAGTTTCACTATAGGCTTGAGTCTGAAGACCATGCAAGACCTTGGTTTTGTCTAGCCCCTAGTTCTTGAAGTAGTTAGTTTCCCCAAAGGCTTAAGTCCGAGGACCATGCAAGGCCTTGGTTCTATCAAACACTTGATTCTTGGAGTGGTTAGTTTCCCCATAGGCTTGAGTTCGAGGATCATGCAAGGCCATGGTTCTGTTTGACACTTGGTTCTCTTGAAGTAACTAGTTTCCCCATAGGTTTGAGTCTGATGACCATGCAAGATCTTGGTTCTGTCTAGTACTTAGTTCTTGAAGTGGTTAGTTTCCCCATAGGCTTGAGTCCGAGGACCATGCAAGGCCTTGGTTCTGCTTAACATTTGATTCTTGAAGGGGTTAGTTTCCCTATAGGCTTGAGTTTGAGGACCAAGCAAGGCCATGGTTCTATCTAACACTTGATTCTTGAAGTGGTTAGTTTCCCCATAGGCTTGAGTCCAAGGACCATGCAAGGCCTTAGTTCTGTCTAACACTTGGTTCTTCTGAAGTAACTAGTTTTCTCATAGGTTTGAGTCTGAAGACCATGCAAGACCTTGGTTTTGTCTAGCCCCTAGTTCTTGAAGTAGTTAGTTTCCCCATAGGCTTTAGTCCATGGACCATGCAAAGCCTTGGTTCTGTCTAACACTTGATTCTTGAAGTGGTTAGTTTCCCTATAGGCTTGAGTCCGAGGACCATGCAAGGCCTTGGTTATATCTAACACTTGATTCTTGAAGTGGTTAGTTTCCCCATAGGCTTGAGTCTGAGGACCATGCAAGGCCTAGGTTCTGTCTAACACTTGACTTTTCTGAAGTAACTGGTTTTCCCATAGGTTTGAGTCCGAATTCCATGCAAGACCTTAGTTCTGTCTAGCACCTAGTTCTTGAAGTAGTTAGTTTCCCCATAGGCTTGAGTCTGAGGACCATGCAAGGCCTTGGTTCTATCTAACACTTGATTCTTGAAGTGGTTAGTTTCCCCATAGGCTTGAGTCCAAGGACCATGCAAGGCCTTAGTTCTGTCTAACACTTGGTTCTTCTGAAGTAACTAGTTTTCTCATAGGTTTGAGTCTGAAGACCATGCAAGACCTTGGTTTTGTCTAGCCCCTAGTTCTTGAAGTAGTTAGTTTCCCCATAGGCTTTAGTCCATGGACCATGCAAAGCCTTGGTTCTGTCTAACACTTGATTCTTGAAGTGGTTAGTTTCCCTATAGGCTTGAGTCCGAGGACCATGCAAGGCCTTGGTTATATCTAACACTTGATTCTTGAAGTGGTTAGTTTCCCCATAGGCTTGAGTCTGAGGACCATGCAAGGCCTAGGTTCTGTCTAACACTTGACTTTTCTGAAGTAACTGGTTTTCCCATAGGTTTGAGTCCGAATTCCATGCAAGACCTTAGTTCTGTCTAGCACCTAGTTCTTGAAGTAGTTAGTTTCCCCATAGGCTTGAGTCTGAGGACCATGCAAGGCCTTGGTTCTATCTAACACTTGATTCTTGAAGTGGTTAGTTTCCCCGTAGGCTTGAGTCTGAGGACCATGCAAGGCCTTGGTTCTATCTAACACTTGATTCTTGAAGTGGTTAGTTTCTCCAAAGGCTTGAATCCGAGGACCACGCAAGGCCTTGGTTCTGTCTAACACTTGATTTTTCTAAAGGAACTAGTTCTCTCATAGGTTTGAGTCCGAAGACCCTGCAAAACCTTGGTTCTGTCTAGCACCTAGTTCTTGAGGTTGTTAGTTTCCCCAAAGGCTTGAGTCCGAGGACCATGCAAGGCCTTTGTTCTATCTAACACTTGATTCTTGAAGTGGTTAGTTTCCCCATAGGCTTGAGTCCCAAGACCATGCAAGGCCTTGGTTCTGTCTAACACTTGGTTCTTCTGAAGTAACTTGTTTTCCCATAGGTTTGAGTCCGAAGACCATGCAAGACCTTGGTTCTGTCTAGTACTTAGTTCTTGAAGTGGTTAGTTTACCCATAGGCTTGAGTCTGAGGACCAAGCAAGGCCTTGGTTATGTCTAATATTTGATTCTTGAAGGGCTTAGTTTCCCTATAAGCTTAAGTCCGAGGACCATGCAAGGCATTGGTTCTGTCTAACACTTGATTCATGGAGTGGTTAGTTTTCCCAGAAGCTTGAGTTTGAGGATCATGCAAGGCCATGGTTCTGTTTAAAACTTGGTTCTTTTAAAGTAACTAGTTTTCCCATACGTTTGAGTCTGAAGACCATGCAAGACCTTGGTTCTGTCTAGAACTTAGTTCTTGAAGTGGTTAGTTTCCCCATAGGCTTAAGTCCGAGGACCATGCAAGGCCTTGGTTTTGTCTAACCTTTGATTCTTGAAGGGGTTAGTTTCCCTATGGGCTTGAGTTTGAGGACCATGCAAGGCCTTGGTTCTGTCTAACACTTGGTTCTTCTGAAGTAACTGGTTTTCTCATAGGTTTGAGTCTGAAGACCATGCAAGACTTTGGTTCTGTCTAGCACCTAGTTCTTGAAGTAGTTAGTTTCCCCATAGGCTTGAGTCCATGGACCATGCAAAGCCTTGGTTCTATCTAACACTTGCTTCTCAAAGTGATTAGTTTCCCTATAGACTTGAGTCCGAGGACCATGCAGGGCATTGGTTCTATCTAACACTTGATTCTTAAAGTGGTTAGTTTCCCCATAGGCCAAAGTCCAAGGACCATCCAAGGCCTTGGTTCTGTCTAACACTTGATTTTTCTGAAGTAACTAGTTTTCTCATAGTTTTGAGTCCGAATACCATGCAAGACCTTGGTTCTGTCTAGCGCCTAGTTCTTGAAGTAGTTAGTTTCCCCTTAGCCTTGAGTCCGAGGACCATGCAAGGCCTTGGTTCTATCTAACACTTGATTCTTGAAATGGTTAGTTTCCCTATTGGCTTGAGTCTGGGGACCATGCAAGGCCTTGGTTCTATCCAACACTTGATTCTTGAAGTGGTTAGTTCCTCTAAAGGCTTGAGTCCGAGGACCATGCAAGGCCTTGGTTATGTCTAACACTTGATTTTTCTGAAGTAACTAGTTTTCCCATTGGTTTGAGTCCGAAGACCATGCAAGACCTCGGTTCTGTCTAGCACCTAGTTCTTGAAGTAGTTAGTTTCCCCATAGGCTTGAGTCCGAAGACTGTGCAAGGTCTTGGTTCTGTCTAACACTTGATTCTTGCAGTGGTTAGTTTCCCCATAGCTCGAGTTCGAGGACCATGCAAGGCCTTGGTTCTGTCTAACACTTGGTTCTTCTGAAGTAACTATTTTTCCAATAGGTTTGAGTCTGAAGACCATGCAAGACCTTGGTTCTGTATAGTACTTAGTTCTTGAAGTGGTTAGTTTCCCCATAGGCTTAAGTCCAAGGACCATGCAAGGCCTTGGTTCTGTCTAACATTTGACTCTTGAAGGGGTTAGTTTCCCTATAGGCTTGAGTCCGAGAACCATGTAAGGCCTTGGTTCTATCTAACACTTGATTCTTGAAATGGTTTGTCTCCCAATAGGCTTGAGTCCGACGACCATGCAAGACCTTGGTTCTGTCTAACGCGTGATTCTTGAAGTGGTTTGTTTCCTTCTAGACATGAATATGAGGACCACGCATGGCCTTGGCTCTGTCTAACACTTGATTCTTAAAGTGGTTAGTTTCCCCACAGGCCTGAGTCCGACAACCATGCAAGGCCTTTGTTTTGTCTAACAGTTGATTTTTTTGAAGTAACTAGTTTTCACATAGGTTGACTTCGAAGACCATGCAACACCTTGGTTCTGTCTAGAACCTAGTTCTTGAAGTAATTAGTTTCCCCATAGGCTTGAGTCCGAGGACCATGCAGGGCCTTGGTTCTGTCTAACACTTGATTCTTGGAATGGTTAGTTTCCACATAGGCTTGAGTTCGAGGATCATGCAAGGCCTTGGTTCTGTTTAACACTTGGTTCTTTTGAAGTAACTAGTTTTCCCATAGGTTAGAGTTTAAAGACCATTCAAGATCTTGGTTCTGTTTAACACTTGGTTCTTTTGAAGTAACTGGTTTTCCCATATGTTTGAGTGCGAAGATCATGCAAGACCTTGGTTCTGTCTAGTACTTAGTTCTTGAAGTGGTTAGTTTCCCCACAGGCTTGAGTCCGAGGACCATGCAAGGCCTTGGTTCTGTCTAACATTTGATTCTTGAAGGGGTTAGTTTCCCTATAGGCTTGAGTTTGAGGACCATGCAAGGCCTTGGTTATGTCTAACACTTGATTCTTGAAGTGGTTAGTTTCCATATAGGCTTGAGTCCGAGGACCATGCAAGGCCTTGGTTCTATCTAACTCTTGATTCTTGAAGTGGTTAGTTTCCCTATAGGCTTGAGTTCGAGGGACATGCAAGGCCTTAGTTCTGTCTAACACTTGATTTTTCTGAAGTAACTAGTTTTCCTACAGGTTTGAGTCTGAAGACCATGCAAGACCTTGGTTCTGTCTAACTCCTAGTTCTTGAAGTAATCAGTTTCCCCACAAGCTTGAGTCCGAGGACCATGCAAGGCCTTGGCTTTGTCTAACACTTGATTCCTGAAATGGTTAGTTTCCCTATAGGCTTGACTCCGAGGACCATGCCAGGCCTTGGTTCTGTTTAACACTTGGTTCTTTTGAAGTAACTAGTTTTCCCATAGGTTAGAGTTTAAAGACCATGCAAGATCTTGGTTCTGTTTAACACTTGGTTCTTTTGAAGTAACTGGTTTTCCCATATGTTTGAGTGCGAAGATCATGCAAGACCTTGGTTCTGTCTAGTACTTAGTTCTTGAAGTGGTTAGTTTCCCCACAGGCTTGAGTCCGAGGACCATGCAAGGCCTTGGTTCTGTCTAACATTTGATTCTTGAAGGGGTTAGTTTCCCTATAGGCTTGACTTTGAGGACCATGCAAGGCCTTGGTTATGTCTAACACTTGATTCTTGAAGTGGTTAGTTTCCCTATAGGCTTGAGTCCGAGGACCATGCAAGGCCTTGGTTCTATCTAACTCTTGATTCTTGAAGTGGTTAGTTTCCCTATAGGCTTGAGTTCGTGAGCCATGCAAGGCCTTAGTTCTGTCTAACACTTGATTTTCCTGAAGTAACTAGTTTTCCTATAGGTTTGAGTCTGAAAACCATGCAAGACCTTGGTTCTGTCTAACTCCTAGTTCTTGAAGTAATTAGTTTCCCCATAGGCTTGAGTCCAAGGACCATGCAAGACCTTGGCTCTGTCTAACACTTGATTCCTGAAATGGTTAGTTTCCCTATAGGCTTGAGTCCCAGGACCATGCAAGGCCTTAGTTCTATCTAACACTTGATTCTTGAAGTGGTTAGTTTCCCCATAGGCTTAAGTCCGAGGACCATGCAGGGCCTTGGTTCTGTCTAACACTTGATTCTTGAAATGGTTAGTTTCCACATAGGCTTGAGTTCGAGGATCATGCAAGGCCTTGGTTCTGTTTAACACATGGTTCTTTTGAAGTAACTAGTTTTCCCATAGGTTAGGGTTTAAAGACCATGCAAGATCTTGGTTCTGTTTAACACTTGGTTCTTTTGAAGTAACTGGTTTTCCCATATGTTTGAGTGCGAAGATCATGCAAGACCTTGGTTCTGTCTAGTACTTAGTTCTTGAAGTGGTTAGTTTCCCCACAGGCTTGAGTCCGAGGACCATGCAAGGCCTTGGTTCTGTCTAACATTTGATTCTTGAAGGGGTTAGTTTCCCTATAGGCTTGAGTTTGAGGACCATGCAAGGCCTTGGTTATGTCTAACACTTGATTCTTGAAGTGGTTAGTTTCCCTATAGGCTTGAGTCCGAGGACCATGCAAGGCCTTGGTTCTATCTAACTCTTGATTCTTGAAGTGGTTAGTTTCCCTATAGGCTTGAGTTCGAGGGCCATGCAAGGCCTTAGTTCTGTCTAACACTTGATTTTTCTGAAGTAACTAGTTTTCCTATAGGTTTGAGTCTGAAGACCATGCAAGACCTTGGTTCTGTCTAACTCCTAGTTCTTGAAGTAATCAGTTTCCCCACAAGCTTGAGTCCGAGGACCATGCAAGGCCTTGGCTTTGTCTAACACTTGATTCCTGAAATGGTTAGTTTCCCTATAGGCTTGAGTCCGAGGACCATGCCAGGCCTTGGTTCTATCTAACACTTGATTCTTGAAGTGGTTAGTTTCCCCATAGGCTTGAGTCCGAGGACCATACAAGGCCTTGGTTCTATCTAACACTTGATTTTTCTGAAGTAACTAGTTTTCCCATAGGTTTGAGTTCGTAGACAATGCAAGACCTTGGTTCTGTCTAGCACCTAGTTCCTGAAGTAGTTAGTTTCCCCATAGGCTTGAGTCCAAGGACCATGCAAGGCCTTGGTTCTATCTAACACTTCATTCTTGAAGTGGTTAGTTTCCCCATAGGCTTGAGTCCGAGGACCATGCAAGGCCTTGGTTCTATCTAACAGTTGATTCTTGAAGTGGTTAGTTTCCCCAATGGCTTGAGTCCGAGGACCATGCAAGGCCTTGGTTCTGTCGAACACTTGATTTTTCTGAAGTAACTAGTTTTCCCATAGGTTTGAGTCCGAAGACCGTGCAAGACCTTCGTTCTGTCTAGCCTCTAGTTCTTAAAGTAGTTAGTTTCCCCATAGGCTTGAGTCCGAGAACCATGCAAGGCCTTTTTTCTGTCTAACACTTGATTCTTGAAGTGGTTAGTTTCCCCATAGGCTTGAGTCCAAGGACCATGGAAGGCTTTAGTTCTGTCTAACACTTGATTCTTCTGAAGTAACTAGTTTTCTCATAGGTTTGAGTCCAAAGACCATGCAAGACTTTGGTTCTGTCTAGCACCTAGTTCTTGAAGTAGTTAGTTTCACTATAGGCTTGAGTCTGAAGACCATGCAAGACCTTGGTTTTGTCTAGCCCCTAGTTCTTGAAGTAGTTAGTTTCCCCATAGGCTTAAGTCCGAGGACCATGCAAGGCCTTGGTTCTATCAAACACTTGATTCTTGGAGTGGTTAGTTTCCCAATTGGCTTGAGTTTGAGGATCATGCAAGGCCATGGTTCTGTTTGACACTTGGTTCTCTTGAAGTAACTAGTTTCCCCATAGGTTTGAGTCTGCTGACCGTGCAAGATCTTGGTTCTGTCTAGTACTTAGTTCTTGAAGTGGTTAGTTTCCCCATAGGCTTGAGTCCGAGGACCGTGCAAGGCCTTGGTTCTGCCTAACATTTGATTCTTCAAGGGGTTAGTTTCCCTATAGGCTTGAGTTTGAGGACCAAGCAAGGCCATGGTTCTATCTAACACTTGATTCTTGAAGTGGTTAGTTTCCCCATAGGCTTGAGTCCAAGGACCATGCAAGGCCTTAGTTCTGTCTAACACTTGGTTCTTCTGAAGTAACTAGTTTTCTCATAGGTTTGAGTCAGAAGACCATGCAAGACCTTGGTTTTGTCTAGCACCTAGTTCTTGAAGTAGTTAGTTTCCCCATAGGCTTTAGTCCATGGACCATGCAAAGGCTTGGTTCTATCTAACACTTGATTCTTGAAGTGGTTAGTTTCCCTATAGGCTTGAGTCCGAGGACCATGCAAGGCCTTGGTTATATCTAACACTTGATTCTTGAAGTGGTTAGTTTCCCCATAGGCTTGAGTCCGAGGACCATGCAAGGCCTAGGTTCTGTCTAACAC
Source organism: Quercus gilva (assembly GCA_023621385.1). Lineage (NCBI taxonomy): Eukaryota > Viridiplantae > Streptophyta > Magnoliopsida > Fagales > Fagaceae > Quercus > Quercus gilva. Next base: position 7,348,473 of record CM042474.1, on the reverse strand, counting down.
TTGACTTTTCTAAAGTAACTAGTTTTCCCATAGGTTTGAGTCCGAATACCATGCAAGACCTTAGTTCTGTCTAGCACCTAGTTCTTGAAGTAGTTAGTTTCCCCACGGGCTTGAGTCTGAGGACCATGCAAGACCTTGGTTCTATCAAACACTTGATTCTTGAAGTGGTTAGTTTCCCCGTAGGCTTGAGTCCGAGGACCATGCAAGGCCTTGGTTCTATCTAACACTTGATTCTTGAAGTGTTTAGTTTCTCCAAAGGCTTGAGTCCGAGGACCATGCAAGGCCTTGGTTCTGTCTAACACTTGATTTTTCTAAAGTAACTAGTTTTCTCATAGGTTTGAGTCCAAAGACCCTGCAAAACCTTGGTTCTGTCTAGCACCTAGTTCTTGAGGTTGTTAGTTTCCCCAAAGGCTTGAGTCCGAGGACCATGCAAGGCTTTTGTTCTATCTAACACTTGATTCTTGAAGTGGTTAGTTTCCCCATAGGCTTGAGTCCCAGGACCATGCAAGGCCTTGGTTCTGTCTAACACTTGGTTCTTCTGAAGTAACTTGTTTTCCCATAGGTTTGAGTCCGAAGACCATGCAAGACCTTGGTTCTGTCTAGTACTTAGTTCTTGAAGTGGTTAGTTTACCCATAGGCTTGAGTCTGAGGACCAAGGAAGGCCTTGGTTATGTCTAATATTTGATTCTTGAAGGGCTTAGTTTCCCTATAAGCTTAAGTCCGAGGACCATGCATGGCCTTGGTTCTGTCTAACACTTGATTCTTGGAGTGGTTAGTTTCTCCATAAGCTTGATTTCGAGGATCATGCAAGGCCATGGTTCTGTTTAACACTTAGTTCTTTTAAAGTAACTAGTTTTCCCATACGTTTGAGTCTGAAGACCATGCAAGACCTTGGTTCTGTCTAGTACTTAATTCTTGAAGTGGTTAGTTTCCCCATAGGCTTAAGTCCGAGGACCATGCAAGGCCTTGGTTCTGTCTAACCTTTGATTCTTGAAGGGGTTAGTTTCCCTATAGGCTTGAGTTTGAGGACCATGCAAGGCCTTGGCTCTGTCTAACACTTGGTTCTTCTGAAGTAACTAGTTTTCTCATAGGTTTGAGTCTGAAGACCATGCAAGACTTTGGTTCTGTCTAGCACCTAGTTCTTGAAGTAGTTAGTTTCCCCATAGGCTTGAGTCCATGGACCATGCAAAGCCTTGGTTCTATCTAACACTTGCTTCTCGAAGTGATTAGTTTCCCTATAGACTTGAGTCCGAGGACCATGCAAGGCATTGGTTCTATCTAACACTTGATTCTTAAAGTGGTTAGTTTCCCCATAGGCCTAAGTCCAAGGACCATACAAGGCCTTGGTTCTGTCTAACACTTGATTTTTCTGAAGTAACTAGTTTTCTCATAGGTTTGAGTCCGAATACCATGCAAGACCTTGGTTCTGTCTAGCGCCTAGTTCTTGAAGTAGTTAGTTTCCCCTTAGCCTTGAGTCCGAGGACCATGCAAGGCCTTGGTTCTATCTAACACTTGATTCTTGAAATGGTTAGTTTCCCTATTGGCTTGAGTCTGGGGACCATGCAAGGCCTTGGTTCTATCCAACACTTGATTCTTGAAGTGGTTAGTTCCTCCAAAGGCTTGAGTCCGAGGACCATGCAAGGCCTTGGTTATGTCTAACACTTGATTTTTCTGAAGTAACTAGTTTTCCCGTTGGTTTGAGTCCGAAGACCATGCAAGAACTCGGTTTTGTCTAGCACCTAGTTCTTGAAGTAGTTAGTTTCCCCATAGGCTTGAGTCCGAAGACTGTGCAAGGTCTTAGTTCTGTCTAACACTTGATTCTTGCAGTGGTTAGTTTCCCCATTGCTCGAGTTCGAGGACCATGCAAGGCCTTGGTTCTGTCTAACACTTGGTTCTTCTGAAGTAACTATTTTTCCAATAGGTTTGAGTCTGAAGACCATGCAAGACCTTGGTTCTGTATAGTACTTAGTTCTTGAAGTGGTTAGTTTCCCCATAGGCTTAAGTCCAAGGACCGTGCAAGGTCTTGGTTCTGTCTAACATTTGACTCTTGAAGGGGTTAGTTTCCCTATAGGCTTGAGTCCGAGGACCATGTAAGGCCTTGGTTCTATCTAAAACTTGATTCTTGAAGTGGTTTGTCTCCCAATAGGCTTGAGTCCGACGACCATGCAAGGCCTTGGTTCTGTCTAACACGTGATTCTTAAAGTGGTTTGTTTCCTTCTAGACATGAATCTGAGGACCACGAATGGCCTTGGCTCTGTCTAACACTTGATTCTTAAAGTGTTTAGTTTCCCCATAGGCCTGAGTCCGACAACCATGGAAGGCCTTTGTTTTGTAGAACACTTGATTTTTTTGAAGTAACTAGTTTTCACATAGGTTGACTTCGAAGACCATGCAACACCTTGGTTCTATCTAGAACCTAGTTCTTGAAGTAGTTAGTTTCCCCATAGGCTTGAGTCCGAGGACCATGCAGGGCCTTGGTTCTGTCTAACACTTGATTCTTGGAATGGTTAGTTTCCACATAGGCTTGAGTTCGAGGATCATGCAAGGCCTTGGTTCTGTTTAACACTTGGTTCTTTTGAAGTAACTAGTTTTCCCATAGGTTAGAGTTTAAAGACCATGCAAGATCTTGGTTCTGTTTAACACTTGGTTCTTTTGAAGTAACTGGTTTTCCCATATGTTTGAGTGCGAAGATCATGCAAGACCTTGGTTCTGTCTAGTACTTAGTTCTTGAAGTGGTTAGTTTCCCCACAGGCTTGAGTCCGAGGACCATGCAAGGCCTTGGTTCTGTCTAACATTTGATTCTTGAAGGGGTTAGTTTCCCTATAGGCTTGAGTTTGAGGACCATGCAAGGCCTTGGTTATGTCTAACACTTAATTCTTGAAGTGGTTAGTTTCCCTATAGGCTTGAGTCCGAGGACCATGCAAGGCCTTGGTTCTATCTAACTCTTGATTCTTGAAGTGGTTAGTTTCCCTATAGGCTTGAGTTCGTGAGCCATGCAAGGCCTTAGTTCTGGCTAACACTTGATTTTTCTGAAGTAACTAGTTTTCCTATAGGTTTGAGTCTGAAAACCATGCAAGACCTTGGTTCTGTCTAACTCCTAGTTCTTGAAGTAATTAGTTTCCCCATAGGCTTGAGTCCAAGGACCATGCAAGACCTTGTCTCTGTCTAACACTTGATTCCTGAAATGGTTAGTTTCCCTATAGGCTTGAGTCCGAGGACCATGCAAGGCCTTGGTTCTATCTAATACTTGATTCTTGAAGTGGTTAGTTTCCCCATAGGCTTGAGTCCGAGGACCATACAAGGCCTTGGTTCTGTCTAACACTTGATTTTTCTGAAGTAACTAGTTTTCCCATAGGTTTGAGTTCGAAGACAATGCAAGACCTTGGTTCTGTCTAGCACCTAGTTCTTGAAGTAGTTAGTTTCCCCATAGGCTTGAGTCCAAGGACCATGCAAGGCCTTGGTTCTATCTAACACTTGATTCTTGAAGTGGTTAGTTTCCCCATAGGCTTAAGTCCGAGGTCCATGCAAGGCCTTGGTTCTTTCCAACAGTTGATTCTTGAAGTGGTTAGTTTCCCCAAAGGCTTGAGTCCGAGGACCATGCAAGGCCTTGGTTCTGTCTAACACTTGATTTTTCTGAAGTAACTAGTTTTCTCATAGGTTTGAGTCCGAATACCATGCAAGACCTTGGTTCTGTCTAGCACCTAGTTCTTGAAGTAGTTAGTTTCCCCGTAGCCTTAAGTCCGAGGACCATGCAAGGCCTTGGTTCTATCTAACACTTGATTCTTGAAGTGGTTAGTTTCCCTATTGGCTTGAGTCTGGGGACCATGCAAGGCCTTGGTTCTATCCAACACTTGATTCTTGAAGTGGTTAGTTTCTCCAAAGTCTTGAGTCCGAGGACCATGCAAGGCCTTGGTTATGTCCAACACTTGATTTTTCTGAGGTAACTAGTTTTCCCATTGGTTTAAGTCCGAAGACCATGCAAGACCTCGGTTTTGTCTAGCACCTAGTTCTTGAAGTAGTTAGTTTCCCCATAGGCTTGAGTCCGAAGACTGTGCAAGGTCTTGGTTCTGTCTAACACTTGATTCTTGGAGTGGTTAGTTTCCCCATAGCTCGTGTTCGAGGACCATGCAAGGCCTTGGTTCTGTCTAACACTTGGTTCTTCTGAAGTAACTATTTTTCCAATAGGTTTGAGTCTGAAGACCATACAAGACCTTGGTTCTATATAGTACTTAGTTCTTGAAGTGGTTAGTTTCCCCATAGGCTTAAGTCCAAGGAACATGCAAGGCCTTGGTTCTGTCTAACATTTGACTCTTGAAGGGGTTAGTTTCCCTATAGGCTTGAGTCCGAGGACCGTGTAAGGCCTGGGTTCTGTCTAACACTTGATTCTTGAAGTGGTTTGTCTCCCAATAGGCTTGAGTCCGACGACCATGCAAGGCCTTGGTTCTGTCAAACACGTGATTCTTGAAGTGGTTTGTTTCCTTCTAGACGTGAATCTGAGGACCACGCATGGCCTTGGCTCTGTCTAACACTTGATTCTTAAAGTGGTTAGTTTCCCCATAGGCCTGAGTCCAACAACCATGCAAGGCCTTTGTTTTGTCTAACACTTGATTTTTTTGAAGTAACTAGTTTTCACATAGGTTGACTTCGAAGACCATGCAACACCTTGGTTCTGTCTAGAACCTAGTTCTTGAAGTAGTTAGTTTCCCCATAGGCTTAAGTCCGAGGACCATGCAGGGCCTTGGTTCTGTCTAACACTTGATTCTTGGAATGGTTAGTTTCCACATAGGCTTGAGTTCGAGGATCATGCAAGGCCTTGGTTCAGTTTAACACTTGGTTCTTTTGAAGTAACTAGTTTTCCCATAGGTTAGAGTTTAAAGACCATGCAAGATCTTGGTTCTGTTTAACACTTGGTTCTTTTGAAGTAACTGGTTTTCCCATATGTTTGAGTGCGAAGATCATGCAAGACCTTGGTTCTGTCTAGTACTTAGTTCTTGAAGTGGTTAGTTTCCCCACAGGCTTGAGTCCGAGGACCATGCAAGGCCTTGGTTCTGTCTAACATTTGATTCTTGAAGGGGTTAGTTTCCCTATAGGCTTGACTTTGAGGACCATGCAAGGCCTTGGTTATGTCTAACACTTGATTCTTGAAGTGGTTAGTTTCCCTATAGGCTTGAGTCCGAGGACCATGCAAGGCCTTGGTTCTATCTAACTCTTGATTCTTGAAGTGGTTAGTTTCCCTATAGGCTTGAGTTCGTGAGCCATGCAAGGCCTTAGTTCTGTCTAACACTTGATTTTTCTGAAGTAACTAGTTTTCCTATAGGTTTGAGTCTGAAAACCATGCAAGACCTTGGTTCTGTCTAACTCCTAGTTCTTGAAGTAATTAGTTTCCCCATAGGCTTGAGTCCAAGGACCATGCAAGGTCTTGGCTCTGTCTAACACTTGATTCCTGAAATGGTTAGTTTCCCTATAGGCTTGAGTCCGAGGACCACGCAAGGCCTTGGTTCTATCTAACACTTGATTCTTGAAGTGGTTAGTTTCCCCATAGGCTTGAGTCCGAGGACCATACAAGGCCTTGGTTCTGTCTAACACTTGATTTTTCTGAAGTAACTAGTTTTCCCATAGGTTTGAGTTCAAAGACAATGCAAGACCTTGGTTCTGTCTAGCACCCAGTTCTTGAAGTAGTTAGTTTCCCCATAGGCTTGAGTCCAAGGACCATGCAAGGCCTTGGTTCTATCTAACACTTGATTCTTGAAGTGGTTAGTTTCCCCATAGGCTTAAGTCCGAGAACCATGCAAGGCCTTGGTTCTATCTAACAGTTGATTCTTGAAGTGGTTAGTTTCCCCAAAGGCTTAAGTCCGAGGACCATGCAAGGCCTTGGTTCTGTCTAACCCTTGATTTTTCTGAAGTAACTAGTTTTCCCATAGGTTTGAGTCCGAAGCCGATGCAAGACCTTGGTTCTGTCTAGCCCCTAGTTCTTAAAGTAGTTAGTTTCCCCATAGGCTTGAGTCCGAGAACCATGCAAGGCCTTTGTTCTGTCTAACACTTGATTCTTGAAGTGGTTAGTTTCCCCATAGGCTTGAGTCCAAGGACCATACAAGGCTTTAGTTCTGTCTAACACTTGGTTCTTCTGAAGTAACTATTTTTCTCATAGGTTTGAGTCTAAAGACCATGCAAGACTTTGGTTCTGTCTAGCACCTAGTTCTTGAAGTAGTTAGTTTCACCATAGGCTTGAGTCTGAAGACCATGCAAGACGTTGGTTCTGTCTAGCACCTAGTTCTTGAAGTAGTTAGTTTCCCCATAGGCTTGAGTCCGAGGACCATGCAAGGCCTTGGTTCTATCTAACACTTGATTCTTGGAATGGTTAGTTTCCCCATAGGCTTGAGTTCGAGGATCATGCAAGGCCATAGTTCTGTTTGAGATTTGGTTCTTTTGAAGTAACTAGTTTTCCCATAGGTTTGAGTCTGATGACCGTGCAAGACCTTGGTTCTGTCTAGTACTTAGTTCTTGAAGTGGTTAGTTTCCCCATAGGCTTGAGTCCGAGGACCGTGCAAGGCCTTGGCTCTGTCTAACATTTGATTCTTGAAGGGGTTAGTTTCCCTATAGGCTTGAGTTTGAGGACCATGCAAGGCCTTGGTTCAGTCTACCACTTGATTCTTGAAGTGGTTAGTTTCCCCATAGGCTTGAGTGTAAGGACCATGCAAGGCCTTAGTTCTGTCTAACACTTGGTTCTTCTGAAGTAACTAGTTTTCTCATAGGTTTTAGTCTGAAGACCATGCAAGACCTTGGTTCTGTCTAGCTCCTAGTTCTTGAAGTAGTTAGTTTCCCCATAGGCTTGAGTCCATGGACCATGCAAAGCCTTGGTTCTGTCTAACACTTGATTTTTGAAGTGGTTAGTTTCCCTATAGGCTTGAGTCCGAGGACCATGCAAGGCCTTGGTTATATCTAACACTTGATTCTTGAAGTGGTTAGTTTCCCCATAGGCTTGAGTCCGAGGACCATGCAAGGCCTTGGTTCTGTCTAACACTTGATTTTTCTGAAGTAACTAGTTTTCCCATAGGTTTGAGTCCGAATACCATGCAAGACCTTGGTTCTGTCTAGCACCTAGTTCTTGAAGTAGTTAGTTTTCCCATAGGCTTGAGTCCGAGGACCATGCAAGGCCTTGGTTCTATCTAACACTTGATTCTTGAAGTGGTTAGTTTCCCCGTAGGCTTGAGTCTGAGGACCATGCAAGGCCTTGGTTCTATCTAACACTTGATTCTTGAAGTGGTTAGTTTTTCCAAAGGCTTGAGTCCCAGGACCATGCAAGGCCTTGGTTCTGTCTAACACTTGATTTTTCTAAAGTAACTAGTTTTCTCATAGGTTTGAGTCCAAAGACCCTGCAACACCTTGGTTCTGTCTAGCACCTAGTTCTTGAGGTTGTTAGTTTCCCCAAAGGCTTGAGTCCGATAACCATGCAAGGCCTTTGTTCTATCTAACACTTGATTCTTGAAGTGGTTAGTTTCCCCATAGGCTTGAGTCCAAGGACCATGCAAGGCCTTGGTTCTGTCTAACGCTTGGTTCTTCTGAAGTAACTAGTTTTCCCATGGGTTTGAGTCTGAAGACCATGCAAGGCCTTGGTTCTGTCTAGTACTTAGTTCTTGAAGTGGTTAGTTTCCCCATAGGCTTGAGTCTGAGGACCAAGCAAGGCCTTGGTTATGTCTAATATTTGATTCTTGAAGGGGTTAGTTTCCCTATAAGCTTAAGTCCGAGGACCATGCAAGGCCTTGGTTCTGTCTAACACTTGATTCTTGAAGTGGTTAGTTTCCCCATAGGCTTAAGTCCGGGGACCATGCAAGGCCTTGGTTCTTTCTAACACTTGATTCTTGATGTGGTTAGTTTCCCCATAGGCTTGGGTCCGAGGACTATGCAGGGCCTTGGTTCTGTCTAACACTTGATTTTTCTGAAGTAACTAGTTTTCCCATAGGTTTGAGTCCGAAGACCATGCAAGACCTTGGTTCTGTCTAGCTCCTAGTTCTTGAAGTAGTTAGTTTCCCCATATGCTTGAGTCTGAGGACCATGCAAGGCGTTGGTTCTGTCTAACACTTGATTCTTGAAGTGGTTAGTTTCCCCATAGGCTTGAGTCCGAGGACCATGCAAGGCATTGGTTCTGTCTAACACTTGATTCTTGAAGTGGTTAGTTTCCCCATAGGCTTGAGTCCAAGGACCATGCAAGGCCTTGGTTCTGTCTAACATTTGATTCTTGAAGGGATTAGTTTCCTTATAGGCTTGAGTTCGAGGACCATGCGTGGCCTTAGGTCTGTGTAACACTTGATTCTTGAAGTGGTTAGTTTCCCCATAGGCTTTAGTCCGAGGACCATGCAAGGCCTTGGTTCTGTCTAACACTTGATTTTTCTGAAGTAGCTAGTTTTCCCATAGGTTTGAGTCCAAAGACCATGCAAGACCTTGGTTCTGTCTAGCACCTAGTTCTTGAAGTAATTAGTTTCCCCATAGGCTTGAGTCTGAAGACCATGCAAGGCCTTGGTTTTGTTTAGGACTTGATTCTTGAAGTGGTTAGTTTCCTCGTAGGCTTGTGTCCGAGGGCCATGTAAGGCCTTGGTTCTGTCTAACACTTGATTTTTCTGAAGTAACTAGTTTTCTCATAGGTTTGAGTCCGAAGGCTATGCAAGACCTTGGTTTTATCTAGTGCTTAGTTTTTTTGAGGTGCTTGGAGTAGGGGAGCTCATCCTCTTCGTTGGAGAGTCTGCCCTTAGAGTGATAACGGCCTTGGGCTTGCTCTGCCGAGAGGGGGACCCTTCTTCGGCCTGGCCCCATAGCCTGACGCGCCGCTTTCAATTACGAGGCTTCTTTTGGGTTATTCAAGTAACGCGTTTGACGCTTCGATGCGCGAGGCACGTCCTCATTAATATCCTTGCAGATTTACCAGGGTCCGGTGGCTGATAGGCTCTTTGGAAATTTGGGGGAATTTAATACCTCTGGTAATTTCTCTTTAGGATTCTGCACAGTCTGGTTTTCATCAACTCTTGCCTTCTATGTAAAGCATTTCGGGGTAACCTTTTCTTCAAATTTCACTAACACTTTAAGTTAAAAAGGGGTTCAAAGTTCTCCGTTTTCCAAAATTGTGTCCTTTGCTTGAGGAGGTGGAGTGGCCTTTAAAAAAGGGAAGGAAGCCGAGCCCCCTTCGTGAGCCGAGGATGCCACCCCAATCCTGGATAACACAGTGGGGGCAGTATAAGTGAAGGCAAAAGATCCTCCTTCTTTTCAACCTAGCTAGAGAGAGGACTCCCTTTGCAATTATGAGGGGGATCCGAAAGGAACATAACGTCCCTCCTCCGCGGGTGGGTCCAACAGCCTTCCAAGCTGGTAGTGATTCACCAGTGCCCAGTTGTCATGGGACTAGGAAGGAATCCAGGGGAAACCTTAAGGTTGGACCGTCAGGCGCCACGGCCTCTTCTTCCTTCTCCTTCAAAGGGCCGCCCATGTTGGTTGGGGAGCTGTAGACGGTCTTAGCATAGATCTGTCTCCACCTCTCCCTCCATGCATGGCTTGGCTTTAAAACAAGCCTACCTAGGCCATTTTCTTCTCTTTTCTCTTTTTAGCTTAAACACAAGCCTGCCTAGGCATTTACCATCGTAATTAGCTTTAGAACAAGCCTGCCTAAGCATTTACCTTTATAATTAGATTTAGAACAAGCCTGCCTAAGCATTTGTTGTACGATGTAATTTTTCTTTGATTAATAAAAGAAGTAACCGCATTTCGTTTACTTTACTTCTCGCATCTTTCATTTCTTTATGATGATTGCCCTTTGAATAAATGCGTTGCTGTTGTTTGTGTTTGTTTGTTTTTTTCTTTTTCTTTTTCTTTTTTTTTTCTTTTTTTTTTTTTAACTTGGAAAAAGTGTTGTACACCAACCGTCGCGCTCACTAATTCTCAAATCCTTCCCACAAACGGCGCCAATTGTAGGGACCCTATTTTCCACGCAACACGGGGGTTCAGGATTTTCACCCCACCAAGGGCTAGCCTTGTAGTATAAAGCTTGACATCTTAATCCCACGTCGGCGAGAGAAGTGTCCCGATACAGTAAATTTATAGAGAGTGGGTAGAAGGACTAGGAATTAGCGAGCATTACAACAATTGGTACGGGTTTACAAAATCCTCAAATGGGATTTGGCTAAATGTTCTAAGGGAAAGTTTGTCCTCGGCCCAGTCCGAGGAGCCCTTTCTCCATCACTAATGGACATAAGGTTTCTCCTCTCCGAACCTCCAAACTCCCCACCTTCGAACCCCTCTTCTCTAGGGGTTCGTTCCTTTATATAGCCCTATTCAACTAATCTCTGCCTTCCCCTTGTTGATCATCCGAGCTTGCGTCTGAGGGCTTGTCTCATCAGCCGCCTTTCCAGTCCTCTCGTTAGTTAAAGTAATCAAGGCATTACTGTTCAATGGTCAATTCCTCATTAATACGGTCAGAGTGTCAGTTGTGTGCTTTTAATGTGGCGATGATAGCTCCTTTCTCCAATATCGGCCGGCCGAGGACATGTTCGTCCTTGGCAATGCTCCTGGCAGTTTGGACCTCCCCTGCTCATCTTTGGACGCTACATTGTCCTCGGCATGGGCCTTGGGCCAGACATGCAGTGGGCCGGGGTTGCCAAATCTTTGGGCCCCACATCAACCATTTATGATACATATTTTAAAATATATATCATTTTAATGACATCTTCTTCATTTATCTAAAACAATTTTATAATAATGTAATTTAAATTTTTTTATTAAATTATATTATATTATATATATGTAGGGACGGAGCCATGACTCCAAGAGAGGGGGGGGGGGAATTTGAACAAAAAATTTTCTATGAAAATTCAAATTAGCATCTATTTAGTACAAGAGAAAATTCATAAAATAATTATTTTTAAAGACATTGAAATGAAACTATCTACCAAAATAAAACAAGTCACTCTTTTAAAATAAATTATTGAAAGAAGTAGACTGAGATTATGGACATTTTCAATCACACAAATAAACAATTTAATAATAAGTACATAAAAAATAGAGAATTATGAGAAAAGTAGACAAAATAAAGAAAGAAATAAAGTAGTATTAAATTTCAATGATATGTCATCAGACCAATTTAATGCTTAAGAATAAAACTCAACATACATTTCGTAAATATGAAAAATAAAAAATAAAAATAAAAAATAAAAAACCTTAGGTTCAATTTCCTAAACGCAATATATTAGGTTCTAATTAAGTGGGTCCTAGTTAGCTCAACTAGTAAAATCTCTGATGGTTGTATAAGAGATTTGACGTTCAATCTCCGCTTACACCAAAAACTGATTAGTGTCTTCGTCTAATAATAAGGAGCTATCATTAAAAGCGGATGCCATAAGTTGAAATTCTCTCCACCCAAAAAAAAAAAAAAAAAAAAAAGGTTCTAATTAAATTTATCAATATAGTTATATTAAATGGGGTAGGTGGAAATGAGAATATGAGCGGAGAGTATAGTACCACGTTTTGAGGTTTTTAACATTTTTAAATGATACTTACAAATAGATGTAGTGATGTATGATAATTACATCAAATGAATACAATTTTTTTTTTTTTTTATGAATAAATGTATAATTTATGTGATTATTTAACATATCAATGTGGTTTTTTTTTTTTTTTTCTTAAATAATATAGGATTTTACGATCCAATCCTACGATTTATGATCCCACTTATCTCCCATAATCTTATGTAGGATCCCGACTTTAACAACCTTGAGCATAGTAATAGAAGCCTTTTGATTCTTGATTAGAATAGTGGTACAACCAAAGCTTTCTAGCAGTCTAGGAATTTATCCTTGCTGTGATTTTTTCAATAAGAAGCATACAGTCTGCCATCAAAAGTTTACCAATGATCAAAGGCATCCCCAAATACTTAACTGAAAGAGAACCAACATTGAAATGCAGTGAGGATAGTATTTGTTGTTGCAATATAGGGTTAACAATAACCGAGCAAAATATTTCTCTTTTGCTGTGATTTATTGAAAGGCCTGACAACATTTTAAATTCTTCCTAAGCTTCCTAAAATAGTATCAGGGATGGAATTTCTGCTGCTGCAAAAAGCAATAAGTCATCTGCAAAGCATAAGCGAGTGATTGGAGACTTTTGCATCCTTGATGAAAGGAAAATTATTGAATACTCTGGGAGTACCATAAATTTGTACTCCCTCTCTCACATGAATTGTGAGTCATACCATAAGTTTAATTAGTGAGATTCACAATTATGTGAGAGGGGAGAATACACATTTATGGTACTACGGGAGTCTCCAATAATTACCCTTGATGAAATTTAAACTTTCTTTCAGCACTAATTTTCTCATTAACTATCTTATTAAATCATTCCATTGCCAAGACAAAAAAAAACTATATTAATTTTAATTAATTGCATTAGTATTGCTTACTTTGAAATTATTCTTCCTTTGATTAAAATAATTACTTCATATGACTCAATTAACAAAATAAAATAAAACCTCAAATTTCCTAACGAAACGACCGCCTTGTGCTTGAATTCCATAACACATTCAGATTAAGAAATTTTTATCCTAAATCAAATACAGGATTGTATGAACATGTAAAATAAAATTTTTTTCTTTAGATGTCTAAAATGACTATTTTGCCTTTCTTCCCAATTTTATTCAAAACTAATATTTTTGAAGAACAATGCTACATTTACAATATATATATATATATATATATATATGTAATATTTTTCATAATAGTTAATTTGGCAACATTTTACTTGTTCTAATCTGAATCCACCATTAACATTATTTTTTAACCTGCATCAATAATTGTGCTTTTTTTTTTCTTCTTTATGTCTATAGGCTTTCTCATTTCCAAAATTGTAAAACATGACATCTACATGGACCAATGACTACCTAACTAGTAATCCATGAAATTGACTAGTTAGAAATTTAAAGAAAGTAGTGGACCACTTTTAACCACTACAAGAAATCTGTACTATTGCGGTGGTTTTTTTGCAGCAGGTGCAAAAACCGCCGCTATATGTCACCTATTGCGGCGCTTTTTGGGACAGCCGCTGTACATAGAGTCTATTGCAACATTTTTTGGGACCGCTGCTATAGGTATAGTATTTTGCAACATCCTACAGCGGCGAGACATAAAACTGCCACAATATATATGTTTTAGCAGCGGTAACTTAGATATAGTAGCGCTCCAAAATCCCGTCGCAATAAATATATCATTTTGTGTAGATACTATAGCGGCGGTATAGAAAACCACCGCAATATGTACTCCTTTTTGCGGCGGGTTGGACCGCCGCAATAGACCCTTAAATTTCCCAGCCCCAAAATTTCCTTATGTTTTTTTCGCCTTCCCACTTAAAGATCAAATGGTAAATTACACCCAATTGGCATGAAAATTGTCATGCATGTTAAGAACATATAGAACATGTAATCCAACAGTTAGATTTTCAAAATACGAATTCAATTATAAGTTATTTGTTGGTATAACATTTTTTAGAGTTACAACAAGTGTAACTTGAACTCAACCCTATATTTCTTAATTCAATGTGAATTTTGACAAATCAACTGTTAGATTACATTATCTTTATATATTTTTCATGCTTACAAAATTTTAAGGTGTTCAAAGATTAATAGTCATGTCATCAATTAATTGTTTAAATTCAAGTTTTTGTAATTTAAAATAACGCATAAAAGATGAGTTTAAAGATCAAATTGTAAATTACATTCGATTGGCATGAAAATTGGCATGCTTGTTAAGAACATATAGAAAATGTAATCCAACGGTTGGATTTTCAAAATATGAATTCAATAATAAATTATTTGGTGGTGTAACATTTTTCAGAGTTACCTTAGGTGTCACATAAATCTAGCCCTATATTTCTTAATTAGATGTGAATTTTGATAAATTTACCATTAGATTACATTATCTTCATATAATTTTTATACTTACAAAATTTCAAAGTGATCAAAGATTAATAGGCATATCATCAATCAATTGTCTAAATTCAAGTTTTTGTAGTTTAAAATAATGCATAAAAGATTAGTTTAAAGATCAAATTGTAAATTACACCTAATTGACATGAAAATTGGCATGCATGTTAAGAACATATAGAATATGTAATCCAACGGATGGATTTTCAAAATATGAATTCAGTAATAAGTTATTGTTTAGTGTAACATTTTTTAGAATTACATCATGTATAACTTGAACCTAACCTTATATTTCTTAATTGAATGTGAATTTTGACAAATCTACCGTTAGATTACATTATCTTCATATATTTTTCATGCTTACAAAATTTCAAGGTGGTCAAAGATTAATAGGCATATCATCAATTAATTGTCTAAATTCAAGTTTTTGTAATTTAAAATAATGCATAAAAGATTAGTTTAAATATCAAATGGTAAATTACACCCGATTGACATGAAAATTGGCATGTATGTTAAGAACATATGGAACATGTAATCCAATGGTTGGATTTCAAATTATGAATTCAATAATAAGTTATTGGTTAGTGTAACATTTTTTAGAGTTATATCAGGTGTAACTTGAACTCAATCCTATATTTTTTAATTCAATGTGAATTTTGACAAATCTACCGTTAGATTACATTATCTTCATATATTTTTCATGCTTACAAAATTTCAAGGTAATCAAAGATTAATAGTCATGTCATCATTCAATTGTTTAAATTTAAGTTTTTGTAGTTTAAGATAATATATAAAAGATGAGTTTAAAGATCAAATTGTAAATTACACTTGATTGGCATGAAAATTGGTGTGCATGTTAATAAAATATAGACAATGTAATCCAACGGTTGGATTTTCAAAATATGAATTTAATAATAAGTTATTGGTTAGTGTAACATTCAATAATAAGTTATTGACTGTGCCTTTCTCTAAATTTAACCGTTTGATTGTGGTCATAATTTACCAGAATTAACCTTTCATTACACTCTTCAAATCCAACAGTTAGATTTCAAATCTAGTAATGGTTGGTGTAACATTCAACAATAAATTATTGGTTGGTGTAACATTCAATAATAAGTTATTGACCGCACATTTCTCTAAATCTAACCGTTTGATTGTGACCATAATTTACCAGAATTAACCTTTCATTACACTCTTCAAATCCAAAGATTAGATTTCAAATCTAGTAATGGCACGTGATGGATGTGTTGTGTACCTATATGGCTATATTTATTCTCTCGATCTGACCATCCAATTAGTCTTAAATTTTACCAACACCAATATATCAGCATACTCTTCAATCATATTGATCAAGATTTGAATATGAATTTCACTAAGTCCAATGGTATCGAGACCATCTATTAAGTTTGACTGGGTTTGACCAACTTTAACTAAACTTTGACCACGCCTTTCTCTAAATCCAACCGTTTCATTGTAACCATAATTTACCAAAATTAACATTTCATTACACTTTTCAAATCCAACGGTTAGATTTCAAATCTAAGTATGGTACCCGCATCTGGTCCAATGTATCCCTTTGTTGTTTTGGCCTAAGTGCCATTTGCCTTTTCATTTCCCTCATTTTTCATTTTCCAATACACTCTCTCTGTTGTTAGCTTTAAGAAAAAACCCTCTCTCTCTCTCTCTCTCTCTCTCTCTATATATATATATATATATATACTTGAGACATTTTGGTTTGATTTTGAGCAAAATTGACAGATAGAGAGAGCAGATCGATGGGCGATAAGAGATGAGCAAAGATGGCAATGCTTGGTCATGGAGTTAGAGAGAGATCTGTTGGTGGCGGTGTGATGAGCGAAGATGGTAATACTCAATCATGGAGAGAGAGAGAGAGAGAGAGAGAGAGAGAGAGAGAGAGAGAGAGAGAGAGAGAGAGAGAGAGAGAGAGAGAGAGAGGATTGAGAATGTCTTAGAAGAGTTGGAGAACCAATTTAAGAAGGAGGTTTTGGGGTTGAAGTTGATTGTGTGACAGAATGCTTGATAAAATGTTATTTTAATTAATTGTTATTGATCTAAGAATATGAGTTATATTTTGGAAATAACACAAAGATCATAAACATCTTCTTCCAAAAAATTAATAGTAATGAAAGAAATCAAAAAAATTAATTTAATTATCTTATTTTATTTTTAAAAAAATTTAGAAATTCAAAAAAAAAATTATGTGATTTATTATTTATTAAATGCTAACTTGGAATTTTTAATATTCTAAATACGATTTTTTTAATTTTTTTAAATAGTCATGTCAACATTTAGTATGTAGACAGTGCACTCCATTTACCACATAAGCAATTTCCCTCTCCGCAAAAAATTTCCCCAAATTTTTTTCCCACACAAAAGTTTAATGGACCGAATTGAACCTATATATATATATATATATATAACTTAAACACACACACACACACACACACACACACACACACACACACACACACACACACATATATATATATATATATATATAACTTAAAGACATAATTGATTAATGGCTTAGTGGTATGCTCAGTTCGAGCCTTTGCGTGGGTTTTTTGCTATTTAATTTTTTTTTTAAAACCCTAGTAGCATGATGTAAATACCACACTTTATCTTCTCTTCTCTTTTCTTCAACCGCCTTCATCCTTAATTTTCTCTCTAAGTCTCTACCTCAAGCTCCTCCTCACTGACCCTCCTCCCAACACGTCGATGCCTGTAAGTCCCCATTTGGCTATCTTGTATACTATTTTCCATTTCTTAAATCTTTAATTTTTTTTTTCTTTTACTTTCTCTATTTTGGCATCTTCGATCTCAATCTCCTTTACTATTACAGCTTTTTCCTCTGTTTGGTCGCTCAGAAATGAAAAATCTAAGTTTAATTTTCGTTTTTTCGATTTTTATTTTTCCTCCTTTGTTTTCTACACAACCGAACGTGATCTTAATTTGGATAATCTCTTTAGATCCTTGATAATTTTGTGCTTTTTACAGTTGTGGATTTGAGAGAATTTTTTGACGAATTCCTAAAATATAGGTTAATTGAGAAAAATAAGGGGAGAGAAGAAATTATAGTCGCCAATTTTAGCTTTAATTAATTTTTTGTATGGATAATTCAATTTTATGTAGATTAAATTTTCGTAGTTTATTGTTTTGTAATTGTATCTGTAGAATAAAATTGAAGCGCTTATTGTTTCATCGATTTAGATCTGAAATTTGAGGTGTTTTACCTGCGATGTGCAATTGTGCATTTTGATAGTCTTGTTATGAAAAATTTCACTTTTGTGATAGGATCATTCATTGTTTGGATTGTGATTTTCAATCTCAATAATTTAATTAGGTTAAAGTTTCAGATCTCAATGCTTAGTCTGATTGCATAGCTCAATTTGTGTGTGCGTGCATAAGCGTGCTCAATCGCCTATTTGCATTTTTGTGTGTGGTTTGATTTCCTTCTGAGGAGGACGTCGGATAGGATCAGTAAGGTTGTGTTTGGTGGTCAAGTGACAGATGAGGAATTCAAGAGCATAAACAAATGGTGAGATATGCTTCTGCTTCCACACTTTTTTTTTTCTTCTCATAAATTTCCAATTTTTACAACATGAAACATAGGGTAGTTTAAATTTTCAGTTTTTGACTCAGCTTTTGGTTTGTAAAAGAGAGAAAGATAAGCACAAAAATGTAGTGAAAACAAACGATTTCCACTACATTTTTGTGCTCATCTCTCTCTCTCTTGTCTTCAATTCACGGTTTAAGATATTTTTACTAAAGGTTGATTGACTCTATATTTTCCTCAAAATGTATATATATTTGATGCCACACGGGATCAAGAAGGTGAATGTTCTGACTTCAATGGGGCTACTGGTTGTTGTGAAGGCCTGCAAAGATGAACACACTATCAAAGGGGACGAGGGTGGACCGGCCAAACACCCTCTAATGCCTAAGTTAGTTTCTCACAAGAATAGAGTTCTAACTTTTTAGAAGTAAAATCATAGAATGCACTTACTTTGATTTGATTCAAACCGGTCCTTATATAGAAAACCTTGGAGCGGTTATTGGCTTAGTAATTTCCCCAGGATTCGTGGAAATCAGTGAGTCTAGACATAACTTCCTCAATGGCTATAGGAGTTACAACCACTGGTGGAAGTTAAGTACTTATGAGGAATTTGTGGCGATGAATATGGGTTGGGTAACCGCTCCAAGATTTTGTGGCTCGAATCCTCCACACACGTGAGTGAGTCAATACTTGAGGATTTCCCAAGTGTTATGTGATCGTCCATGTGCTTTGCCCATGGACGACTTTTTTGCTCATAGACAATCTATTTGAACATTTGGCCCAAGGTTCATGGATGATCCATATGGACAAACATGAGATGTAATTATCACTATCCTATCAGTTGCCCCCTTGTCCAATGGTCGTCCAAAGATATTATTGGGATTTAATGCGCAACTTTGTTGTTTTGAGCATTTTTTTTTTTTTTTAATTTGGGCCACATGTCACAGCTTCGTTGGTTAACCTGTCGCATCAATTGCGTTTTTCAAAGGGAGCGCCACGTGTCTTCTTCTGGATGGCTGGCGTCACTTTGTAGACCCCACTTTTGGGCCCTATAAATAGGTGCATTCCCTCTCTTGCCACTCACCTTTCTCATAATTTCCTTTCTGCCATCTCATCCAAGAGCCTCATCTAGCCCTCCTCCTAGTTCTATCAGGTATTTCCTCTTCCTTTTTAGGTTTTCGTCTTAATCTTTCTTCATTTCAGTCATGTCTTCGTCTAGTAGTAGTTTAGAGAGAGGGATAGACGAGTACCAGGACGTTTCTTTTGGGGTAAGGGTAGTTATGAGAGTAGTGAAAGTAGTACAACCAGTAGTAATTCTTCAAACGAGCATTATTCGTCTGGGGTTCCTGGTATTCCCTTCGAGGAATTCCAAGAATTACAACGTAGGATGGCTTCTGGATCTGGGGCTAGCTCTTCCAAATAGTCACCTAGCCCTCCTCAAGACGAGGAGGAGGAAGAAGAAAATATTATTTATAGTTGTGCCCCTGAAGTAGCATCCATTTTAGATGCTGCTAAGTTGAAAACCCTTGTAGATAGATACCAGATCCCTAAGGAGCTTAAGCCTCGTCTACCCATGAAAGGAGAATGGTGTTGTTCTCCTTCTTCTGGTTTAGGAGTATACACCTCTTATCTCTTAGCTGGCCTTAGGTTTCCTCTAAATTCTTTTTGTAGAGGTCTTCTCCATAGATTGGGTATTGACCTAACCAGCTCAACCCCAATGGATGGAGGATAGTAGTTGCCATGCAAGTGTTGTGGCGTGAGGCATTGGAAGGGGACTATCTTATCACAGTAGACGAGTTCCTCTACTGTTATAAACCCTCAAAGGTAAAGAAGTCTGCTGGTTTTTACTAGTTTTCATCCAGGGGCTCTTACTATAGTTTAATAAAGGGTCGTAGCTCGTCTGACAGGCTCTTAAAAACAGAATTTTTTATTATTTCCGGAAATTGGGCTGGGGACCCAGTTGATGTGGGTAATGCCCCTTTCCCACCTTTTACCAAGCCTCTAGGTCGCCTTTGTCCTGAAGGTAAGTTTCCTTTCCATTTTCTTTCATTTCTCTTTACATATTTTTTAACTTTCAGTCGTTTAACCCCTCCCCCCTTTTTTTTACTGATGTAGCTGTTGTTCGTCCACGCTTGGAAAAACTTTACTTGGATCGAATTGACTGAGTTTGTGCCTTCCCTAGGAGAACTTTTCACGATCTAAGTATTGTCCATTCTTCTACTGCTGAGAATCTCAGTCATGAGGAAACCACTCATAGAAGTAAGTATTGTCCATTCTTCTTTTTCCTCTTCTTTTTTTTAATTTTTTTTTATAACTTGATTTTCCTCGTCGCATGAATGACAACAATGAGGGAGAACAGGAAAAATACCATAACTAGTGGGGACGAGGATGCCACTGCACCACCAGTCGTCCAGAAAACTTCCATCTAGACAAGGAAGATAAAATCTAAGTCTATATCCAGTGCTGTGGATCTGGATGACCTTCCAAGTTGTCGAGGTCCTAAGAAGCAAAAACCTAGCAAGGCTTCTCTTCCCAAGGTTCCCAAGTTTACACCCCCGACATTAGACCTAGACGACCTTCTAGTCGATGCAGAGCCTGTCCAAACAGTTCATCCCATCCAGACTGATCCTACTCCCCCTCCAGCCAAGACGCCTCGCAAGCCTCATCTGTCAAAGCCATTGGAGGACATTCAAAGGAATAATAACTGATAATGAAGTCAATGAATGCTACAATATGTCAGTGAAGGAGTTTGAACACTTTGGTATCCATGACCTCTTTAAGGTATGAGTTTCATTCCTCCTCGTGTGTTTTCAGTAAGTTTTCAAAATAAAATGTCTAACTTTCCTTCTTCACACATAGGCTATGTCAAAATTTTGTACAACAACGTGCTAGGCCAAGGAACTTTATGCAGAGGCCAATAAGGCTAAGGAGAAGGCTAAAGAGCTAAATAATGAAATTCTATTGAAAAAAAGGGAGGTGATTAGGTTGACTGATGATTTCAATCGTCTGCAAGGAAGTGAGACGAAGCTGAAGAACGAGGTGGAGGAGCTCAAAACAAATGCCATCGAGAAAGACACTCGCATTGCTCACTTGGAGGGACAAGTTTCTGGGTTTGCCTCATTCTTGGAGAAAGCATGTGAGGAAGCCATATCAGCCTTCAAGAAGTCTGACGAGTACAAGAATTGTCTAGACAGTCACTATGCTGCTGGCTATGAGGACTTCCATGCTAATGCCAAGGAAGCATTTCCTGTCTTAAACTTTGACTCTTTCAAGCTTTCTTTCACTATAGAAAGCTCCTTGCTGCAGATGAGTTTTGAGGATGTCAACATAGTGGACGATGCCAGCAACGAAGTTACCCAGGACGACCCCAAGTCTGGGGGCAATGCCCCCAGTGGTTTATCCAAATGAGGTTATTTATTAGTTTAATTTTATTAAAGGTGCCCGTTGTTTTGGGATTTACTCTTTTCTTTTTTTTCTTTTTTTTTTTAATTTCTCCAAGTACAATTGTCTCGTCCAAGTTTATGGACGAGCTTTATATACAATTAGTTCTATCATCTTTCTTATAACTTCAAGGGTTTTTAGACATTGCTCATCTACCCTTCTTTGAACTCTATGAATGAATGAACGATTTTCATATTTACTTTTCATTGTGTTTGAATGTGTTTAAGACTTTACGGACAAACTTCATTTATGTCGTCCATATTATTTCTATGGTTGTTTGGTCTATCCACTTAGGAAGACATTTTACCTCGTCCTTAGCATGTGGACGAATTTCTGTTTACATTGGCCAAAATAGGGTAAAATGAATCCTTCATGTTCGTCATTAAGTGCAGCTCGTCTATGAATGACGTTCCTTTTAGCTAGCTTTATTCGTTATTCAAATTGGGGACGATCATTTGTCTGTCCTTAGCTAAATTGTTCCCAGTAATTGCTCATCCATGTACTGGATTGTTAGGCTGGTTAGACTCGTCTATGGACTTATGTTTTTACACATGTTATTCGTCCATGGCTTAGACGATTATTCCTTAGGTTTCATCTTGTCTTAAACTTTAGACGGATATACCTTAGGTTTATTTTCTTTGCTTTATCCTTATTTTGAGGAAAGCTTATAGACGGCACGTCCTTGCATCCAAGGATTTTATTCGTCTTTGGCTGTTTGCCATCTGTGGATTATTTTGAATGAAATTGCAAAAATGAAAGATTCCTACACAATCATGCATATACTTGGAAATACATCATATATATATTTGGAAATCCAAACTATGTAAACATTCATCCACAGTCATGGCACATGCTTGAGAGCTCGTGCCTTTAGGGAATTAAA
The DNA here is from genome assembly GCA_023621385.1 of Quercus gilva. NCBI lineage: Eukaryota > Viridiplantae > Streptophyta > Magnoliopsida > Fagales > Fagaceae > Quercus > Quercus gilva. Next base: position 7,326,621 of record CM042474.1, on the reverse strand, counting down.
AATACTTATACAACACAACTTTGTCCATAAGAAGCACAAAATACTTATACATTTAAAACACATCATAGTAATAAGCAAATACGAGAAAATAACACCATAAACAACACATTACTTCAAACGTTCAAGGATCTCGTCCGTGGCAATGTTCATCCATGGTCACCCTTTATTGATAGTATCTTCTTAGATGTTCAACATTCCAAGGGTGCTCTAGCTTCCGTCCATCCAGGGCTTCCAAGTAGTAGGATCCTTGCCTCTTGCAATTGATAACCTTGTAAGGTCCTTCCCAATTTGGTCCTAACTTCCCATGGGCCAAGTTTTTTGTGGCCAAAGAAACCTTTTTAAGGATGAGATCCCCAATGTTAAAGCGCCTAGGTTTCACCGTGGCATCATACTGCTTTGCCATAAAATTTTTGTACCTCGTTGTTCTCTTCTCCGCGTCCATCCTCATTTCGTCTACAAGATCGAGGTTAAGACAAAGCTATTCCTTGTTTTCTTTATCTTAGTACTTAATCACCTTATGGCTGGCCATGTGCACCTCTGCAAGTATAACATATTCACTTCTGTAAGCTAGTTTAAAAGGAGTTTCTCCAATAGGAGTCCTCACTGTTGTTCTGTAAACCCACAAAACACCTGGTAGTTAATCCGGCCATACTCCCTTTGCCCCTCCAAGTCGAGTCTTGATGATTTTCAATAAGGATCGGTTTGCCACTTCTGCTTGTCCATTGGCTTATGGGTTGGAGGGTGAGGAATAATGGTTTTTGATTCCAAATTGTTCACAAAATTCCTTGAAAGGTGTGTTGTCGAACTATAGTCCATTGTCAGACACTAGTACCCTAGGTACTCCAAATCTGCATACAATACTTTTCCAAACAAAGTTTTTGACATTCTGTTGTGTAATCTTCGCTAAGGGTTCTGTTTCTACCCATTTAGTGAAATAATCTATTCCTACCACCAAAAACTTCATCTGTTTAGTTCTAGTTGGAAAGGGACCTAAAATATCCAAACCCATTGTGCAAAAGGCCAAGAGCCCATCATTGGGGTAAGATACTCTGATGGCTGTCTAGGAATATTACTGAAACATTGACATTGATCACATATCTTAACATATGCCTTAGCATCAGCTTAGATGGTTGGCCAATAGTATCCTGCACGGACGACCTTGTGGACGAGTGATCTGGCTCTTGAGTAGTTACCACATGCTCTTTCATGAACTTCACTCAATACGTAATTTGCCTTGTCTAGAGCTAAACACCTTAGGTAAGGCTATGAAAAACCTCTTTTGTATAACACTTCGTCCATAAGGATGTACCTAGCTGATTTAACTGAGCTTTCTGGCTTCGTCCTTCCCCTTTGGAAGCCTTCCGTCCTTCAAGTATTATACTATCAGGGTCATCCAATTTTCCTCACCTTCTATCTACAACATTGCTAGGATGTCTATGCTTGGCATGTATTGTATTTCATAAACTTGTCCATTGCTTCATTCGTGGAGGCTTCCTTTGCCAGAGTATTTGCTTCTATGTTCTCTTCCCTTGGGATTTGAACGAAATCAGCTTCTTTGAATTTCTTCACAAGGCATACCACCTTCTTTAAATATCTCTTCATTCTGTCTTCCTTGGCTTCACATGTCCCATTTACTTGGCCTATGACCAACTGAGAGTCTCTCAAGACGAGTATTGAGTCTGCTTCTACAGATTTAGCCAACTCTAACCCTTTAAGAAAGGCTTCATACTCCACTTCATTGTTAGTTGTTTGGTACCGCAAGTGAACCTTGTGCTTCAATTTATCTCCTTCTAGTGACTGCAAAACAACTCCTATACCTCCTGCATGCAGTATAGACGATCCATTTACATGGAAGACCCATTTTTTATTGTTTTCTCTTTCGCCTAAGTCCTCATAACTTGGAGTGAACTCTGCAATGAAATCTACCAGGGCTTGAGCCTTTATTGCATTTCTCGGTTGGTACTGAATGTCAAATTCACTAAGCTCGACTGCCCATTGAATCAGTCGTCCTACAGCTTCCAGCTTGTTCATTGCCTTCTTGAGCGGATGGTCCATCATGACATTGATGACATGAACTTGGAAGTAATGTCTTAACTTCCTAGAAGCTGTTATTAGTGCAAAAGCTAACTTCTCTATCAATGGGTACCTTCCTTCTGCTCCTCTGAGTGCTCGACTAGTGTAATACACAGGCTTTTACACCTTCCATTCTTCCCTGATCAACAGTGAACTCATGACGTGTGGGGACACTGCTAAGTACAGATATAGTTCCTCTCCTAGCACGGACGGACTTAACAATGGAGCCATGGTAAGATAATCCTTTAGATCTTGGAAGGCCTTTTGACACTCGTCCGTCCATTCGAATGCCTTCCTGAGGACTTTGAAGAAAGGTAAACACTTGTCTATGGCTTTTGAAACAAACCTGTTCAAAGCAGCAACTTGTCTAGTGAGGGATTGGACTTCCTTGACATTTTTAGGTGGTTCCATGTTTAATATAGCTTAGATCTTGTCTAGATTTGCTTTAATTCCTCTTTGTGAAACCATGAATCCTAGAAACTTTCCTGACAATACTCCAAATGCACATTTACTTGGGTTCAGTTTCATCTTATATCGCCTAAGTGTTTCAAAGGTTTCCTGAAGATCGTCTAAATTACTTTTCTCATCTAAGCTCTTCACAAACATGTCGTCAACATACACCTCCACATTCCATCCTATCTGTGGGCGGAACATGTGATTCACCAACCTTTAATAAGTTACCCCTGCGTTCTTCAGACCGAAAGGCATCACCTTATAACAAAACAAACCCTGACTGGTAATAAAAGAGGTCTTTTCTTGGTCAGCCTTGTCCATCTTTATCTGATTATATCTTGAAAAGGCGTCCATGAAGCTCAACAACTTATGGCCAGCTGTAGAATCCACCAATTGATCAATGCGTGGCAAAGGCTAACTATCCTTAGGGCAAGCCTTGTTTAAGTCAGTGAAGTCTATGCACATCCTTCACTTGCCATTTGCCTTCTTCACCATCACCACATTGGCTAACCAATCTGGGTAATAGACTTCCTAGATAAACTTTGCTGTGATCAGTTATTGAACCTCTTCCTTGATAGCCTTATCTCGTTCAGGAGCAAACACCCTCTTCTTCTGATGAATAGGCTTAGAAGAAGGGTGCACATTCAATCGATGAGTAATTACACTTGGATCGATTCCTAGCATGTCGTCATGACTCCACGCAAAAACATCGATACTCTTCCTTAGAAACTGGACGAGGTCTTTTTTCGCCTTCTCCTTCATACTTGTTCCAATTCTAGTGAACTTTTCAAGATCATTTTCTTGTAATAAAACATCTCCCAATACTTCAGTAGGTTCCGCAAAAACTCCTCTTTCTTCAATATTCATCGTCTGGTTCTGCTCGTCCATGGCCAACATGGCCAAATAGCATTCTCTTGCTACTAGTTGGTCTCACTGCACTTGTCCTACCCCATATTATGTAGGGAATTTAACAGATAGATGGTATGTAAACGTGACTGCCTTCCAATTGTTCAAAGTTGGTCTTCCAATAATAGCATTGTATGAGGACGAACAATCCACCACGAGGAAATTGACTTCCTTGGTTATCTGTTGTGGGTATGACCCCACCGCTACAGGTAATGTGATGGTGCCTACAGGCTGCACCTTCATTCTTTCAAATCCTATCAATGGCAAACATACTGGACGAAGTTGATCTCGTCCAAGCCTTATCTGCTGAAAGGTAGAGTAGTACAATATGTCTGCTGAACTACCATTGTCCACCAATACTCTCCTGGTTGTATAATCCGCAATGAGTAAAGTAATGACAATTGCATCGTCATATAGGTGATGGATCCTTTCAGCTTCTTGGTTTGTGAATGAAATAGTTGGCTTGTCAATCCCTCTCGTCCTTGGGGATCTTTCAAAAAGTTGGACGTTTTGCACCACTTTGAGATACGTCTTCTTTGACTTGGAAGGCTGTCATATCGAAGTCTTTCCTATGATAACTCTTATTTCTCCTAGTGGGGACTGTGACAATTCTTCCATCTTTCCCTTCAATTTCTCATCTTTATGATCCCTTCCAACGAAGTGCCTCAACTTTCCTTGTCTAATGAGATTCTTTATCTACTGCTTCAAGTCATAACACTCATCTGTGTCATGCCTATGATCTCTATAGAAGCGACAATATTTATTCTTATTGCGCTTGTTGGGATCTCCTTTCATCTTCTCTAGCCACTTCAAGTAAGGATCATCCTTGATTTGCATGAGCACTTGATCGAGTGAGGCATTTAAGGGTGTATAATTTTGATTCCTTCCTGAGGACGGACCTATCTTCCTATTGTCCCAATCCTTCTTCTCTCCTGTACGAGCCTTCTTAGGATGAGGGCCTTGTTTGGTATAACGAGCTAGGTTTGATTCCTTTCGTTCTGCTTTTTTCCTCTTCTTGGCTATGATCGCATCCTTCGCATTCATGAAATTCTGGGCCTAGTGGATGAGTTCAACCATGGTTTGGGGTTCCTGCTCATAGAGTTTGTGGATGAACAAATCCAAATCGACTCCATTATGGAAGGCAGTCAACAGCAATTTGCCGTCCATTTCGTCCACTATGAGGGCTTTCCTATTGAAACGGGTAATGAAGGACCGCAAACTTTCATTCTCCCCTTGCTCTATGGTTAACAAGTTAGACGAGGAATGCTTGTGTCTTTGCCCTCCGATAAAATTGTTGACAAATAATTTACTCAATTCTTTAAAGGAATTCACTATATTGGGAGGTATTTTGCTAAACCATACTCGTGCTGGTCCTTTAAGGGTTGTAGGGAAGGCCCTACACATAATCTCGTCCGAAACCCCTTGAAGGTGCATTGTAGTCTTGAAAGTTACAATGTGATCACACGGGTCATGTGTTCCATCGTATGAGTCCAAGGAAGGCATTTTGAACTTAGGAGGCAATAGGTGACTATTGATGGGAGGCATGAAAGGGTAGTCTGTTTGATGAACCAAGTCATCTACAGGATTCGCCCTTTTCATATTTTCTCTCATTTCATCCATCACCTTCCTCATCTGGTCCATCTCCTTCTCCAAATGTGGCATTCTCCATAAGGCAGTGCCCCTTGATTGGTTTTCAGGCTCAGCGTTTTCTCCTCTGACTTCTTGACTTTGGGATTGCTCTTCTGCATATCTTTCACAATGTTGCCTTCTCAGACCAATCTCCCTGGTCAATTCTCGATTCTAACGGGTTAACTTTGCCATGGAGGCTGCCATGGATTGTATATGTTGGATGGAAGGTGGTTACGTGACAAGTGCTAACTGTCAATCGCGGTTGGGATTACTGGATGCGTCCTTGCTTTCCTGATAACCTGGGCTTGTAGCGCTTGATTTTGCCCGAACCATACAGCATTTTATCTAAGAAAGACCAATTTGCAAAAATACAAATCGCCTTCCCACAAACGGCGCCAACTGATTCTACGCGAGATCAGTAGGCTGAATGTTCTGATTTCAATGGGGCTACTGGTTGTTGTGAAGGCTTGCAAAGATGAACACACTATCAAAGGGGACCAGGATGGACCGGCCAAACACCCTCCGATGCCTAAGTTAGTTTCTCACAAGAATAGAGTTCCAACTTTTTAGAAGTAAAATCTCAAAATGCACTTACTTTGATTTGATTCAGGTCGGTCCTTATATAGAGAACCTTGGAGCAGTTATTGGCTTAATAACTTCCCCAAGATTTGTGGAAATCAATGAGTCCAAACATAACTTCCTCAACGACTATAGAAGTTACAACCGCTGGTGGAAGTTAAGTACTTATGAGAAATTTGTGGCGATGAATATGGGTTGGGTAACCGCTCCAAGATTTTGTGGCTCGAATGCTCCACACACGTGAGTGAGTCAATACTTGAGGATTTCCCAAGTGTTATGTGATCGTCCATGTGCTTTGCTCATAGACAACTCTTTTGCTCACAGATTGTCTATTTGAACATTTGGCTCAAGGTTCATGGACGATCCATATGGACGAACATGAGATGTAATTTTCACTATCCCATCAATATTTATTTTAGAATTATAAACATTTTCCCCCTTTTTATGGTTGATTTATTCAATGATCTGTGATTGATCTACTTATTCGGCGCGTGATTTTGATCAAACTATTCAAATCTCTCTCTGTATGAATTATGTTGCTAATTTTTTTGAAATAAATAAATTTTGGATTATTAAATTAAAACGCGGGATCTTTTGGATGGAGCCGCAATATTTGGATCTACTATTAGCTTGTACGTCAAAGTTGTGATTCTGAATTCCCTTTATGAACAAATTGGGAATTGATATTGCGTTTTGTTTGTTTCCATAACAGATCTTCGTCTAATGATAGTTTAATATGGTTAACTTAGGAGGCTTTTTTTTTTTTGGAATTAAAATTGGGCTCTCAAATTGATTAATATAGGACTAGATGGAGATTGGAGCCATAGAGATCCTAATTTTCAGTGTCACGATGGGACAGAGTGACCTTTTTTTTTCTTTTTTTTGACTGATTTGCTTTTTGAATTGTTTCTTCTTCTAAGTTTGGTCCATAATTTTGGTAGATATATATATATATAACTTTACCAATAAATTTACAATCTTTTCATTGAGTTTGATGTGTTATTCACTTTCTTTTGATCTACAAGCCTTCATTCACTTTGCTTTATTCTGTGCAAGTAGCTTTCGTCCTTGCATTTCTCATAGAATGGTTTTATATATGCTTATTGGGTCTACTTGGTTCTTTGACTCTCTTTCAAATGTTCACTTTTAATTTTAACATCATGGTACAGGTATGCTTCGTTCTTGGCAATAGAGAGTGGGTCCAGCTCCGAATCGGCAATGTCTCACTCATACTTATCACATCATGGTACAGGTATGCTTCGTTCTAAACTGATCACTCACACTTACCTTCTCTTTTTTTCTTTTTCTTTTTTTTTTATTCCTTTTTTTGTTGAGTTATTCTTGTACCTCTCTTTGGTTAGTTTATTCTCCTTCAAATTATATCTCAATGTTTGTGTACTTTTTTTAAAAAAATTCATTATGTTCTAATACAATTATTTGAGATTTGGCTATGTTAAGATTGGACTAATTATTTGAGATTTAGATGTGTTAAGATTGGCTGTGTTATTTGAGATTTTTAAACACATTGTGGGATTAAAGTTTTATATATGGGATGACAGTGTGTAGCTTTTATGTTTATAATAGACAGAAATGAGTGTTGTGTTTCTACTTGAACACAGGATGCTGGACCATGCAACTTATATATATATATATATATATATATGTATGTATGTAAGCATTTGTGTACCAAAAAAATTAAATTAAAAATAAAGGAAATTATAGTTAATAAATTATTTTGTTAATCTTATTTCAAGTCTGGTAATGTCATTGATTGGATCTTTGCTCACAATGCTTGTAGTAAGTTTTTTTTTTTCCTGCAAAATCATGTGTATGCACCTTCTAGTGGTAGTTATGTTGCATTTGGTTCAAGGATTAGGGATGACAATTTCTACCCGACCCGTGGATACCCGGCCCAACCCAACCCTAATGAGCCAGATTTTACCTGGCCTGATAAAAAATAGAGTCGGGTTTGGGTTAAAAAAAAAAAAAAAAAAACTCGAAGCGGGTTTGGGTCGAGTCCGGGTTTTTCCCAAAACCCAACCCGACCCGGTTATATATATATATATATATAGTTACTAAAATACCCTCACATATATATAGTTATAAACCCTAAAATTTTCTATTCTCATTTCATTTCAGCTTAAGCCACCTCTCGTCTCTTCAACTCACCATCTCCTTCATTCACTCTCAATCTCACCGCTAGCCCTATTGCCCAACCTCTCACCGCCGCCCTAGCTCTCACTGTTGTCCCAAGCTATCTCAGCTCTCTCACTTACTATCTCACACGGCCGCCTCTCCTTCTTCATCTCTCAGCTCTCACTCACACGACCACAAGCCCACAAGTAGTCAAGCATAAGCATAACTATCTACTCTCTCAACTCCATTTCATCCTCGCCCTCGCCAATCTCGCACAGCCCTCTGCCCCTCTCATCTTCCTTGCCCATGGCCTCACGGCATCACTCCATGGCTCCACCTTGTTCTTCAATTTTTTTTTTCTAGGTTCAGTTCGTCTCAATCGTGTGATTTTATGTTTGTGTTAATGATTTTTGTGTTTGTGATTTTGAAAGGGAAAATCACAGATCTAAAATTTGTGTTTGTGATTTCTGTGTTTATGTTTGTGATTGTGTATGGATTTGTGTTTGTGTTTGTGTTTGTGATTTTGGGCCGAAAAATCATAAATTGAAATTTGTGTTTCTAATTTTGGGCTGGGCTGGGCATGAGGGGACGGGGCACGACGGGGCAGGTTTGAGGTGGGAAAAAAAACCTGTTTATTAACCAGGCCAGGTTCAAGTTATAGTAGCAGGCTCACGGGTCGGGTTCGGATATAGAAAAACCTGCCCTGAACCAGACCCGTTGCCATTCCTATCAAGGATATATAATTCCGAAGCTTGTCTATTTTATTATATTAACACTTATTTCTATAGCAGACATTTATACTTCCTTGTGCTTGTCTCCTGAGCATTGTGAGAGGGAAAATAACCCGGTTGCAGTTATGGCATCTACATATTATTATTATTATTATTGATTTACTACTATAGTTATGTATATCCTTTGTAAATCATGGTTTTCCAGCTCTACCCATTTTGGAATTTGTTTGAAGCCAATAGCTAACAACCCCCTTTATGCCATTGTGATGTTGAATCACTCTGTTTGAATTTGAACACCTCCTTGCATTGGGGATTGTAGGGTAATAGGATTTATAAATGCATACAAATGGTTTTTGGAGCTTAAACTAGAAGTTCAATCATTACATTGCTATTGTGTCTTGTAGGTAATACTAACAGCTTGATTATCATATTTGCTTTCACTTCCATTATTTATATGGTTCTTCTTTTTTCAGGGAGCACTTTGTATTATAATTATTTCAGTTTGTGTTGTATCATGTTCCTTTGGGACATATTCAGCCCTCTCCAAAATTGTTGAAATTTTTGGGACATTCCAACAGCAAGAGAAACTCGAATCATGTACTATGGATTTGTATGATATTTATTCATTCTCCCTTTCCAATTTTGGATTTTGCATCATTCTTCTGTTTCATGTTTATGTATTTTCCAATGAGAGCACCTTTTGTTACTACTAAAAAATCTACTACAAATACAATTATATTTCTATGTCAATATAATGTTTGTTTGGAGACATTTGTGGTGTTGTTAATTAGTTACATTTGTGGTATTGTTGAAAGGCCAAAAACGTATTGACCTTTTGTAATGAATTAATTAATTAATTAGCCAAGTTTATTAATTAATCAAATTAACATGCAAAGTGCGTGGTAGCACAAACAAATCACCAGTTAAACTAAGTATGCAGCGGAAAATAAATTGACACAGTGATTTGTTTACGAATGGGGAAAACCTTCGAGGCAAAAACCTCATCGGGTGATTTTAAGGTCACCACTCCTAAGAATCCACTATTATCACAACAAGCGGTTACAAGTAAAGAAATCCTAGTACCTTATACCAACCTATAGTTGAACCCTTACCGCAATACCTAATTGGACTTGTTCTGTAGTGACAATCTTTCCTTATTAATGCACGGCTCCCAATACGTGACTAACTAATTGCGCGGATCCCAGTACGCAACTTGATCACCAACTTGAGAAGGATGTTGGCTGCAAAGTTCTTCAATTCATCCAGACAATGAAGTTCATGAAGTTGCTTGATCACAAAACCCTACGGTGTACAAACATAGCAACTTCTTGAAGAACTAGGGCAAATTAGGTTTTTGATCACACTCTTCTTCACACTTGTGGAATTTTCTATTGTGCAACTTGTGTCACCTTTTCTGACCCTTAAAACTATATATGTTTAGGGTTGTAAGAAAAGAAAGTCTAAACACATACTAACGAATTGGATGAAAAACAGTCCTGGAAAAATGAACTTCATAAACCTCGATAGATAACCATCTATCAAGCTAGCTGTTGAGCCTCGAGCTGAAACAAACTCTCTTTAAATCTCGATAGATGCTAGCTGTCGAGCTTTAATGAACATCAATTTCTGACTTGATTCTTGGACAAACTTGCATGGCTTTAACACTTGAACTTGAAACAAGGTTTCTTGAAGTATTAAACACATCCTAGATCTACCAAATTACAAGTAAAGTGCGTTTTGTCAAAGGATTAGACAATTACATAAAATAGTGATATATGTTCCTAGCAATGAATCACATATGTCGTAACAATTGTTTTAGTAGAACTAAAATTATTACAGGGTGTTTGTAATAGGACTGGTTTATTTTTATTTTTATTTTTTAAATTAGCCTATAGCGGCGGGCAAAAACGCCGCTAAAGATCTAAAATTATGTTATTATTGAAACCCTATAGCGGCGTTTATAGCTCGCCGCTAAAGCTTCAAACACATAGCGGTGAGTGTAACTGCCTCTAAAAGGTACATATGGTTGGTTGTACATGAAGCACTATAGCGGCACTTGTTGCCCGCCGCTAAAGGTTGTCACCTATAGCAGTGTGCATATCCCACCACTAAAAGGTCAATTGACCCGAAATGTAACCACATATGGTGGTGATTTTCTACCCACTGCAATAGACCAAAATCACCACTAAATGATAAATTTATTGCAGCGTTTTTGGTTACCGCCGCAATAGCTCCCGTTGCAATAGTCTAGTTTTTTTGTAGTGAACGAAGACTATTGCAATGAGCAACCAAAATTGACTAAACGCGTCCAGACAAGTGATTAGTGCTCTCTTTCTGGAATAATTTAAACTTTTAACCAGTACTTTCTCAAGTGATTAGTACTCTCTTTCGAGTGCTCTCTTTCTAGTTAACTATGTTTTAACTGTTCTTTGGATTTCTTAAAATATAATATTAAATTAAAGGCTTTTTTTTGTGTGTGTATATGTTATGGTTATTTTTGTATTCAATTTAATTATTTTTTCTAATTTCTATAATTTTGGAGCTACAAGTCTCTTTATGAGAATTGTGAATATAATTATCATTCATTTAATTATTGTTTATTAACTTGATAAAATAATTTGTATCAATTTTTTTTTTAAAAGTTGCGCCATTAAATTGCATCAAATTTTTAGATAAAAACAACTTATTTGTTCTTATCAACTTGGATAAAGTAACAACAAGTATTTTAATAAAATATGCAACCTACATTTTGTTCATTTCAATTTTTCTTCTTCTTTATCTTTTTTTGGAATTTTTTTTTTTTTTTTTTGTTAGGGACATATTTATGTAATTAGCTAATCATTTGACAAAACGTACTTTACTTGTAATTTGGTAGATCTAGGATGGATTTATTACTTCAAGAAACAAGTATTCAAGTTAAATATTGAAGCCATGCAAGTTTGACCAAGAAACAAGTGAAGGAAGTGTTGTTCATTAGAGGTCAACAGCAATCTCAACAGAAAGACTTCTATCGAGATTTAATGTTAAAGCTTGACACAAGCTGTATCTATCGAGAATTAAGAAATCAGACTTTTCAAACCTGATTATGCGCATATCCTTAGGTATTTGTGTAGGGTTTCTTTTCTCACAACTCTTAACATATATAAGGATTATTTTAAGAACCGTCATGATGGGGATGCAAAGGAATATACATGCATATTGTGGCCGTAGGCAAAAATTGCTCTAGTTCATTATTCTCTCTGTAGAAACTACTGCGTCTTTACATCAAGGGTTTTGTGACCAAAGAGCTTCTTGATCTTCATTGTTGATGAATAGAAGAACTTTGCAGCCAACAATCTTCCTCAACTTGGTGTATTAGTCATGTACCAAGATCTATGCATCATTAGTTAGTCACATACTAGGATTCGTGCATTGAACGAAGAGATTGCCGCTACAATACAAGTCCTATTGGGTATTGGGGTAAGGGTTCAACTGTATGTTAACATTTCAGGATAGGCCAAAGAGTTTGGTAAGATTCCTCATACTTGTAACCACTTGTGATTGATAATAGTGGATTATCGGGAGTGGTGACCTTAAATTCACCTAGTGAGATTTTGCCTCAATGGTTTTTCCCATTCATAAACAAATCATCTGTGTCAAATTTATTTTCCGTTGCATTTAGTTATTTGGTGATTTGTTTGTACTACCACACCATTGCATGTAATTTGACTAATTAATTAACTTGGGTAATTAATTAATTTGAAATGGGTCAATTCATTTTAACCCAATATTTTTCATTTTATTTTATCATTTTCTAGCATTATTATTATTTTTTTTTTTCATTTGAATTTCCTGCCTCTTTTATACTAGCTAAAAAAAAAGAGCCCAAATTGAGAATCATTTTTATGGCTTGCTGTTTCTCATATAAAGTGTATATTTCGAGAAAGGGGCTTTACGGCCGTCATGGGCATGATGCATATTCAGGTAATATCTGAGAAGTATTGCAACTGTTTTCTATTTTTTCTTATATTATTTTCTATATAGATATAGAAGGGGCGTAGTTCAATGCTTTTTTCAATAAAATTATATATGTTTTTATTTTTTGAGAATCAATAAAATTATATACGTTGTAGGTTATTGACCAAAATGATACGTTACATGAGAGTTCTTAAATTATATAATAAAAATACATTTAGTTATTTTTTTTTTTAATAAAATTATATCTTTTATAAGTTCTTGATCAAAACAGTGTAACACATCGGAATTAGAATCCATTGCAATTTAATCCCGCTTATTCGGTGGTTAAGTAAGAAAAAATTTCAACATAATTAATTTTTCGTTTCTTTTGTGGTTGTAGCCTTTTGTTTGTATATATAGTAATTATTATTATTATTATTATTATTATTATTATTATTATTATTATTATTTTGCTTTTATTCATAATACAGATTATTGTTTATAGCCATGCGGTTTGGGCATGCAGGACCTAGCTTGCTAAAAGGTATCACTTTTTAATTTTCATCATATCTAAATGCTAATTAAGTTATTTTAGATTAGACATCTCCTTTTATATTATTTACATAATTACCTACCATCTTCAATTTAATTAATTTTGCACTTATATATGATTTTTTTAATAGAAAATATAGTCTTAAGTAACATGCATGCATTCATTATATAACTTAAAGTAAAGGAAAAAAAATATTTACTTTAGTTTTATTGTCTATTTTATTATTTAAATTTAATTAACTTAATAAGATATTTTCTTTAGTTTGGTCATGATTCTTGATTAAATCGTGCATTGCACGGATATAATACTAGTTTATAATATTTTTCACAACGGTTGATTTGAAAACATTTTACTTGTTCTAATCTGAATCCACAATTAGCATCATTTTTTTACCTACATCAATAATTGTGATTTTATTTATTTATTTATTTTATGCCTATAACCTTTCTCATTTCCAAAATTGTAAAACAAGATATCTACATCAACCAATGACAACCTAAACTAGTAATCCTCGAAATTGACTAGCAAGAAATTTGAAGAAAGTAGTGGACTACTTTTAATAGAGACTCTATTGCTATTAGCAGCCAAAATTGACTAAACGCATCCTGACAAGTGGTTAGTGCTCTCCTTCTAGAACAGTTCAAACTTGTAAGTTGTAACCAATACTGTATCTTGAGGATGTGTTTGATCATTTGCATGCAATGAAGGAGGTAGGAATTTGTCTTTGGAGTGCCTTTTATTTTATTGGAATTCCCCAAAGGGACCAAACAGAGGCTTCTATTGAAATCGATATTAAACTTTTATATGTATTATCTATACTAATAAGAAGTAATAACAAGAATTTTTTACAGAGTTACAACATTTTACTTGCTCTAATTTGAATCCACCACTAACATCATTTTTTTACCTATATAAATAATTGTGAATTTCTTTTAATGTCTATCAACTTTCTCGTTTCCAAAATTGTAAAACATGATATCTACATTGACCAATGACTACCTAAACTACTAATCCATGAAACCGACTAGTTAGAAATTTGAAGAAAGTAGTGGACCACTTTTAACCGAGTCTCTATTGCTATCAACAGCCAAAATTGACTAAACGCATCCTGACAAGTGATTAGTGCTCTCTTTCTAGAGTAGTTTAGTACTTTATCTCGAGGATGTGTTTGATCATTTGCATACAATGAAGGAGGTAGAATTTGTCTTCAAAGTTTCTATTTTATCGGATATCCCCAAAGGGACCGGACAGAGGCTTCTATTGAAATCGATGTTAAATTTTTATGTGTTATCTTTATTGCTAATAAAAAGATTCCTTGTTTAAGTTTTATCATTTTGCATATTCAAATATCCCCACACAAATTCTTAAACTCTCTAAAATACCCATATCTTTTAGTTAAATAATTTTAAATTTAAAAACACAAACCAGTTAAAAGAGTAATTTACTATTTTGTTTGTTTTTTAATTCCTAACTTTTAGGCTTCTTCTTTTATTTTCTCCCATAGGAATTGCCACTTTTATTTTAAATTCAAAATTTCAAACTTTTATCAACACTAATGTAGAGAAAGATCCTAAAAATTAGGACATTATCTCTATCTCACTTTTAAATATTATAAGAATAATGCTAGAAATACAAACTATTTTACAAAAAAAATTTACAAACTGCTGATGTGGTGAGTGATTATTGGTAAGTGAAAAAGTGATATTAATAGTGGGCCTAGATAAAAACCAATAAAAGATTGGCCATATCAGCAGTTTGTAAAAATGTTGTAAAATAGTTTGTAACTGTAGCATTACTCAACATTATAAAATCAAGAGTTTCTGTTTCAAATAGTTTCTTCCATTCATATTAGCCACTAACTCACATACAAATAACTAATTTGGAAAGAAAAAAAAATCACGTAGAGAAAGATCTTAAGACACTATCTCTATTTTACTTTAAAATATTTTGACACCCAAAATAAAAAAATAAAAAAGAGCCTCATCATAAGTGCAAAGCGCATGTGATAAGGCTAATATATAATAATAGTATTAAAAAAAAATAATGTTTATGATCCAACTATATCATGCATTAATATAGGCAAAAAAGTGAGTATCAAATTTAATAAATATGTGTTAAGATTAAGAAACATATTAGAAAGTTGTAATCCATTTTTGATTAATTGTCATGGAAGTACTAGGTAAGTATGAAACTGTTGCTAGCTTACTGTATCTTACTTCATTTCAGAGAACTAAAATAATTGAATATCAAATTTATACTAAATTTCTCTTCAATTTCTCTTTTAATATGGACAACCAAATTATCTATAGAATTTTTCTCAAAAAAAAATTATCTATAGAATTTTTTTTTCTCAAAAAAAATTCTCTTCTAAATGTATCAATAGTTCTTAATTTGTACATACTTAAATTATATACATTAAATTACAAAAAAGTATATACACACACACATTACTAATAACACGATTCTTCTGTTTGAGTTTCATCATTTTGCATACTAGAATACCCTCAAATTCATATGTTTAGAAAGTTTAAATAGTAGGGTTAGATATGTAAAGTACCTATTTGAACACTCCTAAATTTTAGATAAAATTTTTTTTTTTTAAAAAGTAGCTTTTTTCACTCTATCTCTCTCCTACGTAAGTTTAGCTAACTTGTTTTAATTCAATGATAATTCCTTATTCATAGTCCTTAAAATTAAGCACTTCCATCTTTCCTCTAAAATCAAAGCCTCTCTACCTATATTTAATCATTAAAATATATATATATATATATCTTCTTCTTTTTTTCCCCCTCTTATAGGAAGGAGTAATTAGGGGTGTCAATTCGGGTTAGCATGTCGGGTTCGTGTCAGCATGTCGGGTTCGTGTCGTGTTGAGGTAGGGATATTCGACTAAATGGCTCAACCCTAACCCGACCCATTTAATAATCGTGTCATGATCCTTCAACCCTAACCCGACCTGTTAATAAGGCGGGTTGACCTGACCCGACCTATTTGACACGCTTAATAAACGAGTCGTGTTGGGTTGACACGAATATAACACAACCCATTTCAACCTGTATAATATTAAATATAACATCCATCTAAAAATAATTATTTTTACATTCCAAAAAGCAGTGCATACACTTCAAGTCTTCAACCCACATTTAAAATAATATAGTTCAACAAAAATATAACATTCATCTAGAAATAAGTTATTTACACTCCAAAAGAAGTACATACACTTCAACCCAAATTCAAAATAACAAAGTTTCAGAAAATTAAAATAACATAGTTCAACAAAAATATAATATTCTTGGAATTCGCCAAATGCTAAGTATCAATATTGAAAGAATTTGAGCAAACAGTAAATAATCCTGACTATGACCACGATTATCATCCATAGATTCTTTGTTGATGTCCAAATTTATAAAATCTTCTACAAGCTCATCCAATTTCATTTGTGTAAGTTCTATGCCCAAAAAAAAAAAAAAAGTATTAATAGTTCTAAGGTCTGTAAAGTTTCAATTTCCAATTATGTCCCTTGTAAATTTTTGTAATTACTTACTTTTCTTTTTAATTTAAAATATATGTTGGATATAAAAGGTATTTGACAAATCTAAAATAAAATAAATCTTTATTTGTTATATGAGTTAAACGGGTTGTGTTAAGTGTGTCATTTCGGGTTGACACAAATAAATTGGCGTGTCAAACGTGTCTATTGCGGATTGTTAGGTTCTAAAGACTTAGGATTTAATGTATTTAGAACTCTAATGTGTAATGTTGGCAAACCATGATCAAAACAATATGTTTAGTCCTGTTTAGGCTTACTCAAAGTTGATTAATTATTGTAAAGTTGGAATCGAGTGGCTGCAGAAGTCTTTGTGACTTTCGGTCTAGCTCAATCGATCGAAGAATAGACTCGATCGATCGAAAGTCGGCCAGATTGTTTTTTCTATAGAATTCCAACTCAGCCCAAACTCTATTTAAACGTCTTGGGGATCAAGTAAAATTCTCCTATATATAAGGGAAACCCTAGAACGTTTTTAACGCTTTTAGAGAGAGAGATTAGAGTGCCTCTTGTGCCTCCTTTTATTAGGGTTTTGTACCCAAACCTCTCTAAGTCTTTATTGCTCATATTTGTGGTTTGTGTGAATCTCTTGTGAGATCTTTGAGGAGCTTTCCTTCACATAAACTTAGGGTTTTCAAGGTAGAGATATTATCTACATCTTGATGATCAACAAGGTTGCTACCATTGGAGCTTAAAGAAAAACAAGCGGGGAGCTTGTAGCTGATTGAAGAATCCAAGAAAGAAAGAGTCTGTGGATTCGGAGCTTGCACGTGGTCGTGTCAGTAAGTTCTACTGGTGGGTAGCATTAGGAAGTCGAGCGGGGAGCTTGTAAGTCCTTTTGTATGAACTTTGATTCTTTCATAGTGGATTCAGGTTTACCTTGAGGATAACTAGGTCAAATCCTCCCCAGGTTTTTACCGTGTGGTTTCCTGAGTGATCATATCTTGTGTTATTTATCATTCCGCTGCTTTATAGATCTTGATATGATTATTTAATTGTGTTAACCTAGATTTGCATGAATTAAACTAAGTAAATTACTTGGCTAATTAACTAGGATAATCTAATTGTTGTTTTAAGGGGTCTAAATAACCTAACACGGATTATGCGGGTTAACTCGTTTATGACCCGTTTCTTATCGTGTCGTTTTCGGGTCGACCCGTTTATGACCCAAACCCATTATGGCCTAACCCTAACCCAAAAAAACCCGTGTCGAGTTCATGTCGTGTTCACAGGTTGGGTCGAACATTGACACCCCTAGGAGCAATCCCTTCCTACAATGTAATTATTTTAGTGCCTTTTTTTTTTAAATCTTTTTATTACTCATATGATTTTGATTGTTCTATATGATTTTTAGTTGCTTTTTTTCTCTTTTATATTTTTGGAAAATTTTTTACACTAAACCAAAAAAAAAAAAAAAAAAAGCCACAGCACACGCATGAAGCACGTGTGGTGAGGCTGGTGTGTGTGTGTGTGTATATATATGGAAAATTGCAAATCACACCCATAAAGTTTGGGGGTGTTTGGATTTTACCTCTTGAAATTTCAGAATTTGGATTTTACTCATAAAGTTTGGGGTGTTTGGATTTTTCACCTTGTCGTTTCAGAATTTGGATTTTACCCCCTAAAATTTGGAAGTGTTTGAATTTTACACCCTACTTTAGGATATAAAATCCAAATACTTCCAAACTTTAGAAATGAAAATCCAAACACCCCTAAAATTTAGGGGACAAAATCCAAATTCTAGAACGTTAAGGTGTAAAATCCAAACACTCCCAAACTTCAGGGGATAAAATCCAAATTCTGAAACTTTAAGATGTAAAATCTAAACACCCCCAAACTTTAAGAATGTAATTTGCAATTTACCCTTATATATATCTAAAACAAAGGGAAATATATATCTAAAACAAAGGGAAATCAATTAAAAATTTAATGATTAGGAGATTAACAAATTTTGGGAGAAAACAAAGAACAATTAAGGAGAAACTTTTGTGTCCCTTCTATGCTCTAATATGGGAGAATTGTATTGTTGCGTGAAAGATGTTTGATGGGTCTCCACCTCTAGCCACAACTTTCAAAAGGGAAGTATAGAAGGAAAATATTATTAAAAATAAAAAAATAAAAAAAAAATCTCTGAATTGAGTTTGGCTTACCTCCAATACTTTTCAAAAATAAATATTTTTTTATTTTAATGAGAGGCTACCACATCACCCACTAACTAAATAAAATATGGAGATTAAAACCCACTACTATTTGTCATTGTATATTTAAAACAAAATAACATATCCAGTTAAAAAAGTACTTAAAGTAAGCCAAACTCCTCTGAACTTAATCTACTAAGCACAATGTAAAAACTAGTGGATTTTTTTTTTTTTTTTTTTTTTTTTTTGAATTGAGCCAAAATAGAACCAAGTCACTCTACTCTTATTTAATTTAATTTAATATTTCAATTGAGCAAAAAGTTAGAATTTGAAACAAGATTGTGCAGGGAGAGAACATTATAAAAGAATGTTCAAATTAAGAGAAAAATTAGCCAAACATGTGAGTTCCAAATATTAAAAATTCTTTTCTTATATGCAAGTTAAATTTTTTTTAAAAAAATGGTAGAAATTAGTGGGGCCATGAGTGCCTCTGCCACAATATGCATGTAGAATGCAGATTGTATTACAAACATAATTTGATTAAATTTTCAAACGAGCATGTCATTCTCCCCAACCGAGATTAGGGGTGTGTTTGTTTGGAGGTGAAATAAGGTGGATAGAAAACTTTGGAGAGAAAACAGAAGAGAAAATGGATTTGTGTATTATTTGGTTGGGAGGAGGGAAAAGAAAACTTTTGTGTGGGGGCCCAGGCATTTTCCACCCGGGCCCACAAAAAATTTTCTTTTCAAAATGGAGAAATTGGGGAGAAAACGTTGAGACTTGCTATATGACAAAAATACCCTCACTTTTTATTGCTCTCACCTACCCCTCTCACTTTCCAACGTCCAGTGACCTAATTATCTTTATTACCTCTTCATCCTTATCTCTCAGCATCTTTGTTTAACCCTTTTGATTTCAATATATATATATATATATATATATTGTTACTGGGGTCATTGTATCAGGCAAAAGGCTAGTGGATAATTTTTTTTTTTTTTTTTTTGAAAATGTCTTCCCAGTTAACGCATAATCAATTTTTGTTGCCCATAAATTTTAAATTATATAAAATAATGAAGAAAAGTAATATATATATATATATATATTGTTACTGGGGTCATTGTATCAGGCAAAAGGCTAGTGGATAAAGTTTTTTTTTTTTTTTTTTTTTGAAAATGTCTTCCCAGTTAACGCATAATCAATTTTTGTTGCCCATAAATTTTAAATTATATATAATAATGAAGAAAATTAATATAAATTTATATGTATTTCTGTTAATTTTTATATTATTTAATGAGTGTAAATATATCTATTTCTTATATATTATATAATAAATGACATAATAATCAATTTATATAAACTACATTTTCCATCCTCCCATTTTTCTCTCCAACCAAACAAAATAGTTTTCCACCCTCCCACTTTTCCTCCCCTCCAACCAAGCACACATGAAAGAAAAACTAAATCTTTTTTATCCTCCCACTTTTCCACTCCTCCAACCAAACAGACCCTAAGTGACACAGTAAATGTAATTGTCAAAAGAGTGATATGGACGTCATGTATGAATAGCTTAAGTTTCTCTTATATGGAATCCATAATAGTATTCATCATCATAACACGTGTATACGTAAATCACGAATATTATTATTATTTATTTAGTCTTGTTGATTAGTTTAAAGGTTTTCTAATATTGACTATTAGAATGTACCAAAACATTAGGATCAACAGGGACGGACCTACAGTATCCCGCCCCCACCCCCCCCCCCCCCCCAAAAAAAAAAAGAGCTAGTATATATATTGAAATTTTAAATTTTGGTCCTAATAGCCACCCCCCCCCCCCCCCAAATTAAAATTAAAAAAGAAATGGTATTGTCCCACAAAAATTAAGATTTGCCCTTAAATATATATATATATTAGCTCTCCTCCTCTGAAATATTTAGATATTGACCCACAAGTAAAAAAAATGAATAAATAAAACAAAATTCATGCCCCTTTAACTGAAGAATAATAAGAAAATCTATTAGTTTAATCGAATTAAATTGTCTAAAGTATAACATCAATAACCTTTGAACAAACTAAAATTAACTACAAAATAAAAAATAAATATGGACTACAAACCTAAATTACAATTCCAAATTTTTATCCTAACCTCACTCTTCCTCCACTCAACCTCAATGCCTCCATCACTGCTAGCCTACTGCTATTCTTTTCCTCATATTAGATTTGGTGTTGCTACTACTGCTACTCCTCAGATCCTTAATCTACATCTGCTGCTGTTCACACTCACACACGAGTTGAATTGGCTAAGGTATGGTAAAATGAGAAATTTCTCTCCTCTCTCAAGTTATATTTGTGTTTTTTTGTCTTTGCTATATTGCTCTGCCTTCGACCACTTTGCATTTTTTAAGAACTGTGGTGTGTTGTGTTTGTGACTTTTTATGAATTGTGACTGTGGTGTGTTGTATGTACTGTAGTTTGTGGCATTGTACTGTGTAATTGTGACTTTCTGTGTGGACCTACGTTTGCAACTTTTTTTTTTTTTTGGTTTTATCTATAAAGACATAAAGTGGGACCACTGGGTGAGTACTGTGATTGTGAATTTGTGAAACCAAAGTAAGTGACTGTTTTTTGAGACCAAAGTCTTTGTTTTGTGATTGTTTTGATAAATGTGTTAAAGTGTCTAAGAATCACTTATTTTGTATTTAATACTCTGTCAATATTTTTATACTATCAAATATTTAAGAAACACTTATTTTATATGTAATATTTTGTTGAATATGAAATAGATGTTAATTTTTATTTTCATAAAAATAAAAAATAAAAAAATTGTTTTAACTTTGGCCCAGATTCGAATCCTGGTACTGTCCTTGCAAGATCAATACACCAATTGGGGCACCGAAAGCATGATATTAAGTGCATGTCATGATATTTGACAAAAGAGTGTTATATAGGCACTGAAATTTCCATTTTACATCATCAAACTCCATAAGAAAAATCAACAACTCTTAAGTACACTTGAGTTCTATACTTCTATTTAGACGGACTAATCCATAAAGCTCGTGAGGTGCAGGCGTGGTGTGATGAGAACTTCAAGTGGGGTGGCTTTCAAGTTTGTGAGTCCAAAGCTCTCAGTCATATCAACCTTTACATTCGAGGGAGTAGAAATGTCATACATGTGTAAAAAACTAGCAAGTGCTAAGTGCACCATTTGAACTCCAAAAGATGCTCCAGGGCATATTCTTCTTCCACTTCCAAACGGGATAAACTCAAAGTTTTGCCCCTTAAAATCAACATCCTTGTGGGTGGTGAGAAATCTTTCCGGCTTGAACTTTAATGGGTCTGACCATTTGTGATGGTCTGTTTGGATTTTCCAAAGGTTTGGGATTAGCCGGGTGCCTTTTGGGACATGGTAACCACCTATGGTGCAGTCCTCGGTGAATTCACGTGGTCCTGATAGTGGTGCCGCGGGATACAAACGTAAAGTCTCTTTAACTATGGCTTGGAGGTACACCAACTTGTTTATGTCCGACTCGTTTACAATTCTTTCCTTGCCTACTTGATCGTAAAGCTCATCTTGGGCCTTTTTCAATACATGGCGGTTATTCAACAATAGTGATGTTGCCCAAGTTAAGGTTATTGCAATGGTGTCATTTCCACCTACAATCAAATTCTGCAAAATGAAAATTGTTATTCATGTCCAAATGATACTGTGAAACAAAGCAATCCATATCGTTTTAGCGGTTTAAAAACACAACAATAATATAAGCATGACAAATTTCATAAATGTTTTCACATTTTTAATATGATAGATTGTAATTAGTGCAAAAATAATTTCATGACTGCTATGATATCTCTTTTATTATATATCAATCATGTGAAATTTATTGTGTATTTAGATATATTGTTTAGAACATAACTCATATCAACTTATTATTTTCTCCTTTTTAAGAGAGGAAGCACGCATACCAAACATGTGGCTTTGTTGACTGTGTCAGGATCATAACCTCCTAGGTCTGCTCCATCAGTGACTGAAAGCATTACGTCCATGAAATCTTGCTCTTTAGTTTCACCGGAGATTCTCTTTCGCTTATGCTCTTCCAACCATTCCCTAAGAATGTTGTCAATATCCTTTGCAGTTCTCTTCATGGCCTTTTCATGTCCACCCAAATCCAACCACCTAAGATATGGAATTGCATCCGACACCACAAACAAACCCAGTAAATTAAAGAAATCCCGCACTGCCTTTTGGCAGCACCGTGCCTCTTTTTCATGAACAACATCATGATTAACACCAAAATACCGCTTTCCAGCGACCATTCTAAGAATCACGTTGAGACTCATGTCCCCAAACCATTGCTTCAACTCCACTAAAATTTGGCCTGGGCCGTTCTTTTCCTTGGTCCAAAGTTTGTATAGACCTTTCAAGAACATCTCAACTTCAGAGACTCGAATATAGGCAAGCTGATAAAGCCGACGGGTTGATAGTAGCTCTAACGTGATTATTTTACGCAATTCACGCCAATAGGGACCATGGGGTGCAAATCCAAACATGGCATAGTTATAGCCCATGTGCTTTACGGCTACTAAATTGGATCGCGATGACACGGCCAAGTCGTTAGTGGTGAAGCACTCTTTGGCCATGTCCCAACTGCTCACCACCAAAGCTGGATGCAATCCAAGCTTGATAGTAAAAAGTGGTCCGTACTTGTCAGCCATGGCACCCAAAGTTAGGTGAGTAGGTTGGGTTCCCCCTAACAGAGGGAGATGACCAATTACAGGCCATGCACCAGGAGCAATAGGTACTGTTTTGGCTAAGCCAACTCTTGACCTCTTTAGAAGATAATGGGAGAAAAGAATTAGAGCAATAAGTCCAGCAATGGCAGAATATAGGGAAGGTGAAAGAAAATCCATTTTAGGCTAAGGTTGCTGGAGTCCTATATATGAATATCTTTCTAATGAAATCTGTAAGCTTTTATAGACAAATATTTAGCTGTTCAGGGCATTTTGTGGATTAGCTTTTATTTTGGTACCACTAAGCTATCAGGGTGACTTAAGGTTGCAATAGCCAAATCAATATTAACCTAACCTTATCGTATTTAACTACCTAATTTGGAATTTTGTACACTTTTATTGAAAACAAAAGAATTCAAGTTACATGGGGCAAATCATGTAAAACTAAATTATTATTGAAAACAAAATTTATAATATTTAATTATAAAAATAAATAATGAAAAAAACCTTTTCAAAATCTTCTTATTTAGTTTTAATCAAAATAGTATTGTAAATTTCAAAAAAAAATTGTTAGTAGAGTTTTACTTAGTCTGCGTTTGGCTCCAAATTAAAAAAACTAGCTTATTTTTGCTACTATTCATGAACTCCACTACCCTTTTTGATACTATTCATGAGTTTCACTTTACTATTTCAGCTAACTTTTACTTTTATTTATGGTACTATCAGCAAAAGTTTTCAATTTCAGTAAAATAAGCGGATTTCAAACAGATCTTTAGAGCAATATGTTTGTGATTTTATTGCATTTGCTACATGTCACTTGGTGTAAGATCATTCTCATCAAATGTGTTAAAAATGCTAAATGCTATGTTTTAGCATTTTTAACACCTCAAATCATAAAAACATACCTACAATAAAGATGCTAAATGCTAAATATTTTAGCATTCAACTACAATGAGCTATTATTGATAACAGCTCACTGTAGTTAGATTGTAAACAATTTTTTTTTTTATTCCTTCTCTGATGTCTCTCACTATTTTGTTCTTTCTTTTCTTCTTTCTTTTTCTCTCACAGGTCTGACTTCTTCTCTCTTTTCTTCTTTCTTTTTCTCTCACCGGTCTTACTTCTTCTTTCTTTTCTTCTTTCACCGACATCAACAACTAAAAAACCATGGTGGTAGTGGTGGTGCTGTGGTGGTGTTGAAGATTTATGGTTTTTTTTTTCTTCGATGGTGGTGGTCTTGGTGGATTGTTTGGGTTTTTTATTTTTATTTTTATTTTTTTAATTTTTATTTGGAGGTAACTTGTGATTCTGATGGTGGTTGTTTTGCCTGATAGTGTTGGTCTATTTTAATTAGTTTTGTGGTGTGTTGTTAATGATGGTGGTTGTTATGGTGGTGGTTTTGTTTTGGGTTTTTTTGTCGTGGGTTGTGGCTGCCACAATAGTGGTGGTGGGGGCTAATGGTGGTTGTTTAGGGTTTTTTGCAATGGGTTGTGGCTACCACAATGGTGCTGGTGGTGGTGAACATGGCTGGTGGCTGGCAGAAGTTCCAATTTGTGGGTTTTTGGTGGTTCCGGTTTGTGTTTTTTTTTTTTTTGGTGGTGGTTAGAGGTTGAGGTTGTGGGAGGTGGTGGTGGCTATGGCTGTAGCTATGGGCGGTGGTGGCAATGGGTGTTAGCAGTGGCATGGGTTTGTTGGTAGTGGAAGAGATGAGATTGAGATTGAGAATAAAAAATAATAAAAATAATAATATTTTAATGAAGTAGTAAAAATATAAAATCTTTGATGTTGGGTGTATTGTAAAGTAAGTTGTTAAAATTGATAAAATAGGTTTTTGAGATGCTAAATGCTAAATTTTTTGAAATCTTTGATAAGAATACTCTAAAGAAAGTGCAATTACTTGTTGTTTAAAAAGAAAACTACTTAATCCAATCACAGTTTGCAATACCTAACTTTTATTATATAATTTTTTTTTTTTTTTTGTTATATAGTATATTTAGTATGTATTATGGAGGGAATTTTTAATAATTCAAAAGACCATGGCCCCTTAAAGTTTAATTTTATTTTTAAAAAGTATATAGAGATAAAAAATTCCAAGGTTAGGATTAGGGAAAAAAAAAAAAAAAAAAACAACAACAACAACAACACTATTCTCCCCCCTTCCGCTGCCAAAAATTTAAAATTAAAACTTGATCCAAAGAACCCAAAAAATAAATCGATCACATAACCCATTCCTATGTTCAATGGTCCTTTCCAAAACAAAAACAAATTTTTACATAACAAATCTCTAAGTGTTACTAATATCAATTTACTTGATATATATATATATATATATATAATGACCTTTGGTTATTTGGTAGGCAAAATTCAAATCTACCTTTTTTATGTTTTTTTTCTTTTTTTTTTTGAGAAACAGTTTCAAATCTACCTAAATGGTTCATTTGGATGGAAATATGATAAAAGGTATTAGACATATTAGAGCATATAATGTTGAGGTTAAGGAGTTTCAAGCTTTAGTTGGTGTATTTTGGGTCTTTTTTTAGAGTAATGATAGAGACATATAGTAATGCACAATTTTGTACCACAACTCACCACGTGGCAAGTTATGAGTAGTGGAAGTGTGATGGTGGGTCATTTGGAGACACACTTTTACCACTCATAACTCAACACGACATGACAAGTTATGGCACAAAATTGTGCACTATTATGTTTCTTTAGCATCACTTTCTTTTTTAAGTTATGAGAATATTAGAGGAAGAACTAGATAAGATATACAACATCTATTTGATTGATACTAATAGATTAGGTAAGAAAATATCTCCTCAATTTTTCCTTCTTTTGTCTTTTTTCATTATTTTCTTCTCCATTATTAGACGCTAAAAAGCACAATTGATTGTTTAACGATATTCTAGCAAGTAGCAATCACAATCTTATTGTCAAGATTTTCTATGGACAGCACAATAGAAAGGATTCTAAGATAAAGAGCAATTGAATTAGTCTCTCTCTCTCTCTCTCTCTCTCTCTCTCTCTCTCTCTGTGTATATATATATATATATATATTTGTTTTCAAGATAAAAATTTATTTATTTTTTGTATTTTAGTCAATCACTTTTTAAACAATCGTATCATATTTGTGGGGGGACGAGGACCCAAATGGCCAACAGAGTCCATATGGTGATGGCCTCAGGGAATATAGGCAAATTGTCCTCGAAGGGTACACACGTAACTCCTCCCTGGACTGCCTAACAATAATTGATGAGGATGTTGAGGACATCTGCCTAACCTCGGATGGTCGACGGGCAAAGTTAGAGGGTGCATAGGGCAACCCGAGGGGGAACAAGGGTAACCTAGTATTGAACAAGGAAGAGAACAAAAAGGAAGTACAAGATAGTCGTCCCCTCCACATTAAATACACTACAAGCACTTAGCTGACCGCATTAATGGGGAAATAACCTTGAAAAGTGTTACCATAGCTAATACTCAAGTGTAAAAACCTTCTAGTAAGGTCTTAATAGGACAAGTATCAAGTCAGTTTGATCATAGCCTTCCAAATGTAAGATTCAAATGCATCTTTGCTAAGATATATAAAGCCAAGAAGTACCAGGATCAAGGTAGAGGTAAAAAAAAAAAGGATCATAAACAAGGAGAAGAGAGATAAATTATCTGTAACACCATGCTCAGACTAAACTCAAGAACCAACACTTAGTCTTTTTTCATCGATTTCCTACTTGAATATTACTCACTATGCTAGTAGTTTTTTTACTAGATTTACATTTTTCTTGCATTGTGACGGGTACTAAAGGGTTGATCTTGCATCCCATCTCTAAAAATGAATAGTGTGAGCAAATAGTAATTGAAGTCAAAATCGAATCAAATTCACGCCAATCTCTTTTTGCCCCACATAATATTCATTATTCTATACTTTTATTTTTTTCACTTTAGTAAAAAAAAATTTATTTGATCTATTAATTTTTTTCTTACTTTTCAAAGTACCGCTTTCCTTTATTTCAATTATCAAAACATAAAAAATTAAAAAAATAAAAAGAATTTTGGTATCATTTTTCTACTTTAAGAAACAGCTAGCAAGAGACCCCAATGTGATTGCATTAAGTCCTAAGCATGATAACGTCAATCACAATCATAAATCTTGCTTTACATATGAAATTGTTTTTCCCTGTTTATGATTTTCTACAACTGCTGCAGGAGACAGATAAGAGTAGATAAATTACTTACAGGATATGTTAAAAAATATTCTAAGTGCATTAGTTTAAAACTATTTTTAGAAATATTTTATGGAAAAATGAGAAAATAATTAAGAAAAAATTTTGAGAAAAAGAAAATAATTAATTTTGTTGACAGTTTTTTATATTTTTTATAAAAATTGTATAAATTTTTTTTAATATATTTTATTAACAATTACCCTAACAAAATCTATTAACTAGACACAAATTACTAGCTCTCAAAATCAAATATTTCAATGCGTACAATCCAATCAATTTTGTTTTTTCATTCCAAATTTTTTCTAAACCTTTGGATGCTGTGAAGAGAGTCCCTACCAATCAAGCATGGTTTCAGTGAGAGTCGAGTCAAAGTAACTAGTCACTACATATATTTTCTGAAACAAATGATAATAGAAATTATGGGGTCTACATTGATCGTCGGCGCCACAAAGTCCGTACTGTATGTCGGCATCCATTTTCATTTTTTCTTTCTTTGTTTGAAACAATCTCTAGTACTTTCCTGAGTCATCTATGTACGTTTTTAGACCCCTTAAACAAAAACAGATTAACCTAGTTATTTAGCCAAGTGA
Organism: Quercus gilva; assembly: GCA_023621385.1. Classification (NCBI taxonomy): domain Eukaryota; kingdom Viridiplantae; phylum Streptophyta; class Magnoliopsida; order Fagales; family Fagaceae; genus Quercus; species Quercus gilva. The sequence continues at coordinate 7,298,405 of CM042474.1, read as the reverse complement.
TTAACTTAGGTAAATTATTTAAGATCTAGGTTAATACAAATAAATCATATCATTGAAACAGTGCGGAAAATAAAGAACACAACGATATGATAACCTAGGAAAACCAAATCGATAAAAAACCCGGAGATGATTTAACCTAGCTATCCTCAAGGTAAAATAGATCCACTATGAAAGAATTGAAGTTTTATAATAGCGACTTAGACCACTAACATCCTATTGTTACCTCAAGTAGAAAACTTACTACCATGAAAACGTGACAACTCCGATTCCACGGACTACTTCTTTCTTGGATTCACAGTAACCATAAGTACTCCCACTTGTTTTTTTCTTTAACCTCTTTATGCAGCAACTGAAGCTATCACTAAACTCTTGACATCAATCTTGATCTTGATAACCTTAAGTATGTATGAAGGTAAACACCTTTAGATCTCACAAGAGATTCATACACACAACATAAACAACAACTATAAAACATGGCTAGGGTTTTTCCTTTTATACTTAAAGCAAAACTTAAAACCCTATACGACATACGGGCTTAGGTTGAGTTGGAAAAATCTGCAGAAAAACAATCTGCACGAGTTTCGATCGATCGAGTCTAATTTTCGATTGATCGAGCCTTACATAAAGTGAATAGTAATTTTCTACAGTTACTCTTTTCCAACTTTACAATAAACATACTTTGAGCAGCTTAATTCTAGACTCTAAGTTTTGAACATGGTTTGCCAACATTACATACTGAAGTTCTAAAACATTTAGATCCTAAATCCTTAAAACCTAACAATCTACTTGTTCTGTATAAATATTATTCCATGACATATCATTTTCTTTCTAATAGACTTATGCGGCTTATATTTAAACGACAGAGTGTTTTGCCTTTGGTTAGATAGCTGTCAATTTTTTTCTCTCCCTCTTGAGTGTGTAGTGTGTGTTTGTTTCTAAAAAAAGATATATGTCAAATTTTTTTTTCTTTCCTGAAAGGAAATAAAATTATTAACCCACTAGGGGAAGAAAGAAAACATAAGCAACAATAAATTACCGTAAAATAGCAAAGGAGGGCCCTCCAAAGAGTAGGAGAGCACAACTTTTTCATGCATAGTTTTGAGTGCAACTTTTGAGCAATAGATTAGGGGTGGCAAAATCTGACACGACCCGCAAACCCAACACAACTAACCCATTTATAAATAGGTTATGGGTTGAGGCTAAATGGGTTCGGATCATATTCGAGTTGACACGACTAACCCGTTTAATAAACGGGTCGGGTTCATGTTCAGCATGCAAACTTGTCTGACTAGTTTGACCCGTTTAGCTTATAAATTTATTAGTTATTTTGATATTATTACTAAATTTATGGTTTTTTTATATGTTTATTACTATATTTATAGTTGTAATTGTATTTTAATTTTATATATGTGGGAATTGATAAAGATTATATTGGTTAAGTATGACCTATTAATTAAATAGATTATAAAACAGGTCATTTGTATTAACTTTTACATAACTTGTTAATTAAACGAGTTAGACGTGTTGGGTTGACCTGTTTAATAAATAGGTCATGTTCGGGTTGAAAATTCCTGACACGTTTAATAAAGAGGTCGGGTTCAGGTCAACCCATATAGCTAAATACTCATGACTTGACATGACACAAATCCAACCCGCGAACACGAATTGCTACCCCTACAATAGATATCATGTATATATTGACTCATTACTAATATCATTTTTAATTTCCCTACTTACAATCTGTCACTTTAACAAGATGTAAAAAAAAAAATTGTCTCTAAATTTATTCTTTTGACAAAAGTGGGAGGGCTATGCCCTTAATCAAAAGAACGTGTGATTCATGTGAATGCAATGAATATATATCTCACATGTAAAAAAATGTTATATTATATGTTGATGTTTTGTGATTGGCAAATTCCATGACATTATAATTTGAATCAAGTTTGTAATGTGATAAGTTCAAATTGAAATGTTCAAAAATGCAACTCAAAGGAGACAATTATTAAGGAATTTGATTGCCCCAAGAATGTATTGACTCTTTGTGATAAATTAACCGATTGATTTAGTCAAGTTAATTAATTAATTCAATCAACACGCAAAATACATGATAGCACAAACAAATCACCAATTAACTAAAGTGCAATGGAAATTAAATTGACATGGTGATTTGTTTAAGAATGGGAAAAACCTACACAGCAAAAACCCCACCGGGTGATTTTAAGTTCACCACTCCCGAGAATCCACCATTATCAAAACAAGCGGTTACAAGTAAAGGAATCCTAGTACCTTATACCAACCTACAGTTGAACCCTTACCACAATACCCAATTGGACTTATTCTGTAGTGGCAATCTCTCCTTTTCAATGCATGACTCACAGTACGTGACTAACCAATAAATGCGCAGATCTCAGTATGCGACTTGATCACCAACTTGAGAAAGATGTTGGCTACAAAGTTCTTCAGTTCATCACACAATGAAGATCACAAAGCTCCTTGGTCACAAAATTTTAAAGTGTACAAACACAGCAGCTTCTTCAAGAAAAAGATGAACTAGGGCAAATTCTATCTCCGGTCACAATTTGCATGAACACAACTTTGCTTCACACTCGCGCAACCTTTTACGGTCCTTAAAATAATCTTTATATATGTTTAGGGTTGTGAGAAAATAATCCTTATACGGCCCAAACATATACACACGGATTGAATGAAAAGTAGCTCTAAAAAACTGAATTCCATAAACCTCGACAGATAGGGTATCTATCGAGTGTCGAGCTTCGGGCTTCAGTAGCTTTTTAAACCTTGATAGATGCTAACTGTCGAGCTTTAAAATCCAGTGCTTCTTCACTTGTTTCTTAGACAGACTCGCATGGCTTTAACACTTGAACTTAAAACATTGTTCCTTGAAATATTAAACACATCTTAGATCTACCCAATTACAAGTAAAGAGCGTTTTGTCAAAGGATTAGTCAATTTCATAAAATATTGACATAAGTTCCTAACATGATTCACATATGTCCTAATACTAATGAATCCAAAACGGCCATAAAAAATGGAAATAAAACAAAGGAGAGACAGGGAGAGATACTTCAGAGGTCAAACTCATAAGATACTTTGTTAGAAGTATGTGTTTAAATAATTAAATTTACAATATTCTAACAGTTTAAACTTTTAGGACAATCAGTAATTTAACATACTTTCTCCTGTCAGTGAGGTAAAACTTGCAACACAAGCATGTAGTTTAAATGTTTTTTTTTTTTTTTTTTTTTTTGAGAAAGATCTTCTTAGTTGTGTTAGATTATGATACAACATATTGTATGATAGTGCTACCTTAATTTAATTGAAAAACAACACGATCACAGTTAATTATTTTTTCGTGCATAAAATGTGAAGCCCAAGATTCGACATTTTATGGTATATAGAAATTTCAATTTCTTAAGACAAAATTTCTCTTTGGAGGATTAGATTGACAAAATTCAAATCTATTCATGTCTGAATAACCCAACATAATGAAGGTGGAGAAATAACCATTTTCCCCCAATATTAGGCATTGTTATTTCCATTCACAATAGCAAACTCATAGTGCCCTGCAAAATGGCATGCCCACCAACAAAGTACAGACAAATCATGGCAAATTTTGATCAAATCACAATTCTTGGACCTGCACATGAATTATATTAGACAGTCTTTAATCCATAAAGCTTGGAAGGTGTAGGCGAGGTTTGATGAGAACTTCAAGTGGGGTGGCTTTGTTGTTTGTGAGACCAACTGTCTCAGTCATATCAACCTTTGCATCAAAGGGAATTGAGATATCATACATGTGTAGAAAAGTAGCCAATGCCAAGTGAACCATTTGAAGGGCAAAAGATATTCCCGGACATACTCTTCTACCACTTCCAAATGGGAGCAATTCGAAATTTTGACCCCTAACATCAACATTCTTATGGGTGGTGAGAAATCTTTCGGGCTTGAACTCTAATGGGTCTGACCATATGCGTGGATTTGTATGGATTTTCCATACGTTTGTGATTAATCGAGTGCCTTTTGGACATGGTAACCACCTATAATGCAATTCTCAGTGAATTCACGTGGTGCTGCTAGACGACCTGTGGGATACAAACGTAATGTCTCTTTAACTATGGCTTGGAGATAGACTAGCTTACTGATGTCTGATTCGTTTACAATTCTTTCCCTGCCCACTTGTACATCAAGCTCATCTTGGGCCTTCTTCGACACATGGGGGTTGTTTAGCAATAACGCTATTGTCCAAGTTAGAGTAACTGTGCTAGTGTCACTACCTCCAGCAATCATACTCTGCAAAGTGCATACCTTTTGTTAGAATGCAAATGTAAAGCAAAAAATGTCCCATGTTTTGGAGCTTTTGCTTGTAAGGAAAAGCAAAGAAGCATAATTATATACACGAGGCAATACAAAATACTGTAACAGTGTAACACGACAAATTGTTACATTGAAGATTGAAGTAAGACATTACATGGTTGGATTTTACAAAAAAAAAATATATATATATATATATATATATGGTGATATTTGCAATACACTTCTTTGTTCTTTAAAGTGCAAGGCCTAAGAAAAAACTATTCATCTACTTTTTAAGGAAAGGTAGTATATTCCTGCGTTATAAAAGTAAAGGTTTTCCAATGAAACAAACAAATAGAGAGTAAATGACTAATTATTTGTAAGGATGGGTAAAGGATTGGGTTGCCTAGCACTTTTCATTGACTTAAAAAGTCAATTATTTTTTACTATTCAATTTATTTTTACTACTATTTATAGATTTTATTACACTTTTTAGTACCTTTTAGTTTTTTTTTTTTTTTTTTTTTTTTGCTTTATTTTCCATACTTTAAGAAAAAAAAAATTAGTTTCAATTAAATAAATTATTACCATTAATCTAAAAAAAGTCAGTTTTGAGATGATTATTTTTGGTATGCCCTGCATTTGAGAGCCGCCCTACTTGGAACATGTTCAAGCAAGCCCCTTCCTTTCATATTTGCTTGTTCAGTTAATTCAATAGCCTTTTTCATTACTTTACGAAATGAAACCCTATTCTTTAATTGTCCGGCTATAAATTTGGTGAGAATATTAGGGTGTCCATAGGTTTTGTAATTCTTGTAAGAGCAATGTTGAGTTTTTGGTTTACACAATTAATTTCTTTTTATACATCTATCTGCAATTCTTCGAGCCCCACCTCTACCTTCTAGTAATAATTTTAGGAATCCCATACAGATTATGACCTGAAGAAGTGAAAAGAGAAAACGTACCAAACATGTGGCTTTGTTGATTGTATCAGCATCGTATCCTCCAAGCTCAACACCATCAAGGACACAGAGCATTATGTCCATGAAATCTTCCTCTCCTTTATTCTCAGATGAAGCTCTCTTTCGCTTATGCTCTTCCAACCATTCCCCAAGAATTCCATCCAATTCCTTTGCAGTTTTCTTCATGGCCTTTTCATGTCCACCAAATCTAACCACCCAAGAAAAGGAATAGTATCGGACACCACAAACAACCCCAAAAGATGAATGAAGGCCCCCAAGGCCTTTTAGCAATGCCGAGCCTCTTCTTCATTAACCTCATCACTAGTACCAAAGTACCTCTTTCCAGCAATCATGCTAAGAATCATGTTGAGGTTCTTATCCCAAAACCATTGCTTCAACTCCACCAAAATCAATCCTAACGCGTTCTTTTTCTTGATCCAAAGTTTGTATAAATCTTTTATATCGTTCTCAACTTCAGAGACTCTAATGTGGGAAATCATCTCAAGCTGGCGATTAGATAGTAGCTCTAAAGTGGTTATTTTACGCAATTCACGCCAATAAGGACCATGGGGTGCAAAGCCAAACATAGCGTAGTTATAGCACAAGTGTTTTATGGCAACTAGTTTGGGCCGCGAGGACACGGCCAAGTCATTGGTGTTGAAGCACTCCTTAGCCATCTCCCAGCTGCTCAACACCAAAGCAGGGTGCAATCCAATCTTGATTCTAAAAAGTGGTCCATACTTGTCGGCCATGGCTCCCAAAGTGATGTGGGGAGTCTGGGTTGCTCCCAACAGAGGAAGGTGACCAATTACAGGCCATGCAACAGTAGGAATTGGTGTTGTTTTGGCTAGGCCAACTCTGGACCTCTTTAGAAGATAGTAGGAGAAAAGAATTATGGCTAAAAGTCCAGCTATGGTGGCAGAATTTAGGGAAGGTGGAAGAAAATCCATTTAGGATAAGGTTGCAAGGACTCCTCTGGATACCTTTTGTGAGAATCCTTTTATTTATCTATTCATTGTTGGGTGCATCATAGCCCCATGGGTCCAGCCCACACTTATAAAAGCTCTAAATGAGCTTATCTTGCAAGCTTGTAGAAAAGAGACATGACTTTAGACGTGGGAGACACGCTGGTTTTTGGTTGAAGCAAAACAAAGGCCATTCGGCCGTTTAGTGTTGGACTTTAGAATTTAGAAATCATTTATTTTAATTCACACGATAAACATGGATGGCAAGCTTGTAGAAAAGAGACATGACTTTAGACGTGGGGGACACGCTGGTTTTTGGCTAAAGCAAAACAAAGGCCATTCGGCCATTTCGTGTTGGACTTTAGAATTTAGAAATCATTTATTTTAATTCACACTATAAACATGGAGGGGATTTAAAATTTTCCTTTAACATTATGGACATTTTGTTTGTGTGGTCTGTTTTTATTTTAGGTAACTTCTATGAGTAGTGAGAAATGTAATACAAGTTTTTTTACATTAACCTTATAAATTTTTGTGTCACCACTTATAAATAATAAGCAATTCAAATATTTAAATCTATTAATTACATTTATTATCACAACAGCTTATAAATTTTATGTAGTAAAACGTGTACTACTTTTAACCTTTTTTTTTTTTTTTTTTTTTTGAGAGAGAGAGAGAGTCTGATGATAGCTCGTTATTATCATACCAAGACACCAATTAATTTTTGGTGTAAACGGAAATTGAACGCCAGATCTTTTATTCAACCATCAGAGACTTTACCAGTTGAGCTAACTGGAACCCACATTACTTTTAACCTATTTGTTATAGTATAGATATCTTCCAAAAGAATGAGGCCATCTTGCATTCCTTAAAGATGCTTCAACATAATGCACTTTGAATGATGTATTCTTGTCATGTGTTATTCTAAAAAATTGTGTAAGGTATTATGCTAAAACTTTTATTAAAAAATGATTATGTTGAATAAGTTTGAAAAAGTGTAGATTATGTAAAATGCATTTTCTCACATTCAACCAATTTTATTAGTATGACTATATTATTATTACGACTATAGTAACAAAAAGAATTAATTGTTTCTTATAAATATATTTTACAAATAAAAATAAAAATTCATTATAATTGACATACTTTTCCTTCTATCTCTTTTTTTTTTTTTTTTAATTATTTTTCCCCCCACTTTGTTTCCCACCATTCAATACAACCCACTTCCCTCTCTATTTTTCCTCACTTTATCCCCACCACACGTTCAACCGACCATCACCCCCTTCAATTTTATCACTTTCTTTTTTCTTCACTGTCTCTCTATCCCAGTGATTCTCGATCTCTATCTCTCTTTCCACTCTCTTTTTCCTTTTTCACCAGTTCTCTTCAATCTCTTTTCCCTTTATTTATTTATTTTTGTTAACGTGTATAGTGTTATGAGCTTTAAGCCCAACTAGATTACTTGTATAGCACATATTCTTGTACTACACTCTTACTTGCACTGCACTTATATGTCTCCTATATAAAGGCACTCATATATATTCTTTCACATGAAATACGATACTACAGATTTCAGTATTTCTAACATGGTATCAAAGCCACCTTCTTGTGGCCATGGTTTTCTGTCCTTGCAGTATATTTAAGAGCAATCTTTCTACTACTGCCATCAAAACTCTTCGGTATAGTCATGCCATCATTAGAAGTCGTATCAACACTGCAAAAATATTGCCTTCCTCAAACTACTGTCACAGAGCCAAACTTCATTCAAGGGATCTTCTTAACCTTATCAAATCTCAAGATTTCATCAAGCTTCCATCTTGAGTTTGAGAGGGGGTGTTAGAAATATATTAGTCCATTAGCATAGGCCCAAGCCTAATTCTACTTTGTGTGCAAGCCAAGTCTCCTACTTGTACTAGAAATCTTTTAGTCTAGGGTTTAGTCTACTATATATACACATGTTATCGTTTATTGTAACACAGGATTTATACTCACTCTAATATATTATTGATGTAGCCCTTTAGGGTTTCCTCCGTAGATATAGGCCATTAGGCTGAACCATGTAATCCTCGTGTGTTATTGTGTTCTATACTTTATGTTTTAGCTTCTTCATCCATACTAGCATATTCTACATGGTGTATCAATACTAATATTTAACATGGTATCACATCCACCTTGAGTTTGAGGGGGGCTGTTAACGTGTATAGTATTGTGGGCTTTAGGTCCAACTAAATTACTTGTATAGCACACATTCTTGTACTACACTCTTACTTGTACTGCATTCATATGCCTCCTATATAACATGAAATACAATACTACAGATTTCAGTATTTCTAAAAATTTTCCTTTCTTCACTGATTCACTAGATGCTTGATTGGTAAATCCCAATCACCCCATCTATATAGTTGGAAACTTGGAATAGACTGTGCAAAAATATATATATACATAGTAGTAGTAGGTGCAAGTGCTTCTAGGCCGACATCTTCATCGAAAGGTGATGTTCTCCATGGAAGTCGTGAATCAAATACATAATATATAAATCAATTTTTTTTTTAATTCTCATAATATGATGTCATATGAGTTTTTGAAACTTCACAATTTTACTCATCAGTTTTCTCAGATTATTTTTAAATTGAATGTAAAGTCTATTTCATAATTACACTCTCCATTAAAATCTTACCCATCATATTTAAAGAAAATGATCAACGATAGCAAATTTCTCTTATCTGGGTTTAGGTTATTTTCACTCAACAACATTAAACTTATCGGTAATGCTATAGCACATGTTTTAGCAAGAAAAGCTAACCCAACATAATGAAGGTGGAGAAATAACCATATTCTCCAATTAAGCATTGTTATTTCCATTTACAACAGTAAACTCATAGTGCCCTGCAATTTGGCACACCTACCAACAAAGTACAGACAAATCAAGTCAAATTTTGATCGAACCACATTTTTTACGGTCCATTTAGGATCCACTTATTTAATTGAAATTAAAAACTTTTTGTTGAAATAGTACAGTGGACTCAAAAATAGTACTAAAAAGTGTAGTGGGACCCATAAATAGTAACAAAAATAAGTTAAATAGTAAAATAAGTTGGCATAAACAATTTTTGCCGAACAAACACTTAAACATTCACATACGGCTGCACATGAATTCTACTAGACAGTCTTTAATCCATAAAGCTTGGAAGGTGTAAGCGAGGTTTGATGAGAACTTCAAGTGGGGTGGCTTTGTGGTTTGTGAGTCCAATTGTCTTAGTCATATCAACGTTAGAATCCGAGGGCATTGAGATATCATATACGTGTAGAAAACTAGCCAGTGCTAAGGGAACCATTTAAAGGGCAAAAGATATTCTAGGGCATGCTCTTCTACAACTTCCAAATGGGAGAAATTCGAAATTTTGACTCCTAACATCAACATTCTTGTGGGTGGTGAGAAATCTTTCGAGCTTGAACTCTAATGGGTCTAGCCATATGCGTGGATCTGTTTGGATTTTCCAAAGGTTTGTGATTAATCGAGTTCCTTTTGGAACATGGTATCCACCTATAATGCAATTCTTAGAAAATACACGTGGTGCTGATAATCGACCTACGGGATACAAACGTAATGTCTCTTTAACTATGGCCTGGAGATAGACTAGCTTACTAAGGTCTGATTCGTTTACAATTCTTTCCTTTCCCACTTGGACATCAACCTCATCTTATGCAATCTTCAACACATGGTGGTTGTTTAGTAGTAGCGGTATTGCCCAAGTTAGGGTAATTGTGGTAGTGTCACTGCCTCCTGCAATCATAATCTGCAAGGTACATTTTGGTTTATTTTTTGGGTTAGAATGAGGCTCTAAAGTAAACAATCTTGGCATCTTGTATTTTATAGCTTAACTTGTGAGATCATGAAGCATCGAATTGAGCAAGGACGCATACACGGACATATGACACCAAACAATATTGTGTTTTTTTAGCTTAACTTGTGAGATCATGATAGCTATGAAGCAAGGACCCATGCAATTAGGAAATGAATACACAATAGTACGTACTAATTACTATACAACAAAACAATTTTTGAGAAATTATGCTATCACTTGTTAGTAACTCGTGCAATGCACAAGAAAAATTAATATAATACAATTTTTAAAATATATTATGAAATTTGATAAATATAATAATTATTAATAGACATTTATTAAAACTATGTTTGCCTATGCAAATATATATTTTACTATTTAAAGAACATATAATATACTATGTATGAGAACAATGACGTGTAAATTTATGAGATCTGAAAGCTTACATGACACAATATTATGAGATCAACTAAAAGTTTAATGTCATCAACTTTATATGAATATTATAGATTATAAATTATAGATATGATCAATATTTAAAATTTAATTACTATATATTTAAATCAATTTTATTAATCATAATTTATATTTATTTTAAGCTATACAAACTAATAACCACTATCAAAATCACCAAAAATATAACTAAAATCAAAAAGAATATTTTTAAAAATAGAACCTGTAAGGTTGATCATAACTACAAGATCTCACAGATAATCACAAACACTTAAAAGTTAAGATTGTACTACCGCACACATTTAACGTAATAGTTATTCCACAAGTATAAAGTTCTTGTAGGGTAAGGGAGCAAGAACTAGGTTTCAAGTCTCAAAAAGAAAAATTCACACGTATACACTTAGTTTAGGTTAGAGTAGAATTTCTATTTTGTATATAAAAAAAAAAAAATTTAAAAAGAGTTAAGATTTTTAATGGTAACAAAAAAAAAAATTTATTTTTTATGAGAACTATAACAAATATAAACATCCGTAACTTACACATAGGTAATAACCAATGTGTTTTATATAAACTAAGCACTAATCATTCAAATGAAGAGAAAAAACAAAAGCTTAAAATGTTTCTAGATTCCTTAGGCATGCATAATCGAAAGAGTCTAACTGGATCTTTACAAATAGCTGGTAAAAATAAATAAAAAAAATAAGCAAAGCAATTTTCTTCTAGACACATTTAAGACTTGGAGTCAACACCTAAATAGAATTTTCTTCTTTGACACGCTTGAGATTTGTCAATATTTGTTGCCCTTCCGAAGACTAGAGTGAGATTTTGATTTCAAGATAAGGTCTGCGACAATTATGGCTTGGTTGTTGGTATTGCAATGGAGGCCATGGTTGAGGTTCTAGCAAAAGGGATTTGAGTTGTTTGGGAATTAGAATAAGTCTAGTTTGTTAAAACTTTTTTGACAACTTAGATTGTAAGTTGGTGGTCATGTGTAATTTTTTTATAATAAAAAATATGGTCCATCACTTAAAAGTTGACATGTTATTGTTACATTATACACATAAGTTAGAAAGTTAATGAAAGTTAATAGAATGACCAATAATGTTCATTTTTTAAACTTCAGAGATTAATAAAGCTCACTTGAAATTTAAAAGACCAATTGTGCTCACAAGATAAACTTCAAAGACCAATAATGTAATTTTTTCTTCTATCTTCCTCAACTCCTTAAAGAAAAGACATTGCATATCTCACACTCTAATATATACACTATGTACACATCATCAAAATCATGAGTAGATTATGATATTCTTAGAAAGGTGGACGTCAAATGTGAAATTATTGGATATAGTGTGTAAGAAATGTACATGAACAAGTGTGAAGCAACATTCATTAATATATAAGGATGGGTAGCATTAAACTACCCACCCTTAATTTGGTCTTAATAGGATTTGATTTAAGTCTTAAATACTAATTGTAAAAAAAGTATTTAAAATGTAATTATGAAAAATAATAATAATTCTTAAAAATCTACTTTTTCCTGATTATTTTTGGCATGATTTGGGCCTGTTTGGTAGCAATGTTCAAGTATTGTTGTTCAAAATAATGTGAAAACTATGGTTTAAAAAGTGTGTGAAAACATATGTTTATAATACTCATAATGCAAAAAATATGTTTGGAATGTGTATGTATTGGTTTGGATAAAGCTGAAAGTTACGTTGCGTTTTCTCTTTTTTTTTTCTTTTTTTTTTTTTTGCCCACATTTCTTGACTTTGAAAGACAAAAAGTACTGTTCATGAACAGTGTGTACACTGTTTACGCACTATTTATGCACTGTTTACGCATTAAAAAATATTAAAAATTGGTCTCACGGTACTATTCATACATTTAAAAATTATTTTGCTACAGTATTTTCAGTAACCATCAATTTTCAGTAACAATAAATTATATCCAAATGGACATTATGTATTTTTTTTTTTTTTTAAATGGTAAAATTTTTACTTTTTCTAACAATAACAGTATTTTTAAGTTTTTTAATTTTTTGCTCACGGCCCACCCATTCCCATAGCCACACACTTTCTGGCACCTCCTCTTCATCCTCTTTTTCCCACGTCTTCTTCTCATCTCCTTCTTCATTTTCTTCCCATCTTCTTCATCCTTTTCTTTCTGCCCATTCCCAAAGGCCTATTTTGCAAGTCATAAAATTACACCAAAATTATTCAACCAAAACTAGTACCCACATGAGAATGAGAGAGAGCCCCATGGGTTTGGTGTTTTTTTATTTTTTATTTTATTTTCTGGGTTGGCAGTTTTTCTTTGTTCTTTTTCTTTTGCTACAATGATCTTGACAGTTTTGAGTCTTTGTTCCTCTGTGAGAGTGAGAGGACGATGAATTGGAGAGAGAGAGAAAGAGAGATGAAGAGAAAATGTGAAAGAGAGAGATTCAATTAATATTTGTTAAATCAGTGGGTCTTATAGTATTTAGCTTATTTACAAAAATGTCACCAAACAACATTGTTTGCATCTTGAAAATTAGTACGAAGAGCTTTTTAAAATCAGTGTTTAAACTTCATATTTTGAATAAACAACTCAACGCTCTTAAAAAAAATGTCAAAACAAACTTTTTTTCCTTTAACAATAGTTTTCAGTATTTAAATACTAAAAATTATTTTTTAAAATGAGGAACAAATAGGCCTTTGCTTTGCCTTGTTTGGAACTCATGTTCAAGCAAGGCCCCTTAAGCAAAGCTCCATGAAGAAGTGAAAAGGGAGAACGTACCAAACATGTGGCTTTGTTGATTGTATCAGCATCGTAACCTTCAAGCTCGTTGCCATCAAGGATAGAAAGCATTATGTCCGTGAAATCTTGCTCCCCTTTAGCCTCAGATGAAGCTCTCCTTTGCTTATGCTCTTCCAACTATTCCCCAAGAATACTATCCAATTCCTTTGCAGTTTTCTTCATGGCCTTTTCATGTCCACCCAAATCTAACCACCCAAGAAACGGAATAGCATCAGACACCACAAACAGCCCCATAAGATGAAAGAACTCCTCCAAGGCCTTTTGGCAATGCCGAGCCTCTTCTTCATTAACCCCATCACTAGTACCAAAGCACCTCTTTCCTGCAATCATCCTAAGAATCACGTTGAGATTCAAATCCTAAAACCATTGCTTCAACTCCACCAAAATCAAGCCTGCCATGTTCTTTTTCTTGATCCAAAGTTTGTATAACACTTTTATATCGTTCTCAACTTCGGAGACTCTAACATAGGAAAGTTGCCCAAGCCGACAATTAGAAAGTAGCTCAAAAGTGGTCTTTTTACGTAATTCACGCCAATAGGGACCATAGGGTCCAAAGCCAAACATAGCATAATTATAGCCCAAGTGTATTGTGGCTACTTTTCTGGGCCGCGAGGACTTAGCCAAGTTGTTAGTTGTGAAGCACTCCTGTGCCATCTCCGAATTGCTCAACACCAAAGCAGGGTGCGATCCAAGCTTGATAGTAAAAAGTGCTCCGTATTTGTCAACCATGGCTCCCAAAGTAATGTGAGGAGGTTGGGTTCCCAGTAATAGAGTGAGGTGACCAATTATAGGCCATGCACCCGGAGCAATAGGTGCTGTTTTGGCTAAGCGAACTCTAGACCTCTTAAGAAGATAGTAAGAGAAAAGTATTATGGCAATAAATCCAGCTATAGTGGCAGAGTTTAGGGAAGGTGGAAGAAAATCCATTTTAGGCTAAGGTTTAAGGGACTTTTCTATAGGATGCCTCTTGTTGAACCAAATGAACCTTTTATACACACGTTTAACATATGATAGGCCACAAACTGAATGACCCCTTGTGATTTAAACTAATTAATTAATTTAGCCAAGTTATTAATTAATCAATTTAACATGCAAATACGTGGCAGCACAAACAAATCACCGATTAACTAAATATGCAGCGGAAAATAAATAACACGGTGATTTGTTCACGAATGGGGAAAAACCCTAACGGCAAAAACCCCACTGGGTGATTTTCAGGTCACCACTCCCGAAACTTCACTATTATCAAATCAAGCAGTTACAAATAAGAATCCCAAGTATCTTATCAACCTACAGTTGAACTCTTATCCCAATACCCAATCGGACTTGATCTGTAGTGACAGTTCCCCCTTTTCATGCACGGCTCCCAAGTACGTGACTAACCAGATGCGCGGATCCTAGTACGCGACTTCAAACACCAACTTTAGGAAGAGAGGTTGGCTGCAAAGTTCTTCAGATCATCCTATGCAATGAAGATCAGGAAGATGCTTGGTCACAAAACCCTACGGTGCAAAGTACACAGCAACTTCTTGAAGAAGATGAACTAGGTCAAGAACTTCGTCTTAGATCACAATTTGCTTGAACAAGGATTGCTCAATGCTTATGCAACTTGTGTCTATGTTGACGGCTCTTAAAATAATCTTTTTATATGTTTAGGGTTAGAAGAAAAGAAGACCCAAAAAACACATTCACGGATCCCAAGAAAATCATATTGGAATTCTGATTTTTTAAATCTCGACAGATAGCAGGTGTCGAGGTAGCTATCGAGAAGGTGTCGAGCTTTAAAAATTCTGCACTTCGACTTGCTTTTTCTTGGACAGACTTGATGACTTCAACACTTGATCTTGAAACATTGTTTCTTGAAGTATTAAAAACACCTAGAACTACCCAATTACAAGTATAGTGCGTTTTGTCAAAGGATTAGCCAATTTACAAAAAATATGACATATGTTCTTAACATGTGAACACATATGTCCTAACAACATAGTTAATTAACAAAAAAAAAATCATGTTTAATGAGTTAATTAATTAACCAAAAAAGAGAATACATTACACATGCTTAATGAGTTAATTAACCAAAAAAAGAATAAATTTTTAATGAGTTATTCTAGAACGATAGGATTAGGGATGGTTTTATCTTACACATGTAAGATAAAACCATCCCCACCCAATCCAACATGGCAAGGCAAACTGCCTTGCCAAGTAGCGGAATTAGAAATTTTTCCTAAAGCTGGCCATAGTAAATAAAATAAAGTTCTCCAAGTTAAAAAAATAAATAAAATAAAATAAGAAAGACTAAAACAATACTTTATTTCACAATTTAACTTTAATTAACTCAACAAATGCGTGTCATAGCATTAAAATCATTTATAATTTTTTTTAACTAAATTCCTTAGCAATATCTTTTTCTATATATATATATATATATATACAATTTTTTTGGAGAAGATATATATACAATTAAACAATCATTCAAGAACTAATTTTTATCTTACTACGAAACTTGCATATTATAGATGGTTTTTCCATAAATTATTCACAATTTGAAATTCTGAATTAAATTATATAATTTCAATTACTCAATTCGATCTAATAAACAAGTCTATAACCATAATTTAATTTAATTCTTCAAGCTACTATTATCAATTACACAAACAATAGAAAATAAATAAAAAAACTACTTTATCAAATTATAATAAAGTTAAGTAATATACCATTCACACTAATGTTATGATAATGATACTACTATAGTCCAAAAAGTCTAATCTAGCTTTTTGGAAACCACAAACTTAATAAAATAATATAATACTATTTTATTAAATTATAATAAATTTAAGCAATAAAACATTCGCACCTAATGCTATGATAATGATACTACTACAGTCGACAAAGTCTAATCTAGCACAAACTTATCTTATGGTAATGATACTACTATAGTCCACATAGTCCACAAAGTCTAATCTAGCACAAACTTATCTTATGGTAATGACACTACTATAGTCCACAAAGTCTAATCTAGCTTTTTGGAAACCACAAACTTAATAAAATAATATAATACTATTTTATTAAATTATAATAAATTTAAGCAATAAAATATTCGCACCTAATGGTATGATAATGATGCTACTAAAGTGACAAAGTCTAATCTAGCACAAACTTATCTCAGCAAAATATATATATATATATATATATATATCAAGCACAAACTTAAACAATATAATATAAAATTAATTATCTTTACTGGTGGTTTGATTCACAAAATCAATTATCTTTACTTACTCTACTTTCCATAATCAAAGTGCCAAACAACTTTTATTCTATCAAAACGTTAGCAGAATTAGCCAAAAAAGAGAAAAATCAGAACATAGAGAGAGACCCATACCACACGTTCACAGGGGAGATAGAGGCCAAAACAGGGCTGCGTTTTTTTTTTTTTTTTTTTGTACCAACTTTTTTTTGGACCAACTTAAGATTTGAAGTAGTGTTTTTTTTTTTTTTTTTAAAGAATACTAAGTATTTTTAATACACACATGAAAAGATGAGAGGATGTCTTAAAAAAACTGACAGTGATGTATATTCAAAAAGTTCTAACTCTTTGAAAAGTGTAGAATGCATTAGTTCACATTCAACCACTTTTATTAGCATGATTATAGTAACAAAAAAAATGGTTTCTTATTGTTAATGCCCATTTTTGCAAATCTGTACCCAAAGGCCCATAAGGAAGAAAGACCAATAAGAAACAAGGCCCAAAGACCCACCAAGAAGACCGAAGAGCAAAGAAAGAAGTGCAAGTGAAAGCCATCTGTTGCAAAATACAAATCTGTTGCAAAATACAAGTCTGCCGCAGAATATAGCTTTACCGCAGAATATAGTTCTTTGGCAGAATGGTTTTGGTAAATGAAGACACACATCCCTATTCTTTAGCAGAAGGCTTTACTGCCACAAAATACAGATCTGCCGTAGAATACAGTTCTTCAGCAGAATACAGATCTACCGCAGAATACAGTTCTCTGGCAGGATGGCTTCGGCAGATGAAGATAAATTGGGCCCAATGCCCTTTTGATCCAGTCAATATTATTTGGCCCACAAAGGCCCAAATCCTTTTGTATAAAAAAGATAGGCATAAAAACTGATATGAAAGAGAACGATGAAAGGAAACAAGGAGTAGCAGGAAGTGTCAGCAGCAGGAATCACGTGAAGGAAAGAAAAGCCCAAACTAAAGGAAATGACAAACACAGCAGGAAACGTGTGATAAACTTGTAGCAGGACAAAAACAGAGCTGATCTGCTACGGCAGGAATGACGTGGGAACGAAAGAAGACAAAGACAGAAGGGCCAGAGCACCACTAACTTGTACCCAACCAATACAGGGGAGGTGGGCCCACGGTCAAAGGGATTCAGAGGGCGTGGTTTGGTGGTGGGGGGAAAAGGGGGTCTATATTTGGTTTTCTACCATAACTTCTTTTGGGATATATACCTTATTGGGATGGTATTTTACCCAAAAGAAGTAATAGATGGTTGGGACCATTGATGCATGCCATAGAGCTAGGTAGTGAGTAGTCCAATCCTTACCCATTTGAACCTAGAGGTAAAGGTATACAGCAAGAACAAACAAAAAGGAATTTTGTCGTGAAATGAGTAATGGTGCAGCTGACGTATTTTGAGCAGAGGTAATGGCCGGGGCAACCAATGGGTTGGTGGGTAGTCTTGAATGGATGCCCACAATAAACCAAAAACAATTAGTGAAGCCCTAGGGGTAAAAAGGAGAAATCCCATTAAATCAGTTCACTATAAAAGGAGAAGCTAGCCATGGAAAAAAAGGGGGGACGGCAAAGAGGAAGAGGAAAAAACAGGGGAAAGAGTGAAAAACAGAGGAAGAAAGAAAGTGGTAAAACAAAGAGAGAAAATACGGCAGGAATAAGGGCATACATCAATAGACCATCTTTTTCCTCCCTCTTAGCAAACCCACTCTTTGAAGTCTCCAAAATTAATAGTTAGTAGCCATTTAGGCCTATTCTCCAAAATGCACAACTTTTACGACAGGAGCCTATGAAAAGGTTGTTCAAGTTGGAGTTTGGGTTTCCTTTTTGGTTTACTTATCTTATGGAAAGATTTAATACTTGATTTTGATTATAAATATATTTGATTTCTCTCATTATAACTTATATCTGCTGTATTTAGTCATCCTGCTGTAGCATGTTTTTATCACGTCTGCCGCATCAGTTATCCTGCTATGGTGTTTTTACTTGCTGTACTAGTTATTCTGCCTTAGCACCTTTTTTATTATTTTTACCGTGTTAACTATTATACAAGCTAAACCTTTTCTGCCGAAACTTTCTTCTTTATTTGTTATTACGTGTTTTACTTTTGACACAAACTAACTAATCCTGCCGTAAATATATATATATACATAAACATTGGTTCTTATGTTCTGGAAAAATATATTTTTTATATGTATATATGAATACGTATAAGTGTATTTGTAAATATATGTATATATACATTTGAGAATATGCTAACTCATTCAAACTAATATTTGTTTGATGGATATCTTCTTTGGGTTTTGGATTTGTTTATGCATAGGAAGTAGAAAAGTATTTTTGCAATAAAAATGAAGAGTAGTCATTCACACAGCAGACAGCTCTATTGCACAGCAGAAGGCTTTAATACAGGAAGCTTTTAAAGCACAGCAGAAAGCTTCATTGCACAGTAGACAGTCTTACTACGCGGCAGACAGTTTTGCTGCATAGCAGAAAAGTCAATCCTGCGGCAAAAACTGGAGAAAAGTCTTCTGCGGCAGAAACAGAGGATAAGCCCACTTTGCTGCGTCTTCTCTTGGACTTGGACTCAATGTTTGCACATAAGCCGGACCAAATTGAGTTGCAGTTGGACCATTCTCAACTCTCTTACTCAGAATACTTGGGTCTACTACCACGGGAGGCAGCCTAGCCCAACGCACAATGAAAAGGCCCCTACACTTATAAATATATTGAACAAATAAATATTAACATACATTATAATTAACATCCATTACATAAAATACAAAAAATAAAATTTTATTTATTAATATCCATTACATACATTATATTTAGGTTTTAGGATATTTCGGTTATTTTTTTAGGTTTAGTGCATATTTTGGTACTTTTTAGTGGCTTTTGAGTATATTTGGTCTTTTTATAAGTTTAGGGTTATTTTGGTCATTTTAAAAGATTTTAGAATACTTTGGTAATTTTTCAGTTTTAGGGGCATTTTGGTAATTTTGATTATTAGATAATTGGGTGGGTTAGGATTTATCTATAATAATTACGTTGGGTTGAATTTGTGTTAAAAGTAATTAGTTAAATAAGTAATAATAGATAAATAAATTTTATATACCCTCCCCAATTATGGTCACTCTAAACTCATCCATTTAACACCCTAAATTATAATTGACATACTTTTCCCTCTTTCTTTCTTTTTATATTTTTATAATTATTTTTCCCCCACTTTTTTTTTCCCACCATTCCACCTAACTCCACTCACTTTTCCTTTTCTTTTCCTTTTTCCTCACTTTACCTACCCTCGCCTTAAAAAAAAAAAAAAAAATCCTGCCCCACCCCCTTTAAATTTAACCCCTCTCTCTTATTAATTCTCTCTTTCCTTCCTTCACTGGTTATCCATCAATAACTTTCCTTTTTATTTTATGTTTTTTCTTTCTTCACAGATTCACCATGTGATCGGAGTAGAGTAGATGCAAATGCTTTTAAGTCGATATCTTCATAGAATGCTGATGTTGGTAATGAAAGTCATGCGTCAAATCTATAACAAATCGTTAACATGTGCAATATACGAGAAAGTTTTAACATTATATCATTATTTCTCTTATTTATTTATTTTTGCCTAGATATGAAATTCAATTAATTATGATAGTTATTGTAAGGGTTGGTTTTAGTTCTTAAGCCCAAAAGATGAATGGGTTAATACCTAAAGAACCCAATACAATAAATTTGTAGAGAGTTGGCTTAAAAGCTAGGCTTCAATGGATCCAAGAACACGTGCCATGGGTCAAAGACAGTAAGAAAGTAAAGAAGAACAATTTTATGTAAAAAAAACCTTCCTCAACAAAATCCGAGGAGAGTGACCCTGCAAATATATTTCCTTTGGACTTGGATATTTTTACAATTTTTGTTGCTACAATGTTTTCTCTCCAGATTTTCTGATCCCCTCCCCCTGAAGGGTCTCTTACATTATATAGCTCCCTTTAAATGATCTTGGCCCTCCATTTGTTGATCATCCAGGCCGCTACTTGAGTGTTTGTCCTATCAGACACCTTCCCAAACCTCTTGTGAATAGTGGCAACGAAAGCAACACTGTTCAGGGGTATTCTCCACATAAATGTAGCCAGAAGGTTTGGTAGAATGTATTAAATGTGATGGCAGCCACCAATCCCTCAGTCACATCAGTGCTAATCCCTTCTCCGAAGTTCTTTGTCTACAATACGACTTCTCCTGGTGACGCGCAATTGATCTTGCTTTACTGTTCGAGGGTGTGGCCTCCTCGGCATGATAATGACCTTCCTCAGCCACGGGTATAACACGTGGCACAATTACCTTACTGGAATTCTTATACCCCACAGTTATTAATAGGTATTTATTAATATTGTGTTTATATTTGGAATTATATATTCTAGAATTGTTTATTATGATTGTATTTATATACAAAACTCGATATTCTATTTTATGAGATTAAATTCGGTAAGGATATGGTGTAAAAGCCACGTTTTACCCCTCCAATCACAACATGCCATATTATCTTATTGTATATTTAAGAATAAACACAACCACACTCAATCAATTATAATACTCATATATATATATATATATATATAAATTTAACCAAATTGAGAGTTTCTTAAAATGTTATTAGGTGTGATAAGATGTATTGAATTTTAAGTAAAATACTAATATGACAATCTCTTATTGGATGGTGTACACCCCATCCTTACCAAATTCGAACTATTCTATCATTTAAAAAAGAAGTCCAAATTTTGTAAAGATGAAGTGTAAAACACATGTTTTACACTATCCAATAAGAAAATGTTATATCAATTTTTTACTAAAGAACTCAATACATTTTGCTACATCTAATAACATCCCATTAAACTCCCAATTAGGTTAGACTTTCAAATGAGTTTTAGAACTGATTGGGAGTGGTTATATATATTCTTTAATTTTTGATATAATGATATGACAGATTAGAATTGAAAGGTGTAAAACTTGAGTTTTACATCACATCCGTATAAAATTTAATCTCTCAAAAAAATATAATATGTTAAGTTTATAATAAATGTTTAAATATAGTGTGTAAAATAGAAAGGCAAATTTTAATTGACATTTTAAAAAATGCTTTTTGAAGCTTCCCTGTTATCATTTAAATTGGAAAAAATATAAATTAGAAAACTATAACAAAAAACAAGAAAAACACATAAATTAAAACATTAATTTTCTTTCTTTTTCTTCTTTTTCTTGCATTTTCTTAATGACCAAACATGCAAAAACATATACGCATTCAAAATCTCATATCAGACCCATTTGTTTCTTATTATTTCATCTCCAAATCCAACCATTTCCTCTTAACATTCTCTCTCTACCTCACCCTCTCTCTTTTCCTCTCTCACTGGCCCGATCCCTTGCCTTCACCCACTGCTGTTCACCATCGCTGCCATGGCGTTCACAAGGTCCAAGCATCTCTTTACATAGGAAACTCATTCTTCCTGGTGTGAAAAACATAAAAAATAAAAAGGAGATTTTGGGGAAAGAGGTTTGTTAGGTAGGTGGCGTTTAGGTGCAGAGAGAATTTACTTGTGTCGCACGAGGCTTCAGCTACTGGGTCATTACTCAGTTTGTTTATTTGGTTTTGAGGTTAGTGTATGGCTCATGACAGATAATGGTAATGAGTGGAACAAACACTCGGCCACTTATGGCAGGCAGGAAAAGTCCCTTTAGTTCCTTTAATCTCGAATCTTCTGTTTTGGTTTTGGTTTCACTGTGTTGTTGAAGGCTTTCATTTCGGTTTGATTTTCATTTTTGGCCGAGTTCGGTGATTTGCTGGGTTTCACTGTTTCAGCAACCAATTATTTGAAGAAGAACACGAAAAACACGTTCTTTCAAAAAAAAATTAATGATAAGAAAAGGAATTAAATTATTTTATTTTATTTTTTAAAAATCATAAGGCTTTGTTTTGAGAAAGAAGAAAAAAAATCATAAGTTAATAATTTTGTTTTATTATTTTTTTAAAATTAAAATACTGACGTGACATTTTTTTTAATGTGAACTAAAATTTTTAATATTAGTATTTTATTAGTCATGTTAGTGTTTAGTGTGTTAGCAGTACCCTCTATATGATACATAAAACATTTTCATTACTAAGAAGACGGTAGAGACCAAAATAGTAATGATTTTCAATTTTCATAGACCAACATAAGCACTCCAAAAAACTATGGACTAAAATGAAAATTAGTCTAAAATTTAGAGACTAAAAGTGTATTTTTGTCAATTTTGGAAAGATTTAAGGATGGGCTTGTTGGTTAATTTTAGTTGGAGTATTTGGGTTATATTTTAAATATTTGTTGTAGTGTTTGGGCTAAATTTTATTTCATTACAAGGCCAAGAATTATGTTGGGGGCAAGGAAAATTTTTGTTGGGCCTAGGGGGGTTAGGAAGAATTTTGCTGGGTCAAATCCTAATTTTTAAAATTTTATACACAGTATATTCAGGTCCAATAATAGCTCCTTCCCTGTGTGTATATATATTTTATGAAAGCAGGATTACATCAGATCAATTTAAACAGCATGTGAGATACATCATACATTCAAAAATGTGTTCTAAGTTCTATCCACGCCACTTCATACTCTACAAACTGTGCATGCATGTCTTGCAAAAATTTGAGCGGCAGTGTTTGAGTGCATTTTGTTGATTCTTTATTTGTTGAATGAACTCTTTAAAAGGAGTACTAAAAATTTTATTAAAAAAAAAGTAGTTTTTGATATAGAAGTATAGAACCTCAAAATAAGCTTTAAAAAAATTATAAATAAATAAAAACTCATAAAACTGACTTGTTCTTTTGGTTAAAATATTTTTTTTATAATCTCTTTTTGTTAAAATATTGTTTTTATTCTACTCCTTTTATTTTATTTTTTACCGCTCTTTAAACACTCTCTTAGACCAAGAGTGCTTTGATTAGATTGTATACACAATGCAAGATTTAATTCCTTTGATTGCTGAAGATTCATGGATAAATTATCAGTGCCACTTAAGGAGTGAGAGTGAAATCTTACTATAAATTTCTACACTTTATCACAACGGATAATTAAGCAAATTGAGCATCTCCATCCAAAAAAAAACCAAACTGAGTGAGCATACTCTACAAACTAGTAAATGTTATGCAAAGGAAAGTAACTAGAAAAATACCGAGGCAAAATTTCATCAAATCAAATGGCAGTACTCTGAAGATCTTGCAAATAGACACATCATCCTTTTTCATTCATCACTTAATGGTAGAGACTATTTTGACATAATACTGAAAAGTTTAGGACTAAACTAACGGACAAAATTGGCCAATGCCCTTTTCGCCCAAATTATACAGCCTTCTACCCCCCTTTCCAAATTAATTAGGGAAATGTCCTTTTTTTAAAATTCAATTTTTTTAAAATCGAGTTAAGCTCTATAGTGACGTTTTTAAGGAGCCTATAGTGACATTTTAAGGACCTATAGTGGCGTTTTGGAGCTCGAGCTCCATGAACTCAAGTTATAGGTAAAAAAAAAAAAAATTTTAAAAAAAATTGCCTATAACTCGAGTTCATGGAGCTCGAGTTCCAAAACACCACTATAGTTCCTTAAAACGTTACTATAAATTCCTTAAAACACCACTATAGGGTTCCAGAAATTTTCTTTTTTTAAACTTGATTTTGAAAAAAATCAAGTTACAAAAGATGAACATTTCTCTAATTAGTTTGGGAAGGGAGACAAAAAGCTGTATAATTTTGGGCGAAAAGAGCATTAGCCAATTTTGTCCCTAAACTGACACATTTGAAACATTAAAGATCAAATTAATACATAGTGTAAAAAAAAGTTAAGGACCAAACTTGTAGTTTATCCTTTTATTTTTTTTACCACTCTGCAAACACACTCTCTTAGACCAAGAGTTTGATCAAATTGTATACACAACGCAAGCTTTAATTCCTTTGATTGCTGAAGTTTCATGAATAAATTATCTGTGCCACTTAAGAAGTGAGTGAAATCTTACTATAAATTTCTACTCTTTATCACAACGGATAATTAAGCAAACTGAGCATCTCTATCCAGAAAGAAGAAGCCAAACTGAGCATATTCTACAAACCAGCAAATACTATGCAAGGGAAAGTAGCTAGAAAAATACCGAGACAACATTTCATCAAATGAAATTGTAATACTCCGAAGATCTTGATGTGAATTGTATATTCCACAAGCAAACTTTATTCAAAAAGATTTGATGGCAAGCGTGGTTTCACAACTACATCAAGTGGTGTGGATTTGATGTTTGTTAATCCAAAGGTGGCAGTCATATCAACCGGTGCATTTGATGGGGTTGAGATTTCAAATGCATGTATGAGACTAGCCAGAGTTAAGTGCAGCATTTGAAGGCCAAAAGATATCCCAGGGCAAGCTCTTCTACCACTACCAAAGGGTATGAGCTCAAAATTTTGACCCCTCACGTCAACATCTTTGTGAGTAGTGAGAAATCTCTCTGGCTTGAACTCTAATGGGTCAGACCACACATTAGGGTCTGTCTGGATCTTCCACAAATTGACCACTAGACGTGTGCCTTTTGTGACATGGTAGCCACCAACGGTGCAGTCTTCATGGAACTCTCTTGGTCCTGAAAGTGGTCCAGGTGGGTATATCCTTAGTGCCTCTTTGATAATGGCTTGAAGGTAGAACAAGTTATTGATATCTGCTTCATTCACTAGTCTTCCTTTACCAACTTTGATGTCCAATTCCTCTTGGGCTTTCTTCAAAGCGTGGCGATTGTTCAATAATAGTGAGAGTGCCCAGGTCAAGGTAACCATGGTTGTGTCGTTGCCTCCTGCTATCATATTCTGCATGGTATAATTTTTGTTTTTTTATTTTATTTTATTTAAAGTAGTTGTTCATAACCAAAATTAATGGTTCTTGAACACAAATCTACTTAGCTGAGATCATTTATTTAGAATTTTTTACATTAATTTTGATCAAACATAATTGATGTAAATAATTAAGATAACTGTGATTGTTTAAACATGCTTGTGCACATAATTTATCCTCGCTAGTATTGTTAAATCACGGTATCTAAGGCTGCAATTGTTTATGTGGAAAGCGAATTCCACATTTTTTAGTATTTATTATAGTAAAAAACACACATCAATGGAAAACATTTTCAATGATCAAGGAAAAACAAGCCCAATTGAGCCGAAAACGTTGTCTTACTTTTAAAAAAATTGAAAATGTTTACTAGAACATTACAAACTTGACAGACCATCACAAATAAACTTCAAATCATCATTAAAAAAATCTTCAAATGATAATCTCTCTCTCTCTCTCTCTCTCTCTCTCTCTCCAAAGGCCAAAGGTTGACAGGCATTTGAAATTTTACTCTCTTTTTTTTTTTCTTTTTTTTATGTTGACACCATACAACACAAGTCATTTGTTCCACCTAAATTTTCAGGTGGATTTCAAAATTAGGTTCTACTTTTCCATAAGGCTTTTTCTTTTCATTTGGGATCTGTTTTCCTAACGAAAACTTTTTTTTTTTCTCATTTTCAAACCACAATCAAATATAGAAAAATGAAAATATTTTTACTCGAAAGAAACCAAAAAGTTGTAGAGTTTCCTAAATAATCAACAATATTATAGATACATCAATTTTTATATCTAATTTTATAATTTGTTGATTTATGTGATTGTGAGTGATTAACTAAAAGTGATAGATTTATGTAAATAAAATAGACAAAAAGTAACTACTACTCACAATCACACGAATGTACATCGACATGTAGTGGAATGTGATCATGTGAAATTAGATTTCTCCCTGGAATTATTCCTAAATAATTGATTCAGATACAATTAGCATTTTATATTACTTAGGTATACGTACCAAACATGTGGCTTTGTTCACGGTATCAACATCAAAGCCAGCAAGGTCAACACCCTCAAGGATTGAAAGCATGACATCCATGAAATCTTGATGCCCTTTACCCTCACCTGAAGCTCTCCTCTGCTTGTGCTCCTCCAACCACTCAGTAACCAAAAAGTCCATCTCTTTCGCTGTTTTCTTCATGGCCTTTTCATGCCCTCCCAATAATGAATCGAACCATCCAAGCCAAGGAATAGCATCTCCCACCAGAGACAAACCCAACAGGTGAAAGAAGTCCCTAAAAGCCTTTTGACACCTACGAGCCTTAGGTGCCTCTTTCTCATCACTTGTAGCCATGGCACCAAAGAATCGCTTTCCAACAACCATTCTAAGAACCACGTTGAGTGTCAAGTCCCCAAACCATTGCTTCATCTCTAGAGAAACAGAACCTGACCCTATATCCTTCTTCTCGGTCCAGACCTTGTACAGCTCTTTCAAAGAGGTCTCCATCTTTGAGGCTCTAACATCTTTGAGTAACTCAAGCTGGCGATTTGAGAGTAGCTCCAAAGAGATTATTTTGCGCACGTCACGCCAAAAAGGACCATAAGGGCTGAACCCAAACATGGCATAGTTGTAACTCAAGTGATTAGCACCAATGAATTTGGGACGAGAACATGTGGCCACATCATTGGTGGTGAAACATTCCTTAGCTATTTCCCAACTGCTAACCACCAAAGCTGGATGAACCCCAATTCGGATTGTATAGACTGGTCCATACTTTTCTGCTAAGGCTCCTAAACTTATGTGGGGGAGCTGGGATCCAGTGAATAGGTGCAAGTGACCAATTAGAGGCCATCCTCCAGCAGCTTCTGGTGCTTTTTGCCTCTTAGCAGAACCAAACCTGTTGTTGATAAAGTAGGATACGATGAATATGGCAATCAATCCAGCTATAATATTGGTGTTTAGATGTGGTAAAAGGAAGTCCATTATTGTAGCTTAAACTGTTTTAGGAGATGGATATTTTTGGTTACTTTGTAACTTGTAAGAGAACATGTCCCAGTTTGACAATTGACATATTTCATATTTGTGTACTTGCCTGGATCAATATCTATCTGAGGAATGCATCTTCTATGTAATTGTTATTTTAAGGCTGGACATGGCCCACTATCGTTGATCTTTTTTGTGTGTTTAATGTATCTTTTTGCATACCCTGGCAAGATAGGATAAGATTTAATAATTCGTTTGTTGAATCCTTCAAAGTAAAAAATAAAAATAATCATTTGCAGAAGGTTTATCTGATTGACAAGTGATGAATGATGACGTCTCATCTCTAGCTAGTATTAATGAACATTTGAGTGTTTTTTCCCGGTGTCTTCACATGAGCTTTCTGGTCACAGGAAAATAATTAGATAGTACACTTGTTGCTACCATCACTATGTTTCAATCCATCTTCCATTTGATTGGACGATGGAATGAAAGACCTTTGCAACGAAAAAGTTGATGCTTACTAGTTACAACACCCAGCTGAAAAAGTTGAAATTAATGGATGCACAGACAAACTTTTGTTGGTGTGTAATAAGGGTACGTATATCTGAGCATTTCGGCTGTGGGATTAACAATTCCCAATAAATAATAGAATTCAAGATTCGATTGAGATTGCTAATTTGGACCCAGGCGGGTAGGTCTACATGTACTTATCCAATTTCTGACATCTAAAATCAACTCAAGACTCAAGAGTAACGATTTTCTAACTTGTGTTTGTCAATGCTTGTCACTCATAACTATTTAGGTCAAAAAGTTACGAATGTTAGTAGGTGAAATGTACCATGAACTTAGGGTCCGTTTGATAGGTATGCAACAGTTTTCATTTTTTTTTTTTTTAAATACATGTAGGTGAAAAAGTGTGTAAAAATATATGTAATGTTATTTAAAAATTGAAAAAATGTGTTTAAAATAATGTACCAAACAGGGCCTTAGTTGTCACTTTTTTTAATGATGACTCAAGAATTTATTTGGGGTCAAGTCAATTAGATTGGATAAGAAAGATGCCACGTCTACAACATTTTTACAATATTTTCACAACAAATCATAGATGGTTAGTTGTTATTGATTCAAATTTGAACTTAACACCGAGATTACTTTTTTGCCCCAACAATAATAACCAGTAACAACCTGCCACTTAGAATTTGTTGTAAAAATATTGTGGATATATCATTTGTCATCGGATAATATCCAAACACGTGAAAATATCTTCTTTCAAATAAAGCAAAAATTATGTTGGAGTATCGAAGTTCTACTTCCTATAATTATTCTAAAAATAGGCTTGTATGGCGTGATGTCAAATGTCATAAAATTTTTGAATATATCTTTCTCATCATTAATTAGTTTTGAGATGAAATAACACAGCTTATGGTTAGAAATTAGCTTTTTATCCCTATATTTTAATGAATATTCATTTTGGTATTTTTGTTTTAAAAATATTCAATTTGGTTTTAGCAAATTTTTATTTGTGGTGGAATTTTCTAACTTATGTTTGTCAATGCTTGTCCGTTGGTGAAATGTCCCTTTAGTTGTCACTTTCTTGAATGATGAATCAAGAATTTGTTTGGGGTCAAGTCAATTAGATTGGATAATATCGAAACACACGAAAATATCTTCTTTCAAATAAAGCAAAAATTATGAGGGGGGACAACAATTCCTACCATTATTCTAAAAATAGACTTGCACGCCATAAAAAAATTTGAACGTATTTTTTTCATCATGAATTGGTTTTAGATAAAATGAAACAGCTCACGAGTCACAACCTTGCAAATTAACTTTTTGTCCTCATATTTTAAAGAATATTCATTTTGGTATTTTTGTTTTAAAAATATTCAATTTGGTTTTAGCAAATTTTTATTTGTGATGGAACTTGATGGCATGGCTACATCAACATTTAATTAACATTCACGTACATTAGAAAAAATACATTAAAAACTACATCATTCTAATAATAATAAAAAATATTTAATTAACATTAAAAACTACATCAACATTTTAATAAATAAATAAATTCACATTAGAAAAAATATTTTAAAAAATGAATTAAAAAAGAAAACTCAATTTACAACCTTTTTTTTCCTTCCAATTTCTTGGCAACCAAACACCTACTAAAAATTAAACCTCTAAGACTTGTCAACAAAGAAATGGATCAAGAATCAATTTTTTTTTTCTCTTCCTTCTCTCTCTCTCTCTCCAAATGAAAACATTGAAAATGTTTTCAAAAAGCACTAGCCACACCAATTCTTCGAAAAGTTAATCGCATTTTGTCTGTAATGTTTATTATTTGTTATAAAAAAAAAATCACAGAACCATGAAATTCAATTTGGTTTTTATTATATATATATATATATATATGTGTGTGTGTGTTTCGTCATTTTGTTCCTAGAGAAAGAGAACCTAGGGTTTCAAGATAAATGATATATTTGATGTTGTGATAAATAATTTGCAGCGATGATTGTTTGCATGTGTCACGAGGAGAAAGAATCTTCATTGCCATATCCTGATCAGGGGCGAGGGGTCTTGGCTAGGCATGAGAGAAAATAAGAGATAAAGTTAGAAAAGGGATATACAGGGGTTTGATTTTGTTTAATTTGTTTCTTGATCCATTCTAGGGATTTGATTTTTAGTGGAGTTCGAATTTGATTGATTTGATTTTACACAAAATCTTTATTGAAAATTTGAAATTGATCAATACATGGTCGTGTATTAAATTTTTAGCTTGAGTTTATATAAGTTCACCTTTTAATTTTTATATATAACTTTTTAAATTTTTTTTTTTCTCTCACTTTATGGAATTACAAGCATACTTTAACATTCAGCAAAAAAAATTTAACAAAAATCTAAATAAATTATTTTCAAACAGAAACGAATTCACGGAAATCAAGATTTTTATTTTTATTTTTTTAAGGAATCAGTAAGAAATTTTTATAACACAACAGATTATGAAGCCAAAAACCAGCAGAAATGAGTGTAAACTCTGCATCAAATGGCATAGACATAGCAACTTTGGCTTCAACACCAATACACATGGTCCGGGTCCGGGACCAGGACCAGGACCTTCCAAAGCAACAAGGGGAGCCAAAAGTCAGATTCCATGACCATCACAGGCTAGCCAAAAGTCAGCAAAGGGCATCAAAATTGAATTATTATTCTATACTGTCTGCAAAACTCAGTAGAACACGCCAAAGTACACGGGCTGAGCGGCTCCCACCAAAAGCGAGGAGATAATTGTACGTGTATGTTAAGTCACTTTAGGATTTTCCGCAATACCTTGGACACCTGTCCAATATCAGTTCGTCCTTGGTTGATTTTTTTTTTTTTTTTTTGACCAACTTCTTGGTAGATAACGGAGAGTGACTTATACATTGCTAGATTTCTTTTTCTTTTTTTTTTTTCTTTTTTTTTTTTGGATTTTACTAACATATCCTCCCACATTAATAAACCATTTTTTTAAAAAAAATTATAAAAAATGATAAGCTATTAACTTTTTTTACAGTGTTTTTAATTTTTCATAAAAATTTCCTAGCTGGATTTTTTTTTTTTTTAATTTATAATATTATACACTTTGTTATAGCCGTCTTACGTGATAAATTGTGAGTGGTTAAAAAAAAAAAATGAGCACATGTAATTGCAACCGACAATCAATCGTTGTCAGTTGTGAAATATTTAAATAATAAAATTTAGCTACAAAATTAATTGTAATATAAGATTTCAACCTTGTTAAATTTAAGCACTACACTAATATTTTAAATTTTTTTTTAAATAATTTTTTATAGTTTAAAATTTAGGATAAAATATATTTAAATCGTAAACGTTTACGTTGAAAACATTAAGAAGTGAAAAATGAGCTAAATACTTTTAACTTCTAGTACTTCAATTGAGTAAAACAATATTATTTCCTCTAATAAGCAAGTCTATAATAATTTCGGAAAGGGGAGATTATGCAACAAAAGCCAGGAGGAAGAGAGCAAAATTTTAAAGAGTAAACCAACTTTAATTTAGAATTTATTGAATCATACATCATGCTCAGCAATGAGTTTTACAGCAGCAAGCCTCTTTTATTTATATATATATATATATATATTGGAAAAAGAAACTGATATTTCATTAACAGAAATTGGAGTACAACAGAAAGCACACTGGACTCTTATATAATTATTACTCCATGACCAATACAAATCAAACATAACTAAATTCTGATGCGATCCCTCACCAAACCATAATAGCTCTATTATTTGATGTGATAGGTTATTCTTTATGCATCAAAGAATGAAGGCAAGCGTGGTTTGACGAGAACATCAAGTGGTGTAGCTTTGAAGTTTGTAAGTCCTAAGCTCCCAGTCATATCAATCAATTCATTTGATGAAGCAGAGATTTCAAAAGCATGTAGCAAACTAGCTAATGCTAAGCTTGTCATTTGAAGACCAAAAGCCAGTCCAGGACAAGCTCTTCTACCACTGCCAAATGGAAGGAACTCAAAATGGTGGCCCTTAAGATCGATATCCTTGTGGGTTGTTAGAAATCTCTCTGGCTTGAACTCAAGTGGTTCGGACCATATATGAGGGTCTGTTTGAATCTTCCAAAGATTCACCATTAATCGAGTGCCTTTGGTAACGTGGTAGCCACCTATGGTGCTATCCTCAGCGAATTCACGTAGTCCTAGAAGTGGTGCAGCTGGGTATAATCGAAGTGTCTCTTTAACAATGGCTTGGAGGTAGACCAACTTATTGATATCGGATTCATTTACAAGTCTTCCTTTTCCCACTTCGATATCCAATTCTTCTTGAGCTTTTCTTAGAACATGGCGGTTGTTCAACAATAGTGAAAGAGCCCATGTCAAAGTACCTGTGGTTGAGTCACTGCCTCCTGCAATCATACTCTGCAAAATGCAATCTCCATGTCAAGATAGAGCAACAAAAATCAATAATTAAAAGTCTGTTTAGGCACCTCAGTTTTTCTATAATTTATTTGTATTGTGATTATCAAAATATATAATTTTTTATAATTTTTATATTAAATGTTTGACAGAGACCCACAATCTAATTTATTTTCAAAAATACCTAGAGGTATTTATATTATATTATTATATGGATTT
Source organism: Quercus gilva (assembly GCA_023621385.1). Lineage (NCBI taxonomy): Eukaryota > Viridiplantae > Streptophyta > Magnoliopsida > Fagales > Fagaceae > Quercus > Quercus gilva. Next base: position 7,265,804 of record CM042474.1, on the reverse strand, counting down.
AAGGCACACATTAACTATTTATTTTTAAAAAAAAATTATAAAAAATTAAAAAAATGGTTAAAACAGTTAATTTTTTTTTTATATAAAAAATTTCTTAAAATAATTTACTAATATATGCCTTAAAAACGCACGGTAGTAAATCCTATATTATATAATAACCATGACAAAAAGTAAAAAGGTCTTTTTTGGTCTACCCAAACTGATACCCAAAAAATTGTCAAAACTTATTAGTAATATTATTTAGTTTATTTGGCTTATGCACAAATTTTTAATTTTTTAAAAAAATGATGAGCAGTGCTTACCAAGCATGTGGCTTTGGTGACAGTATCAGCATCAAAACCAGCAAGGTTAGCTCCATTAAGGATAGACAACATGACATCCATGAAATCTTGCTCTCCTAGTTTTGCTTCACCTGAAGCTTTCTTCTCCTTGTGCTCTTCCAACCACTCTGTAACTATGCCATCCAACTCTTTTGCTGTTTTCTTCATAGCCTTCTCATACCCACCCAAATCCAACCACCCAAGGTAAGGAATAGCATCCCCAACCACAAAAAGCCCAGCCAAATGAAAGAACTCTCTCAATGCCTCATGACACCTTCGAGCCTCATCACTCGCAGCACTAGTACCATAGTACCTCTTTCCAGCAACCATTCTAAGAATCACATTGAGACTTAGGTCCCCAAACCATTGCTTCATGTCCACCAAAACATGGTCTTTATTGCCACTTTTTTTCTCTTCCCAAAACTTATATAGCTCCTTCAAAGAGGTCTCCATCTCGGAGGCTTTGACACCTTTGAGTAGTTCAAGCCTGCGAGTTGAGAGTAGCTCTAAAGAGGTAATCTTGCGTATTTCACGCCAGTAAGGACCATAGGAAGTGAAAGCTAACATGGCATAGTTGTAACCAAAATGTTTCCCACTAATTATTTTGGGTCGAGAGCAAAGGGAAACATCATTGGTGGTGAAGCATTCTTTGGCTAACTCGCTAGTACTGATCACCAAAGCTGGGTGCACCCCAACTCGAATGGTGAATGCTGGTCCATACTTGTCAGCTAAGGCTCCCAATGTCATGTGGGGAAGTTGAGAACCTCCTGCTAATAAGCGGAGATGACCTATTAGAGGCCATCCACCGGCAGCTTCTGGTGCTTTTTGAGCTTTGGGAGCTCTCAATCTTCTTAGTATAACATAGGAAAAGAGAAGTATGGCAAGGAGGCCAACTAGGCTTGTGTTGAAGTATGGTAGAAAGGAGTAGTCCATTTTAGATATGGGACTTCTAGAGGGACAGACAATGAGATATTTGGGTGGAAAGAGAGGGTAGAGATATCTCCGAAAGATGAGATGTGAGAGGTCTGTACGGTTAACATCTGTATTTATAGTTGCCCAATATACTTCTCTTTTGGCCTCCCATTTGTCTTTTCTTTTGTTTTACACGTGGGTTCATTTACGTGTAGTCCAACTCTTAAGTTTTTTGTCGTTTAATAAAGAACCCGAGTTTGAACGTTGTCTTTATATTTAGCGTCGGTTTAAAAACAGCTTTATTTAATTGAGATTAAAAAAATTTTGTTAAAATTTTTAATAAAAAAAAGTTAAAAAATAGTTGAAATAGTATAGTAAATCTCATAAATAATGTTAAAAAGTGCAATAAAATTTATAAATAATACTAAAAATAAGTTAAATAGTAAAAAAAAATTAACTTTTTAAACAATTTCAAACACACACTTTAAAAAAAAAAAAAAAAAATTACACGTCCATCCATTTATCATTATCTACAAAGATTATTATCATTTTTTTATTATTATAAAAAGATGTCTATTCAAAGGCATTATAAGAAAACAGTTCTTACCTACCAAAAATGGTCTTGCAAGTTACAACAACCCCGCGCTGGAAATTGGAATGCCATTGCAAAACATGCTGTGAAGGATATGGTCTACTTGGATATGTGTTACATGCGATGCACTTGAAGGAAGCTTCACTTAAATTTATTGCATCGTCAAAATTCATGGTCATGATGGCCTAACTTTGGACTAGTTAGGAAGTGGCCGCAAATTAGTATTTGAAACAGGTTCAAGTTGGGGGTGAATCAGACTTTGTAGAGTCAATCTTCTAGCTCAAAAAATAGAAAATAGTTGGTGGTGGCTGCTTAATTAGTTGGTTCTAAGTCCGCTTATATTTTCTCTTTCTCGTTTAGCTTCTTGGAAGTTTGTTTGAAGTTTAATTTCTTATCAACAACTATGGTCCGTTTGGATATAACTTATTTTGCTGAACTGAACTGAACTAAAAACTGAAAACACTGTAGCAAAATAATTTTTAAATGTGTAAATAGTGCCGTCGTAAGACTCATTTTAATGAAAAAGTTGCTGAAAAGTGAAATTTGTGGGTCCATAAACAGTACACAGATGCACTGTTCATGAACAAAAAGTCAACAAATGCGACTACTGTTTATGAACAGTAGCCACACAGTACCGCATTACTCCCTCAAACCGTCAAATGCCTGAATGAAAAAAAAAAAAAAAAAAAAAAAAATGCAAACGCAAACATGGGCTGGAACGTGGATCCAAACCCAGCCTATTTTAACCTTATTTGGTTCATTGGTTGGATTTTATTATTGAGAAACGGGTTTTATACTAGTAGTTACAAAAAATTGTTTAAAGATGATTTCGATGATTCCAAATGAAGTAGGGGCTATTTATTAGTGTTATTTTAACAATAGTTTTTATTGTTTAAACAATACAACATATATTTCTATAACACTTTTTCATCCACATGCAGTTTCTCAACACTTTTTCACCTACACACATTTCCTCAACACTTAAATAACATTATTAAAACAAGATACCAAACGGACCCTTATTTTTTTTATAACCACATTATGAACTTTTCTAATAATACGAATAACCTTTTCGTTTTGGTGTCGCAAAACAACAATATAAGATGATTCTGAATGAATTACTTTTTTTATAACCACATTAGGAACTTTTCTAATAATATGCATAATCCTTTTGTTTGGTGTCGCAAAACAGCAATATGACACACCAAGCATAGCACTAAGCACAGCACAAACAAAGAGGCCATAGTGACAAAGCCAAATATGGCACACCCACCAAAAAATTGATAAGCCAAATAGTAATTCTTTAACCCAAAAAAAAAATAATAATAATAATAATAAAATCTCAACCATATAGCTCCCGCCTTCCTATCAATTTCACTCGTATGGGGTCCTTTTTTTTTCTCGGTATGATTACGCCCCGGTTGTACTAACAAACCAATTTTAAGTCCAAGTGAATTAATTAGTTCAATTATTATTTTACCTTGGTTTAAGCAATCACACACACAATATTGCATAAAATAAACCGAAAAGGACACTCTACAATACCCTCCTCTTTTTTTAGGGATCCAGATCTTCTCCATTTGCCTTTGAAATGGAAAGAGTCCAGTACACGGACAAGATTTCTTTGAAAATTATCAAGGGTCAAATACTCGCCAAGTCATTTAAAATGTAAACACCACACTTAACTGGGGTTAAACTCTTAACTCAACTAGAGCTCTTTAACTAAACTAGAGCTCTTTAACTCAACCGGAGAAACCCATCTGAATATTTAAAATTCAAACTCTCTTTCTCACCACAGTTTCTCTCTCACCAAACCCACAGGTTCGACTTTCTCTCTCACCCTACCATCACCGTGCCACCAGTACCACCACCGAGCACACACATTCCAATTGGGAACTGGTCTCTGGGGTCATCTATTTCAACCTCAATAGTCATTTTGTTGAAGCAGAGAAGAATAGCCAAACTCAGATAGCAAAGAACAATGAAAGAAAACACACACAAAAAATAAAGAGTCTCTCTCGCCCCGCCGTCACGGTGCCCCAACTTTTTAACTCAGCTCCTCGCTCAGTTCCTTGCTCACCACACCGATTGAAATCCCTAACCCATGAACTCAGCTCCTTGCTCTCATGGATTCAAGCTCGTGGGTCATGACTCATGAGGCATACACTAGATTCAAGCTCAATCCCTCACCCATGAACACAGCTCCTCACTCACCAAGACAACAATATAAATGCAGAAAAATTATGAAACATCAAATAAGATAAGCATAAACAAGTTTTACGAATATACCTCTGTTTGGCAAGATAGAAACAGAGATGTCTTCTCTAAACCTTCTGTGAAGCTTTTTTTTTTTTTTTTTTTTTTTGGTTAAAATCTGTGAAGCTTTGAATATGGGCTACCTCTGTTTCACTTTTTCCTCTAAAAGGTTTTTTTTTTTTTTTTTTTTTTCCAATGCACGGATATACTTCTGTGAAGCTTTTTATTATTATTATTTTTTTTTTTGGTTAAAATCTATGAAGCTTTGAACGTGAGCTAACTCTGTTTCACTTTTCCCTCTAAAAGGTTTTTTTTTTTTTTTTTTTTTTTTTTGTTTTCTAGTGCACTAATATACCTCTACCTCTGTTTCTCCATTTCCCTCCAAAAAGGTTTTTTTTTTTTTTTTTGTCCGATTGAGTTAAACAAATCCTCTAGTTTAAGAGTTTAACCCCAGTTAAGTGTGGTTTTTAGCGAGAGAGAAAGTCAAACATGTGGGTTTGGTGAGAGAGAAACTGTGGTGAGAAAGAGAGTTTGAATTTAAATATGGGTTTCTCCGGTTGAGTTAAAGAGCTCTAGTTTAGTTAAGAGTTTAACCCCAGTTAAGTGTGGTGTTTACATTTTAAATGACGTGGCAGGTATTTGGCCCTTAATAATTTTCAAAGAAATCTTGTCCGTGTATTAGACCCTCTCCATTTCAAAGGCAAATGGAGAGAATCCGGATCCTTTTTTTAGGGGGTACAGTATCCGCCCAAATCTTAGCTGTACATTTTAAAATTTTCAATCCTGACCATTTATTTAAATTATTAGGTAAACTTGTTACCGGTAGAATAGGTAGTGTATAAAATGAAAAAAAAAAAAACCAAAAGAAAAAGAAACAGAGAACGAAAGAGGCTGAACGAGAGAGAGACTTGGCAAGCTCTGTGTCACTACCACCGCCGCCTCCACCACCACCGCTGCAACCGCCGCGCACCATCCGTCAACATCAGATTGTCCGCTACTGCCACCAGTGAGAATTTTTGTGGGAGAAGCTGTTTATATATATATATATATATATTTGATTTGGTTATTACTTTTAGGTTAGATTTCATTTAGGTGTTTTAGTATTGAGAAGATAGATCTTGTGTAAGAATCATTTTCTTTTTCTTCCTAATTTTGGATTAATTTTTTTGGGTATTTCAGCTTAATTTGGTTTGGGTATTTTGGGTTATATGATTGCTAGTTATTTGTGATGATTTGGGGGTAAAGATCCAAGCTCGAAAATTATATCAGCCAAAAAAGGATGTCCCCTAAAGTCTTCTCAAATTAATAAGTAAAATTAAAACAAAATTAACATAATGTATGATTAAGAATACAAAAATATTGACCATTTGAAACTTTTTCATCCCTGATTATGCATTTTGTGATGTCATATTTTCCCCTTATCATGATAATCATGCCTAGGAGGGTTGAATTTGCCTACTTTGGATGGTGTGTTTGTGTTGTTATTGTGGTATGTAATGCAGAGTTCTACTATGTCAGCTGCTGGTTTAGAGTCTTTAGGGCTCCTACTGTATACTTATCTTACTTTGAATAAAATTCTTTACTGTATTATTCAAAAAAAAAATCTTTATTGATAATAATAATAATAATAATAAAGTTCAAGTTTTAAGTATTGGTCATTTGGAAGTTTTGGATAATTTATAATTATTTTAATGACACAATTCATTGAGTTATTTAGATGTGAAAATGTGCATGCTTGGAAGTCACCAACTTCAAAATGTGGCAAATGCCACTTATTCAACACTCTACCTTCATAATCAAGGTTTCTCTTTGATTGTGTTCTCCACTGAAGGGAAGCATTTTGTGTATTCCATCGATTTCAGGTTTATACTTCTATTACAACATGTTTTGTTTTGTCATTTTATTACAAGTAATAAGAGTATTGTGCATGAAATTTTTAGGTTGTAAGAGATCAGGCACAAGGTAAGCTTGGAGAAAGAGTAGATTGCATTACATGTTCATGTCCTTTATAATTTATGGGTGTCACCCTTAGTTTCTCAAATTTTTTAGGTAGTTATGAATGTTTATAAGGTTTCATAGTTGCTCTAGTTTACTTCTTAGAGGAGCTGCCACATTGTAGTTCTAATAGAGAATAACACTCTTCATCTCGACCCAGAGAAATTAAATCATTATGTGACCCTTGTTCATAGACAGATTAGAGCCCTTGATTAGAGGGTTTATTGGACATTGGAAATAAGGATTTTCTGTATTTGTTCATATATGTACTCTAATTGTGTTTACAGAGCGTATTTCCATTTGTTGGCTTTATTTTTGTGTATTATTGTAAACTTTGTTTTCTGCACTTTTGGAATTGCACTGGATAAAGAAAAATGACATCTATAATTGGTGGAATTTAGTACCATGTTTTCTTAAAAGCAACCATGTGCAAGCATGTCCATATGTGTAAAAATTGAATCCCAAGACTACCAACTCCACATAATGTTTTCGCTGGATATTAGTCATAATCCAATTCAACCACCAAAGATTGAAATAAATTGATGCCCATTGTTAATTTAGTTGAAGTTAAGATTTTTACTACTTTAGATATTTCCTTTCATAATTTGAATTGCTTTTATATACAGGATATGGTTAGATAATTTGAATTGCTTTTATATACAGGATATGGTTAGATATGCTAACAACCAGCTGTAAAATATGGTTAAAAGTATGAAATTTTTTATCACGGTGTTGTCCAAGATGCACTTCCTCCTTTAATGGATCTTGTAAATGATGGAAACTCCAATTGTGGAGCCCGAAGCAATTGATTATGTAAAGAACTAACTGCCAAATGTGTCAATGGAGTCACTATGTATGTTTATGTTGTGCAAAGTGATATGATTATTCTTGGAAGCTATTAGGGAACATTTGATGTAATTTATAGATGGGTTTATTAAATAAGTTAAAATTTTTGCTTATTATGTTGTGTATTGTTTCTGTAAATAAGTCCAAACACTTATAACATCTAGAATGCATATGCACATACAATTGAAGTCCATGTAACAAGATCAAGCTCTAAAATAGAGCTGAAACACTAATATGCACCCACAATCATTTACATTATTACTCAACTTTCAGATGGTAAGAAACCTCTCAAAGGTTAATTATATCCCTTTTTTTAGCATGTTGTTCTTTACTTGATTTTTTTTGTAATAAACTTATTACATATGATTTTGAACTTGACATAGTCAATTTGAGCCAGATAAGCTAAAGTTCTTGAGTAATTGTAGTTATTTAAATAATAATTAAATATCTAAGGCTCTATGCAAAGAGAATTGTTCTTATGAACAACTTTTTTTTTTTTAAAGCACTAATAGTTATACCATTTAAATTCAAATATTTCAGTTGCCATTGGAGTTGCAGAATGGACTACAAGAAATTCCTACAAGTTAGAAGTTGCCCTCTTGAGAATTTAAGAATGAAATCCAAACATGTAGATGCTTTTGGTTGTCTCTTTTTCAATTGTTACCATAATGGTATTTAGATATAGATGTGAATGAAACACATTGTAGTGGATATTTTTTTAAAAATGAATTTTCCCTTTTTAAATGGATTTCTTTGTAGTTGTTTTGCTTCTTTGAGATACTTTGCAACAAGAGACCTGCTTGTAGTACATGAAAGTGAGTTACATATCAAATCAAGTTATAGATATTATGAGATAACAATTTTCATTTATAGATTCAAGTGCAAGTACTTGGTCTAATTTCTTTGGATCATCTCTAGTATATACAAACAGAACTAGTGAATTCTTTATCTTTTCATATGTGAATATGGAAAAGTGATTTCTTAGTAAACAAATTGCATCATATACAAATGGATAATCTAGGGTGAATAGAAAAAGATACCAGCAAGGGTTATGTTTTAAAGTGTTAATTATTTTTAAAAATTATATTAATGGTAAGGGATCAACACAAAGGCTCAAACTAGGTATCTTGGTTAAAACATGCTTGTTTTACCACTAAGTTATTGCTTCTAAGATGTTTAAAAATACATATACATGTAGATAATTCTATGCATGAATGTTACTTATCTTAGGCTTACCATTAAGTTAAGATATAAAGATCTCACAATTAAATTTGAATTAATAGTTTATTAAGCACCAATCAAAATTAACTTAGGATAATCTTATGCATGAATGTACATCATAAAACTGGGATTCATGTTTGCAAGGTAGGTCCCACTTTGCAGTTTTCAACCATCTTTTCTTTATATATGTCAATGTGATCTATTTCAAATGTTCAACCTTAATAATAGAAAATAAGTGGTTACAAGGTCATTTAATCATTTTTTAGGTTTTAGGGTCATTTCGGTCATTTTTTAGGTTCTAAGGGTATTTTGGTCATTTTTTGGGTTTTAGGGCCATTTCGGTCATTTTTAAGATTCTAAGGGTATTTCGGTCATTTTTTAGCTTCAAGTGCATTATAGTTGTTTTTTAGGTTCTAGGGTTATTTCAATCACTTTTTGGTTATAAGGTCATTTTAGTCATTTTTTAGATTTCAGGGTCATTTCGGTCATTTTCTAGGTTCTAAGGGTATTTTGGTCATTTTAAAGGTTCTATGGGTATTTCTATCATTTTTACGTGTATTACGGTCATTTTTTAGGTTCTAAGGGTATTTCAGTCACTTTTTAGGTTACAAAGTAATTTCGGTCATTTTTTAGGTTTTATGGTCATTTAGGTCATTTTATAGGTTCCAAGGGTATTTTGGTCATCTTCTTTATTTTAAGGGTATCCTAGTAATTTGCGAGAGTTTCAAGGTATTTTGGTCACATGTGATGTTAATACTGCCCAATGGACCATCAAATGTGAAGGGGGGGGGGGAAGAACCATTGATTGTGATAAAAGTACAATTACATGTAATGTTGGCACTGCCTAATGTAACAATGAAACTATCACTTGTAAGAAAAGAAATAAGGGTACAACTGAATGAAGTAAAAGTACAGTCATATGTGATGTTTGTACTACCTAATGCAACAATGGAACCGTCAAATGGGAGAGAAAAAAACTAAAGTACCACCAAATGTTAGAAAAATACGATCAAATGTAATATTAGTATTGCCTAATGTGATAATAGAATCATCAAATGTGAGAAAAAAAAATAAGGGAACCACCAAATGTGACAAAAATACAGTCACATATGATGTTAATACTGCATAATGTGAGGATGGTACATCAAATATGAAAAAAAAAAAAAAAAAAAGAACCACCGAATGTGACAAAAGTACAGTCACATATGATGTTGATACTGCATAATATGATGATGGTACCATCAAATATGCAAAAAAAAAAAAAAAAAAAAAAAAAAAAAAAAAAAGGAACCTCCGAATGTGACAAAAGTATAGTTACGTGTAATGTAGTACTGCACAATGTGAAGATGATACCATCAAATATGAGAAAAAAGTAAGGAAACTACCATATGTGAGAAAAAAACTGTCACATGTGACAAAAGAACTGTCACATGTGACAAAAATAGAGCAAATGCAATATTGGTACTGCTTAATATGATAATGAAACCATCAAATTTGAGAAAAAAAAAATAAATGAACCACTATATGTGACAAAAGAATTGTCAAATGTAATATTGGAACTGCACAATGTGATAATGGATCCGTCAAATGTGAGAAAAAAATAAGAAAACCACCAAATGTGAGAAAAGAACTGTCAAATGTTATGTTGGAACTACATAATGTGAGTATGGAACTATCAATTGTGAGAAAAAAGTAAGGAAACCACCAAATGTGAGAAAAGAACTGTCACATATGATGTTAGAACTGCACAATGTGGGGGTGGAACGGTCAAATATGCAAAAAAAAGTAAGGGAACTACCAAATGTGAGAAAAGAACTGTCACATGTGATGTTGGAACTACACAATGTGAGGAAAAAAAAAAAAAAAAAAAAAAGGAACCACCAAATGGGAAAAAAGAACTGTTAAATGTGATGTTGGAACTACACAATGTGAGGATGGAACCGTCAAATGTGAGAAAAAAGTAACCTGGTATAGCAAGTTACCTAGTACTAGGTACCGTACCCCCTCTTTTTTTGGGGGGGTACCGTAGAATTACCCAACGAAAAATTCTTACATATTTTTAGAGTATCAAGAAACTATGTTTTTTCCTCTCACATTTAGACCTTACTATGAATTTAATAAAATAAACTCCAAGAAAATAAAGCACTATTTTTCGTGTTCTGAAAATACTTAAGAATTACTCAAAATAAACAATTATGGAATTAAATGAGAAACTTAATATGGTAACGTAGAAAAAATCAATAGAAAAAGTATGCCAAAGAAAAAATGAAGATATAACCATTAACCTCATAGGCAAAACAAATCACTATGCACGTAGAATGGAAGTTTACAATATAAAATAATCTTATTTTAATACCGTTACCACTTGTTGAATTTATGGAATATCATGGACTTCTTCTATATGTGATTGTTGTGCCTGAACATCCCGCTCATGTCACCAAGTATCGTCTCAAAGAATTGGTTCTAGGGATTTGAGAATTCTAGTTGTAGCAACTTCAAGCTCATTGGATCTCCAGTTCCTTCAGCCTTGATTTTTGGATGGTGCTTTAAGAGAGTATGGTACAATCAAACCAATACTATAAAAAACGCGAGCTATAGCCACATTTTTTTTAGCCACGTTTGCGAAAATCGCAATTATAGCTAACCTATAGCCGCGTTTGTAAGTGTTTTTAGCCACGTTTTTTTGGATATAGCCTATTGTTGTGTTCAAAAAACGCTGCTATAGCTAACCTATAGCCGTGTTTTTAAAACACAACTATAGATTAAATCTATAGCCACGTTCAGAAATGTGGCTATAGGTCCATCCGAATAATATATATATATATATATATTTTTTTTTTTTTTTTTAAAGGAAGACCTATAGCCGCGTTTAAAAAACATAGCAATAGGTTAAGTCTATAGCCTTGTTTAAAACGTGGCTATAGGTCCAGCTGAATAACATATATTTTTTTAAAGGAAGACTTATTTTAGCCATGTTTTTAAAACGTGGCTATAGGTTGAGTCTATAGCCGCGTTTCTAAGTGTTTAGAAGCGTGGCTATAGGTTCATATGAATTTTTTTTTTTAAACAGACTACCTATAGCTATGTTTTTGAAAGGTTAAGCACTCAAATTACTCTCTTTCTCTAACATGATCTCTCACCTTCTCTCTCACTCTCTCCCTTTGACTCTCAAACCCTCATCGCCGATCTACCCCTCCCTACCACCTATCCTCCTCACCGTGCCACTGTAAAAACAAAAACAAACAAACAAACTTGTAGATGTATTTTTAAAATGCGACTGTAGGTTAAGGACCTATAGCTGCGTTTTTTAAACGTGGCTAATGTACACCCTATAGCCGCGTTTTTAAAAACATGGCTATAGGTCTTAGCCTATAGTCACGTTTGAAAACATGTGGCTATACACTTGTAGGACCTATAGTCGCAGTGTTTAGGCCGCGTGTATAAACGCAGCTATAGACCAAATGGGGCTATAGCCGCGTTTTTAGGGTCTATAAACCAAAGGCAGTACTTTCAAAAAGTCATTAATCACGTCTTCTATATTTTCTTTTATAGTCTTCCTTTAGTGGAACGAAAACCTAAAAGCTTAGATTCTGGATTGGGCTAGAAAATTGAATTCTGCCACAATTCAAGATCAATCAAACTTACTCAAGTCTCAATCGTTCAACTAGCTATCGAGATTACATTACCTTTAGTCTTCCTTAAGTAGTCTTTGGCATTAGTGTTGACTTTGAAATTATTTCAAAATACACTTACAAGACTTACATTTGATCATATTTCACAATTTGCCAACCTAAAACTATAGACACAACATTTTTTTTTTTTTTTTTTTTGCTTTTTGGTTACGTGTAATTTTTTAAAATAATATTTCAGTAGTTAGATCTAGGATTGTTGAAATTTATAGAGTGCTCTTGGAGTAGTATGTAAGATTTGATTTTGTAATTTTCCAAATTTTGTCCCTTTTTTTTTTAGCCTAATTTAAGGTGTTTTAGATTCCCCCATCTGTTCTATTAGTACTTGAAGGTTTAATACGGGTATCCTAATACTAGCGGTAGGATTTCTTATCCTATTTAACCTCTAAGCAATTCAGTTTTTTCATCGGTAATATTCGAAATGTGGGAGTATCCAAGCTGTTACATGATCTCAAATGTGAAAGTATTCAAGCAGTGGGTCACAAACAAAGCAAGACTTTATATCTAGTGTTAAATACTATAAATGAACTTAATTAAAAGCATGGACCTATCAAAATAAATAAATAAATAAATAAAAGCATGGAGACAAACCACCACACTACCACAGAGTACAAACCACTAGATCAAATATCCTTATTTGTTTTTACATATGTCCAATTAAGAACCTGTTTATGCCAGCAACACTTCAATCTTATTTTATTCATTTACAGCTCTAACATTGCCAACAAACACTTCAATAGCCATAGAGTTTGGCCGGGAGTTTTGGGGTAAGAAGAACCTCCAATGGAGTTGCTTTTGGAAGAGTTGTACCAGGGCTTTCAATCATGTCAACAGGTTGATCCGATGTGATTGCAAATTCAAAGGCATGAAGTAGACGAGCAAGTGTCAAGTGAAGGATTTGGATGGCAAATGACACGCCAGGGCATGATCGTCTGCTAGACCCAAAAGGAATAAGTACAAAGCTTTGACCTCTAAAATCAACATTCACATGGGTTGTGAGAAATCTCTCTGGTTGAAAACTAGACGGATTGGGCCAAACCCTTGCGTCTCTTTGAATCTTCCATACATTCACTATCAAGCGAGTGCCAGCTTTAACATTATAGCCAACAACGTTACAATCTTCCAATGCTTCACGCGGTCCTAAAAGTGGACCAGCTGGGTATAAACGAAGAGTTTCCTTGATAATTGCTTGAAGATAAACGAGGTTATTCATGTCTGATTCTTCAACCTGTCAATGCATACCAACATGATGCTCTAATTCTTCTTGTGCCTTCTTCAACGCTTTTCGATTGTTCAGAAGTAATGAGATGGCCCATGTCAACGTCGCTGATGCAGTGTCACTGCCACCAAGGATAATTGCCTGCATAAAATTTTTATGACCTTGAAGATCTATTTAATTCGTTTAAAGAGGAATAAGTTTCAATTAATATTTCTCATAGAAATTAATGCTAACTATGAAACTTTTTTTTTTTTTACAACTTATTAAGGTGTGATAATTCGTGATTAAAACAATATCACTTTTACATAGATGACGTCAATTTTATTATGCACTAATTATAATAGACTATATTAACATGGTCATATATGGCTTCTATATCCAATCTAGCATACTAGAAACCCTTGAAAATAGTCAAATCTTGAGGCAAGTAGGATTAATTTGAAGGAATGGCATCCAAGAATAGGCCTAATATTTGGGCTCTATGTTGTCTTGAGAAGGCTCAAAATTAAGGTTCAGCCTAGAAACTCTGTGGGTAGCCAACTCCACCAAAGTCACATTACAAATTCATATGAATCATATGGTTAGTTAAAGTAGTGAAATCACACGTTAGATAATAATTAATGTAAAAAAATAAGCTATTAATATTCTACCAAAGCAACCAACATATATACCAGGCAAGTAGACTTGATGCTAGTGTCTGCATCATATTGAAAAGTTGCGAGTTGACCTTCTTCCTGAAGTGACAACATGACATCAATGAAATCTTGCTCACCGTTGGCGTTAACCTCACCAGAAACTCTCCTTTGACGATGCTCCTCCAGCCAACCTCCCAATATAGAATCCATCTCCTTAGCATTCTTCTTCATTGCCTTTTCATGCCCCTGCAAATCCAACCAACCTAGAAATGGAAGTGCGTCCGAAACCACAAATATATAAGATTGTTATTAGCGATGGCTAGAGTTCATCACAACAACACAAAAAGCCGTCACAGATTAGTAATGCCGACGGCAAAAGGCCGTCGACTTCCGTTGGTAAAAGCCTTGTCGGTAATACTATATTACCGACAAGGCCGTAGAAAGCTAACACTCATTTTCGACCATAAAAAGCCGTCGTAAGCACTTGATATTTTTCGTCGAAAATACTTCGTCATATGAGGAAGTTGGACGACCAAATACATTTTGTGATGAACTAAGGTCGTCGTTAATGTATTTTTTCGACGACTAAAAGTCATCATAAATACTTGATTTGTCGTCGAAAATACAACTTCATACGAAGAAGTTGGACGACCAAATATATTTTGCGACGAACTAAGGCCATTGTTAATGTATTTTTTCGATGACTAAAAGTCATCATAAATACTTGATTTGCCGTCAAAAATACAATTTCAAACGATGAAGTTGAATGACCAAATACATTTTGCGATGAACTATAGCCATCGTTAATGTATTTTTTTCAACGACTAAAAGCCATCATAAATACTTAGCTTTTTGTCAAAAATACAAAATCTTAGTGACCATTTACTTTTTTTTGACGAACTTTGACCATTATTAAAAATTAGTTACCACGTCACTAATACATTATTTGCAACAAAATAGCTTTGTCGAAAAAAAAGGCCGTTTATAGTACTTTAATTGCAACTAAACAATTCTGTCGAAAAAGAAACACATGAATTACATGAAAGTAAACAAATAATATATATATTACAAACATACATCTCATAAAAAATTTTCCATTCAAATAACAAGTACAAATCCATAATTGTTCAAAACTAATAAATGAATAATGCAATAAAAATGAAAATATCAAAAGGTCTACAAAATAACGTGATGTTCAATAATACATGAAAGCTATATTAATTATATCTTTCACGAAACTTGAAAGCATAAGTATTGGAAGATCAGTCATCGTTTGAGTCAGTTTCCTCAATCTGAGAGTCACCTTCCTCCTTAAAGTCATCTTTTGTTATTATTCACACTATGATCTCCTCCCTAACATTGTTCTGAAATATTTCAAATTAAACTGAATAAATATACAAAAATTATAACTATGCAAAATTTAATATTTAAAGTAAATAATAAAGAATTATTAACACAATCACCACGATAAATGACAAAACATCAAAAATAAATCCTTACTACCGACACAAACATTGCATTTATCATAAATCCTTACTACTAATAAGAACCTTGTAGTTCTCTTGTGAATAAGAACTTCCAAGAATACATCTGCCACCAATAACCACAATAATAGTACATCCCCATCACTCTTAACAATATATCCATCACCACAACAAGTCACATAAAATTATATGTGCACCAAGAATAGCAATTAATCTATAATGAGCAAATTTGTCACTTATTTCAAAAACCTCAATAAAATAGAAAAAAAATTAATGATGATTATACTGGGGAAAAAAAAACATGTGTAGTAGGTGCTTGCATATAATTAAGACTAATCAATAGATTGGCCGGGGCCACCAATACACGCAAACATTACACTATTTACTAGTACCAAACTGTCAAGAATTTTGGCTAGGAGATTATATATTATGAAAGAAATATATCTAAGCCAATCCCAAAATTTAGATAAAGGAAATAAACCAACAAATCCATATACTAATCCACTACATTAACAAAATAAATCAAAATATAAGGATTTAAGAAAACTGACCTTTTGGATTTGATTGTGATTGGTAGAAAGAGAAAGAAAGAGTGATAGTATTTTAGTGAGAGGGAAAGGGAGGCGTGGGATCAAAAAAAAAAAAAAAAAAAGGGGTGGGGGGGGGGGGGTGGGGCGCGTTTGTTTTCAGTGAGAGGGAGAGGGAGAGGGAGGGAACTAGGGTAGGTAGGGTTTTGACTTTTCTTTTTCTTTTTTCTTTTTTCTTTTTTTTTTTTTTTTTTTTAGTGTTAAAATGCTATTGTGTGTATTACAGTAACGTGTCTTCTTCTTTTTTTCTTTTTCTTTTTCTTTTTTTTTTAATTATGTATTTTGTTTATGACAACCACGTCACTCTTTTTTTTTTTTTTTGGTCACTTTGAAATATCACTTTTATTTTAATTATTATTATTAATAAAAGATAGAGACACTATTTTCTCCACCAAAAAAAAAAAAAAACAGAAAGATAAAAACACTATGAAATCTCACTTCTTGCAATTTTTGTATAGCAAGTGTTCTTTTAAAAAAGCCAGGGAAATATAACCTCAATATTGTGTAGGTGGATTTCTTTTATGGAAATATAACCTCAATTTTTTATTATAAAAAAAAAAAAAAAAAAACTTTGTTTATTTTATTTGGTGAAGCCACCCCATTTGAAGGGAAAAAACATTTTCCACTTGACATCCCATTAACCAAATTTTGTTAAATTAATATTAAAAATGTTGTGTATTTAACTACCCACAAATTTCAAAAATTATCTTATTTCATAATTAAAATTCGTTGATTTCAATTTTTAATTAAAGAGTATTTTAAAATATTCAGTATGCCATTTTTTAAAAAGATTTTCAGCTAGTTGCGGAGAGAATTTTCATTGCAAGTATTTTGGTGCTTGATAAACTTTGCATTATTATTCTAAAATTTTCAGTATTGTATGTACTATTCATTGTTAAACTTTAGCAAAGAAAATTTTATAGAAAAGCATAAAAATGGAGAAAACCCTAAAATACAAACCAATACCCGAAACCCACTCAAAACCTCCCTATTCAACCTAATTTGATCCTATCGAGTGGTCATAGACCCAACTTCAGTGGTTGACCATGTTTGACCAAATATTAACCAAGTTTTGCAAACTTTGACTACTCATTTCTCACAATCTGACCGTCTAATTGTTGTCATACTTTGCCAACACCAATATCTCATCACATTCTTCAAATACAACGGTCGGATTTTGGATTTAAGTCCAAAGCATTATGGACATGTGTTGTTGTACCAACACACCGAGAAATTTTGATTGGTCACGTTCTACTAATCCAACCATTTGATTGAGCTCAAAATTCATCAAAACCAATATTTTATCCCACAATTTTAATCCAATGGTCAAATTTTAAATCTAACTCTGGCACAAGATGGATGCGTGTTGTTGCATCTACCTATCATGAAACTTCAATAACTAAAAATATCCAATACTCTTCCAAGAGAGTTATACGCTATATAAATATTACTAAGAATCGAGAAAATTACTTACAAAATACAACCAAAAACCTAGAAAATGACCCTAATGGATTTACATATGACCTTTGACTTTGCCATTTTAAAACTAGAAACTGATAAAAGCATGAAAACCAAAAAAACCTTAAAATACTGACCAATACCCAAAACCCACTTAAAACCTCTCTAATCAACCTAATTTGATAAAATCCAATGGTCTTGGAACAAACTTTGAAGAATTTGACCAAAGATTGACCAAATTTAATAGACTTTAACGAAGTTTCGCAAGATTTGACTACTCTGTTCTCACAATTTGACCGTCTGATTTTTACTGTAATTTACAAACACAAATATTTCATCACGTTCTACCAATCCAACGGCCAGATTTTGGTTCTCCATCTAGTTGCATGATGGACATATGTTGTTGTACCCACCCACTAAGAAACTTTGTTTAACCCCCTTGACACAATTTGACCATCTAAAATGGCTGAAATACACCATCAAACTTCTAAAGTGACAAAAGTGTCCCTAAAAGCTTCAAAATGATCAAAATACCTTTTACTTCTAAAAATGACCAAAATAGCCCTTAAGTACTTGGATGGTTTTGAAAGATGTTTTTTTGCAATTTTTAAAATTAAAAAAATTAAAAATGCTAGAGTTTTAAGACAAAATTGAGGAAAATTTACCATTCAAAGAAAACAATAATTTTTTACGGCCATATGTATGTTGGAAGTCACCTTTATTGCGACAGGTCTACTTTACCGTCGCTAATACCTTCTTTTCTTAAGAAAATTTTAATTATTAAGGACGACCAAAATGTCCATCGCAAATAAGAATGCAATATATAGTGATGGAAAACAACCATCAAACACATGAAAAATATGGGCATGAATTCCCCCCCCCCCCCCCCCCCACCCCCAATTAAAAAAATTACCATTGTCGATGGCTTAGGTCCATCGCAAGTATTATTTATTGGGAGGGATCCAATTCCATCACTAATACATTCTTTCTTTTCAAGCAAATTAACTATTTACAACAGTCAGCATGTTCATCACAAATACAAACCCAATTAGAAAAATAAAATAAAAAATTGCGATGGATAAATGTCATCACAAATGTGAAAAGTAAGGAGGGAATTTTCCCTCCAAAATATTTTACCATTTTTGATGGCTTCATGGCTATCGCTAATACCCTCTTTTATATTTATGATGGAAGAATATTTGTCACAAATAATAACACCATAAAAAATATATATTTTGTATTTTTGCCGCACAAAAGCCGTCACAAGTGTTAATAGTTCCGACGGTTTTTTTTTAGTCGTCGTAAATAATACCCTCTTTTATATTTATGACAGAAGAATGTTTGTTGCAAATAATAACACCATAAAAATATATATTTTCTGTATTTTCGACGCACAAAAGCCGTCACAAGTGTTAATAGTTCCAATGGGTTTTCTTCCGTCGTTGTAAATAATACCCTCTTTCATATTTACGATGGAAGAATGTTTGTTGCAAATAATAACACCATAAAAAAATATTTTTTGTATTTTCAATGCATAAAAGCCGTCACAAGTGTTAGTAATTCTAACGGTTTTTATTTAGTTGTCGTAAATAATACTTTATTAGCGATGAACATTTTTATGCCATCGTAAAAAGTAAGGCTGGAACATTTCCCTCCAAAATAAATCATATTTTCGACAAAAATAATAGGCATTTTCGACGAACTCGTTTTGCCATCACAAATGTTTTAATATTTGACGAGTAATTGTCGACGAAAGAGACTTGCCATCGAAAAAGCTACTTTTTCCGACGGCTTTTTATAGTCATCGAAAAAGTTTCGTCGCAAATAGCAATCTTTTTTGTAGTGTATGCCCATCAAATGAAAGAACTGATTGATTGTATTTTGACACCTCCTTGCCTCGCCACTGTCAGAAGCAGCTGAGGAACCAATATAACGTTTCCCCGCAACCATTCTGATCGCCACATTGAGTGTCAACTCTACTAACCAATGTTTAAGATCAACAAGCAAAGGAGAAGAGCTATTTTGGACCCATAAACTGTATAGCTCCTTTATCCCCATTTCAATTTCAGAGAACCTAACATGCTTGAGATTCTCTAGCCGACGATTTGAGAGAAGTTCAAGCGTTGAAATCTTTCACATCTCACGCCAGAAGGAGTTGTAGGGTGAAAAACCATACACTACACAATTGTACCCCATGTGTTTTGCAACTACCAGTGGCGACTCTGGGAATTTTGTCTAGGGTGTTCTTATTTTACTTTGAAAAAATTTCAGGTCATTTCGGTCTATTTCAAGTGTTTCGGGACATTTCGGTAAATACCGACCGAAATTCAAGATTTGGGAAAAAAAAAATGTTCTTAAAACCAAAATAAATTTGCATTCTGTACACCGAAAAACCTCAAAAGGAAAAAAAAATGAAAATAAAAGAAATGAACAAATATATATGTACAATAAAATATAGGTTCATTTGAAATATTAATAAAATTATTAATTATTGTTGTTTAGTTGTTTCATTAATTTGTTTGTTTTTTATAAATTATAATTTGTTATATTGTTGTTTCATTAATTATAAAATTATTAATTATTGTTTAGCCTAATATAATTTAATTTATTTGTCTTTTATAATGTATTAGTTAATTATTGATGTAGGACAGAATATTCTAATTAATTTCTGTAATCTTTTATATTTGGTATTTTTATGTAATTTTCGTTCTTTTAGGTTTAGGTGGTTTATTTCCTTGTTTTTAGGTGCATTTAATGCTTTTTAGGTCAAATTTTATTCCTGTTATGGTTAGGTACCAATTAGGAGTTATTTTAAATTATATTTTCTTGTCAGTCAAGTTTTAAGGAGCCCTTAAATAGGCCCTTAAGTCTGTAAACGTTTTTCATAGTTGATTATCAATAAAATTTCAGACATTTGTCAAATCTTCTTCTGGTGGATTCCAGTTTTATCTCCTTGTGGATTCAGGGAAACCCCTCGTGGATTCGAGGTTTACTACCAGAAACTAACAGTTTAGTTTCTGTTCCATCAAGAGAGCATCGTGTGTGCTTTCTTCAGGCTTCCGCGACATCAGTTGGTATCAGAGCCTTGACTTACCCTGGTCTGATGGCTAACCGGCGAGACGGTAACCACCACAACAATGACGGCGGTGACGACGTCAACAACCCAGTCCTCACTAGGGCTGAGTTCCTCAAGTTGCGTGAAGAGGCTCGTGATGAGCGACGATTTCATGAAAAGTGTCAAAAAATTATGGGTGAAATCCAGCAAAAGATTGCTACTCTTCTTGCTAGGAAATCATCTCACAACAACAATGTTCAATATATTCAAAGACGCACTCCTAACTACAAAAAAATTCCATTCTTTGATGGAGATATGTGTAAGATGGACTTTATTGATTGGCTTCTTGATTTAGAAGAGTATTTTAATTTTTGGAAGATTTGTGATGAAGAAAAGGTGCGGCTTGCATCTAATAAATTAGACGATGAAGCAGAGAAATGGTGGGAAGACATTCAAATCGATAGAATGCGACGAGGTAAGCATCCAATCTGCTCTTGGCAAAGAATGAAAAGAGTATTAATTGATTTATGGTTTCCTAATGACTATTGTGATATACTAGATTATACAAGTGTTGATAATAAATCTGTATATTCATATGAAAAGCAATATATTCAAAACCAAAATTATGACAGCCACGTCCATGTGTCAAGTAAAGGAAAGGGTTTGAGGGTTGAGAAGAAGCAGCCTATGTCTAAAGAAAATTTTGAAGTGGTTAAAAAAGATCAAGATTTGCCACAAGTTATTGAATTGAAGATTGAAAATACCACTTGTCAAAAATTTGAAGAGGTCAAAGAAACGAATGTTGAGTTGATTGTGAATAATGACAGGAATGAAGAGATGGTAATTATTGAGAACATTGTGGAAGATTCAATTGAGGTCAAATATGAGGATGAGTCCACAACTCACAATCCTCAGGTCTCAGTTGATTTGTTGAAGATGACTACACAATATGTTGATTTTCTTGGAGTAGAAAATTTTAATTTCATTATCAACCCTTTGTTGATTGATGTTGCAAATAAATTGAAGATTGATGAGAAGAAATTTTATGCTACACTTTATGACAGATTCAAGTTTCAGAACCAGATCAAGTTATTAAAACATTCAAAGTATTTGTTTATTTGGAGTGGAAGATTTCAGATTTCAAGAATGAACTCGAGGACGAGTTTATTTCAAGTGGAGGGGTCTGATGTAGGACAGAATATTCTAATTAATTTCTGTAATCTTTTATATTTGGTATTTTTATGTAATTTTCATTCTTTTAGGTTTAGGTGGTTTATTTCCTTGTTTTTAGGTGCATTTAATGCTTTTTAGGTCAAATTTTATTCCTGTTATGGTTAGGTATCAATTAGGAGTTATTTTAAATTATATTTTCTTGTCAGTCAAGTTTTAAGGAGCCCTTAAATAGGCCCTTAAGTCTGTAAACGTTTTTCATAGTTGATTATCAATAAAATTTCAGACATTTGTCAAATCTTCTTCTGGTGGATTCCAGTTTTATCTCCTTGTGGATTCAGGGAAACCCCTCGTGGATTCGAGGTTTACTACCAGAAACTAACAGTTTAGTTTCTGTTCCATCAAGAGAGCATCGTGTGTGCTTTCTTCAGGCTTCCGCGACATCAATTATACTGCTTTAATTATTATTGTTTAGCCTATCAATAAACTATATTGCTTTAATTTGTTTGTTATTAATTATATTGTGCTACCCGGCCCATGTGCCCATCTACCCCCACCCTCACTCAATAGAGTCACAGACAAGCACAAGCCTCAATGCCTCATGCCTGATGTAGTGATGCCCCGATCACAAGAGTCAGCTACCAATCAGACAATCACAAATCACAATACACATTCCACTAAAAGATAATTAATATCTCACCAACACAACACCAACACCAACACCAACAGATAAGATAAAAGCCAAATTCAAAAAAAAAACAAAAACAAAAACGCAAAAAACAAAATATTAATAAAGCATTCGGTCAGTTCAAAAGAGAGAGAGTTTTTAGATTCTTAATGGCTTGTTTGGAAGTTTAGAGAGGGAGTAGAGGGGAGGGGAGTAGTGGAGAGGAGAGTAAAGGAAAATGATTCCCCTCCACCTTGTTTGGATGTTTTTAAAATTAGTAAGGGGGAAGGGAGTAATTAGCCCTTCCCCTTGTGTAATTTTGTTAATATAATAAGAGTAAATTAGGTAATTTACTTGGTCAATAGTTTATGTATTCTACTCTCCCTCTAAATCTCTCCAATTTGGGGGAATTAAAAATGGGGGGTTAGAGTGAGTTGAAACCCCTCCAAACCCCTCCCCCTCCTTCCTTAAAAAACTTCCAAATAAGGTAATTAGATTACTCTCCCTCCCTCTACTCTACTCCCCCTCCTTTTTTAAACATCCAAACAGGCCATAAAAGAATAAAGAGAGCGAGAGAGAAAGTGAGAGATTGAGAGAGAGTCAGAGAGAAAAAGAGAGAGAAATACCTTGAGGGAGGGAGCACTGAGCACCAAAGCAGGAGCAATCGAGCAGGGAGGCCTAAAGTCGCGCGATCTCCGATGAGGGCCGAGCGACGACGACGAGGGGCGATCTCCGACAACGTGTGAGCTGCAAGCGACGTGACAGCGTGACCGATCTCTAACGACAAGCGAGCTGAGGCGTTGCTCTAACTCCTCTGAAGCATTGGCACATTACTGAGTTGCTCTGTCTTTAGGTTTGCTGAGTTGCTCTGTATTGGGGCCTTTAGTGATTTCTGATTTAGGCCTTTAGTTGCTCTATATTGCGCTATCTTTAGGCCTTTAGTGATTTCTGATTTAGGGATTTGCTCTGCATTGGGTTTTTTTTTTTTTTTAAATAGAATCTGTGGGTTTGCTCTCTGTAATTTGTTGGGCTTGCTATGGGCTTGGTTCTGTTACAAATTTTTTTTTTTTTTTTTTTTTTTAGATTTTAGTTCAAATTTTTTTTTGGGGTTTTTTTTTTTTTTTTTTCTTGCTTGAAAGTAGAACAAATAATTTTTTTTTTTTTTTTTTGAGAGTGTTCCTAATTTTGTGATTGAAGGTGTTCCTAATACAGATCAAATATAAAAAAATTTTAATTATTATATATAAATTTTTTTTTTTCAGGTCAGGGTTTTTTGGGAACACCCTGACCTTCACGTGGTGTCGCCACTAGCAGCTACTGTTGCTGGACGTGAAGCTAGTGCCTTGTCATTGATGGTGAAGCAATCCTTTGCTACTTCCCAGCTACTTACAACAAAAACTCAGCGACTGCCTAGGCCGATATTGAATGCTGAGCCATATTTATCAGCCATAGCTCCTAGTGTTCGGTAGAGAAGCTGATCAGCACCAAGAAGAAGGTGAAGGTGGCCAATTATAGGTCATGCATCAGCTGGTTCAGGAGCCTCTTTGCTGTTGCTGTATTTCTTTGCCTTTCCAAGCAATGTATAGAGAGACTAAAGAAACAAACACAGCAACAACAGTGAATTGTAGATATGCATCCATGGACCATGGTTCAACAGGAAGATAGACATGCAATATGCATGGATATGAATACCCAGTCAAATTATATATAAGTCCACTCCAAAATCATTTTTAGGGCCTAATATTAAGTTTATGGACTGAAATTCCGTAATGAACTAAACTTTAGCATCCAAAATCATATATAATCCTTTTTTTTTTATTTTACATCAATTTAACAATAACCATAATTATTTGTTGGGTAAACTGCGTATTTGGTCCCTATCCTTTACATCATATTTCAATTTGATCTCTAACCTTTCAACTATATCAATTTGGTCCATAACCTTTCAATGTTGTGTCAATTTAATTCCTACTGTTATCTCTTAGATGGAAATTGTTGACATGATAAATGACCAAAATAAAAAAAATTAGTTACCATTAATGTGGCAATAAACTAATTTTTTATTTTGGATGTTGGCCACGTCAACAATTTTTGTCCAAAAAATAATGACAATGACTAAATTGACAATGCACTAAAATGTTATGGACTAAATTGACACAATTAAAAGGTTGGGATCAAATTAAAATATGGTATATAAGATATACACAAAATATGTCATTTAACCCTTTTTGATTTTAGTGACAAGAGCAATCATAAGTTTCATCCTTGAACTATGTAGCTCAATATAAATCTTATAAATTGTACAACGTAATCTCATTGTATAACTCATTATAATTAAATTAATATTTATTTTAAACTATATTATAATATTTTATTACATTTTGTTTTTTTATTAAAACTGGAATTCACCCCATGTGCATATATTGTCATGTTACTTGAAATAACTTTTTTTTTCTCTACTAACTATTTTATTTAAGTTTACATATAATTCTTTGATTTAGGCACGCAGCCAAGGTCATGGCATGTCCGTGTGTTCACACTAGGCTGTCAAGACCTAGACTAAGTGCGTGCAAGCATGCCATGTCCTTGGTTGCGTGCATGTAGGCGTGCCCACACAGAGCTATCGTGGCCTTGGCAACCTACATGCGAGCATGACTACGTTAGGTTGTCATGGCCTTGGCAGCTTGCACGCAGGGCTACCATGGGCATGCTAATATGCCCAAAGGAGGTTATTTAGGCATGCCAACGTGCTTGTAGGCATGCCTATGCTAGGTTGTCAAGGCCTTGGCAACCTGCATCCATGGACATGCCAACATGCCCAAAGGAGGTTATTTGAGCATGCCCATATGCATGCCACATTGCCTCACCCCGTAGAAACATAATACTAGTATACACAACGACGACAACAACAACAACAACAACAACAAAAACCGACTATGCCTGCGTGTTACATGTGACAAATTGTTTTAAAATAATATCACTTTTACATAAGTTCATCACTAATACTAATTAATTGTACACAAATTAATATAAAAAAAAAGTTTATCTCTAGACCGTTTTGGAAGAAAATTCTTCCAACCTACTATGTGCCAATTGATAATACCATCCATATATTAACATATGTTACTTGTGGTCTCATGACCATATGTCTTGCCTAAATAATACACATTAATGAACTAATTGATGTATATAGAGATTTCGTCATAGTGGGTTCTAGTTAACTCAACTGGTAAAGTCTTTGAAAATTGAATAAGAGATATAAGGTTGAATCCCCGCTTACATCAAAAACTAATTGAAGTTTTAATCTGATGATAAAGAGTTATTATCATGAGCGGATACCATAAATTGAAACTCTCTAAAGAAAATATAAATAAATAGAGAGAGAGAGAGAGAGAGAGATAAAGAGAGTGATTTCGTCACAAAAATATTGGTAGTATGCTTTGGGCTTGACTCGACCACCTATTAGGCTATTACAGCGCCACATCTCTATATAGTTGGTGAAGCTGAATGGATCAGGCCCATTAACTCATTTTCCTGCATTAAAAAAACTATCTAGTGTTGAGTAATATATTCATCAAAGAACACATACTCCTATATGATGATGAAAAAAAAAAATGACAATCCGTATTCCGTATACATCGCAGTAAAAGAGGATTAAAACTCAGTATGGATTTAGATGTAACTTTTATATTAGTAATTTTCAGCTAAACATCATAGAAAAGCCTTTTGGGCTAGATTGAAACGAGTTTAGTTGAATAGGTTATCTATACTATCTATAAGATAACTCCCTTTCTTGAACTAGATTTTTTTTAAGTCAAAAATATCTCTACACCTGAAGTTTAAGTAAAGCAAAACTTGGGAATAACCCTGTAAAAATACATTTTAACTCCACATAAAACATTGCTAAAAAATAGGAATTAAAATATATTATAATCACTCCTATCAAAACACGGTCCTTCTAAATTTTAAAAAGGCAATTTCTTTCTTTAATCCACTTTTTTTTTTATAGCCATCTAAATCTTTAAGCACACGTGTGCATAGAAGCTAGTAACTTATAACCCAGTCTAGACTTCAACATTTTTTCAAAAAACCAATCCAGGTTTCTTTGTCTTTGTTGAGGCCTCATTTTTCTTATAGCAAGTCACAAGACGGGTCTTATACAAACCTCTTACCTTATTTTATTGGGCTTTAAAAGCATGTCCAGCAGCTTATCTAAATTTTTGTATTGTTTAGACAGTGAACAATGATATTTAACTTTTACCAATCTACTTTTTCAAATACACTTTTCAACAAATTCTTTATCATTTTCTCCATCTCATTTAAATATTTTTTCTTCACTCATTCTTTATTCATTATTTATTCCTTTTTTAACAATTACACATCTTCTAACATTTTTTTATTCAATAACTAATTATTATAATAGAAAAAAAAAAACATTTAAAGTGTGAATAGTAAACGCTACAGTATACTCTATTTGTAAAGAAGCACTATAGCAATTCTAATCTAAAAAATGGAGTTGGAGAAGCTGTTGGAGTGAGTTTTTGGGGTGTTTTTTCTCTAAAATTAGCTTTAAAGAAGCCATTGGAGATGCTCTAAGATGTGATTATCACTGCAAATCTGAATGGGCTGAAAGACCTACAAATAACCCAGAATTCACGATCCGCAACCCGCACTTAAGTTGGGCTAAGCCACTAGTAATTCTAAGCGGGTTGAAAGACTCATGAACAAGCTAGACTTTAAAATCCAAAGCCCTTACTTACCTAAACCGGGCTAAATGACCCACTGGTTTATTTGGACTAGAAGATCCATATTCCACTCAGGCTAAATGGCCCTTAACCTTAAACACCCCTACTTTATATGGATTTTACTACGCCTAATGCCTCATTTACGGTTTAGAATATAATTAAGTGTGTATTTACTATTTAGATCTTGATTATAAATAAGCTTATTACTTACTTTTCCTACTATTTACTAGTCTCACGTGAGTTTTCTATTTATTTGTTTTTACCTTTTATTTACAGTACTTTTAGCAAAAAGTTAAATAAGCGTCTCTTATTTATTGTAAGAGCAGCCCAATTGAAGGTTGTGACTACGACAACAGCTCCTCTTTTAGTAGTTTTTGTTTAATATTTGAATAGTGTTAAATGAGATTTTGATTATCTGTAGTAGCCTTTATAGATTTAGTCGAACAATCTGATGTGGTATTGTTTAATTGGAATGTGTAAATATAGACTTTTACACAACATTTTTATTGAATTTAATCTTTTACACTACATTCTTATTTGGATGATAAATCACCTATGCCACCTCAAGATTCATGATAAAAGAAATGACGGATATTTATAGCTTCATAATTCATGACATACCATCATTCCTGATAGGACTTAGTAGTATACTAGCTCATCTTTAAAATCTAGAGTCTGTTTGGTTGTGTTGTTTAAACAACAGTTTTCATTGTTTAAACAACACAACACGTATTTCCACAATACTTTTTCACTCATATGTATTTTCACAATACTTAAACAGCATTACTAGAACAACGTTACCAAACGGGCCTACTATCTAAAATGACAAAGTATCTAATAAAACTAGTTATTGGTCGCATGATTTATTTTCCAATTTATTATAATTTATAAATATTATAAGCAGACATGTTATTAAATATTTAAAAGCACTACTTGTCGAAGAGAATGTGTTATTATTAATTTTATTATTATATACGGAAGCTTTTTGTTATTATTTTATGTGGTCTTCTATTAATTTGTGTTCGAATTTAATCAGAATTTATATATATATGTATATAGTAAATGGTCAAATAAATTGTAACGAATATGTTCAAATAAATTAATAAATTCTTTCAATAAAACAATGTAAATAAAAAAAGTCTACACACTAGTTAATAATAGAAATGGCATTAGATTTGCTATTGCAAAAAAAAAAGAAGAGAAAATCAATTGTAAGCTTGTCTATGGAGAACATCAACAATAATAGAACTCCATCAGCGTTAAGATAATTGTTGTGGGAAGCTCTGTACCTTCTCTTTTATCTCTAACTAGATGATGTCCCCTGCGCGCGATGCGCGGATTACTTTACAATTTCATTTGAAATCATTTTTATATTTATTAAGACCTACTTTTATATATATTAAAGTATTTAAGCAACCTTCCAAAAACTTCTTCAACCACTCTATTCTCACAATCAAATGTGGAGACCTTAATCACAAACACCCAATTCATTATCTCAATGAAACTGAGGAAATTTTTTGTAAGTATCAACATAAAGATAACGTGATTAAACAAAGAGAAATTTACTAAAAACACATCTATTTATCAAAATTTAATTATCTTTAGCTGAGCTTTTGTATTCTTTATAAAAAAATGGAAATATTTTGAAATCATTATTGATTTTCATTTTTATCACTATGGCTCATACCGCACAAAATAGCAGTAAAAAAAAACCTACAAAGAAACCTACAAATTATGAGTTCTAACACAAAATTAAAAAAACTAAAAAAAAAAGCTAATTTCATAAATAACCAATTAAAATGTTTCTTTTTCTTTTTCTTTAGTTTTAAAACTAAATACATTTATGACTTTCCCAAATCAAGATCCCAAACACTCAAAGACTCAAAACTAATCATAATCTTCACAAAATCTACGTCTGACATCAATATCAAA
This sequence comes from Quercus gilva, assembly GCA_023621385.1. Taxonomy (NCBI): domain Eukaryota; kingdom Viridiplantae; phylum Streptophyta; class Magnoliopsida; order Fagales; family Fagaceae; genus Quercus; species Quercus gilva. The sequence goes on along the minus strand of CM042474.1, from coordinate 7,237,021 downwards.
ACCATAAGCTACCATCACTGAATAAAAAAGTAAAAAACACAAGCCCCCTTCCTTGATCATAGCCTACTTATACGGATTAGGATCAAATAGTACTGCAATGTTGGAGTTATATAAGTGTTGTTGAAAGGTTAAAAGTTCATGACATCATTTTTTTTTTCTGAGTGTATTTGAGATGGGATGGCATGAAGGGCTGTGAGCATGTGTATTAGTGTATATAAAGGAGTAAAAGTGAAATGATGAATAGAAATGCAAAAAAAAAAATTGTGTGTGAGAAAGAGGAAAAGTCTTGAAACATTGAACCAAATGAAACAAATAGTAGTCTTACAAAATTGAATAAAAAATGTAACAAAAAGTAGTCTTGGAACATTGAACCAAAAGAAATAAAGAGTTCTTATTTTTAAATTTGTTCTTATCTCTTATGTGGCTTAAGAGTATTTCAATCATCTTCATCGACTGCGCCATATGGCAAAACCTCATGCTCTCCTGCATAAGGTTTTTGCTTTTATATATAATATGTTGTTTGACTTATTATAAATACCATTAATTTAAGATTAAATGTATTGCCACATGTCAAATGTAATGTGTTATGTGAAAGCTCAAAAATGTGTTGAAAACATAAGAGCTGTTTAGACCCCTAAATTAAAGTTACAGCTCGATAGATTTTACACTAACTTAATACTAAGTGCGGAATAGTGTAAATGCGAGCAGATAAACAAACAAGCTACTCTAATCCATAATCAAGACAACACAGCAGTAAAATGGAATGTAAAAGAGTAGGAAAGAAAGATGCAAACACAAGATAATACGCTGATGTGTTGTCGAAGAGAAAATCGAAAAACTCGGCAAAAAACCTCTCCGCCACCCTCCAAGCAGTAATCGATCCACTAGACAATCAGTTGGGATACATGAGTTAGCAAGAGACCCTTCAAACCTAATCTACCCGATGTACCTAAGACCTTCAAGCTCCTACTCCAACAAAACTTCTCCGAACCGTGTCTTATCTAGCTCTCTATATTCCGCAACAAGCTCTATGTTACATTTGCCATCCTTGGCTTCTTGTTGCATCTGCCATCCTTGGCTTCTTCTAATACCTCCCAGCAGCACCAAAACATCACTTGACACTCTGAAAGGGTGTGGTAAGTGTTTGGGCTATCAACCTCTCAATGATATGGAAATGGAGAGGTAGGAGTTAAGGAAAATCCACAAGCAATTGTGTAGAGAATTGTGGGTATAACAATCTCTAACTCTCAAGGTTTGTGACTAGGGTTTTCCTCTCAGAAGCACTCCTCAACATTTGTGGGTAATGTGGGTATATATAGTGTGGATACAGAAAGTGTGTATCAGATAGCACAGTCTGGCAAAACAGAATGTTTCGTGGGTGTCTCGCTGGAAGGCCTTACCCTCGAGCTACTCGCGAAACATAGCTATTTTCATCCTGTCCTGACTCTTTGCATTCCAACATGTGCAGGTCACATGGATCATTTCGCGAGATGCTTAGTCGCGAGATACCCGTGAAAACTCTTCAGTCTTCAATTGCTTGAGTCTTCACACTCTCTCTCTATATCACGCGACCCTTACAATCAAATCCCACAATAAATACAAGGTACAAAAGATTGAATAAAAATTACAATCAAATTTTGCACAAAATAAAAGCCAACAAAACACATAGTTGTAAATTACAACTTTACATTATAGACAAATTGCTTCTTGTCATATGGTACTATTTATCTACATAATTCTAAATAAATATAAAATTACGCCATTTTTCATTATTTTGTGCATCCACTGGTTGTGAGATACAACTTTTATCTTATAATATATATTATGGACAGAATGATAATGAATTTAATTTGAAGATGCATTGATGAATTTTGTAAGGGTCCAGTTAATGTGTGCCCTAAGGGCACACATTAACCATACATATAAGGGAATACTTTATTAGTTTTGTTTTGCTTTTTCACAAGACAGCAATGACTTGTATGGGAACAACAAAAAAGGCATCTGACAAATTATATTTTTCTAAAAAGTCTAAACTACCCTTCACTCATTTCTCCTCCTCCTCCTCCTCGAAATTTGAAACACAAGTTACACAATTGAAACAAGTTAACCGAAAACAACACTCTACCACAAAACATCCTCTTACAAAAATTCTCATTACAAAAAAAAATCCTCTTACAAAAATTACACCTCAAATAATCAATATAAAAAAAATTTATGACTTAAATATTTTTAAAAAAGAAATCGATATGGGTTTTAAATACTTGTGAATCTCGGCGCTAGAACTGTTCAAAACTAAACAACTATTTGTTGCCGACGACAGGAGGGGCCTTGAAATAGGTGCGTCAGCCAGGAGTGGTTCATGATCAGGTATTCCTTGAAGCCATCCCCATTTCGTGCTTGAGTTCTCTTTGATTTCAGTGGTCTCTGTCTGTTGAGGGAATGAAAGAAAGAAAGAAAAAATACAGAGAAAGAGATAGGATCTAAGAGACAATGAAGAAAGAAAAAAAAAATGTAGTGAAACTGAAAGAGAAGAAACATTTACCATTGAAGACCAAGACTTCTACCTTTTTTTGTCAAAAAAAGACCAAGACTTTTCTCCCTTATAGCGGTGTAGCAATTGAAAGGAAGAAAATTTTTGAAACAAGTTCTACCTGTTACACAATAATTTCTGGAAAAAAAAAAAAAAAATGTTGTCCTCATGTGGATACGTGATAAAAAAAAAAGAGCCACACAATGATTTTTTTTTTTTTTTTCGTAAAGGCCTACACAGTACACAGTGAATAACTTTTTAACTCCTTGGCTTATGCTACAAACAATTATCTAAGTTTAATGATTAAATAATGCTACCAATGCAACTTTTTATAAGTATTTGTGAAATTATTTAAGTATTTATATCACAATTAATTATTTTAATTATAATGAAATTTATTGTGAAATTTATTATAAGTATTTGTGAAAAACTAAATTTATTGTGAAATTTATTATAAATGTCAATTGTGTCTATTATTCACATCATTTTTATTCTGTCACGTGACATTATTTTATTGGACAAACTAAATATGTATAACATTATTTTGTGACACTTAGTGGAAAAGTATAAATGAAGAGGCTACTGATGTAAACAATATACATCTTTAAGAAGTAAAATCAAAATTTTAAAACTCTAGGAAAAATAAAGATCACATCAATAAAATCTTTAAATTTCAAGTTTTTATTGAGTGTGAATTTTGACAAATACACATTCGCACTACATTTTCTTCTTATAACTTCTATGCTTGTAACATTTCAAGATGATATGAGGTCAATAAGTATCATGACAATAAAATCTTGTTTCTTGCAACAATGACCAATTCCTTTTGAGTCCGCAATTTCTATTTGTATATGTGATGGCATGAGCTTGAGTCATTGCATTTTTTTTTCCTAGTCTTATACCACTAGCCTTATCATAGTAAGTATGTGAGACACCCCACCCTCAGTCCACCAACTTTTTGTTGGAACAAACCCGTGTGAATTGGTGGGGTTGTGTTGGTGCCCCGTTATATTTCCCCATAAATTTAGTGTCTTACATGGAGTTGACATTTATTTTATTTAAATAGTAAAAATAATAAAATCCAAAATGAAAGAAATAAAAATATTTTATTGATTAGTAGTGGGTTAGAGTTGTTAGAGATTTAGTGTCCTAAGACAATAAAACATAAATAGTAATTTTTAAAATTATTTTAAGTTTAAAAATAGTACCTCGTTATTTTTTGTTTCAAATGTCATAAGAAAACCGATTTGCTTTGGATTGAAAAAGTGTCATGATACATGATATGATATGGGACATTAGATTTCAATTTTAGTGAAACACTATTATTTCTATGGCAAAATTTTCTATTTTTTCAAGAATGCATGATATTCATTGGCATAATATTGTCAAAATGATAATATAACACCGACAAAAATAAAAAGTTGACAAACATCATATTGGTGATTTTTTAAGCAAAAGACCTAACATTTCAAATAAAATATTGGATTCAATCCCATATCTATTGAAGTACAATTTTTCATTTTCTTTGCACCATTTGAGGAAGTTGAGTTTTCCTTCTCCTTCTCCGGACATGTAGAGATGTTATGGCCAACATGCTTACAAAACCCACAAGTTCTCTTTTGCTTTCCCAATTCTTTTCCACCTTTCATTCTATTTTGCTTTAGGCGACCTTTCGTCTCTAAGAGCGGAGGACAACGAACAAAACAATCTCCATCAATAGCATGATTAGCATTAGCATTAGCATCAACCATATTTTCCTTGTCCACTAAATTTTCATCACTCAACACTATCAATTCTTTTCCACTTAATGATGTTTCGTGACACCAATGTGGTGGAAGATACAAAGATGGAATTCGGTAACAATCTTTGTGAATGAATACACTAAGTATGTGACGACAAAGTATACTCCAAAATTCAAAATTCTTGCGACTACAACTAGTCATCTCACCGTCCCATAAGACCAAGTGTTTTTGACTAGTTTTTTCTTCATGATATTGCAACACAAATTCAATACCGTTTTCTTGAAGCACCGAATATTGTGTGGCTCTTCCAAACTCCTCTTGAAAATTTTTGAAAGCATAGGGTGTCAACACACTATGTGCTTGTTCTTCTATCGATGACAATGTTCTTAAAGAAGAATCTCTATATTTCTCCAACATTGTATCATGTGATTGTGTTTGCTCAATATCTTCAATGACAAGGTCAACCTAAAATTACAAATTTTAAATAATTTAAAGACACATAAAGACTACAAATATTAACAAATAAAAAAATAAATCAAATTCTACAATAAAAGAAAGCAACAATAAATAATGACTTACTTGTTCAATAAATTGCGTCAAGTTTATGTGAAAACTAACAAACCGTTTGATAAATGCATTTATACTTTTGGATCTTCCGGTTGTTGTCATTCCCCCAAAAAAATAGCCACGAAGGTAACATGGTACCCAAAAATGCTTGATTTGATATAAACCACTTACATGCTTGATGATGCTGAAAAATCACCAGTGAGCCACACAATTCCCACGTACTCGAATGTAAACCTACACAACAAAAAGAAGAAAAAACCTTGCGAAGAGCACTGGTGTGGTGCCGGCCGAATACCCTCCGAAGGTTAAGTCAGAAAGATTCTCACAACTCTAGATTGCTAGAGAAGGTAAATTATGCGTACCTCGATTTGTGAGGGTGTTGGGGTTTTTATAGTAGTAAAGAGTCGACCTTTCTTCCTTGGGGTAGAAGTCTTTTCCATATAGGAAACCCACATAGGCGCGGATTGAAGAATCCTTTCCTTATAGGACTCTTTTTTATAAAATCTTAGACTTGATGGACAAGGTTTTTCCTTGTAGGGAGAACTCCTTAATGATCACATCTAATAGAATCTTACTAGCGCTAGGGTTCCAACTATGGGCCTCACGACTCAACTGGCCCACATAAATTCGGCCCACAATATGTGGCCTATCAAGGCTCAGACCCGTCATGAAGATAGCCCGTCCTATATGCATGCAGGTTTTCCCCTCTTCAATGCTTAATTATTAGTAAGCATGTCATATTTTGCCATTACTTGAGACCATTGATGCTCAAATTCTTCACATGAGTCTAACTTATATAACTTGTAGAAATCCATGCACCAATTTGAATATTGACTACGAAGAATTGCGGTAAACCAACCACTAAATTTAGTAGTAATGTGCCATATACAAAAAGCATGTTTTGTGCATGGCAATGCTTTTGATATTGCCTCTATAATCCATGGATCTTGGTCTGTTAAAATTGCCATAAGTGACTTCTTCATTAGATTTGCAAAAGTCTATAAATCAAATACAAAGTTATTAGCACATGAAAAAATATAGTAGGATATATACTATTAAACTACTAATTAATCAAATAAAATCGAAAAATAATTGCACAACCCTACAAGATAATTAAGTAATTTACGTACTTTCATTAACCATTGAAATGCACTAGTTGTTTCATTTCAAAGAAGTGCACAACCAAAGGAAGTTGTCTTTCCATGATTATTGATACCAACAAAAATACCAAAAGGCATGTCATATGCATTTACTTTGTAAGTAGTATCAAAAACTACCACATCTCTATATTTTTGGTACCAATCAAAACAAGGAGTAGGCGCCCAAAAAATCTGCTCCAACCTACTCTCTTCATCAGTTGTATATGCATATTGAAATTTAGAATTCTTTTCCTTAGCAACTTTGCACAATTGTAAAAGACCCATAGCATCATTCATTGCATGCATCCTTCTCATTTTCACATAAAGGTTATGGATATCTCTTTTAAAAAATGGAAGATCTCCATACTTCACACCTTTCTTAAGCTCCATAACACGTATTATTTACCTAACTGAAAGTCCACCATTTTTCAATAAGAGAATGCGATCTTTATCTTCTTTAGTGATAACTCGATTGGCCAGAAGAAATCTCACTTCCGAAGGGGACAATTATTTGTGATCTATAACAAACTTAGTGACATGCCATTCTCGTGGAAAAATGTCAAATGACTTTCGCAATGTGATTCTTAGATGAGCTTTGCATCCACATCTTGTAGATATCCTATTTCACTGCTCCTTAGATGAATCCACTCTTTTTAATTGTTGTCTACCTTCTCAGTGACAAAAGAAATCACGTCTTACATTTTCTCCATTTTTTGTGACAAAACGACCTTTTCGAATTGTAAAACCATATCGATTTGCATAATTTTTATAGAAAATGAAAGCCTCTTCTTCACTAAGAAAACATTGACCAACAAAAGGTTCAAACTCATTTTCTATTGAATTAATATCTTCATTTTCTTCAATAACTCCTATTTCTTCCATTGGATATTCATTCCAAACCACTAATTCCTCCCCACAAATGTCATTATTTTCTCCATCATTTGAAAGCTCATTTAAGTCAATACAATTCCTTGAAACACTTTGATAAATCTCACTTGCAATTACAATATCATTCATTTGTTCTATGTCGTAACAAGGATAAAAAATAAAAATAAAAATAAAAAATCAACATCATATTCAATTATAAATGAAATATAAACTATAAATAAAATAAAATAGAATAAAATAGTATACCTTCTTGAGGTAATTCATTTAAGTCAAAACAACTCATTGGAACTAATTGATGAATCTCACTTGCAACAAAATTCTCATCCATTGATTCAACAATAATTTAACAAAAATGATAAATAAATATTATCATCATATTTCAATATATTTGAAAAATAAATTAAGAACAAAAGAAATATATGTACCTTATTTATAATTTCTTGAACACTATATTCTTGTAGACATTCTTTAATCATTCATTGAACTCTTCTCAACAAAATTCTCATCCATTGAGTCTACAATAATTTAACAAAAATGATAAATAAATATTAACATCATATTTCAATATATTTGAAAAATAAATTAAGAACAAAAGAAATATATGTACCTTATTTATAATTTCTTGAATACTATGTTTTTGTAGACATTCTTTGATCATTTATTGAACTCTTCTTTCTTTCTTGTCTTTTTGTTGAACATTGAACTCTTCTTTTAGTTTTTTCTATGATATTGGTAAAGTGGAGGAGATGAAAAAGTAAATATTAGTAAAGTAAGTATTGATGGGAGATGAAATAGAAAATGAAGAGAAAGAAGTATTGGTAAAGTAAGTTGCAAAAAGAGCATATTTTTCTTGTTAAAAAAATTGAGGTTAAATCCGGCTTGTTAAAAAAATTTGAGGCCATATTTGTCATTTTGTTTTGTTAGATCAAAAAAATACTCCTTGTACAGCTTATTTCAAATTCCTATACAAAAGGCTACCACTATCATTAGCTTAACCGTAACAAAAGCCATTTTGTAATACATATAGTGCCTTGTCAAAAAACAAAAAAGTTTTATGTGCATGCATTGGAAATTGTACATTGACTGGACACCATCACCTCCAGCATATTAAATCTTCATATTACAATACAAAACAGCAAATGATGAGGTTGCAAATGACCATAGAGTAGTAAACGTGGCTGAACATGATTAAAAGTATAATTAAGAATTTAATTTTATTAAAATAAACTAGTTAAAGGCCCATGCGTTGCACGGTTTTATCATAAACTTATAGAATATACATTTTATTTGATAAACAATAATCTCCCAAATAATTATTATAATAAAAAAAAGGCAAAAAAAAATTGGTATAATAATTATCAAATATAAAATGATAACACCTAATAAAATTATTATTTTGTAACCTACCAATTGTGCTCTAATGAGACTTTTGTATCTTTGGAAGATTGTTGAATACTTCTTTGTATACTATATCCTTGTTCTTGTTTGTCATTGTTCTTTATTATAAAATTTTACGATTGATAAAAAATCATGTCAAACCATATTTAATGATTGATAAAAAAATAAAAATAAAAACTAAATGGATAGATTGACTTCTTTTGTAGACCAAAGTGTACAACTCTAATAGTTAGCCAAAGCTATTTCAATCAAGAAAAAAAAAATCAAATTGTTATGAACAATTTATAATCAAATTTATATCAAAACATGCTTAATTGTAAGATAAAAATAAGATTTTTCTCTAAATCAAAATTGAGAGAATGAAAGAAACATATCACCATTAGAACCCATGTCATAAAACAAAAAATAATTTAAAAAATCATACCGAAGCATATTTAATGATTAATTCTCAAACCATAATCATATAAATTGTATAAATCATAAGCAAATTAGGTTAAACGAAAAACAAAAAAAAAATACACAAAACCTATTCAATTTAATAAAAAAAATTAGAGCAAACAAATACATACCTGAAAGGTTGTAGGTAGATGAAGAAAAGTATAAAGAAAAAGAACCCTAAAGTACGTATTCATTATAAATTATTTAGTATATATACACTCCACATTGAAGAAATTGATATGAATAAAAAATCTAATGTTAGTCTAATTTGTGGGAGTGTAAAGCTAAACTCTAAATCTTAAAAAAAGTGGCAAGAGGAAATTCAAAGAATTTAGTGTTTTATTAAAATACTAAGATTAGTTGCTTTTTTTTTTTTTCATGTACTACCTTGCTGATTTTTTAAAGTGTACAGTGTTGCTTTTTTTTTTATTTTTTATTTTTTACATGTAGTAATATAATTTAAATTAAAAAATAAGGATAAGTTGAAGATTTTGGATTGTAATCAAATTGATATTATTTATCAACTTATAAATCATAATAAGAAAATGATTAGATGAAGAATTTGGATTGTAATCAAATTATCAATTTAGAAATTATAGGAGAAGAAGATAAGAACAAAAAAAATATGTCTATTTAAAAAAAAAAAATCTAACAAAATTTCTGCAATTTGATGGAGAGTGAGAGAATTTTCAATTGTGTGGAAATTAGATATATTTCTAATCATTTTAGGAATTATAAGAGGGGAAGAATTAACATAGGATGTATATTTATCCAAAATCTTCATCTAATACTTTATTTTTACGTGTACTATATTGTTTTTTTTTTTTTTTTTTGGTTACATGTGATAATATAATTTAAATTAAAAAAAAAAAAAGAATAGATAAAGAGTCTATTGATTTTAGACTTTGTTGATAATATTTTAGATAAACACAACTACTATAGTTATAAATCAAATACTACTTTCTTTCATTACTTGATTTGTCATATTTATCCAAAAAATATGTATATATTTATTCTTAAAATCTAAAAATTTATTAAAATTTTTGCAATTTGATAAAGCCACTTGGCACAATCACGACATCTAAACCAAACTTTTATTATATATAATATGATATGATATCTGCACTCAAAAAAAAAAAAAAATTCCTAGGTCTTTTCGCAAACACTAATCATTCATGTTATAGACAGTACAGAAACAATGGTACCCAGCAGTACGTAACTCTGAATGATGGAATAACCATGATAATGCAGAGGACGCTGGCTTTAATAATCCAGAGACTCCATGTCAATATGTCTTTAACATAATCATGAATGACAAGATTGGCGATGTTGCAAAGAATATTAATATTATAAAGGACAATTGTATACATGAATCTCTATGATGGTTGATGGAATAACCATGATATATATGTAGTGATGGCTGTAAACCAGAGTACAAGATTCCATGCCGTTTACATAATCATAAATGACATAATTGACAATAATGCAAAGCTCAGTATAAGGAACATTATGTCCCCCAATATCAACCACAGTACGATAGGTTTTTCATCATTTCAAATTTTTAGAGTAAAAAAAGGTATAAGGATTTTAGGCTTTGATATTTTTGAAGGACTAAAATGGAACCCTGAAAGAGGTTTAATTCTCATGTTTTATATGAATTGAAAAGTTCATATGGGAATTAAAATTCTTGAAAAGTTCATGCGTATTATAATTCTTAGAAACTTTTGTTTAACAATCAATTAACCATTTTTATTTCAAGTTTATGTGAGATTCAGATTTAGGGCAATTACTTCTTAGAGCATTCACATCCGATAATTCCATCCTATTATATTTTACTATCTCAAAAAACTATTTTATCAATTATATCATTCCATTTTACAATACTTCCAACATCCCAATTTTTATTTTATAATATAACATATTAAAATAATATAAATTATACAATAAAATAATAAACAAATTATCTATCACTCCTCTCTCTCTCTCATTTCTGTCCCTGCGTCTATGTCTCTCTCTCAACAACCCAATCACTACCACACCATCACCATGCCCACCACGCCACCATTACCCACTACCCACCAGAATCCCACCAGAACCAAAAATCCAAATTATAAAATAAAAAATAAAAAATAAAAAATAAAATAAAAAAGCAAATACCCACCAAACCTATTAAAAAAAAAAACCAAACAACCCAATCACCACCACCATGCTTTCACCATGCCCACCATGCCACCACTACCCACCAAAATTCCACTGGAACAAAAACCCATATTAAAAAAAATAAAAAAAAACCCAGATCAACCCCGATCAAAACCCAAACAGTTGTTGAGCAAAACCTCGACCAATAATCCCACCGAAAAACACACACACAGTTGTTGAGCAAAACCCAAATCAACCCCGATCAAAACACCACACAAAAAACCCAAATATTAAAAAAACACACTTGTTGAGCAAAACCCAGATCAACGCCGATCAAAACACACAAATCATAACACACATCGCATCGCCGCCGCCACTAGATCTACATTTCCTCCATCGCACCACAACATACAAAACCCAGCCCATCTTCATCGAGCTTAAGCAACCCATCATCAGCAAGAATCACAACCCATCATCAGCAAGCTTGAGCAACCCATGCCGCCGCCAAACCCACGCCAGAATATACCCACCGTGACAGAGAGATGTGATGAGAGAGAGAGAGAGGTTGTTGTGGAGAAGGAGAGATGAGATGAAAAACACAGAAAATAAAGAGAGAGAAAAAGTCAGATTCATTTATGGGTGAATAAAAAACTATTATTTAGTTTTACAATTTTGCTACAGTGCCATCCTACATTTAGGATGGCACTGTGGCACAATTGCAAAAAAAATTGCAATTCTGGCATTTTACAAGTTTGGTTGCCAAGACCTTTTTGTGTCTTGATTGTACTTTTCCCCTGCATTTTCCATTTGCAATTGCCAATGGGAATGCTCTTATCATCCTAAAAAAAAAAAAAAATTTATCTTTTCACTTTTTAACTTTGTATCCTTTTTGTATTCAATATTTGAGATTGAAATTTAACTTTTTAACTTTTAATTTCAATCCTTTAAAATTACTTCACTCAACGCAATATTCTATATAAGTAGTGTACCGAATCCATTCCAACATACACACTGTTGATGGAAATGCTTTCTTAATCAACCAAATTCAAATCAATTTTTCTTTTTGGAAAGTAAAGTTTGTTTCAACTAAGGGTGTCCAGACTCGACCGAAGCCTGGAAAACCGACCAACCTGCTCAATGTCGACCCAATTTCAGCCCGAACCGAAGCTCCAATTAGTCAGCAACGGGTTTTCGATTCCAAGAACCGACAACGGCGAGTCAAGTGGCAGGTTACTTCTCCAAAACCCGAGCAACCTAAACCCGACCAAGTATAAAAACTGAACAAAATCCAGAAAAATCAAGCCAGATTCAATGAGATCTTGACCAGATCTTGTGGGATTTATCCAAATCTGGCCAAATCTCAGCAATTTTTAACGAAATTTGCAGAATCTGGCAAAAAAAAAATGCAGAATACAGCGACGTATTGCAAGTTTCGACGACATTTTGCAAATTCCAGCGACTTTTTTGTAGATCTCGACGACGTTTTTTCCAAATCCCGACGATTAAACGAAACGACCAACATTTACCCTCACTCGAAACTGACTCGATCAATTGATGCCGACAGTCGCTTTTAGGTTCCTTCGCCCTCCGCCTGATGTCGATAGGTCTAGTCTGAATTGGGTCCAAAACCAACCCGGCCTGATCCGTGGACAGGCCTAGTTTCAACCATATATCTACACAGGAAAAACTCAACCATAAGCCTATAAATAAGTTATAAGCTTTTTTTTTTTTTTTTTTTTTGACAAACAAATAAGTTATAATTTAGTCAATGTTTGTAGCTCAAACGAGTAAATAATGAAAGAAACAATAAATTTTAATGGCTCGGAGGCACATTAAATTTTAAGACTCACTGGCAGAGCCTCAATTGCACCATCTGCAAGCTCAATCACCACAATTAGAGAACGCCATTGCTGCAAGCTCTTTCTTTCTCCCTCTCCCAGTAGTTTTTCACTACGTTATTTTTTATTTGGGTTTCAACTTTTCAAATCTATTTTGTTTTTGTGGTTTAGAATAGATGGTAGGGCCTGATTTGGAAAAGTTATGTCATTATTGAGATTGGTGAACAGCCATAGTAGTGGGGTGATTGTAATTTGACTAAAATTATTTTATGAGTGTTCTTTGGTTTTAGAGTTGTGTCCTATTTGGTAATTTAAACTCAAACAATAATTTTAGACAAATATAGATCAAATGCTTAGTTGACAAAAAAAAAAAAAAATTTCTTCTCAATATTTTCATAAGTTTTACCAAATGCTTATCTAGGGTTTTAAAAATTGTGTTTTCAAAATGTACATTTTAAAAATGCTAATTTTTTTAAAAATACACTTTTTAAAATAGTTTATCCAAACAAGACTCTTAATACGGGTATCCTAATAGCGGTAGGATTTCTTTTCCTATTTCACCTCTAAGCAATTCAGTTTTTTCATCGATAATATCTTAAATGTGGGAGTATCCAAGCTGTTACCTGATCTCAAATGTGAAAGTATCCGAGCAGTGGGTCACAAACAAAGCAAGACTTTATATCTAGTGTTAAATACTGTAAATGAACTTAATTAAAAACATGGAGACAAACCACCACACTACCACAGAGTACAAACCACTAGATCGAACATCCTTATTTGTTTTTACATATGTCCAATTAAGAACCTGTTTATGCCAGCAACACTTCAATCTTATTTTATTTATTTACATCTCTAACATTGCCAACAAACACTTCAATAGCCATAGAGTTTGGCCGGGAGGCATGGGGTAAGAAGAACCTCCAATGGAGTTGCTTTTGGAATTGTTAAACCAGGGCTTTCAGTCATGTCAACAGGCTGATCCAATGGGGTTGCAAATTCAAAGGCATGAAGTAGACGAGCAAGTGTCAAGTGAAGGACTTGGATGGCAAATGACACACCAGGGCATGATCTTCTGCCAGACCCAAAAGGAATAAGCTCAAAGTTTTGACCTCTAACATCAACATTCACATGGGTTGTGAGAAATCTCTCTGGTTGAAAACTAGACGGATTGGTCCATACCCTGGGGTCTCTTTGAATCTTCCATACATTCACTACCAAGCGAGTGCCAGCTTTAACATTATAGCCAGCAACGTTACAATCTTCCAATGCCTCACGCGGTCCTAAGAGTGGACCAGCTGGGTATAAACGAAGAGTTTCCTTGATAATTGCTTGAAGATAAACAAGGTTTTTTATGTCCGATTCTTCAACTTGTCTATACATTCCAACATGATGCTCTAATTCTTCTTGTGCCTTCTTCAACACATTTCGATTGTTTAGAAGTAATGAGATGGCCCATGTCAGCGTCCCTGCTGTAGTGTCACTGCCACCAAGGATAACTGCCTGCATAAAATCTTTATAAAAATGCTAACTATGATACATTTTTACATAGGCGAGTTCATATTTTTTATGCACTAATTACAATGGATCGACTACATTAACATGCATGGTCATATACTGAAAATTCTGAACACAAGTCAAACCTTCAAACAATTGGATTACAAATTCATGAGTCATATGGTTAGTTAAAGTAATGAAATTACACATTAAATAATAATGACAAAAGTTAAATAAAAATATGGCCAAAGTAAATAGTTAATATCCAACATACCAGGCAAGTAGACTTGATGCTAGTGTCTGCATCATATCGAAAATTTGAGAGTTGACCTTCTTCCTGAAGTGACAACATGACATCAATGAAATCTTGCTCACCGTTGGCCTTAACCTCACCAGAAACTCTCCTTTGACGATGCTCCTCCAGCCAACCTCCCAATATAGAATCCAACTCCTTAGCAGTCTTCTTCATTGCCTTTTCATGCCCCTGAAAATCCAACCACCCCAGAAATGGAAGTGCGTCCGAAACCACAAAAATGCCAATCAGATGAAAGAACTGATTGATTGCTTTTTGACATCTCCTTGCCTCGCCACTGTCAGAGGCAGCTGAGGAACCAAAATAACGTTTCCCCGCAACCATTCTGACTACCACATTCAGTGTCAACTCTTCTAACCAGTGTTTAAGATCAACAAGCAAAGGACAAGAGCCATTTTGAACCCATAAACTGTGCAGCTCCTTTATCCCAATCTCAACTTCAGAGAACCTAACATGCTTGAGCATCTCAAGCCGACGATTTGAGAGAAGTTCAAGTGTTGCAATCTTTCGCATCTCACGCCAGAAGGAGCTGTAGGGTGCAAATCCAAACACGGCATAGTTGTACCCCATGTGCTTTGCAGCTACTGTAGTTGGACGTGAAGCTAGTGCCTTGTCATTGATGGTGAAGCAGTCCTTTGCTACTTCCCAGCTACTCACAACAAAAGCTCGGCGACTACCTAGGCGAATATTGAATGCTGAGCCATATTTATCAGCCATTGCTCCTAGTGTTCGGTAGAGAAGCTGATCACCACCACCAAGAAGGTGAAGGTGGCCAATTATAGGCCATGCACCAGCTGGTTCAGGAGTCTCTTTGCTGTTGCTGCATTTCTTTGTCTTTTCAAGCAATGAATAGAGAAAGACTAAAGAAACTAACACAGCAACAACGGTAAATTGTAGATATGCATCCATGGTTCAACAGGAAGATAGACATCCAATATGCATGGATATGAATACCCAGTCAAGTTATATATAAGTCCACTCCAACAACAATTTGACTAAATTCGGCAAGACTCATGAGTCATTCCAAAGTCTTATAAAAATTTCAGGCAAGAGGCATGCCTATCTTTTATTTATCTATAGATTTAGCCCTCAATTATAGGCTATTTATAAATAAAAAGATATCAATTTGTTTACCGAATTAAGCAGCCAGATCCATGCGGTGGAATATAGTGTCTATTCTTTTTATATAACCAATTATTAAACATATATAGTGTCAAGATTGTTATTTATTTATTTATTTTAGATGAAAAGTGTCAAGATTGTTGAATGAAGCAAACTGCATTGCCACAAAATCGGTTTTTATTGAATGCCTGAATAATTTTATATATCTTATTAGGGTTTTAGACCCCAATTGAGTCCAATTTTATCAAATCTTAGCCAATTAATTATTGTGATTAATTATGCAATAAATCTGAATTAAACAAATGTGGGGCCAGTAGCCCAAAAAATTGATGGAGCTTATAATAGGTGGGCTTGCAGCCCAACGACCCAATCCGAGAACACTCATTCGTCCGAGGACACTCATTCGTCCGAGGACGCTCCTCTATCCGAGGATAAGATTCGTTCTTCAAATCAGCCTGCGATGTTGGTGTAACTATTTAAACTGTCAAGGAGCTTTGTGGAGTTACGTGCAAACCGAACTAACGAATACTGATCAAAGGAGGAACCGGAAAGGATAACAAATATCTCCTAAAAGCTGCTGCCCCTGCATTAAATGCTTCCCACCTAATTCTCTGGCTGCATTAATGTGAAGGTGATACCTGAACAGTAATTAAGCAGCTTTATAACCACTAAGCGGAGGATCCGGGAAAGCCGGATGGGACAGAAGGAAATCCTCAAAAAGGAGCATGCACGTGTACGGTGAAAGAGGAGGGAGCAGTTAGTATATAAATCGAAATGAGAATACAGAGAAAAGGGGGTTTTTTTGTTTTTGGAACAAAAAGAAGAACTTTTTCTGTTGCGCCAGAACTACGTCTTTTTCTATTTACCGGAGCTAGCTCTTATATCCACTCTCTACAAATTCATATTGGGAAGGGTCCATTACAAATTGAGCCCTTACAATTGGCGCCGTCTGTGGGAAGAGCTTGATCCAACCGTAAGAAAAGACAAGTGCAACAACTAATGGCAGAAGGAGCACCAAGGCAGGAGGGCACTAGCCCACACCAAGCAGAGTCCAGGGGACCTCAACAGGGTACCCCGTTCGTCCGCGAACGAAGGGGAGAACGCGAGAAAAGCGTGCAAGCGACCCACACGGAGAAGAGTCAGTCTCGAGGAAAGAGCCATGCCTCCCACACGAAGGACAATAGGGACATGCAACGTGAGATTAATACGCTAAAAAGGGAACTACGTTACGAACGACGAAAGAAAACGACTCATGACTCGAAGCAACCCTCTGATGAGTCAGACGATACAAGCTATAGACGACGGTCCAGAACTCCGCCCAGTGAGCTTTTTTCCCGTGATAAAGACCATTACAGTCGGCGGACGTATAAGAGTCCACCTCGAAGGGGCTTGGGGAACGAAGCTTTGAACAAAGCACTGAGTCAAGTTTCCCGGTCACCGTTCACGCGACGCATAGAAGACACGAGCCTTCCTCGGAGGTTCAATCAACCCACGTTCACCATTTATAATAGTCGAACAGACCCGGTGGAACATGTTAGCCATTATAATCAGAGAATGGCCATTCACTACGAGGCCTTGATGTGTAAGGTTTTCCCTTCCAGCCTGGGACCAATAGCAATGAGGTGGTTCAACGGTTTGGGAGAGAATACCATTGATTCCTTCGAAGGGCTCATTCAAGCTTTTGGAGCTCGTTTTATTACTTGTAGAAGAGTTGTCCAGCCGCTAGGGTCGTTATTATCCATGTCTAAGCGAGAAGGGGAAACACTGAAAGCATATTCTGACAGATATTGGGAGATGTATAACGAGGTAGACGGAGCTAACGACAGTGTAGCCATTAATACCTTCAAGGAAGGTCTCCCAACCGATCATGATCTGAGGGGTTCCCTAACCGGTAAACCCGTCACCAACATGCGACAGCTTATGGACAGGATTGACAAATATACCAGGATAGAGGAAGATCGGATACGAAGTGGAGGAAAGTCCAAGGCGATCCCTCAGGACAGGAGGGAATTCAGGTCAGATCGGTATAGCAACAATCGACCTCGGAGAGACTTTATGGGGCCGTCAGGTTCTGCTAACTCCCCAGCAGTCAACGTTGTGTTCCGAGAACCGGTACAGCGAGTTCTAGAGAAGATACAAGACGAGCCTTTCTTCAGATTGCCCAGCAGAATGGCAGGGGACCCTGCGAAGCACAACCAAAACCTCTACTGTCAGTATCATAGAGACCACGGGCATACTACCGAGGATTGCAGAAATCTGTGGGACCATTTGGAAGAGCTGGTCCGAGAAGGGAGGCTGACCAACCTTCTACATCATTCCAGTACCCGAGGAAGCCAGACAGGTCCGACATTGAGAGGAAATGCCTCTTCAGGAGCTCCCCTGGACACCATAAATGTTATATTTGCTGCTCCTGGAAGAACAGGATCTGGTCCCTCCAGAATACTGTCCGTATCTCATTGTTCGGAAAGGGGCTCGAACACAGCGCCGAAGAAAGCGAAACTGAACGGTTCATTGGTGCTCGGCTTTTCAGAGGAGGATAAAAGGGGAACCATACAGCTGCATGATGACGCTTTGGTGGTTACGATGAGGATTGGAGGGTATGACGTAAAGAGGGTGATGATTGATGATGGGAGCGCAGCTGAGGTGATGTATCCCGACCTGTACAGAGGGTTGAATTTGGCGCCCCAAGACCTTACGGCCTATAGTTCCCCGTTGGTAAGTTTCGAGGGCAGAACGGTCATTCCGTTGGGTATGATCAGACTACCTGTACAGACAGGTCTTGATGTGGTTGAGGTGGATTTCATTGTGGTGGACGTTTTTTCTCCCTATACGGCGATTTTGGGAAAGCCTTGGTTGCATACTCTATGGGCTGTTTCCTCCACTGTTCATCAGAAGGTGAAATACCCGTCAGGTGGTCAAGTGTTGGAAATATTAGAAAATCAGGCCATGGCAAGACAATGCATGGTGGCAGCCATTCAGCACAAGCCAGAGATGAGTTCATCGGTCAGGGCCGAAGACAAGTTATAGCAATTAAAGAATCCAGGAACCCTCTCTAGCAACACCGACGAGGAAGCTGAGTGCGAGGGATTGGAGCGAGTGACTGTTGGTGATGATCCCGATAGGTACTTCCAGGTTGGAGCGTTACTACCTTCGCCAGAAAAAAAGCAATTGGTTGAGATCCTAAGAAGGAACGTAGATGTGTTTGCATGGAACGCCTACGAAGCCCCAGGGGTTGATCCAGATTTCATCTGTCATCATTTGAATGTCAATCCTTCAGCTGTTCCGAAGAAACAGCCGCCTCGGCGTCCTTCCAAATTACATGTCGAGGCTATTAAGGACGAGGTGGACAAGCTCAAGCAGGCAGGAGCTATCAAAGAGGTGTTTTACCCTCAATGGTTGGCGAACACCGTTGTAGTAAAAAAGAAGAATGGAAAATGGCGGGTGTGCGTAGATTTTACGGATCTCAATAGAGCCTGTCCTAAGGATCCCTTCCCTATGCCTCGTATAGATCAGCTAGTTGATGCAACGGTAGGACATCCACGGATGAGCTTCCTAGTTGCCTTTCAGGGCTATCACCAGATCCCATTGGCATTGGGCGATCAAGAGAAGACAGCATTCCTTACTCCCAGTGGAAATTACCACTATAAGGTAATGCCCTTTGGCTTGAAGAATGCGGGGTCAACGTACCAGCGGATGATGACGAAGATGTTTGAGCCGCAGTTGGGCAACAACATAGAGGTTTATATTGACGACATGGTAGTAAAGAGCAAAGTAGTGTCCGAACACGTGACGAACCTTATCAGCACGTTTGAAATTTTGAGGAAGCATAAGTTACGATTGAACGCCTCCAAGTGCTCTTTTGGGGTTTGCTCGGGGAATTTTTTGGGATACATGGTAACCCACCGGGGGATCGAAGTGAACCCTGACCAGATTAAAGCTATAAACAGTTTACAACCACCTAGAAATCCCAAGGAAATCCAGAGGCTGACTGGAATGACTGCCGCACTGAACAGATTTATATCCAGGTCAGCGGATAGATGCAAACCCTTCTTCCTCCTCCTTCACAAATGAAAAGGGTTTGAATGGACTGAGGAGTGCGCTTTAGCATTTCAGCAGCTCAAGGAATATCTATCTCGGCCACCCATTATGTCAAGTCCTGGTGTGGACGAAGTTCTCTTTGCCTACCTGGCGATAGCCACCTACGCTATCAGTTTTGTGTTGATACGATTGGACAATGGCGTGCAGCGGCCAGTATACTACGTGAGTAAATCACTCCATAAGGCGGAGATACGGTATCTGCCATTGGAGAAAGCCATTTTGGCAATAGTGCATGCTACAAGAAAACTTCCCCATTACTTTCAGGCACACACCGTGGTTGTTCTGACCCAATACCCACTTAGAGTTGTACTTCGGAGCGCAGATTACACTGGCAGGGTTGCCAAATGGGGCACAATACTTGGGGCTTTTGATATAAATTATATGCCTCGCACTTCCGTGAAGGGTCAAGTTCTCGCTGATTTAGTGGCCGAATTTGCTGAAGGTACTGAAGAAATAGTTGCAAGCCCGCACGGCGCAAATGAAAAATCGGTCGGCCTTATATCTACTCGGCCTCTCAATCCCTGGAAGGTGTACGTGGATGGAGTAGCAAATCAGAGGGGATCGGGAGTGGGGCTGGTCCTAGTATCCCCTGAGATGGCTATTATCAAGAAGTCTTTAAGGTTAGGATTCTCGACCATCAACAATGAAGCGGAATATGAAGCTGTGATAGCAGGAATAGCGACGGTGAAGAAGCTCGGTGGAAAGATAGTGGAGATGTACTCCGATTCAAGCCTGGTCGTGGGCCAAGTCAGAGGAGAGCTAGAAGCTCAAGATATTAGAATGCAGAGTTACTTGAGCCGAGTTAGGTGTATGCAAACGGACTTTGAATCTTTCGAATTGTCCCACGTCCCTAGAGGTGGAAACGCGCATGCGGACTCTTTGGCTACCCTCGCTACGTCCTCGACAAAGAACTTACCTCAAATCGTCATAGTTGAAGACTTGAGCTCACCCACTCCAATTACGGAAAGCTCTATTCAAGTCAACCAGATCAGCTCAGCACCTAGTTGGATGGATGCTATAACGGCGTACCTCGAGAAGAATATATTACCCGAAGACAAGTTAGAAGCAGACAAGATAAGAAGAAAAACTCCTCAGTTCTGGCTGTCCGAGGACAAGAAATTGTATAAGCGCTCTTTCTCTGGACCTTATCTGCTTTGCGTGCACCCCGAAGCATCAAAGGCACTTCTAGAAGAGCTACACGAGGGGATTTGCGGGAGTCATACAGGAGGAAGGTCTTTGTCTCACCGGGCAATCACCCAAGGATATTGGTGGCCAGGCATGCAAAAGGAAGCGCAGGAATACATTAAAAAATGTGATCAATGTCAAAGGTTTGCTCCGAACATTCATCAACCTAGGGGAGTCCTTAACCCTCTTTCTAGTCCTTGGCCTTTCGCGCAGTGGGGCTTAGATATTGTTGGCCCTTTCCCTAAGGCAATTGGGAATAAGAAGTACCTACTAGTTGACACGGACTATTTCACGAAATGGGTCGAAGCGGAGCCCCTGGCGAATATCAGAGATGTGGATGTCAAGAAGTTTGTGTGGAAAAACATCATCACCCGATTTGGGGTCCCTCAGGCTCTTATCTCTGACAATGGTCTCCAATTTGATAGCAAGGCTTTCAGGGAGTACTGCTCTGACATGGGAATAAAGAACAGATATTCCACTCCAGCTTATCCACAGGGAAATGGACAAGCTGAGGCTGTCAACAAGGTCATTGTAAGTGGGCTCAAGAAAAGGCTAGACGACGCGAAAGGAAGATGGGTGGAAGAGCTGCCGCATGTATTGTGGACTTACCGGACAACCCCATGACGATCAACAGGAGAAACCCCATTCTCAATGACGTATAGGGCGGAAGCCGTGATTCCAATAGAAACGGGTTTTCCCACGTTAAGGACCAGTACTTTCACTTCCGAGGGCAATGATGAGCTTCTGGAAAAGAGTTTAGATCTGATAGACGAGCGACGGGAAAGGGCGATAGTTCAGTTGGCCTATTACCAACATAAGCTGAAGCAAGGCTACAATGCGAATGTAAGGCTAAGGCCACTAGCACCTGGGGACCTAGTGTTGAGAAGAGTCTTGGGGAATACAAAAAACCCAGCTTGGGGAAAGTTAGGGCCCAATTGGGAGGGACCATATCGTATCACTTCTGTAGCAGGAATAGGGGCTTACTATTTAGAAGACCTAGACGAGAAAACTGTACTTCATCATTGGAATGTAAGCAACCTAAAAAGGTATTACTATTAGCATAAGCAATTCTGTCATATATTTCTCTTTTAACTTAATTGAAATTCTATTACCTGTATTTTCTAAGTCTATCGGAGTATTAAAGAACCAAGGCATTGCATGGTCCTCGGACTCAAGCTTATGGTGAAACCAGATACTTCAGATGAGAAAACTAGGTACTGGACAGAATCAAGACATTGTATGGTCCTCGGACTCAAGCCTATGGTGAAACCAGATACTTCAGATGAGAAAACTAGGTACTGGACAGAATCAAGGCATTGCATGGTCCTCGGACTCAAGCCTATGGTGAAACCAGATACTTCAGATGAGAAAACTAGGTACTGGACAGAACCAAGGCATTGCATGGTCCTCGGACTCAAGCCTATGGTGAAACCAGATACTTCAGATGAGAAAACTAGGTGTTAAGCAGAAACTAAGTAACGTCAGGCCCTCAGGCCACCTCTTAGTGGAAATTAATACAATTGCGATAACTACTGGAGCATTAAATGGAAGCCAAGTCATGCAAGGCCCTCAGGCCGCAACTTGGTAAAAATCAATACACTTTCTTCTACTAAAACGTTAAGCAGAACGTGAATCATAAAAATTAATGCACACAATGAAAGTTGGCGCCTCTTAAATCAGGTCTATACGATCATCTTTATATATCAAGATAAATCCCATGAGCATCACTTAAAGCATGTTTAGGGTGTTCAACACATCAGCGGACTAATTATTTGGAATGCTATCTCCAATTCGGCCCGATATTTCTTATAATGTTTGATTCCGCTTTTCTAGAGTCCGAGATCATCTGAAAGTATGAGAATATTCGCGCAGGAAATTATACGAGAAATAAGTAAACCCATGATATCATATATAGGTCTGAGAAAAGAACCATGAGTTACAATAAAAAATATACACATCAAAAAAAATTTTTTATCAACTATTTGTTTAACTTTATTGGTATTTTGGGTGGTGGGACTTTTGCCGTTTCTTGAGGAGGAACGTCCTTCTCCTTCTCCTTTGAGACCTCCCCAGCGGGCAAAATGGTAGGAGCTAAATCCTTTTTAAAGCTTTGAGAAGTTTGCCCATCCTTGGGATCCTCTGCAACTTTGGCCGAGGAGGTCCCTTTTCCCGCTTCGGGCACTTCAGGCTATTTCTGCTGATCGGTTTGGAGAGGATTCTGACCCTGAGCCCCTTCTGATGGGCCAACCGCAGTAGAGGAAACCTCCTGTTACTGAGGAGAAGAGCTTGAGGCTCGTATGGCTGAAGGAAAGAAAGTGTTCTCTGGCCTTCTCAGTTCTGATGAAAGCTCGACCCCAGCACGGTTGAGAGCTTCCTCCCAAGTTTGCGCACAGTACTTTCGGCACACAATTGGGACCTCAGTCCTGAACCTGCCCTCGGTCTCAGCTACGCCTTCGTCATACCCTCGTTGCTCAGCCTCATCTCTCGCCTTCTCAGCCTCGGCTTTTGTTTTTTCTACCTCATCTCTCTCTTTCTCAGCCCGACCTCTAAGCCTTTGAGCTTCTTCCAGTTATTTCATCAGCTTCGATATTCCCTCCTTGGAAGCTGTCAGTTGGCTATTGATGTCCTGGAATTTTTTCCTTTGATCTTCAGTTTGCTTTTGAAAGGTGATCAGGGCTGAATCGGCACTCTTACGAGCAAGTTCTTCTTCTGCCAACTTTTTCCTCAAGTCCTCTACATTTTTCTCACTATTGGTAAGCGCCTTGGAAGCTTCACTCCTTAATTCCCTCTCCTTGTCCCATTGGAGATATAAGCTGCTGGTCATTTCCTCTAGCCTGAAAGTGGTTTGAACAGCCTGTAAAAAAGGGGGAAAAACGAAAGAAAGAAAGGTAGTCAGAAATAAAGTGAACCAAAAAGAACGGAAGGAACTGTAAGAATGCTATACCATGCCTAGGTGCCTTTTTATGTTCATGAAGATTTCATTCTTCTTCATCTTCTTAAGCTCGGCCATATCCCGAGGGAGAAGGAGGGTTTCTTCTAAAGCGGAGGCAACATGGCATCCAATCCCCCCATTGTAATCTCTGATGGATGCATCTGCCCTCAAGGGTTCGCCACCGAGCATAGGTGCGGGAAGCCATGCTTCAGGCTCCGAGGGCTGGACGGTTTGTTTGGCACCCGCTCTAGAGCTCCCACGAGTTGTCTTCTGCTGTTTTGAAGGTCGCTGACCTTGACTCTCCTGGGCTAGATGAGGTTCCCCAATCTCCACCACATCCTTGCCTTTTTGCTCTCTTTTCCTTTTAGGATCGGCGGATTCAACCCCTTGAAGCTGGGCAGATTTAGGAGAAGGTAAAGGAGGGAGACTGGTCTGAGGAGACCTCTCGGGAACCTCTCTCCCAGATTTGCCTTCAATAACATCAAGCAAACTTCTTTGGCTTTTTCTTTGAATTCCCATGTCGACGGGAGTCGCTTCGGGAGACTGGAGTTGATTAAACACCTCAAATTCGTCAGCAGAATCCGAGGCCTCCTCGTCTATTCTTTCGTGTTCTTCTTCTTCCTCTTCCTCCCCCACTTCCGGAATAGCAGGTCGTGACGAGGAAGCCCCTACGGAAATAGCAGCTTCGGGTAAGGGTTGCGAAAAGGGGGTGCCTTCAGGGATCCGAACACCCTCAGGAACTATGAACCCGGACTTTTCGAAGGCTACGCTGATTCGGTGCAGCCGAGGATCTTTGGCCTTTATTACACCCTTGGGCGCTAGAAAGGACGTGGAAATTGGTTTGTACCCAAGGATGAGGTGCGCCGCCCTTAGTTGACCGTCGGACGGATTCTTGTATATCTCGGATCTTAAGATTCTGTCCAAGCTCTCCCTGTTAACTAGCCCAAACCGACATTGGGTAAAACGCCTATCTGCAGAATCATCAAGACAAAGACGAAACTCCCGTCAAGAATGAACTCAACTCAAATCAAGAAGTACAAATTAAGGTGCAAGGGTGTACAGCCCAAAAACCCCACCTGGTTCACCCCCCTTGGTCGGGCATGGTAAACCATCATTCCACGCGCCGGAAAAGATAAGGAAATCATCTTTCAGACCCTTGTTCGATGTAGGGAGACACTGGATTAGCCTTACCTCGGGGAACCTAGACCTAAGGTAGTACCCCGCATCCTTCAAGTGTTGGAGGTTGTACACCCAATTCACGTCGTGATGGGTAAGGTCCAAATTTAGCCTCGCATTAAGGGCTTCTATACTCCCTAATACCCTAAACATATTTGGGGCACATTGTGTGAGGGACAATCTAAAGAACCTAAGGAAATTAGTAGTGAGTCTGCCCATCGGAATAGTCATCCCTCCCTCTATGAAAGCAATCATCGGGATGACTACTTCCCCTGTTCGCCTCTTATCGTACCATTCTTCCACGGAAGCGTACCTCATACCCACCGTTGGGGGAATCTTATACTTGGCTCTAAATTTCTCTATTTGCTCCTCGGAATCAACTAAATACTTAAACCTACCCATTTCTTAAGGATCGTGAAGAGAAACTAGAGAGAAGAGAATGGAAAACTGAAGAGGGTTAGAGAAACTTACAGTTGTGAAAATAGGCTCCTCGGACAAACTTCAGGTATTTGTGAGATCGTTGATAAGAAGAAAAGAGGGACGGGATCAGTGAATACTTGATAAGATCTTAAGATTTTTTTTTATAACTGAAAGGAAATCTGATTTGAAAAGCTCTTTATAAGGGCACAGAAATCGTAAGCGGGAAAAATCTCGCTCATAAGTTGTAGTGATCCTCCACCGCTAGATTCACATCTTACTGGAACGTGGAGGACAGAGAAACCGCCATCATTTAATGGTGGCATGCCCCTGACGCCGAAACGTCAGGAACGTGTCTTGGGCAGGTGAAAAGGCATTCTGACATTTGGAAAAGCCCAATGAAGGATTTAAGGACGTTATATCAAAATCCCCCTTTTTCCGAGATAACAAAAAGGGAGATTTTGAGGGGCTATTGTGGGGCCAGTAGCCCAAAAAATTGATGGAGCTTATAATAGGTGGGCTTGCAGCCCAACGACCCAATCCGAGAATACTCATTCGTCCGAGGACACTCATTCGTCCGAGGATGCTCCTCTATCCGAGGATAAGATTCGTTCTTCAAATCAGCCTGCGATGTTGATGTAACTATTTAAACTGTCAATGAGCTTTGTGGAGTTACGTGCAAACCGAACTAACGAATATTGATCAAAGGAGGAACCGAAAAGGATAACAAATATCTCCTAAAAGCTGCTGCCCCTGCATTAAATGCTTCCCACCTAATTCTCTGGCCGCATTAATGTGGAGGTGATACCTGAACAGTAATTAAGCAGCTTTATAACCACTAAGCGGAAGATCCGAGAAGGTCGGATGGGACAGAAGGAAATCCTCAAAAAGGAGCATACACGTGTACGATGAAAGAGGAGGGAGCAGTTAGTATATAAATCGAAATGAGAATACAGAGAAAGGGGGGTTTTTTTGTTTTTGGAACAAAAAGAAGAACTTTTTCTGTTGCGCCAGAACTACGTCTTTTTCTACTTACCGGAGCTAGCTCTTATATCCACTCTCTACAAATTCATATTGGGAAGGGTCCATTACAAATTGAACCCTTACAACAAACATCAAATATTCACAAATCACATGAACACGAAGAATGATGACTAAGGAAAACTTTTGAAACTGTGGTTTTAAAGTAAAAACCTAAGGAGAATTTAACCTAAGGAGGATTTAACCTAAAGAATCCTCAAAACAACAATTCACTAATAGAATAGAAGTTTGTACAATAGACTTAACCTTAAATCTACTGCTACCTCATGTAGTACTTATTTACGTGACCACACGTAATTCCAAATTCACGTACTCTTCTACTATGAAACTGTTGCACACAAACTTTCTAGTTTGTGACTTTGAGATAGCCACTTGAAGATTTAGATCATCAACTTTGGTTGACTTAATGCAGCAACTTTACCTTATAACTGGATTAGTTGTTTTCACAAAGTCTCCAACCATAGCTCCAAAAGGGTATGGAAAATCTTCAGATCTGTGTACAAAACACTGTTCGCTTGAAAATGTAAAAGTGTGCTCTAGGATCCTCATTTAAATATCTTTAAGATCCAACAAAACCCTAATCCAATAGTTGAGAAAGAAAGTGAGATTTCAGATCTACACACTTTTTCTGCACTTATCTTTTTCTGATTTCTTTAGTCTTCATTTATGTAGAACTTCATTTGTCTTGTTTCAAAATATTTCTACACTAAACCATTTGACAAACTAAGTTCTAAATGTTACAATTTGTTCATGGTTGCCAACCTAAAAATATAGACTTTACATATCCTAATAAGTTGGATCCTAGAAAGCATAATAGTGTTATGCGGTTATCTTTTATTAAAGATTTTAATAAATTATATAATTCCCTTATAATTTAGGGCTGATTTTGAAATTAAACTCTAAATTTTATTTTATATTTTTATCAATACCAAAAATGTTGTAAATTGTTTCAAATCACACATTCAATGCTTTTAGTTACATGACCTATATAAAGACTCATGGGTTTTGTTTAAATAATAATACACGTTAATAGTTTTATAAATCGCTATGTAATGGGTTTATAGAAATTCCTTTAAATGAAAACTTTGTCCACCAATTAATCACATCAATAATAATGAAAAAAAAAATTAAAAATTTTGTGTCATTAGACTTATTGATGTACATAGAGATCTCTATTAGGCTGTTACAGTGGCACATGCATCTCTGCATGGTTGGTGAAGCTGAATGGATCAGGCCCATTAACTCATTTTCTTGCTTTTTTTTTCTTTTTTTAACAAACAAACTATACAGTGTTGAGTAATAATATTCATCAAAGAACTCATTCTCCTACGTGATAACGAAAAAAAATTCACAATCCATACCCATCATCGTAAAAAGATTAAAACTCAGTGTGTGTTAGTAATTTTCAGTTAAGCGACACAGAAAGCCTTTATGGCCAGACTGGAACGATTTTAGCTATAGGTTCTAAGTTATAACTCAGTCTTGACTTCAACATCTTTCCTAGCAACCAATCCAAAATTCTTTGACTTAGTTGAGGCCTCATTTTTCTTATACCCAATCACAAGATGGGTCTTATATCCAAAAACGTCCTGTATACCTTGTTTTATTGGGCTTTAGGCCCGAAAGAAAATCAAAAGGCTTTCAGATGTGCGAATCACCTGCAAATCTAAATGGGCTAGATGACCCACAAATAGCCAAGAATTCACGCAACCCGTACTTTAGTTGGGCTTATAAATCGCTTGTAAATCGAAGTGGGTTGAAAGACTCATGAACAAGCCAGACTTTAAAATCCATAACCTTTACCTAAACCAGACTAAATGACCCACAGATTTATTTGGGCTAGAAGATATATATTCACTCAGGCTAAATGGTCCATAACCTTAAATGCTCCTACTTTTTGGATTTTACATCCCATAACACCTTATTTATGCAGTTTAAATGCTTTTGGATCTTGATTATTAGCTAGTTTATTGTTTATTTTTTTTTACTATTTGTGAGTCTCAATGAATCTCATATTTTTTTATAATTTAACTTTTACATTTTATCTACCGTAGTTTTAGCAAAAATATTTAAATAAATTGTTTCTAAATAAACACTTTGTCCCTTATTTATCTTAGGATCCATAACTACAGCGACAATTTTTCCTTCATAGTTTTGTTTTTGTTTTATTTAATATTTAAATATTGTTAGATTTTGATATTCGTAGTAGCCCAAATGTTTTAGTCAAACAATCTGATGTGATATTATTTAATTGGAATGTGTAAATATAAACATTTATACTACATCTTGAATTAATCTCTTCCTTCTAACCTAAATTGTTTTCCTTATACAGTATATATTTGTTCATTTCCTATGCCACCTCAAGGTCCATGATAAAAGAAATAGCGGATACGTGTAGCTAGCCTCAGAATTCTTGACATACCATCATTCCTAGAAAGACTTAGTTGTACTACTTCATCTTTAAAATCTATCATCTGAAATGACAGAGTATGTAATAAAATGGAGAAATGAATTTAAGTTGAAGATGCATTGATGAATTTTGTAATACACATAGTTCCTTGTCAAAAAGCAAAAAAGTTTTCTGTGCATGCATTGAAAATTGTACATTGACTGGACACCATCACTCTGCAAAATCTTCATATTACAATACAAAACAGTAAATGATGACGCTGCAGATGAACATAGAGCAGCACACGTGGTTGAACATCATTAAAAGTATAATTAAGAATTTAATTTTATAAAAAAAAAAAATATATATATATATATATATATGCACTCCAAAAACAATTCCTAGGACTTTTAGCAAACCCTAATCATTCATGTTATACTTATAGGTCGTACAGAAACAATGGTCCCCTGCAGTACGTAAATCTATATGGTGGAATAACCATCATAATGGAGAGGAGGCTGGCTTTAATAATCCAGAGACTCCATGTCAATATGTCATTAACATAATCATGAATGACAAGATTGGTGGTATTGTAAAAAATATTAAGGATATGTTTAGATATCGTTTATTTTGCTAAAAATTGAAAATTTATTACTAAAAGTACTATAGTAAAATAATTTATATGCTAGCTGATTATTTAGGCTAAAAGTATTGTAACTTCAACTAAATAATAACGTGAACAGTACAAAATAATTCATCTGCATCTTTCATCTTTTTGTGGGGTTCGTGAATAGTAACATGAAACAAAGGTAATTTTCAACTAAACACGCAGAACGTGGACACAAAACACTATCCAAACACACGCTAATATTAAAAAATAAAATTGTATACATGAATATCTATGATGGTTGATGTAATAACCATTATATGTAGGGATGGCTGTATGTAAACCAGAGTACAAGACTCCATGCCATTTACATAATCCTGAATGACATGATTGACAACATTGCAAAGCTCAGTAGCAGGACAATATGTCCCCCAATATCAACCACGGTATGATAGGTTTTTCATCATTTCAATTTTTTGGAGTAAAAAAGGTTTTAGGATTTTAGGCTTTGATATTTTTGAAAGACTAAAATCGAACCCTGAAAGAGGTTTAATTCTCAAGTTTTATGTGAATTGAAAAGTTCATATGGGAATTATAATTCTTGAAAAGTTCATGGGGGTATTATAATTCTTACAAACTTTTGTTTAACAAACAAGCAATTAACCATTTTTATTTCCTGTTTATGTGAGATTCAGATCCAGTGCAATTGCTTCTCATCATCCTCACAAAAATTTTCATCTTTTTACTTTTTAACTTTGTATCTTTCTGTATTCAATAGTTGAGATTAAAATTAAAATTTGTAACTTTTAATTTCAATCCTTTAAAATTATTTCACTCAATACAATATTCTATTTAGGTAGTGCACCGGATCCATTCCTACATACACACTGTTAATGGAAATGTTTTCTTAATCTACAAAATTCGAATCAATTTGTCTTTTTGAAAAGTAAAGTTTGTTTCAACTATATATCTACACAGGAAAAACTCAACCATATATAAGACCATAAATAAATTAAAAGCTAGTCAGTGTTTGTAGATCAAAGGAGTAAATAATGAAAGAAACAATAAATTTTAATGAACAAATTAGGAAATTTTAATGGCTCAGGGGCACAATAAAATTACTTTCCTCAGACAATTTTTGCCTCCACAATAATTGTGCGTTTGGATCCGCGTTTTAAGTTTAGCATTTGCATTTGCATTTTTTTTTTTTTTTTTTGGCATGCGTTTCAGGAGCTTCATGCATTGTTACGGCTACTGTTCATGCACTGTTTATAAACAGTTTCCGCAACTTTTGACTATTCGTCTGTAAACAGTGCACCTGTGCACTATTCACAGGACCCACAAATATCACTTTTCAGCAATTTTTCATTAAAAATGAGTTTCACGGCACTATTCACACATTTAAAAATTATTTTGCTACAGTATTTTCAATTTTCAGTTTCAGCAAAATAAGTTCTATCCGAATGGACCCTAAGTTGTTAAAGCCTTAAAATTACAAACTTATTCTCAAGATACAATCAAACCTCTTGGAGTCCTCAAATAACAATTTTGGAAAAAACACACAAGATTTTGAATGTTAGACTCTCAACCAATCGAGAATCTACTGAAAATACAATCGATATATTTTCTTTTTTTTTTTCTATTGTTTCTTTCACTCTATCTCTTTTAAAGAGATAAAAAAGGCTCATCTACATCCAAAGTAGAATTAACCAACATTCTTTCACTACTAAAGTAAGATCAACCTTGCATTATAACAACATACTTTAATATACTAAACATCCAATAGTCAAAAAGGGTGCATGTGATGTTTACTACCCTTCCCACTTAAAGGCATCAATCACACCAGTTTAAAAAGAATAAATTACTTCACAGGTGTGCTACTCTTCTTGACTGACCATGTAATTTGTTATACATATTACCAAAGTAGTCCAAATCAATTGTAAATCTATATATTTAACAATAGACTAATCCAAGATTAATATATTTATTTTATAAATATATGAGCCTACAATTAATTTGGACCACTTACGCCACAATATGTGTAACATGAATTAACATATTTCCTCACCATAGTAATTTCACAAATTGGAAGTGTATTTTCCTCTTATTCTTTACCTATGTAAGATAGAAGCCAATGAATATCATAAAGGTACAAATAATAATAGTAACTATAAGGTTGAATTTAATCAACCATCTTGTTAACTCTATTTCATGCCAAATTTGCTTGTATTTTAGCAATTAGTAACCCTGTATTTATGTGAAATTTTTGTAAGGGTAGTGTGTGAGAAGATGTGAAGAAAAACTCAAGTTTATGCAAGGAGGCAGAGTCTCGCGGCTAGGACTCACGAGTAACTCACGATTGGAAGTCACCAACTGCAGCACACGTGAGAAGCATGCGGGGAACTGGAGGGTCACACCAGTTGTCGCACTACAGGACAAAAGTTCCAGGCTGGCCAGGCCGTTACCTCGCAGCTGGAACTCGCGACTCAGACTAGTCACGAGGCCTAGCCGCCAACCAACCCTGTTTGGGAAAAACTATCTCTTCGTATTCCAAACACTCACCACTATATATAGACCCTTATACCCACAATATGCAGGGAGCTTCTAGAGAGAATTTTGAGAGAAAAACCCTAGAGAAAAACAAGATTGATTTATTCATAATCTTTACCTAAGAGACTCTTCAAATTCCTCTACTCTCTTCCTCTCCATTAACAAATCCTTGAAAAGTTCTTTACCAAATCTTTTTCTCACCATACTCATATCTGTGAGAAGGTTTATTTGGTGCTTTGGGAAGCAGTTATGAAGTGACCAATTTACATTGGTTGATACTATGGTTTATAGCAGAATCTGGTAAGCTAAAGAAAAAATAGATTCGGCGCAATTTCGTTGGAGCAAAAGGCTTGGAGGGCTTGGAGGGCTTGGAGGGTCTTCTGTTGTTCATGTATCTCAAACATTCTTTAGTGGATGATTTACCACTTGGAGGGCGGCGGAGAGGTTTTACGCTGAGGGTTTCGATTTCCTCTTCGATAACACATCGTGTGTTGTCCGTGTATTTGCATCTTCCTTCTCTTTATCTTTGCCATTTATTTTTTGTTGTGGATGTGTTTATATTTGGCTTAGATTATTTATCAATTCTGTGTTTAGTTTATGTTCATGTTCCGCATGTTAATCGTTTGATATTAAGCTTGAATTGATTTTTTTTTTTTTTTTTATTTGAGGTCTAAACTTTCAAGAGTTTTTTACATACATTTTGAACATTCAGTAAAAATAATATAAAACAAATGAAGAGGTAAATTACCAATAAAATCAGCCACATGATTTATGGGTACAATTTCCAGTAGAGAGCACCCTTGTCTCATCGTAAAAATATCTTTTGAAAAATAAAATAAAATAAAAAAATCAACACACATTGTCGTACACTGTCGTAATTTTAAATGTTCTTGCTCTGTGGTTCTTTATAATAATAGTTTGGGAAACCAAAGTCGTATATGAATGAATGAGGGGCATGAATGAAGTTGGGATATTCTGTAACATCGCATGGAACGGACACTAAAAAACAATGACCAGCCAGTTACATGCCAAAATAACATCAAACCATTCGTCCCCCAAAAAACAAAAAATAATGCCAAGGGATTGTTCTAGTGGTTTTTGTAACATCCATAAGTCTTGCATTCAAAATCATTGGCCAATATATTGGAACACAACAAAATGTTCCTCCATGTAAATACATGATATATTATATGTGTGGAATGAAAAAACTACACAAACTCACAGGAATAATTAGGTGCTTAAAGAACTCTAAACACTCTGGAAGTAAAACAAAACATAAAATTGAAGTAATTCATATGTTTAGATTTCTGTTTAGCTAAATTTTGCTTTTTATAGTCATTTTTATTGTTATTTTTATTTTTATTTTCAATGAAAAAGTTAGAGCAAGACCTTGATAGTTTTTGAGACGTTTCTTAGAGTCCATAAGATTTGATTTTGTAATTTTCTCAAATTTTTTTCCCTTTTGACAATTTCTCTTATTTTCTAAACTAATTTCGTGCCAAACACGATTTAGGTTTTCAATGGTTTCTTAAGGGTCTCCTAATCATATAAAGATTTATTTTCTATAAATTAGTGGTTGTAGCCCATTGGAAATTTAGACTTTGCTTTATAAAATTTTCTTAGAGGTTTTCTCATTTTCTTTTTTGGTGGATTTCAAGAATATTCATTGTGAATTCGAGGAACATCTTATAAATTCAAAAGCTATTTTTTTAAGAAAGAGATATTTAATACTTTGTGGCTTTTCATATGCGTAAATGGGAATGTAAATTTTAGATGCTATGCCCCAAATTTTTCTTTACATGAAATATTAGTCATTATTATATGATTCCTTTGCTCTAAAGTAAGAATAATAGACCTAAATTTAAGTTACAATGTAAGAGCATTCACATTTTCTTCTTTAATATATATATATATATATATATTTATGCATTTTGCATCACCAAAGCCCACTTATTTATTTTACATAATCACTCTTATAACATACCCAACATCATTCTTTATAATATTTATTTTTAGATGTTACTGTAGCAACATGTATTCTTATCTACAATAATAGATAGCCCAATGGACTGTTTTAATGATTTGGTTTTTTACAATATAATGCAAATTTCACTTTGCATTATCTATTGGAAATGTTCTTGATTTTTTTTTTTTTAATCTAAATATTCTTATTTATCACCAAAAAAAAGAAAATGGGGGGAAATTATCTAAAACCCCAAAATGCCCTCACTTTGGGAAAGGAAAAAGCAAAAGGCAAAACAGCCCTTAGGAATTAGGATGATAGGAGTAGGACCACAACAAGAAGTTTCAAATATAAAAGTGAAGCAAGCACATGTAGTGGAAGATCTGGGACAAATCGGATAATGAAAATGGACATACTTTTTGTGCAGGAATCTTCTTTCACAAACACATAAATATATAATAATTATATATACATTGCATACGTGCGTGCGTAATGATGGACAACACGAAATTTAGCGGAATGTACCATGAAGATTTTCATAATTGTCTGGGGACTCTGTCGAGAAGAAATCATTCATTTTCTTCTCAAGAGGACAACATACAATGATGAATGCTTCTTAATTTTCTTTCAACCTGTTTTTTCCCTCTTTCATTTTACCACCATGGTTGTTAACCTTTTCCTTTCTCAAATCCGTCCCTACCTATATATACTGTTGCTTCTAGTCAAATCTAAACTTTAATACCATATTTGAAAGTTCATGAATGTAAAATAAATGCCCATACA
The DNA here is from genome assembly GCA_023621385.1 of Quercus gilva. Classification (NCBI taxonomy): domain Eukaryota; kingdom Viridiplantae; phylum Streptophyta; class Magnoliopsida; order Fagales; family Fagaceae; genus Quercus; species Quercus gilva. The sequence goes on along the minus strand of CM042474.1, from coordinate 7,202,272 downwards.
TTGTACAAGAATGGAATAGAACCAATAGATATTGTCTCTATTTTGAACCACATATATATATATTTTGAGTGATTAATGTCCAAAAGAGTCTAGGAGGAATGTTTTACGAAGATTTTTAAAGAGTGCTTAATTTTCTTTCAAGCTTTTGCTCTTTCATATTAGCACAAGGTTTAAGCTTGATTGGTTAATGAAGTTAAAGGCCAATAGTCTACAAAAATTTGTTTAATAATTCATCTTTGTGGGGATAGTAATACTAGCTAGGATTCATAGTGGGTGTCATTGCGGTTGTTTGATATAAAATGTGAAAAACACTATTCAAAATAGAGTTCTTTGGAGTCTTTGAAGGCTCCTACTCCTTTTTTTAGGAGATAACTAGCTAGGTTATGGGTTTGTTTCTTTTCGCTCTTTTTTTTTTGTTTGTTGTTCTTAGTGGCAAGGTGTCTTGTGCTAGCTAGCTTTACTAATGTGTTATTTTGAATTGGTGTCAGGTTTCAATGAAAATTTTCAATTATTAAAAAAAGAAAAGAAAAAATAAATAGTAGAATGGAATCAATTAAAGTGAGTATTCTTTTTTTCAATGTGTTTGAAAGTTTATAAAATATGTGAAGGAAAAAAAATAAAATGTTATTTTTACTATTACAACCTTTGTATTTTAATAATTGTACTTTTAAGTAAAAGAAAAAAAAAACAAAAAAAGACAAAAATATAATTTCTCCATAGTTAATTAAAAAATGAATCGCTCTTCTAACTCTAGGTGTACATCAGCTAATTTGGAGGAGCTTTTTGGCCGCACTAACCTCTTTGGTCTTCTTAAAACACAAACCGCCACCACAGCATTGGATCAAAATTCAGGTTGCATCAATGGTGTCGGTATGGTTGTTGAATGCTTCTGCTTGAAAGAAAAATAGAAAATAAAATACACAACCATACATATCCAAACATATCTCAAATGAGAGAGAAAATATATCTAGATCCCAAAACTCAGTAGATCTAGAGATCCAAAAGACGCTATAGTGCAGTGGTTCAAGCTAAGTGGTGTAAGAGACCAAAGAGGTGAGGGGAGGACAATGGTGTGGCCAACTTAGCTTAGGCCAGTTTCATTGATTCCGATCAAAGCTTGAACAACGCTACTGTTAACCAAACAAAATTTTCTCTTAACCTAGTTTGGTGGAAGGTTTCTCCAACTCACTACTTAGAGACTTAAATGATAATTTGCATGTATTTTTAGTCCTATGAACTATTTAATAATCGTGTAACTAATTTAGAAAATTATAAGCACATGATAATTTGAACGGTCACATAATAAACAGGAAGAATCTCCTTGAACCCGATTTGATTTATTCCTCCAACTTGATTTGATTTAAACAGGGAAGATTCACTAATGAAGTTGACTTGATTTTGAAGTCTGAGCAAGTAAATTTGGCACTACTAATAGGTGAGGAATCAAATTGAATATTTCCCTACAAGGCTACAATTGGAGGATCGAATTGATAATTTAGCCTAAAAAGAATAAAAGAAAAGAAAAAGGTTTGGTTATTTACGGACTCTGAGTCTCTGACCTGAAAAAAAGGTTTAAAAAAAAAAGACCAAAAAATTGTGTAGCACATTTATTTTGCAATGACTGGCCCTCATAAAGGGGAACAAAAAAAGGGAAGTGTTCCTGCATGCATGACGCTTTTTTTCTCATTTCTAGTGAAAGGTCCAAAGACTAAAAGGTTAAAAAGCATTTATTGGTAGTGGGCCGAAGTGGGCAACAATGAATTGAGCAATTGGGTTGCTAAAAACCTCGTCCACAATTTTGTACTACGTTTGGGGCCAAATTGCACTCTGTAGTATGTACTATGTCTATCGTATGTGGATCACTCACAGATAACAAATCTGATTTCTGGGGGCCTTATGAAACTATCAAAATGCATTGTGTTACTGTCCCTAATCTTCTGTAGGATTCAAATCCAGAGCCATCTATATTATGATTAGGTAGAAGGTTAAATCAATTCCAAAAGTTGCACTCAAAGGAGAGAGAGAGTGATTGAAATCATTGTTCAAGATATTTCACACTAACTTGACCCACCTCCTGTCCTTAATCTGGACCTCTTGTCCTTAATCTGGACCCTCCAATGGGCCTGACATGGCTCAAGTATGGCCCATGGGTCCATGGACTGAAAACCATCATGATTTTTTACTGAATTTAAGGTCCATCTGATAAAGCCATCAAAAGAATGCCTTGGAACTCACGGACAACAGCAAAGTGTTTCATATAATAGAGTTGTACCATTTCACTTTTCTTTTTTCCCCTCCAATCGAGACAAAACTCAAATAAATATGGAACAAAAATCATGCAGAATTAGATAACTTTTTTCCCCCATATTCACGATGAAATAACATTATACAAATAGGGATATATGCTTTTGCTCGTAGCGTTTAACATTTGAGAAGGGCTAACTCAGTTGAGGACTCAACATAGTCCATTTGCCAATTTGGCCTCCCTAGAGTGAACTCCAGATTAAGCAATGTATTCGATGGTGACATAGAGCTAGAGTCCAACCTCTCCTTCGCGCTATCAGACACATTAACATGGGGGGCTTCAATATTGTGTCCGTCCTCCTATATTAAAAAAGAATGATAATTAATCATTATATTAATTTACAAAGAACTGAATATTTTACAAAAAGAAACACAAATTCAACATGTTTGGTCTTGTTTTTGATGATACAAACATATATATATATACCTTGGTATCCTTTGCCTTGAAATCAGAATATGTCAAAGCATTTTCATGACTTGATCTACTCCCACTGCTTGTCTCCATTCTGCTCACAAATTTATTGAGATAATCAAAATTAATATGTTAGGATTAAGAATGAAGACATTAGCACAAAGACAAACAAGAGAGGGGAAAAATATGCAAGGCTGTAGCAGTGCTGGGTAGTGGTTTTTTTGGTAGGTGGGTAGGGATCAATATTCTACGGGCAATTAGTTGTTAATAACTTGGCAAACACAGTACTGAGAGGTTTTAATTTATTTGGAATACTGAGTTAGAAATATAAAAAAAGAATTCTTGGAATCTCAAATTGAAAACCTATGTTAACAACGAGATAGAGACCAGTTAATTTGCGGACAAAACTTTAGTACATTTCTTTAGGTTTTGTCCCAAAAGTTTCTCAATTAAATTTAATTATGCATTTGTATTTTGTATATATTGACCAGTGCCATCAATGTTATCATTTTCAATGATAACTGAATTCAAATATATGACATTTTTGACAATGCAAACACATTTTTGAATTTGATCAAACAATGTAATGTACAACACTAATGAAATTTAAGTATTATCATGGGACAACATAAAGGTTAATCTTTATTCATCTAGAGAATACAGCATTATTACAGAGAGATAACATCTTCCTTCCATGAGATCATGCTTAATTATCAACTGATGAATCCTAATACTACTAAATCATGAGTAAAAATGCATCTAATATCAAGGTTACTCCTTGTTCATCTTCAAAAGTTAATGCTGCATTAAAACACAAAGCACTAAAGCAGACCTCCGTATGTACGTTTTTTGTCAGTGTCTACAGCCATGGTGAAATCAAGAAAATGGCAACCAAAGATGAAACTTTAATTAACTACTCGATCAGCAAAAAGGCAGCCTAGCTATTACAGAGGTGCCCTTTGTGAGCAGTGAGTTAAGAAGCAACCTTAATGTACTCTTTAGATTACAACAGCATTGAGATTTGAACCACCAATCAAAAAAAAAAAAAAGAGAGAGAGAGATTTGAACCAAACCCTTGACTTTAAGGACACATTGGGATCAATAATTTCAAAATCTAACGGATATGGGATGTGGGACTTGTTAATAAGGGCAATCTCACTATTCCTATAGAAACCCTAGGCTTTGTTCACCAAAATCTATGACTTGAGACTCTCACTAATAAATCCTCATTATCTACACCATCAACAAAGACAGACACCTTGTTGGACCAAAAAAGTTCTTCCCCTAGGCGTTTGTGAGTATTCATGCATGTATATGCTTGCACAAAAAAAAAATGTGTGCAAAAAATTAATGACCTATTAACACTAGTATTAACAGTATTATTCACTATTCAAAGAGGTGAAGTTGCATGTTATAAGAAACAAGCATAGGCATTCACCTTTGGGTTTTTTCTAGTGTTGTGATTGGACTAGCCTTCTCACAAGGTAAGACTCCTTCCACATTAACAAGTCCTGGCCTTTGTTTCAATCCAATATCTGTCTGCCCCAGACCTGCAATATTCATCATAGATATAGAGCAATTGCTCTAGCTTTATCAGACACTGATCCAATAATTCACATGGGACTAAGGTCAGTCCTAGCCCAACTCACAGTGAATCAAATGATAGAGTTTCTGTCGCACTTGGATATATAGTATCCAAGCTAGCTCAACAACAAAGAGAATAACAGGAAGAGAAATAATGCTTGGTGGGGGTCCTTAGGTGTGGGGAAAATCCAATTACCTGATCCTTTGTCAGTGCTCTTCACTGTTCTATACATCTGCATGAACACCATGGAGAAAAAAATGAGACAATAGTCCACATTGCTAAGATTACCCTCTAGATGCCCTTTTGTCCTTACCCTTTGTTTTCACACCCCTCACTACAAATGGATCTTATCAACTTCAATATAGAAGAATATGTATGATAACTAAAGAGTGAAAAACAAATCTGTGTTCAAAGAAAGGGTGATTTAACAGTACATTAACCCCCACCTGCAAATGACTCTTCACGTGAGCTAGGGTTAGATCCTTCACATTCATCAACTCTAACACAGACTTTGGTGTTGCTCCTGTTAGCAAGGGGAAAAAACAAAAAAAAAAGTGAGCTTGTTAAAATGTAAAACAAAAGATGTATAATCAACGCTTTTGTGCTACATAAGGAAAAAAATCCTCCTAATAATCATGAGAGATAGAATAAATAGGTCCAAAAGCTATTCACCAAGAACTTGTAACTTAGTGACATTCTCCAATTCTTCTTATAAGAAGAACCGAGGTTCAAATTGCCCTACCCACTTGTTAAAAGCAAAATAAATAAATAAAAATAAGAGTCTAGGACTTGGTCTATATTATTACTTTCATGGCCGCCGAGAAGTTCTACTGCGTGGACAAAATGGGCATGGAGGGTCGTAGTCCATCTCATTCTTGGAGCTCTGACACTTCTTTTCACACCACTAATCAATCTTGCATTTCTCTTGAACTCTCGGCCGTAGATTTGAGGTTGATGATTGTGGTGATGATGGTGCTGATGTTGGTGATGGTGATGTTGATGATAGTTTCTTGGTAGTTGTAGAGATGGGGGACTCAAATCTGACATCTCAAACCCTAAGCTTAACGTGGGCTCAGTAAGACCAAGATTATAAGCCCCAGCTGGGTAGAAGCCGCCATTTTCTTGGCTTAAATCGCTTCCACTGCTTCCAGAATCAGTGGTTGAGCTCCTATCACTGTGGAGTACTGCTTTTCTTGTTATCAATCCGTCATAGCTCACTTCCTTAGCTTCAAAATCTGCTGAAACTGAAGGTGGGCTGATCTGTAAGGAAAGGTCAGGCAAGGGTGATGGAGTAGTGCTGCTAGTAGTTCTCATTATAGGGTTTGAGCTAAGAAACATGAGGGCTGTGATGGAGATCTAATAGCTTAATCAAAAGACCCACTTGGGGTTCTTAAATAAACAAGGAAATGAGAGAGCTAAGGAACAAATAAGGAAAAGCAAGAATTGGGATGAGAGAGAGGTGAAAAAGAAGGGTGTGAGTTGTGATTATATCATGAGTGCCTCATGATTTGCATTGGTATTAAGAGAGAGAAGAGGAGGCTAATAAGGTAGGCTTTTCAGTAGGATCCTATATACTAGGGTTGATGGAATAGCAAAATATATAGAGAGATTAATAAGAAGAAAAAAAGCAGAAACCACTAGTCAGATTAAAAATGCAGGAAAAAGAAAGAAAGAAAGCAGGGTTTTTTTTTTGGGGGGGATGAAGGCTTGAAGGAAAAGTTTGTGAAAAGGGTAAGTTGTGTATTTATGGGTGCAGAGGGATCAGAGACCTTTCCACACAGTCACACAGTAACAGAGAGAGAGAGAGAGAGAGAGAGGTCCGTTTTAATAAATACGGAATGATAAAGGAGGACCAGAAATATAATGGTGGTTTCTGAGGGGGAATGGTTGGAATTCGAGAAAACAAAAGGGGTACTGTTCTAAGGAATAATGGAATGGGAATTGAGTCACAGTCTCTCACTCTCTCTCTACATTGATGGATCGCGACCCATTTAAATTCTCCTACTCTTTTTGTATCTATCAGAATCTATTTTTATTGTTTATTTCTTATAAGCTTGTCTTGATTTGGTATATTCTCTTTTTTTTTTCATTAACGAGGATTGACTGGCAGGCTAAAATATCCCTGTTCAAAGTTTGCCCTTATTTAGTTTTTGTTCTTGTGGACGTGGCATGAATGATTGTGAAAATTTTAAGGATTTTTTATTTTGAAAATTCAACACAAACACTATGACTATGTTGCTCATGTCATGATGGCATTGTGTTAAATTGAAAATAAGAAATTTAAGGATTTTTTGTTCATGGCTTGTTTGGGAATATAGGCTTAAGAAACAATGTTTTGGACATTATTATGAGTTTGTGACTATAGTTACACTTTCAAATAGCAAGTAGGAACAAGCCCCCACCACTAAAGAAAATTTATAAAAAAAAAATGGTTGAAAAAGATTAAGAACTTAAATATCGATTTTTTGGATAAATTATTTAAATGTGACATATATATGACCACTAATGATTTTGTTTAAAATCTAAATTCGGAAAACGAACTTGGTATCATTTTTTATTATTTTGAATTATTCTAGTCAAGCAAAAGACCATTATATGTGTGATTTTTTTTGTGTGTGTGTGTGTGGGGGGGGGGGGGGGGGGGGGGGGCGCCTTGAGGCATAATGTAAATGACTAAATGTAGCATTTCCCTTATTATTAAACCCTAAATAATTTCCTAATGATCACCAGAAAAAGGGCCCTCCATATCTTGGGATTCAGTCCAACCCTATAACTCAAGCTAAACCGACCATTGCCAGCCCTAGCTAGGCTATATAGTTTCTCTCCATTGACATGAACAGAAGCCAGTGTTAACTGGTCTAAAGTCTTTGTTGCACGTAGCAAATTGCCAATAAATATCGAGCTGTACACGTGCGAACCTTATTTAACAAAAAGAAAATCAGCAAAATAAAAATGGTCTCGTGAGAATTAAGGAGAGGAAGGAATATATATATATATATATATGTGTGTGTGTGTGTGTGTGGACTAATAGAAAAGAAGTAGTGTCAGAGTGGCTGGGGTGTCCGGCGACACCAGGGTCGCAGCCCCACATGCCATTCTCGATGACCCACTTCTCATTTTAATGTTTAGACCTACGCGTTTTCCTACTCTCGTGCCACCCTATTGAGTGTTTACTGTGCTTAGTTTACTAGTCTCTTACCATCACGCCCTACCACTCAACCTACTGTCAAAGTCTTCTATAATAATTGAGAGCCAAAAAAGTTTGCTTTCTTCTTTCATTTTTTTTACTAGAAAAACTGGAATAAGAGTGGTTACAAGTAAAACTTTGTTCAAGTATGAGATCCCTTGATATATGTGTTTCTTATTTGAATAAATCCATTGGTATCTCATTGATCACTAATATAACAATAAAAAATAATGAATAGTTTTAGGAAAGTACTTATATACTCAATTTTATAATTTGTAGGAAATAAACTCTCTCAATATGAAACTAAAAATAGAGAATCTTGTTCCAAGTTGAGCGTATAAGGTTAATGCCACAATTGAGCTTTAACATAATGGCATAAAAACCCAACCCAAAAATCATGTATAGTTGGCGCGTGAGGTGGAATGATGGTGAAACATGCAGGTGGGTTTAGTAGTAGAGTGAAGTATAAAAACTTCTTAAGGTTTCAATTGAAAGGCTAGCTAGTGTTTGTCTAATCTATAATCAATCTCTCTTCCTTCCCCAATATTCCCTCTTCCAAGTTTCTCAAAAAAAAAAAATATTCCCTCTTCCATGTCCAATAATTCCTTTGGCTACATCAATCTGTCGAGCCCCACCCGCGCGTGCATGGGAACTCACGAAGCGATCGAAAGACCATATTCCACGGCGTCAACATGGGGTTCCCATCACGTGACTTATGGACGTGACCTTGTCTAGGTGATAGGCTCTTCTTTGTTCTCTTCCTTTGTTTCTTACCTATTCTCTCTATCTCTCCCGTTTAATATGCTGCATATTCTGTGTTTTGTTTACTTGTATATTTTATACATATATATGCTCGAAAACCCATGCTCCTTTTGCCTAAACTTTTTATTCCATTTGTTTATATTTGCTGATTACAGTAACAACAAGATGACTAGAAAACGTTAATCATTTGTTAATACTTTCCGAAGCTGCGGTCAGCGCCTGATGCGCTCTAGATTCTCCGGGAAATGAAACTTTTCTAACTTTTTCTATTGCTACTTTAATACTAAATTATTAGTGCTAATTAATTCTCTCTCTCTTTCTCTGTGTATCACTCTTTTTTCTTTGGTTGGATTGTTGAATACTAATAAAGTTTTGCAAGTGTGGGTATTATCCGGTCAACATGTCTCTGTATGGTTCGCTACTTGCAAAAGTTGTCAAAACTCTAGGGCTATATTCCATTATTCCATGTGTTTGTCCTATAAGACCATTTCACAGTTCCTACTCTCTTTCCTATTTTGGATCTTATATACCATTTAGTTAGTTTTTTTTTTTTTTTTTTCTTCCTCTTTTATTTTCTGACAACAAGGACCTCGATCCTTTGGTTTCTCATTGAAGCTATCTCTTGCGTGTTATTGTCATTAGGAATCTTTTATTTTCTTACTTCTTAACTTAGTACATATATATACATATACCTGTTTCTCAAAAAAAAAAATATACATATACCTTAATCACCGTTTGCTTTTTTCTTCGAATTTGAGATGTGATACACATGCCAAAGATCTCTTCATCACCTAACCACACTTTTGACTATATATATTTCAAAAGGGTAAATTCGGATTTGATTTATCAACAGGAGAATTCCATGGTGCATAATTTTTTTTGGTATTATACATACCTGATTAACCTAAATGATCATTAGATAAGATATTGTCTTATTTCATATATGAACTTGATTATGTAATGTACACATGGTAATAATAGCGTTTCAATTTTTTTTTTTTTTTTTTTTTTTTGGCTAATATGAGTGTCCATAACTCTTTAAACTCCTAGCTATATATTCTTTAGAGTGTGTATAATTTTCTTGCCCCACACATATCAGGTAATTAAAAAGAAGAAACCCATAGTGTGCTACAAGACTTGAACCTAGTATCTCATGGATTAATACATGACGTGCATTAGACCAACGCCTTGAATTGACATGTCAAAATTATTGATAATGTAGTAAAACTATATATGTGTATGTCATGTGAGTAAATTCATTAACCTTCAACAAAAATACTAATAGAAGTTTTGATTTGTCATAAATCTAAAATTCAAAAGTCTAATTGCTCAAGTCGAATGTGCAAGAATCAGATTGACAATCATGCCAAAGTTCATGGGTGGTACTATTTATCAAAATTTTCCAACAGAGACATTCATGATTCAAAACCCCCCTCCCCTCACTATCAAATTTGTAAAAAATTAAAAATCCCTTATCCTTGCATTCATTCCTAGTTTAGTTTAGCTAGCACAAGAATAGACATATTCAGTGTGCGTTTGGCTTCAAATTAAAACGCCAGCTTATTTTACTATTCAGCTTATTTTTGTTATTATTCATGGGCTCCACTGCACTTTTTAGTACAATTCATGAGTTTCATTGTACTATTTCAGCTAACTTTTACCTTTATCTATAGTATTTTTAGCAAAAAGTTTTCAGTTTCAGCAAAATAAGCAGATCTCAAACAGACTCTCAGTGTTGTAAATCACCTAATTAATTAATTGTACTATTGTAGTGTTAGATTAGACGACTCCATCTTAATCATTAAGTACTTAAGTAGAGTGGAGTTACCAATATCTTTAATATTTAAACAAACATTAGATAGCACAACTTTAGTATATATTGAAATTATTGATGATGTGGTAAAAATCATTAGTTAATTGTGAATTCCATAATAAGAGAAATCGTTTCAAACCTCTTTTTTTATGCAAGATTTTCTTTTCTGCCTGTCCTCTCTTTTTGGTTGGAACGTGGCTTTGATTAATTTCTTAGAAAAGAAATATTGAAATGGAGCTCAAAAGAAAAAATTAAACCAAAAAAAAGAACATAAAAATTGGGAAGAAATGGAAATGTACTAAGGTTGAAAATGAAGGGTATCCTCGACCAAAAACAAAAACAAAAATGAAGGAAGAGAGAAATACGAGGATGCGCATAGATTAAAAAAGGAAAAGAAAAAGAAAATGAAGATTTAAAGTCCTTGCGGTAGTGGATAAGACAAAATGGAGTTGGAGAAAGGGAAATGAGGGCTTCATAATTAAATCTTGGTGTTCCCAATCTAAGAAAGTCAATGATCCTAATAGAATATATTTATTTATTTATTTTGAGAAATATTTAATTTATTGAAAACTTGACAAAATCAAAATCATTTATTTCACATATAATATAAGTTCGCTTTTAGTTTTCATTTTGACATTTTATTTATTTATTAATTGCCTCAAAGATATAAGTTTTATCCAAATTATGTGAATAGGAATAGATGATTTCAAATCACAATATTTTAAAATCTCCCACGTTTTACTAAAAGAACCCCACCCATCCATACTTAAATCTGCAAGACTTATTAATAAAATCTGAAGGTTTTACTCCTAGTTTGAATTCTTTCATGTAAGGATACATATAATTTCTTAAATTAAATTAAACTAATTACTCATTTTTTATGCATATATATCCTTGTGATGAGTGAGTGGAAAAGCAAAAACTAAAAAGACACTAGTTTGCTGGTTTGACATATAAGATAAGTCCAGCCTATACATGGCCATAGGCAAAGTTTTTTTTTTTTTTTTTTCTTTCTTGGCCTAGCTAATCGGAAGAATATTAGCTTCTTCATGGTTATTCGTGAGATTAGGATACAGCCATACAAGCATGTGTTGCTTTGAAATTCGAAACTCACCTTCTCCACCCTCTTCCTTTGAGTATCAATAAAATGACAAAAAAAGAAAGAAAGTAAGGTATCACCGAAATCAACGCCGTTTAGGCTCAAGTGCACCGCGACATTACATCATTTATATTCTACTAGGAATAAATTTTGCTCACTATTCCCAGGAAAAATTTCGTCATGTCTTGTGTAGTATGTATTGACTATTTTTATCTTCTCAAGGCCCTATAATAAATAATGGTCCTGAGATTTGAGAGAAATGTAAGACCAAGGCCTGATGATAGTGATTTGCTAACAATCATATTGTGATAATAATGAATTCATGTGGAAAAAAACATGGATACATAGAACTAACTTCAAAAGTTTCTCAAAAAAAAAAAAAAAAAAAAAACTTCAAAAGTTTCAACAGCTTTAGAAAGAAATTCATCACTTTTTTTGAACAAACATAGTTGACAGCAACATTTCATCAATAAAGAAGTGGGTTCACTGCTTCACAGTTCACCCACACACCACCAGAGCCCACCTAGCTCAGCAGCTGGAGCAAGCTTGCAAAGTGGCTATAATGAAACCAATAAATTTAGGAGGATACATACAACAAAAATTATTAATTTTCATGATTACTAACATGTCCTATTGTAATTGTCGTATAATAAAACTAATATTAATGATGAAAAATAGGAGAGTGACGCTACTCAATTTTATTATTCATTAACACCTTAGTAAGTTGTAAAAAAAGTTATGTTCATTAACACCTTGGTGCATAATAAAGTATGTTTCTCATTGTAATTAATTGAAAAAAAAAAGTGTTTTTTAATTAGCTCTTTACTAAGAATTAGTAAAAGTAGAGCTGTACCCAATTTTTATTTTATTTTATGAAACAGTAATTTAATTAACAGTGAAATAAATAGTACAATCTGTACAAAGACCAAAGGTCACATTCCTAACTAATACAAATTCCTTGTCCCACTACAAGGCAATCAGCAAAATAACTATTAAAAAAAAAAGGCTAATTCTAACTGATATAGGTCAGATCATAAGCAAAGTAGCAAATCTCACATAATTAATTTTTGATTTAGAAACAAATCTCAAAGCTTGTCACTTTCAAGATTCAACGTTTTTCTACTGTCGGACACCACTAGTAATAGACATCCTATTCGGCAAAACCACTATTGCCGTTTGCTTTTCGTCAATTAATGCCCACATGGCTAGGGAATTAATAAAATATAAACTAAAATTAAATTATATAATGTTCTCAGGCTGACTTTTGGCAATTTGTTTATTCCTTTTTTTTTTGTTTGGGTGCTATATATAAATAATTTTGAGGATTTAGAAACAAAAATATATATATATATATATATATTTTTTGAGGAGTACAACACAAGTTTAAAACAAAATTTAAATGTGCATAGACACAAATAGCGTACTAAAGAAGTCTTGGACTTTTATGTATCCTTCTTATTAGTAGGAAGAAGAATGTTCTAGTTGCAAATTAAGGTCAGGTCCACGTAAGATCACTATAGCTTGTTAAGGACTTTATTCTTTTCTTTTGAACAAAATAGGGCAAGGGCAATAACGGCTGAATCCGGCTAAGGGTAGTGACGGTCATAGATCCGGCGACCGCAACACGAATCTAGGTCATTTGGCAACAAGGAGAGGTAGAGATCTATTAGACTTGGATGGAGATATTGTCGGAAATAGGAATTTTCAAAAAAATAGGTCCGACGAGTCGAGTGTGTCAAACCGTATGGAGAAACTTGACACATAGAGATCTATTAGCCAAGGATACATAAAACTTGAATTTTATGTATCCTTCTTATTTGTTGGAAAAAGAATGTTTTAATTTTTATTAAAACTGTTAATATTATTATCATTATAGTTACTAATATCTTATATATTATTATAATTTATAGGAAAAAATTAAATAATTTATTAAAAATGAAAAGTTTCATGAATTACTTAATATTTAATTTAATTAATTATTCAATTACTTTAATTTTCTTTAAATGTTTCATTTTCATTTTTATAATGTAAGATTGCTAATATAGGCATAGAACATCCAAAATAATGTCACTCTGGCCAATACATACCTTTATTTTGTTTTAACTTATAGTATTTTGTTGATTAAAAAAAAAAAACTCATAGTATTTTGACTTTTATCCTAAGGATTTTCATTCACTTTTGTAAAAATTCATAATAAGGATATGACTACATTTATATTAAGGATTGTTTAGCAAACAAGTTGACATCTTGACAGCACATTGCCATAATTTTTTAAATAGTTATAGATTGACACCAAGATGCTAATTAGACTCATTAACCTCTTCACCACATGAAATTATTAGACCTTACTAAGAGCCTTATAACTCAACCGGTATCTCATGATTTTCTAATAAAGACGTTTATAGTTCAAATCCTCACACCTCTAATTATTGAAATCATTAGCTCTTAGGTGGGGCTAAGGTCAAATTATTGGCTCAAGCTCAATCAACCTGAGGGAGTGCTGCTAAGATGCTTATAATTTGATTTTCAACGTGCAAGAGAATTATTATAGTCAAGTCCAAATAAGATCATCCAATGTCAGGGCCAATGGCCTCCCCCCTAGCCCCACCAAAAATACCCCACCCCCATTTTCATTTTGAAATAGTTTCTTTTTATATATACATTTATTTATTTTCTTGTTTATTAATAAATATAAAAATAAAAATATTCTTATTTTATCAATTTTTTTTAATGTTCCAAAGTTATAAAAGAAAAACAAGAATTTAAAAAAATTAAAATAAAGAAGAAACGTTTTAAATGAGAGAAAATAAACTTATACCTTTAAAAAGTGTTAAACCTTGATTTCTTTATGTAATAAATTATTAATTTCACAAAATGAGCATATAAATAAACAATTTAGAGATAATTATAAAGTAAACACCATTAATTTGATATTGTTTTTAAGCTAAAATGTAAAAACTTAATTTTTCGATACACAAATACGTGCTATATAGCTTAAAATTGTTAATTAAATCATTTTATGAGTTTAACAAAAATGAAATAAGTTGTACTTGGCTTTATCTAATTTCTAAAAAATCATTACATAATAATTAAAAGTGAAATTATAAGAATGAAAAATTGCAATATAACTATAAGGATGATAGGCCCAGTAGTATATATTGGGACAGCGGCCTGGTTCGAGGATGCCTAGTAGTCCGAGGACGGGTAAACGTTGTTATGGAAGTCGGCGTTAGTGAATAAAGAAAGGGGTCTGGTCATGATGGTCCAAGAAGATGGTCCAAAGAGGGATGCTTCCTCGGCTGAGCAAAGTAAAGGTCAGAAGGTGCGGTCTGCCATCCAGAAACAACGTTCCAGGAGATTCTATTGATAAGGACATACATCATGAAAGCACAGGATAAAAAAAAGTTATGAAATATCTAAGAGAAAGCTGCTACCACCGCATTGAATACTCTGTAGCTAACTCTCTGGCCGCATTAATGAGGAAGTGATACCTGAACATTAATTTTCAACCTTACAGCTACTTCCAAAGACTTCAAAAAGGTGTTGATGGGATAATAATCAACACCAGCAATCTAATCTACACGTGAAAGGTGGAAATGAAAAAAATACGATAGTATAAAATAGAAAAAAGACCTTGAGGAAAAGGAATTGGAGAATGAAGAGAAAAATAATGTAGGAATAAGAACTGAACTTGTAACCAAATTTAAAAGAGATATATACAAGAACTGATCTCATCAGATTGTGCCAAGAATGATTTTCTTTGAATAAAACTAGTTTATCTTTACTTTCTTGTCATCTGGGCCAACTATAATTGTTGTGTGACTCATTAGAGCCTAGTTTTTTAACACAATCTCTACAAATTCATTGTATTATGCTATTTGGGCCTAAATCCTTTAACCCTTTGGGCTCAAGGATCAAATCTTGCCCTTACAATAACTTATTCATATATAAAAATCTAACAGATAAATACAATATAATAAATATGCTATCTATTTATGGGTTTTAAGATTAAAACACTATATAATAATCACACCAATAAAAATTGAATTTTCAGATTAGTCTTAGGTACTATATATAGTACGTAAGACTAATTTGAAAAATCAAATTTTATGTGTATAGACACATGAATGTTAATCATTTTATGAGTTTAAGAAAAATGAGATAACTTATACTTGAGTTTTATCTAATTTTTGAAAATTATTATATGATAACTATAAATAAATTATTAATTTCAATGAAAAATTGATAAAGTTTTCCTCCAAACTGATTTGGAGAAATCTTTTCTGACCAATGCGTGATGATTCATATAATCATCTCTGCATATTAAATCACATGTAAGGTTACTAAAAATATACGTGGATGATCATTTGAATCCACGTATTGGATTAAAGAATTTTACTTCAAATTAACTAGTTTGAAAGTAAACCATATTTATATGAAAATATTATTGAGCAACTTGTTTATATGTACTGAATATATTATCTATTTTTGAATTTTCTAATATTGAAGCTCTATATGGTATTGACATAGTATAATTTTATAGTCCAATTGATCTCAGTATTTTTATCATTAATGTGTATGCATTGTGGGTGTGCATAATGTGTCTCTACATATGTCTAAGTATATGAACACGTGTATGTTACCTACAAATTTTATCCCCTCAAATCAAAATTTAACTAGGCCACTAAGGTGTCCCCATCTGCCCCTCTTTCTCCTAGGGGTAAAAAAGTGAGCCAGAAGATTACCAATTGCCATTGACCAAGGCTTGTCAAAAAGTCCCATTAAATTTCACAGAAGGCCCACAAGATTGGCACATAATTCTTTCTTCATTAATGGAGACTTGAAATGTATATATCACTATCCTTTCATGCGAGTAATAAAGCACGAGTTGGTAAAACTTTTCAAGAATTTCAAGCCCTTTGTCGTTCGTATTTCGGTTTCAATCACAGTCACAATGGAATTTAGGTGCCATGAAGCTGATGGATGAATTTGTAACATATCAACCAAAGTAGTCCTATCTCTTTTGCTCTCTTCCATAACATTCATGTTTTTCAAACCTTTTCTTTTATATTTTCTTTTAGGTATTTTTATTTTCTTTGGAATCTAAAGAATATGGTACAGAATGATTCTTATCTCTTAAGAACTGAAAGTAAAGAGCTCTAGGAATAATTTTTGGACTGGGGGATGAGATCATATTCATGAGAATGAACAGACAGAGAGGGTGGACAAGGCCTAATATTCTAAACCAGGTCTGAGAAAACGTTTTCCAATAGGACAAAGAACAAAATGGTTTATATGTTTAGGCCTGGCAATTGCATAACATGCTGAGTTTGAGGTCCTCTTCTTCTTTCTTTTTTTTCTTTGTTGCTGTATAACAAGGTTGGACTATTTCTTTGTCAAGGGACCCACAGAGAGGCAGATCATCATGTGGGTGTAGCCAGAAACCAGTTCTTGTTGGGTTTTTCAGAATGGCCACTGAAATCTGGCCCGTTCATTTTTTGTCTCCAGAGCTACCCACCTGACCCAGTTGCCAATTATCTTCGATGCATTGAACATGAGAAAGATAGAAAGGTGAAAACTTTATCACCATGGAGGTGGTGAGGGTTTTACCAATATATATTTTAGCTGTGGCATCTCTATATACTTTGTCGTATCAAATTGTTATTCATGCTAAAAATCTTATAACTTAACTGATTAGCACCCCTTGATCATCTCAAGACATTTACCATCTAAATTATAATTTATTATTCTTGTGAGAATTTGTACTTAAAACATCATTTTTATTATGTCATGAAGTTAACAATTATGAAAAAAAAGTTATAAAAAATTGGTCTTGTTAGATTTATTGTTAATTGTCACGTTTATCAGTTTATCTTCAAAAAGTACTAAACAAGTTCTTCAGAGGAAATAAAAAAGGTTCTCAATGAAGCATTTCATTTTCTTTCTTTTTCACTCCAACCCTTTCATTTTCCTTCAATTTTCTTACCATTTCCCTAAGCTCCAAACCTGGCATATGTCAATGATCTTCTGGTAGTCCAATACTTTATTAGGTACACCAATTACAGAGTGTTGTAGATAGCTTTTTCTTTCGAAAAATTTGTTGCTTACGGTAATTATAGAATCCCATCCCCATCGCTTTCGTACTCACGTCCCCTCCTACTTTTCTTTTTCATTACAAATTTTTTATTTTTTATTTTTCCTTTCCTTTTCTATTGCCTGGAGAAAGTGCCTTTAAAAATACTCGTGAAACTGTCTCTCTATCATTTTCCCACTGTCGTTGCATGGACCACACGAGGTACAGTTTTTATTTGTTTAAAATAAATTATTTGGTGCATTTCCTATGTTTTTCATTTCCTCCATTTGAATCATTCTTAAAGTGCCATAAATAAAGAATGCCACTTTCATATGCTGTCAATTGTCTTCCTCCTCATCAATAATATATAAGAAGAAGGAAAAAAAAAAAAAAAACCTTAAAATTGTCAACATCAAACAAAATAATTCCCCAGGATGTCTGTGGGTTTGAAATTTGAACTTGGTACTATATAAATTCACTGATAACTAGACAATTAAGCATCATGTTTAAATTATTCAAACACTTCTAGTAGCAATGTTCTAGTTCTAACATCTGCAAATAAATATTATTCTTGAAATAAATACATTTGAAAAGAACAAAAATTGTTGTTAACGTTCTAATTGTGTGCCAACAATAATGAAAATGACATAAAGAGTTTAAAATAGGCACAAAAAAAAAAAAAAAAATTTAGACGTCGTTTCTGTTTGCCGTTGGATGTGACTTTGCAAGAACACTATCCTAGAATTAAGAATTAAACAAAGTAGAATAATGTTTTTGAAGAAGCAAAACAAGCTAAAAATATGGTTATCTTGTTGTTGTACTTGTTGAAATATCACACCCACTTGGATTCTCTATGATATGGTCAATGCAAGGAATGTATTTTTTATTTTTTTTTATTTTTTTTACCTGTCATTTCAATTGGGGGGAGATTAATAATTAGAAAAATACAACTAGAATAGTAGAATCTCTCAAAATGGGAAATGGAAGACACATGACTATATCAGATTCTTATAAGTACTCCACCCATATAAAAAAAAATGAAAAAAAAAAAAAGAAAAAGTCAGATCAAGTAGAATTCATCCAAATGTAGCCTGGAAGGAGTGTCACAGGGTCACAGGCACAACAGCACTCCAGCCAAAATAGAATAAATAGAGATCATGTGAGGCCAGGGAGAATAGATCACTAGTCAATGATATCAATGATTTAAACAAAGATGGAGAACTTGGGGCACATTAGATGGTCCATGAGTATAATTGCTGGTTATTTTGAGTGCGAAATTGATCATATCATTGCTGCACAGATGGTTAAGCTATTGCAAATGGCATAAAAACAAAGTCCCGAGCTTAGATCCTTTTAATTATCTCATACATTTTGAATATATGCACTTCACATGTGAAAAAGGAGGATACTGATACATGAAATACATCTACATTTAAAACACACATCCTTCATTTTTTTTGTTCTTGCTTTTGTTCAAAGATAAAGGTATGCGATATGAATAATCATTCTCTGTTTATAAAGAAAAAATTTATAATCGATCACAAATTCTTGTATCACAATTTTGATGTGACAGATAATAAAAAGTGAATAAGTTTGTCACGAAGAATAAGTATGAAAAATGGTGTGATAAATCATAAATGTTATAAATCTTATGATCCTAAATTAACTCATTCATAAATCTCCCAACTTGGATGGACGGAGGATCCAAGTGTTTGATGGATAGCAATGTAGAATGCTTGTGTGTGTGTGTATTTTTGATTGGTCAAGTTTAGAATTCTATACCAGGGCCATGATCAAAGAGAAGTCCTAGTATTTTTATGATTGGGTTCCTTTTTTTGGGTCCAACCCAAGCTTTTTCAATTGGACTCTCTCAACACCAATTATTTTAACCGGTCACCAATCATCATGTACAAAATTCACTCTTTCAATTGTTAGGCTGAGGCCCAAATCTAAACTAGAGGCCATACCTTTGTTTACGCTGGGCCTAGACTGAGAGCAACCGATTTTGTATTAGGCCTAATTCAAAATCATCAAACCAGATCGTGTGGACTCCAAGTCCACCATCCCTCTGTATTGCACAGTAGAAAATTTCGTCAATTATCAAACAACTAGGCCTTATTTTATTTTATACAGGATGACGTCCCTAACACCCAACAGGCTTGTTTTTGGTAGCCCATAGCCACTGGGTCTAGTGATTCTCAATGGCTCAAAAGACCCATGAGTTTTTGGGTTCAAATTCTCTATCTAGTATATTGGGACCATTCTGAAAGGATTTAGCCTCCGTTTGGATTGGAATGAAGCTGAAACGCGCGCTTCGCGTTTTAGCTTTTTTTTTTTTTTTTTTTTCTCACGTGTTCAGCCCAAACCGCACTGTTCAGTCACTGTTGCGGCTACTGTTCATTGAACAGTAGCCGCAACTTTTGACTTTTTCACAACTTTTACTGTTCACGGATCCACAATTTTCACTTTTCAGCAACTTTTTCATTAAAAATGGGTGCCACGGTACTATTCACACATTTAAATATTATTTTGCTACAGTGTTTTCAGTTTTCAGTTTTCAGTTTTCAACGGTATCCAAACGGACCCTAAGAGGGAGCTTTTAGTTTTTCTTTAAACTAGGTTAGAAAGAAATTTTTCAAATTTTTTACATATCTATTTTTTTGGTATGAATTTTAAAAATCTAACTGTAAAATTTCATGTTCCTTATGTTCTTAACACGCATATCAAATTTCGTTCAAATTAGATATTATTTACTATTCGATCAATAAATTTATTTTATATACACAATTTTAGATCATAAAAATTTGAAATTTTAACATTTGTTTGATGAGATAGCAATTGATTTTTGATCTTCTTGAAATTTTATATGCATAAAGAATATAACAAGAACATGCAATCTAACTGTTAGATTTTTAAAATTCACACTCAATATAGAGATATATGAGGAGTTTGTAGAATTTCTCTCCAAACTAGTTTGGAGAGAAACTTTGTTCTTTAGAGAGGTATGTATTAGGAAATCCAAAGTTACACACACATGAAGAAATGGGCAAACTCTCAAAGATGAAAGAACTCTAAAAAGTCATATTAAAACTCTAAATACTATGTGATGAAGTCAATTAATCAGTGGGCTAAAATTTTCGAGCGTTAACGATCTACAAGCAAAATCCTAAAAGTAACAAACAAAAAGTCAGAGGAGACCGGTGGAGGCCGGCCAAAAATCCTCTGATGGTAAAGTTAGTGGATTGAAGTAGAAAAGAAAGCACTTCAAAGACTTCACCAATTTTTATTTTTCAGAAAAAGTCCCCATACCTCTGTGTAAAAGGGTCTTTATATAGTGTTAGCTTGACAGTTATTTCTCCTATCGTCGTAGAGTTTGGAGGATTCAGAGGGTAACTTCTATAACTATCATGGGAGTTACCTCATCGGGACTTGTGTTCAACTCTGAACAGATGGTTTGATTCAAACAACATGACTCTTGGCTTTTGGAAGAGTGTCATGGCTCTTGGTGAACCTTACTCGTCCATCACTAAGGACGGACGAGATTCGCTGCTAGCACGTCCTCTATTTGACGAGTGAATGAAGGACGAGTGCAAGAGGACGGTAAGAGAGGGACGAGCGTAACAGTCACTCATTCTCCATTTTGTACGTTGTTATGGACGGCCATATGGACGAGAAATCAGTTTGGCCTTTTTCATACACCATCAGTTGCCCCCTCGTCCATAGGTCGTCCAAGAAAATATAGTAATTTACTTCTCTGGACAGACGAGCTTCTTTCAACAATTGGAGATGCCACGTGTTACAATCTAATTGGTGGTTCATTTCGTCGATTTATTTTTTCGAGAAGAAGACCACGTGTCATCATCTGGTTGGTTGTGTCGTTTCATGTGCTTAGGTCAGCCATCTATAAATTGTGGAATGCCTCCACTACCCTCCTCACTTCTGAGATTTTCCTTCTTTGACATTCATTGTCTAGAGCCTCATTTAAAAGTTTCCTCGCGTCCATAGTTTCAGTTCGTCCTAGAGCCAGGTACTCCCTCTCTCCTCGTCTTTAGGTTTTCAAAATTTTCTTTTCAGAAAATGTCAGAAATAGCCATCTCCTCATCTAGCGATAGTACAGAAAAAGATATAGATGAGTATTACGACGAGAGTAGTGATAATTCTAGTGATACCAGTAGTAGTAGTAGGGGAAACACCATTGACGAGGAGTATGTCTCAGGGGTCCCTGGGCTTCCCTTAGAAGAAGTACAGAAACAACTTAGAAAAACTTTAGGGTCCCAGGTAGGTACCTCGTCTTCCATCCCTCCGTCTAGTCCTTTGGACGAGACGGAGGTAACTGTATATAGTTGTGCTGTAGATATTCCTTCCAAGATGGACGAAGAAATATTAAATAACCTTAGAGAATGGTACCAAATCCTAGACGAGTTTAATCCTAGATTACCCGTCCGTGGAGAGTGGTGTTGTAATCCCCATTTTGGGATAGGTGTATATGAAGCCTACCTTCTTGGAGGTCTTAGGTTTCCTTTAAATGCTTTTACTAGAGAGCTATTAGTTAGGTTAGGTTTAGGAGTGTGTTAATTCAACCCAAATGCATGGAGATTAATTGTCTCTATGCAAATTTTGTGGGGGGAAGTGTTTGGAGGAGACCGTCCTATTACTGTGGACGAGTTCCTCTACTGCTATAAACCCTCAAAGATTCATCAATCTCCTAGCTTTTATCAATTCATAGCTAGAAGTAAAGATTGTAGATTAGTGAAATCCTTGGCCTTGTCTGACAGAAAATGGAAGACAGAGTTTTTCTTCGTCTCTGGATTTTGGGCTGGAAATCCTGTAGACGTTGGCCGGGATACCTTTGGTCGTTTTACCGGGGACCTAGGGAACCTTCGTCCTGAAGGTAAGTCCCTTAGCTTTCCCCCTCTTCTTTCTCTTTCCTTTTATTTATTATTATCTCATGTAACTTCAATTTATTCTGTTACAGCCGTTGGACGACCTGCTTTGAGTAAGTTGCATCGTGACCGCGTCCACAGGGCTCATCTACACACAAACAGGGATTTCCATTCCTTGGTCAATCTCAGACGACTAGCCAAGTGGGGGTTAGGCCCTAATCCATCTGACATTGCACTTGCACACGAGATTACAGTAAGAAAAAGTGAGTATTAGATTTCTGCATTCCTTGTATCTTTTATTTTCATTTTCCTATCTAAGTGAATTCTCTTTGTCTCTTTATAGGAATGGCAACCATGAGAGGCAATAAGGGAAAGGAGGTAAGTGCTGAGGGGACCCGTCCTGAGATTGATTACCAAGCTCATCCTGTAGCTGGAGATAAAAGGAAGACCATATCCAAACACTTGGATTTGGAAAACCTCCCTAGCAGACGTGGTAAAAAGGTCAAGCATTGCTCGTCTCAAGTAGTTAAGCCTACTCCGTCGTCCCATCAGCCAACCAAAGTCTATGATATCAACTCGTCCACTCCTGTTGAGTCCACCCCGTCCAAGACTCCACCGTCCAGAACTGTGCCCACCTCGTCTCAACCGTCCCAAAGGGCCCCTTCAAACATTATTGAAAACGAGGATCTGGCCTGGGAATGTTTCAAGAACGCTGTTTCGGGCGAGGATATAAACGTCTGCTACGACATGTCCCTCAAGGACTTTGAACACTCTGGTGTCCATGACCTTTTCAAGGTAACATTTTTCTTCGTCCTGACCAAATGTACATTTCCCTTCTTTTTCCTTTTTTTTTTTTTTTAACTTATATTTGTTGTTGACTTCTATAGGGCATGTCCAAGTTTATAGCAGCGTCCAGACAGGCCACCGGGTTAGACAAGACGAGAATCTTGCTAGAGACGAGGATACAGGAGTTAAAGGAAGAAGCTAAACAATGGGCTGAGGTGGCCGTTAAGACGACAGACAAGGCGAAGGACCTGAAAGCTTTGGTTGAGGATTTGAAGGCTAGTGCTGTAGAAAAAGATGCTCGTCTTGAAGACTTGCAGAAAAAGAGCGACGAGCACAACATTCTCCTCTCCAAAGCTAAGGAAGATGCAGTGGCTGAATTCAAAGCATCTAAATAATATACTGATGCTTTGGATACCAAATATGCAGCAGGGTTTGAAGACTTTAGGATGGACGCTGCTGAGAAGTTTCCTGATGTGGACTTTAGCTCCATCGTGCTTAATTTGAATGCTGCCACCACTAGCTCTCTCCTTCATCTCGACTCTGAGGACGCCAACATAGAGGACGATGCCACGACCAAACCTCAGGACGACCCCAACTTAGATGCCTCAGCTTAAAAAATGCCTTGATGACTTAGGTTTTATATATATATATATATATATGTAATTCAAGTACATTTAGCTCGTCCATGTTTAAGGACGAGTTTTGATAAAACAGTTTAAGTTTGTAAGGGTGTTTAGGACGTTTCTCGTCCGCCCTTGAAACAATCAAATGAATACCGTTTGTCTTATATATGCATGGACGAGAGTGTTTATTTATATACAGGATTTCTTGTTTTGCTCGTCTACATTTCATATACATACTTAAACCATTTTTATTGGGATTCCACTTGTGTGATTTGCCCATGTGAAATGGTAAGTAAAAGCATCACTTGAAATGGCTAAGCATTACTCGTCCTTAGACTTGTCTGTGCATTTTCCTCGTCTTTAGACTTGTCTTTGCATTTTGCTCGTCCTTAGATTTGTCTTTGCATTTTGCTCATCTGTGGACAGTTTTTTAGTAGGTGATTTAAACTAGTTCAAAACGCCCACACTTTTCCTCGTCCATGGTATGGTTAGGTATTATGTTTTACCTTGCCCCATTTTATGGACGAGCATGCCTTAGTTTCGCTTGTAATGTGATCTTAGGCATAGGCTTTATCTCGTCCTTTGCTTTGGACGAGCATGCCTCGATTTCACTTACTAGGAAATCTTGAGATTACATCTTCGCGTCTAGAGAATTTTCTCGTGTTGAGCTTTTTAGCTTTTTTCAAGTCAATATGAACAAAAAGTGGTACCGAAATCATGGATTCACACAACATCATGTACATTCCACAAATACTATTCACAACACAGATATTGTTCATAGACGAGGCATGTCTTAAGAAACTAATGCCTGCCTTTAAAGAAAAACAAACACAAGCCAAACCATAAATTTGTCCTTAACATAATAATAAGACAAATATAAATAAACAAGTCTTTTATGTAGAAAAGTCTTCTATGTAGATAGATAGCCTTCAGACTCATCCAAAGTTATGTTCATGTAGGCTGGCATTTTGGCCATATGCACTTCTGCAGGTATGACTGCTTCAATCCCATAGGCTAGCTTGAAAGGAGTTTCTCCTACAGGAGTTCTTACTGTCGTCCTATATGCCCACAGAACACCTGGTACTTCATCTGGCTATACTCCCTTTGCTCCCTCAAGCCAAGTCTTGATTATTTTTAATAAGGATCAGTTTGCAACTTCAGCTTGTCCATTTGCTTGTGGGCGGGCGGGTGAGGAATAGTGATTCTGAATCCCAAAGTGTATGCAAAAATCTCTGAAAAGTGCATTGTCAAATTGTCGTCCGTTATCGGATACTAGCACCCTGGGGACACCAAACCTGCACACAATGTTCTTCCACACAAAGTTCTTGATATTTTGTTGTGTGATATTAGCTAAAGGTTCTGCTTCTACCCACTTGGTGAAATAATCGATACCAACTGCAAGAAACTTCATTTGCCTTACACATGTTGGGAAAGGACCCAGGATGTCTAGTCCCCATTGCGCGAAGGGCCATGGGGCCGTCATTGGGGTTAGGTACTCTGATGGTTGTCTGGGGACATTACTAAACCGTTAGCATTGATCGCAGACCTTGACATAGGCCTTAGTATTGGCTTGCATGTTTGGCCAGTAATATCTTGCACGGACGACTTTATGGACAAGTGATCTAGCTCCTGAGTGATTGCCACACGTTCCCTCATGAATTTCTCTTGAGTATATAGTTTGCTTCGTCCGGAGCTAGACACCGGAGATAAGGTTGGGAAAAGCCTCTTTTATACAGAACATCGTCCATAAGAACGTACCTGGCTGACCTTACCCTCAGCTTTCTTGCTTCGTCTTTTTCTTCTGGAAGTCTTCTCTCTTTCAAGTACGATACAATGGGAGTCATCCAATTTCCTTCGCTCTGCACCTGTTGCACTTCTGGGATGTCTATACTCGGCATGTACTGAATCTCATCAAACTTGTCGACGGCTTCACTCGCCAAAGCTTCTTTTGCTAATGTATCTGCTTCCATGTTCTCCTCCCTTGGGATTTGAACGAAGTTAGTTTCCTCAAATTTTTTCATAAGTCGTATAACCCTGCTAAGATACTTCCTCATTCGTTCTTCCTTAGCCTCATACACCCCATTCACTTGGCCCATGATTAGCTGAGAATCTCCCAAGACGAGTACTGATTTAGCTTCCACGGACTTGGCCAATTCTAACCCTTTAAGAAGAGCTTCATACTCAACTTCATTATTGGTTGCTTGGTACTGCAAGCGAACTTTGTGTTTCAGTTTATCCCCTTCTGGCGATTGCAAAACCACAACTATCCCTCCGGCGTGCTGTGTAGACGACCCATCCACATGGATGATCCACTTCTGGTTGCCTTCCATCTTACTTATATCGCCATGACTAAGGGTGAACTCTGCAATAAAGTCTGCCAGAGCCTGAGCTTTTATGGCATGCCTAGATTGGTACTTTATGTCGAACTCACTAAGTTCGACAGCCCATTGAACCAATCGTCCTACAGCCTCCAATTTGTTCATTGACTTCTTAAGTGGGTGATCTGTCATGACGTTAATGACATGAGCCTGAAAGTAATGCCTTAGTTTTCTAGAGGCTGTTACTAGTGTGAAAGCCAACTTCTCCATTAGGGGATATCGTCCTTCCACTTCCCTCAGTGCTCTACTCATATAGTACACTGACTTTTGTATTTTCCCTTCCTCTCTTATCAATGCTGAGCTCACAGCATGCGGGGTTACTGCCAGGTATAAAAATAACTCTTCTCCTGTCACAGACGGACTCAGCAATGGAGCCGTAATGAGATATGTTTTCAAGTCCTGAAAGGCTCTCTGGCACTCGTCCGTCCACTCAAATGCTTTCTTTAAAACCTTAAAAAACAATAAACACTTGTCAGTAGCTTTAGAAACAAACCTGTTGAGGGCAGCAACTCGCCCGATGAGGGACTGGACTTCTTTAACATTGCACGGAGGCTTCATGTCCAATATTGCTCGAATTTTATCAGGGTTCGCCTCGATTCCTCTATGGGAGACCATAAATCCAAGGAATTTCCCTGACGACACTCCAAAAGCACATTTGCTAGGGTTTAACTTCATGCGGTACTGCCTCAACGTGTCAAACGTCTCCTTCAGGTCATCTAGATGTCCTTCCTTGTCCTAACTTTTCACCAGCATGTCGTCGACGTAGACCTCCACATTCCGCCCGATCTGTGGACGAAACATATGGTTAACTAGTCGTTGGTATGTTGCTCTAGTATTTTTCAAGCCAAAGGGCATTACTTCATAACAGAATAGTCCCTGACTGGTAACAAAGGACGTCTTCTCTTGGTCTGCTTCGTCCATCCTTATTTGGTTGTATCCCGAGAAAGCATCTATAAAACTTAGTAGTTTATGGCCTGCAGTAGAATCCACCAGTTGGTCAATATGTGGCAGTGGGTAACTGTCCTTGGGGCATGTCTTATTTAAATCAGTAAAATCCACACACATCCTCCACTTGCCGTTCGCCTTTTTCACCATTACTACATTGGCCAACCATTGGGGATAGTATACTTCCAGTATAAATTTCGCGACCATCAGTTTTTGTACTTCGTCTTTAATAGCAGTATCTCTTTCAGGGGCGAACACCCTTTTCTTCTGTCGTACTAGCTTAGAGGAAGGATCTACATTCAAACAGTGAGTAATAACACTGGGATCTATACCCGGCATGTCTTCGTTACTCCAAGCAAACAGATCAACATTTTTCTTCAAAAAATGGATGAGGTCCTTCTTAACCTCATCTCTCAGGTCTGCTCCAACCTTGGTACACCTTTCTGGGTAATACTCGTCTAGGGAAACATCTTCCAACACTTCAATGGGTTCTACAATACTTCTCTTTTCTTCAATATTCATGGTTTGGATTTGCTCGTCCATGGCCAGCATGGCCAGATAACATTCTCTTGCTGCCAATTGGTCTCATTGTACTTGCCCCACCCCATGTTCTGTGGGGAACTTCACTGACAAGTGGTAGGTAGATGTGACCGCCTTCCAACTGTTTAAAGTCGGCCTTCCAATTGTGGCATTGTAGGAGAATGAACAATCTACCACAAGGAAGTTCACATCCTTGGTGATTTGTTGCAGGAATGCCCCCACTGTCACCGGTAAAGAAATAGTGCTTACAGGTTGTACCTTCATCCCACCAGATCCCACTAAAGGAGAGCTTGCTGGACGGAGCCGATCTCGTCCCAACCTCATCTGCTGAAAGGCTAGATAATATAAAATATCAGCCGAGCTCTCATTGTCTACTAGCACCCTTCTAGTTTTGTAGTCAGCAATAAGGAGGGTGATGACAATAGCATCGTCATGAGGGTGATGGATTCTCTCGGCATCCTCGTCCGTGAAAGTGACTGCTTGTTCGTCCGTGGTCCTTGCTCTTGGTGATCGTCTAGAGAGTTGGATACTCTGCTCTACTTTTAGGTATGCCTTCTTTGATTTGGACGACTATCCTGTTGAATTTCCCCCCACAATGACTCTTATCTCTCCAAACGGTGGTCGCAACGATTCTTCTACCTTCCCCTTCAGCTTCTCGTCCTTCTGGTCTCATCCAAGGAAATTTCTCAGCTTCCCTTGCCTAATGAGATTTTCAATCTGCTGCTTTAAATAAAAGCATTCGTCCGTATCATGCCCATGATCTCTGTGGAAGCGACAATACTTGTTCCTATTACGCTTGTTGGGATCTCCTTTCATCTTCTCTGGCCACTTCAAAGAAGGCCCATCCTTAATTTGCATAAAGACTTACTCGAGTGGTACATTCAAAGGGGTGTATTGTTGATTCTGCGCTGAAGAACCTGGTTTCTTGCTATCTCGGTCTCTCTTATCTTCTGTTCGCCCCTTCTTTGGACGAGGGGCTTGCTCAAAGTGACGGGTGGGATTTACTTCCATTCTTTCAATTCTCTTCCTCTTCTTAGCTATGATCGCGTCTTCTGCGTTCATAAAGTTTTGGGTTGAATGGACGAGTTCAGCCATGGACTGAGGCTCTTTTTCATAAAGTTTGTGTATGAACAAATTAGAATTGACCCCGTTATGGAAGGCAGCTAACAGTAGCTTGTCATCTACCTCGTCCACGGTCAATGCTTCCCTATTGAAGCGTGTGATGAAGGAACGCAGGCTTTCATTCTCTCCTTGCTCTATGGTTAATAAGCTAGACGAGGAACGTTTATGTCTCTGTTCTCTAATGAAATTATTAACGAATAATTTGCTCAACTCCTCGAAAGAACTTACTGAATTCGGGGGTATTTTGCTGAACCAAACTCTCACAGGCCCTTTGACGATAGTTGGAAATGCTCTACACATTATCTCATCCGGAACCCCTTGTTGATGCATGGTAGTCTTAAAGGTAGCGATATGGTCAAAGGGGTCACGCATGCCATCATATGAGTCCAAGGAAGGCATCTTGAACTTTGGTGGTAAATGATGGCAATTGATGGATGCTATAAAGGGTGAATCAGTTCTGTGAACTAACTCTTCTACAGGATTAGTCCTCCTCATGTTCTCCCTCATCTCATCCATAACCTTCCTCATCTGGTCCACCTCCCTTTCCAAATGTGGTACCCTCCGTGAAGCGGTACCCCTTGATTGACTTTCTGGTTCAACATTTTATTTTATCTTCCTGACTTTGTTCTCGCTCCTCTCCACGGGCCTCATGCCGTTGCCTCTTGAGATTAATCTCTCTCCGCAAATCTTGATTTTGGCGAGTTAGTTCTGCCATGGCAGCGACCATGGATTGCATGTGTTTGGCTGATGAAGGCTGCATAGCAGGCGCCAATTGACGGTCATGATGAGGGTTACTAGAGGCATCTATGCTTTGTTGAAGGTCTAGACTGGTGGCCCTCGATCTTGTCCGGACCATTTCAGCCCTTTATCGGAGAAAGAAATTGCAGAATTCAACGATGAAATTCAAACGTAAAAAAAAAATTCTATCCTTCCACAGACGGCGTCAACTGATGAAGTCAATTAATCAGTAGGCTAAAATTTCCAGGCGTTAATGATCTACAAGCAAAATCCTAAAAGTAACAAACAAAAAGTCAGAGGAGACCGGTGGAGGCCGGCCAAAAA
This sequence comes from Quercus gilva, assembly GCA_023621385.1. Taxonomy (NCBI): domain Eukaryota; kingdom Viridiplantae; phylum Streptophyta; class Magnoliopsida; order Fagales; family Fagaceae; genus Quercus; species Quercus gilva. The sequence continues at coordinate 7,172,698 of CM042474.1, read as the reverse complement.
TCCTCCGATGGTAAAGTTAGTGGATTGAAGTAGAAAAGAAAGCACTTCAAAGACTTCACCAATTTTTATTTTTCAGAAAAAGTCCCCATACCTCTGTGTAGAAGGGTCTTTATATAGTGTTAGCTTGACAGTTATTTCTCCTATCGTCATAGAGTTTGGAGGATTCAGAGGGTAACTTCTATAACTATCATGGGAGTTACCTCATCGGGACTTGCGTTCAACTATGAACAGATGGTTTGATTCAAACAACATGACTCTTGGCTTTTGGAAGAGTGTCATGACTCTTGGTGAACCTTACTCGTCCATCACTAAGGACGGACGAGATTCGCTGCTAGTACGTCCTCTATTGGACGAGTGAATGAAGGACGAGTGCAAGAGGACGGTAAGAGAGGGACGAGCGTAACAGCCACTCATTCTCCACTTTGTACGTTGTTATGGACGGCCATATGGACGAGAAATCAGTTTGGCGTTTTTCATACACCATCACTATGTCTAATCAAATCTTTGATACGCACTAGTTTAATTCACTTTTTTTTTTTTTTTTTCATTTTCAAAATTTTTTTTTTTTAATGTTCATATATTTTCTCTGTTTACCCATGTTTTCATCTCTTTCTTTTGTATTTGGGAAAACAACATCATTTTGTTGTACTCTCTTTAATATAAAGTGGAATTAAAAAAAAAAAAACATTCATAGCAAAACAATACTTCATGTTGCTATACTTTCTCTAATTATGAAGAGAAAAAAAAATTACTCCTTTTAATAATTCAAAAGTTGGAGAATGAGACTACTTTCTTTAGAAATATCAGAATATATCAATTAAGTTACGAAACTCTTAAAAAAAAAATCACTCATAGCTCATAGCAAAACAATGCTATTTTAGCATAATAAATGTCAATCAAACAATTTTTTCCCCTTAAAATAACTTATTAAAAATAAAAAGTTGAGGTTTAATTTTCAAGAGAGCTTTTTTTAAAAAAAAAAAAATTTTAATGATAATAACTTATTATTATTATTATTATTATTATTATTATTATTATTATTATTATTATTAAATGGAATTAAGATTTTGATTTTATAAATGTACTAGTTTACTACTTTTTGATTTAGTGGAGTATTTTGTTATTATCAAAAAAGTAATATATCATTTCTCTATATCATTTTGCATTTTTCTTTCCCACAAGAAGTCCTCACAACTGGTCTGGCACTGGCACACTGATCGCAATCAGATTAGAAGAAATTAAAGTTAAACAAATCAGGCCACAACTCCAACCCTCTATTTCTTATCAGTCGTTTTGTTAAATCTCACTATTAATAGTAATTTCAGACAGAGAAGAGAAGAGAAGAGAAGAGAATGACGGTGTTTCACTTCTTCAACTGCGCAATCCTCACATTCGGCCCCCACGCCGTTTACTACTCCGCCACACCCTTGTCAGTTTCCGTTTACCTTTTTTTTTTATTTTTAGAATTTACATCTGTCTTATTCTATTCATATTATTATTAATTTTCCCGATCTGTTACATTTCCGGAGCTCAATTCTGTTACTATGTTGTAACGGAAACCCTAACTTATTACAAATCCGATCTGGCTATCCAACCCTTTGGATGTTTCATGCTCTGTAAACTTATGTTCTATTTACTAGGATTTTCTGTTTATATTTAGCTCAAACTTTTGTGATAATTAGACATGAATTAATAAGATGAAGTGAAACTTTTCTGTGTAGAATCAAACTTTTGTGTAATTTATTTGTTTTGTCAATGTGTAAATTTGTTTTGCACTAATAATAAATATGCGTGTGCAGATCCGAGTATGATACGCTTGGTACCTCTATTAAGGCAGCTCTTGTCTATCTCGGAACAGCTTTAGTAAAGGTTCGACATCGTTGTTATAGATGCAACTTCTAGCTTATGTTTGGTTTTTCCCTGATGAGCTATATGTTGTGCTCATGCCAACCATTTTTTTTTTTTTTTTTGGTTTGCAGCTTGTTTGTTTGGCAACCTTCCTAAAGGTATCCGAGAATGATAGCTTTGATCCATACCAGGTACAGAATGGTTTTATTTATTGAATCCAAGGCTTATAAATTTCACTTGTAGTGGGTTCCAATATGTCAACAGCAGAACTTCCATTATTCACATAAAGAAATGCACTTTATTGTTTCCCTCCAATCCTTCCCTGCCCCAAAATGTGCATGCGCGTCTATAGTTTAGTACCCTAGAATCACTTATCCATGCTAATTCGGGGCAATCTTCTGTTGAATCAAGGATATTCTAATTTTGCTATGGAATGTAGATAAGTTGTAAAAGTGAAGGGTGAATAGATTAAAAAAAAAAAGGATTTAATTCTCTCTGTCTGTGTGTGTTTGGGGAGGGCACGGGGGGTTGAGAGAGAAAGAGTTCTACATATAATGAACTTTTTGAATTATCATATAAATTTGAATGTTAAAATCCATCTGAACGTTGCAATGCTTATTATGTCTCCCACTAATCTCTGAATCTGTTGGTTTTCTCAGCAATTTATGCATGTTGATGGATTGAATAATCTCATATCTATATTAGTTGTTGGTGTATATTACCTATCCAAAAAAAAAAAAAAATTTGATGTTGGTGTATATTGGAGAGAGAGAGAGAGAGAGAGAGAGTGAGGTGCTAGAATTACTCAAATTCAAGTTGACTAGTCTCTATAAGTTAGCCAAACCAAACATCTTAAACGTCGAAATTTAGAGGATACCAGTTTTCTGAATAGATATACTTATCAACGGTGTTTAAGGATCTTGATGAAACAATGAAAACAGTTAATGGTCATACTCCACAACTTTGTCCCACTCACCCTTCACAAGTCTCTGTCTCTACATTCAGTTCCCCCAAAAGGAAGCCCTAAGCTACCAAAGAAAAATATGGCAAAAGGATCTGATCAGGGAACCCCAGATCTGTTGCCATCCTGAAATGCTTCAGATTCAATGTAACTGCCTCCCCTTGCCACTGCCTATGCGCTCCACCTCCCGCCACTGCTGCCAGTTCACATTGGCTCTCTCAATTTCAACCAGTCTTGATGTTGGTTTACTAGATTAGGCTGCTGTTTTGTGGTATTGGGATCTAGTTGTGACTGGCATTTGGGTGTGGTGGTTTGGTGTCTTATTTTCTTAAGATTTATATATGTAGATGTAGGTATATTAATTTGGGTTGGTTTGCAATTTGCGACTTTGGAAGAGATGAGGTAGTTGGTAGTATAGGTTTTTTTATGGAGCTTGTGTTTTTGTAGAGTGGTTATGGTGTTTGGATTTTGGGATGTGTGTGGGGGTTTCGTATATGGAGAAGAATGAGTGGAAGATATTTGGTTTATTCCTCCTTAGGTCTAAACTTTTCTTTCAGATTTATCTCAAAGAAAATTTCAAACTAAAGAAAGTGGTTTAACCACTTCTTCTTCTTCTTCTTAAATTAAGAACATGATTTGGTCCAAGGCACGTAATCATTTTCCATCATTCACAGCATCTTGAAGTGGGATGAAGGGATTAATTATGTCATTTTTGATATCTCACGGATCAATAACACCATAATTAAAACTACAAGGGGTCTTTTTGCAATTGATCAACCCAGGGGGTCTTTTTGCATTTTGCCCAAAAATGGATATGGAACATGGTAATATATTCAATGCGCGTTAGGAATTTTCATTATTGAGGGTTCATGTGCATCACATCTGGGAGAACTACTTCTGCTAATAACAAAAACCAAGTGGCCGATGAGCTCTAGCTTAACTGGCACCTTTTCCCCTTACAAGTTTTAGGTGGAGGGTGGGTCGTAGGTTCAAAATGTAACTTACCAATAAAAAAAAGTAATAATAATAATAATTATCATAACAAAAACCAAGTGATTTTAAGCGGTGTCTTTGGAGGCCTTCTGTCAGATGCTTGAATATACAATTCTTGATTGCCCTTTGGACTTTGGGCAATTGTGAATAAATAAAGCTCCAGTATAGTGTAGTTATTTTTGCTTTGAAACATTAATTTTCTTTTGTGTTGACTATGAGTTTGAGTTGTTAACCTTAAATAAATAATGCCTTTCATTTTCAGGAACTGCTGAAAGCTCTGATTGGTTTTGTAGATGTCGCTGGATTATACTTTGCCTTGACTCAGTTGACTCACAGGAACATTGCTCAGAATCATAAATTTCAAGCAGTTGGACTTGGTGAGTAAAAGATTAAAATAACTATTTTAAAAATCAGTTGCTTTGAATTCTAAATCAGTTTCTTTGAATTCTAAATCAATTTTCAAGCACTTGTCATCTTTGAATATTATTTTTTGTGACTGCATATTTGTCAACTTATTAGGGCTATGACACCTTTTCTCCTGTTGATAGGGTGGGCTTTTGCTGATTCTGTTCTGCATAGATTGGCACCTCTCTGGGTTGGCGCTAGAGGACTAGAATTTACATGGGATTACATTTTGCAAGGCATAGAAGCAAATGCGAATCTGGTATATATATTTCTTCTTGTTTCTCATCTATTTTCCATTTTCTGTGGCAGCTTCAGACTGTATCCTTAGTTTAGTTTTAGACTTCTAGCTTAGGGGTTTTGGACAGATGATATCCAGTTTGACAGTCCAGAGATTTAGGGGTTGCATGCATTATATTGGGGATTTTGGCAGGGATGCAATGTTCAAAGTTTTGAGGACCATAAATGGACGATTCCTGATCTTAAACTTTTTCTCTTCAAAACTTCGTTTGATTGGATGTTACCCTTAGGCTCTTTCTCTGTGTGTTTTATTCTGAATATACTTGATCTTTGTACTCTGAGAGCATGATTTTATTGTTCCCACATACTCCGTGTACTTGGGCCATTTCTTTCAACAATGAGATTGTTATTTATCAAAAAATATTGGCCAGATTCCAGGAGATTATAGGTCATTTTGTTGATGTAGAAATTTGGCTGTTCTATATAGCTTCTGACAATATCCGTAGTTCCAGACTTCTAGGCTAGTGGTTTTGGGCAAATGCATCCAGTTTGGAAGTCCAAAGTATTCATGTAATGATTTTGTATTGGTCAGATTCCAGGAGATCGTAGGTCATTTTGTTTTTTGTTTTTTTTTTTTTTTAATTAGTGATTGTAGGTCTTTTTGTTATGAGAAACTTGTCTGTTCTATATTTTAAACTGTTATTTGCACGTTGAGTAAGTTTCTATGTTTGTTGGTTACTTTTTCTGCCATTATCAGTTTTTTTGAATCTTTCTGAATTCAGGTGTTGAGTATATCCCTAGCTGCATTGGGATCTTTGATTTGGCTCCGGAAAAACAAACCCAAGACACTGATTCCCATAATATATGCATGTGCAGTGATTGTGGCAACCATGCCATCTATCACAAGGTATGCTCCTCAACATTCCTCACCAATGTCTCATTTTGAATTTGAACCATTATTATCACACATCAAAATTTGGTTTACCTTAACCATGATTAAAATCACTTTCATAAACTTTTATAATCCTAGCTTCCTTACCAACTACTCATTCTGTGTAGTGTAACTCCTGTCGCAAAATGCACTCTTTTGTGTAGTGATTCATTCTGTATATGCTTGCCCACACCCCCCCCCCCCCCCTTCTGTTTTGCAGCTATTTGAGGCGAGGTTTGGGTTGGCATTTTCCAAAGGTGGTTGGCTTTGAACTGTTCACCTCACTTGTGATGGCTTTTATTAGTTGTCAGCTCTTTGCTGCGTGTCAGAAACCCTCTGCCTAAAGAATCCTATTGTTACCCCACATATGGCACTGTTTGTCAAAGAAAGGTCTTCAAGGCGGCTTAATTCTCAACGGCACCTAGATTTGATTACTCATCCCCCCTAAGGTGGCTTAGCTGTTTTGCCTGAGCTTCTCATTATTTTTAATTTGGTCTGTAGAAATTGTTGGCCCTTTTTCTCTGTAGATGTGGACACTTGAGTACACATCTTCGAATAGATTTTCTGCTGGGTAACCTCGGTAAAATTTGCTTGGATAGGACTTATAAAGATTTTGGATGAAAATTGAGTTGAGTAAGCTTTACATTCCATGCCTTAACTTTGTGGACCATCCATCCTTTAAGTAAAATGGACTTAACAACATTAAACTATTGAACTCCTATTTGTGTTTCGTGGACAAACCTGACCATATTCAGAGGCAGGAATGGACGTTATATCGTTGATGATAGAAATGGAGAATTGGAATACGAAGTAAGTTTTGTATCTAATAGGTAATTTATGGGAAATATTAATTTTTTGTTCATTCAATTTCATTCTTTTCAAAGCATTACTTCTAAGAGAGTAAAAGGAGTACTTCACTTTAAGAAAATAAATGGACTTAAAATATCAATTTTATCTATATTTTGAGAAAAGATGATAAAAAATGAAGGACATACTAGCCTTTTGCCCCTAATTATTTTTTTATTTAGCAATTTGTCCTTATTTTGAAACTATATGGGGATATGTCCCTGTTTCAATACTTGATTACCCTAAAATTGAGTTTCAATGAAATACTCGATTCATAGAAAATCAAGTTATGCCCAATCAAACTAAAAAAAAAAAAAAACAATTGCATAGAACTCAAGCCTCAGGAAATCGAGTTCCATGCAAAATTTTTTTACAAGTGTAATCGCTCCATATTTAGGGAGACTTATAACGGCGTTTTCCTAAAAAAAATTTCGTTAGTCTGATTGCCAGTATTAGGGGGCCCTATAATGGCGTTTTTAAGCCCTATAGCGGCGTTTTCCTAAAAAAAAATTTCGTATGTCTGATTGTCAATTTTAAGGGGGCCCTATAGTGGCATTCTTAAGTCCTATAATGGTGTTTTTCTGCAAATTTTTTTTATAAGTGTTATTGCCCCATACCAGGTTTAGGGAGACATATAGCGGCGTTTTTAAGCCCTATAGTGACGTTTTTAAGCCCTATAGTGGCATTTTAATACTCGAAATCCATAAAATCGAGTTCCATGCATTTTTTTTTTTTTTTTTTTTTTTTTTTTTTTAAGTTTGATCAGGCATACTCAATTATCTACAAATCGAGTATATCATTAAAACTCGATTTTAGGATAATCGAGTATCGAAACAGGAGCATTTTCCTATATAGTTTCGAAATAGGGGCAAATTGCTAAATAAATAAAAAATTAAGGACAAAAGCCCATTTTGTCCAAAAAGTGAATAATAATAGGAAGTTATATTTATTTATCATTCTTTCTTTTATAAAACCATAAAACACACTTAACCCAAAAAAAAAAAAAAAAAAAACCACATAAGTCATAATCTAACCAATTTCAGTACATTCAATATTTTTGTCAACTCCCAAGCGTTGTGCTTCCTTTTTAGCTCCTGCTCGAAATATATGAACTTGCATCACAGTTTGCGTGACAAACTCAAAAATGAAGGTGTCACCTGCTCCAATCTTATTTCCTCTACAAAAGTCAGGCCAACCATTTGTCATGTTCAAAAACCCATCAGCCACCAAATCAAGTCTAACGGGCCATGGGCTTCCAGTTGGATCAAGAAGCATTGCCCTCTTCTTGCTAATTAGGTCTTTCTCAATAGCTACGAACTTTGGAATGGTCTGCAAATTTGAAGCATCAAAATACACAAAATTTAAGCTGTTAGACATAGCTGTCTCAAGACAAAGAATATTTTATTCTTGCTAAGAAATGTGTCAAGGAACTATACACTAAACTCACCATGTAGTATTGGCTATACCAAGTCCAATTTGCAATAAAGTATGAATTTTCTGATTTGAATGAACATATTGACTTCATTCTTGATTCTTTTATATCATCGTTAATAAGTTCTTCACCAGATTTACTACATCCAGCTAAACACCAGGAATAAGACATAATTACACATACGATATGAGAGATGCAAATTAAGAATACTACGAATTTTATTACATAATCTTAAAATCAGTCACTAGTAATAAAAAAATTAATTCAAACATTTTTTTTCTTATCGTTACTTTTTATAATAAAATTTGTAATAATATTAGCATATTCCATATAAATTTTTTATAATAAAATATATAATAACAATAGTATTTTTAATATGATAGTGTAAAAACATAATAATCAAAAGAGAAACAATAAGAAATAATTTAACTCACAAATTATTTTGTTGGAGTTGATTGCTTTTTGTCCAAAGCTCTCTTTGTAACAATCAGATTTGAGTTCCTCAATGATGGTGTTTTCTTGAATTTGTTTTCCTTTCTTCATAAAAGGAATTGGATATTCTTCTTCCCTCTTGGCTAACCTCACATCCTTCTCGCATGTATTTCTACCATATATCTTGACTTTGAACGTTGAATTACCATCGTACTTGAAAACAAGGAAATCCCCTATGTCCAAAGAATTATCTTTAACAAAGTCATGCCAACCACTCCAAAAGAACAAGTCACTGTTCCCTCTCTTTTCCACTCGTACTATGTAAACTTTTCCAGTTGAGTTTCTAAGCGAGCATTTGGAAAGTAACCTACCATCAAAGTTCTTGACAAAAGCAGGTGGTATACGCTACATATAATTGAGCACAAGTCAATTAAACAGAACATATAAACTCAAGAAAATTTATTTTGGAAGGCAGATGTAGGGGAATCAAAGTATTCTTCCTTTTATTTATATATACGATAGTTGAGAAAGAAATGATATTTGAATTTTAGAAATATTTGTTAGCATTCTATTAATCTAAAAAAGAAGAAGCAAGGTACATTACCAGTTGCTCAGAGAAGTCACCAATAAGGACCTTGAAAAAGGATGGTTTACTACTTTTGTAACACTCTGGCTTTCTAGCCATTAAGAACTCTTCAAGAATACGAACAAACTCAAACCCAAATGTTGATACTTTAAGGTTCAAGCGTCAGGCCTAAGCAATTGAGAGATAACGAGATTCCACCCCCAGCTAGCTTTATATATAACAAGGCTTCTGAGAAATTTTTTGAGAAGCTCAATGGTTAATTCAAGTGCATAGTTCATGCATCTTTGTTTCACGGTGGTTCTTTATTAATAAGGAGTGATTTTAATGAATCAAGAAAACAAAGTATAGCAAATCAAAGGCCACGTCAAGAAACTCTTGGTGAGTGCAATTTCTTTTGACATGTACTAATAACAAACACCATTTTCTGCAGTGTCTATTGCCTCTTCATGTTCCCCAAATTTTGCATTAGCATGTAGTTAGGTGAAATGAACACAGTAATCAGACTAATTCGAGGAACGGAAATTAAAACACTAATTTAAGCAGTAACATTAAAAAGGGGTTTCAATTATCCAAAAAGAAAAAAACATCAAGGAATGGAAAAGAAGGTAAAATGGAATGAGATCTACCATTGAAATGTGTTACAACATTGAATTAAATAAATAATGACATTACCATCGATTCTCATTTCAATTTTATAACAATTTTATAACGACAGAACATTCCATTCTATTCCTTTCAAATTTCATTTTTTATTTTTTATTTTTTATTCAAGGACTGAGATCAACTATTGAAATGTATTGCACTTGGTGCAATCAAATCTTGATTAAAACATCAAATCTTAATTTGTTTTAATCGAGCAATGTCTTGATTAAAACATCAAATCTTAATTTGTTTTAATCGAGCAATGTTGGGGACACATTTTCAGAATCTTCAACTATTTATATGGCATGTTGTGATTGGAACGACAATATCACCTGACACCACCACGTACATTAGTATTTATTTACACAAATCACAACATACGACCTCAACAATTATTTAGAAGATTGCACAAAATTATTTTGTGTTGCTACTCGCTAGGAAGATTGTTTCAAAGAGTGATAACCAACCACAAAGCAAAATTATATAATTAGAGAGAAGTCACAGACTCACAGTGCATTCCACTAAACATATTAACAAAAACAAGGGTCACTAAACTACTAATTACTGAAGTCCCCTTGAAGCATCCACAATAACAGTAAGTAGTCTGGCAATAAACTTATTTGAGTCACAAAAGGCTAGTATGTTACATAAAGTGCAGTCCACAGGTAGCAGAACAATTTTCCCTCCTCAGATATTCTAGACCACAATGAGGTTGCAAATCTTGTATGAATTACAAGCTTATGCTTCAGTGGATCTTGATTGAATTTTTCCTACCCCTTTTTCGTGGTGGAGTCAATAAAGTCCGAGGGCTAATCTCTTCGACAACCCGGAAAATGCTAACATCCAGGATAGTCGAGCCATCCATTTGACCAGCAGGCTTGAAGAGGCAGACATCAAATTCCTCAAGGTTGTTGTCTATAACAAAATGTTTCCACCCTCCCGTAATCCCTCCATAACCACGAACTCGATTATGGTTATATCTGGCTCGCCATGTATCTGTTTTAAAACGTAGATGGATTTCTTGGTTTTCCAGTGAGAGATGATTCGTCGCCCATTCTAAAGGGATGTACTAATCAAGCAATAACACAAGAACAATTAAGTATATTCACTGAACACCAAGACAGATTTTCAAATAGCAACAAGTATATCCATTTTACGTGAGAATTTTGTTCAATATTAAGCTGATAATGTAGAAGCAATACATGAAAAAGGACAAAAGTAAACACAATGATGAGATTAGCTATATAATCAAAGTTTGCAATAGAGAACACTTACCACAAAGAATCTCTTGTATACATGTGTGGGTCGCATAACAACAAGGTAGGTATCATCGCTTGATGCTGCTTGGGCCAAAAGCAAGGCATTCTTGATCTCATCTTCAGATACAAGCCTTCTATTTGACGAATATTGCGGGCCTTGTGTCCAATTCTTAAAGATGGGTGAACATTCAGCATCTGAACCATTCATAAACAAAATACTTCTATCAAACCAATATATTCTTGAACTACACAATTCATTGTTTAAGGATGGCAACTAGCAAGGTACCATAAAAGCCACATGCAGCTAAAAAATAGTGGGAAGGGGCCTACAAGGTAATTCCATATCAAAAACAGATAAGCATAGTATCATATGTGTTAAAGAGGTTTACCATCACTTGCAGCGGACTTCACTCCCTCTCCACAAGTAGCAGGTTCCTTACTCCCAACACTCCTAGCACTCTGCCGAGTCCTTTTATTACTGACAAGAGAGATGATACATTGTTCTGAAGGCACTGTGACACTGTCATCACTTACATAGTTCAAAGGTGAAGGGCATGCAACACCATCATCCAAAGGGGTATGAACATCATCAATAGAACCTTCCCTTTTTTTTTTCTTTGTCAAGCATCCATTGTCATGTTCAGTTGGCCCACATTTTCTAACAAAATACGAAGCCCCTTTTTCACACAAGTTCTTTCCATCAAAGATTAAAACGTCAAATTGTGACCAACCATTGTACCTAAAGACCAACAAATCAGTCTCTTCCAAAGAATGATCCTTGACAAATTCTTGCCAACCATGGTTAAAGAACAATGTATCATCAATGGTCTTCAATTCTACATCCCATGTTAAACCACTAGGACCTTTAAGAGTCACACTTTGAGGCAGCTTCTTTTTCACATTGTCAACAAATTTTTTGGGGATGGCCTGCAATGTCAATACAAAAATAAGCAAACTAGACAATTGAGGACAAAGCTGAAAGAGAGGGGCAAAGTGTTGCAAGAACAACAAACCAGAACTTGTAATAACTGACCCCAATGTGAAACATTCCCAGCAAGATATAACCTCAACCAAAATTCATCAATTGTAGCAAAGATTCACTGAAAACTAACTCAAGACTTCTATCCAAAAAAAGAAAAAGTAACTCAGGACTCCTTGACTCCGTGTTCTCTAAAATGAGAACAAACCCCCATTCAGTTTGAATTTAGGATTCTCTTTTTGTATGACCAAATTCACAATGAAGATCTTATCTTTTGTAAATCCTAGAATGTCACATCATTCAAAATTTCATTAGTAACTGATTTTAAATAATGTAACCCCACGTGCTCCTCAGGATTTTGGGAAAAGAAAATCTTAACCGTGGATTAGCTTTTGTCCATTTCATAAGCAAATACAGAGGTTCTGTGACATAAAATACTGATGTGCTTCTAACTTAGAATGTGCTTAATTTGAGTCCAAACTACATTTAAAAATGACTGAAATCATGTTTTTACATACAAGCACCCCCCCCCCCCCACCCCCCCCAAATCATTTATTTTTTCTTTTCACTGGAACTGGGTGCACAAAAGTTTATATATATATATATATATATTCATAACACTCTAAACAAAGAGCTACCAAGCAGAGGAACCCCAAAGCTTCCAATTTTTCCATGTAAAAAAAAGGACCTTTTACATTCTAAAAGGCATGTTCAACAACCTTTTTAACGACCATGCAAAGCTACCACCTTTAGTGTTTTTCACAAACATAAAATTTCATAGATCCGAAAAGGTAAAAAGAGAAGTTTAAAATACTTACAAGCTGGCGATCATAATCACCGAGGAGATACTGAGAGAAGTGAATTGTTTGGAAGTGGGCCCAATAGATTTCCTCTGCCCATTTGCTCCAATCTTTGCATGTTTCTCCCATTTCCACTAATCAATGGCTCTGGAGTCAAAAATCAAAGATAAAAAGTCAGGCTTATAATTATATCTATAAAAATAAACCAAAGATAACATTTTTAAACACAAGAAGCTCCAGACATTGAAAGATCAAAGAAGATTAGACCCACTTCAGCAATTTACTTACCAGAAGCAACACCCACCTCAAAAATTGATGAGAATTTTTTGCAACAAGTGAAAGAAACTGACTTTACTAGTAGAGAGAGAGAGAGAGAGAGAGAGAGAGAGGATAGATGAACCAGGTACAGTGCAAGTGCTAGCTCATTTTTTTAGCACCAGCATCAGCCTTTCCTTAAAATAAATAAATAAATAAATAAAACAATTTTGACGGGTAAAAAAATCATTTTTTATCTATTTTAATACATTCCTTTACGATACATGCTACTTCAAATCTTCTATTACTTTATTTAAATATTTTTTTAATCTTTCTTTCTTCTTTTTAATAGCATAGTTGTTCTTAAGAGGAAGCCTCTCATACTGCTGCTGCGAATGTGCAATAATCCACTGTTTTGAAATTTTCTTGACATATCGTCTGTTACTATACTCCTCTCCTCTATGCTTGTTTGTAATTCAATAGAGTTTTATCAAATGAAAGAAGAACAAAGTGGAGGTGCCCGGTGGGAAGCAATAAATAAGTTGTAAAGCAATTGATATTAAAAAATAAATATTATGTCTACAAAATTTTCAGAATAAATCTTAAGTTTTTTTTTTTTTTTGAGAAAATAAATCTTAGGTGGTTATTTGTTATTACTTCAAATTTAAACTCGTCACTAAAATTTTTTTTTTTTTTCCAATTAATAACAATGAGTAACAACTTGTCACTTAAAATTTATTGTAAAAATATTGTGAACATAATATTTCTTTAATAGCGTTTTTTTAACTATTAGATCTCTAAGAGGTGTCTTAAAAAATACTCATTTTAATATCTAAAAATACTCATTTTAATACTTTATTTATTTTACAATACCATTTTACAATTTACACTACATCCCAATTCTTATTTTTCACATTACAACCAATACTATTTTTTTTTTACATATCAAACCGGCCAACATCACTTTCTCTCTTCCACACCACCACTGCAACTACCACCACACCAAACCAAACAAGAAATATAATGTACAATTTTTTTAATATTCTTGGATATGTTCAAATTAGTCAACTGATTATGTTATTTTTTAAAAACTTTTTTAATAACATCTTCTCCATTAATTTATATAAAACAATATTATAATTATGCATTTTAAACCTTTATATTAAATTTCATTTTTCATATATTCGTACATTACTTAACAAATTTTACATTATATTTTTACAAAGTAAATACATTTTTCCGGGTATTATGTGAATTTGTGACTAGTATTTTTTTTTTTCAATTGTCCACATAGCATGTTTGTATTGGAATGTAACTTTCACTAGGCCTCACCACCTTCACTACTTTTATTCATACCACAGCAATTATGAAGAAAGACTTAAAAATAAATAAATAAAGTTGGCGTATTGTTTCAAAGAATGAGAGCAAGTGGCAACCACAAAGCAAAATTATATAATTAGAGAGAAGTTGTAGCGCATCCCGCAAAACATATTTACAAACAAGGGTCACTAAACTACTAATTACTAAAGTTCCCTTGAAGCATCCACAATAACAGTAAGTAGTCTGGCAACAAAAGGCTAAATATGTTACATATATAAAGTGCAGTCCACAGGTAGCAGAACCATATTCCCTGGCTCAAAATGTAGGATATTCTAGATCACAATGAGGTTGCACATCTCGTATGAATTACATGCTTATGCTTCAGTGCTCTTGATTGAGTTTCTTCTACCCCTTTTTCGTGGTGGAGACAATAAAGTCCGAGGGCTAATTTCTTGGACAACCCGGAAAATGCTAACATCCAGGATAGTCGAGCCATCCATTTGACCAGCAGGCTTGAACAGGCAGACATCAAGTTCTTCAAGGTTGTTGTCTATAACAAAATGCTTCCACCCACTGGTAATCCCTCCATAACCACGAGCTTGATTATGGTTATATCTGGCTCGCCATGTATCATTTTTATAACGTAGATAGATTTCTTGGTTTTCCAGTGAAAGATGATTTGCCGCCCATTCTAAAGGGATGTACTAATCACGCAATAACACAAGCGCAATTAATATGTAGAAACTTTTTTTTTTTTTTTTTTTAAATGTTCATTGAACACCAAGAAAGATTTTCAAATAGCAACAACTATATCAATTTTAAGTGATAATGTTGCTCAATATTATGCTGATAATGTAGAAGCAATACAGAAAAAAGGACAGAAGTAAACACATTGACGAGATTAGCTATATGATGAAAGTTTGCAATAGAGAACATTTACCAGAAAGAATTTCTTGTATACATGCGTGGGTCGCATAACAGCAAGGTAGGTATCATCGCTTGAAGCTGCTTGGGCCAAAAGCAAGGCATCCTTGATCTCATCTTCAGTTACAAGCCTTCTATTTGACACATATTGCTGGCCTTGTGCCCCATTCTTAATGATGGGTGAACATTCCGCATCTGAATTATTCATAAACGAAATACTTCTATCAAACCAGTATATCCTTGAACCACATGATTCTTTGGTTCTAGCACAGTACTATAATAGACACATGCAGCTAAAAAATGGTGGAAGTGGCCTACAAAGCAATTCTGTATCAAAAATAGATATGCGTAGTACCATGTGTAAAGAGGTTTACCATCACTTGCAGTGGACTTCATTCCCTCTCCACAAGTAGCAGGTTCCTTCCTCCCAACACTTTTAGCACTCCGGCGAGTCCTTTTATTACCAACCAGAGAGATGATATATTGTTCTGAAGGCACTGTAGCACTGTCATCGCTTACATAGTTCAAAGGTGAAGGGCATTTAACACCATCATCCAAAGGGGTATGAACATCATCGATAGAACCTTCCCTAATTTTTTTCTTAGTCAAGCATCCATTGTCATGTTCAGTTGGCCCACATTTTCTGACAAAATAAGAAGCCCCCTTCTCACACAAGTTCTTTCCATCAAAGATTAAAACATCAAACTGTGACCAACCATTGTACCTAAAGACCAATAAATCAGTCTCTTCCAAAGAATGATCCTTGACAAATTCTTGCCAACCATGGTTAAAGAACAATGTATCATCAATAGTCTTCAACTCTACATTCCATGTTAAACCACTAGGACCTTTAAGAGTCACACTTTGAGGCAGCTTCTTTTTCAAATTGTCAACAAATTTTTTGGGAATGGCCTGCATTGTCAATACAAACATAGGCAAACTAGAGAAGACAATTGAGGACAAAAATGCAAGAAAGGGGCAATGTGTTGCAAGAACAACAAACCAAAACCTGGCTGTACTAACTGACCAAAATGTCAAACATTACCAGCAAGATATAACCTCAACAAAAATTCAATAATTGAAGCAAAGAATTGCATCATCACTATTCAGTGAAAACTAACTCAAGACTTCTATTCAAAAAAAGAAAAAGTAACTCAGGGCTCCTTGACACCATGTTATCTAAATTGGAAACAAATTCATTTTGAATTTAGGATTCTATTTCTGAATTTAGGACTCCTTGACACTACGAAGATCGTATCTTTTGTAAATCCTACAATGCCACATCAATTTAAATTTCCTTTTAGTAACTGATTTTAAATAATGTAACCCCACGTGCGCCTTAGGATTTTGTGAAAAGAAAATCTTCACTATGCTTTTGTCCATTTCATGAGCAAATACAGAGGTTCTGTGACAGAAAATACTAATATGCTTCTACCTTAAAAACATGATACATCTAAACAAAGAGCCACCAAGCAGAGGAACCCCAAAGCTTCCCATTCTTCAATGTAAAAGAAAGGACATTTTACGTTCTAAAAAGCACGTTCAACAACCTTTTTAAAGACCATGCAAAGCTACCAGCTTTAGTGTTCTCATAATTCACAAATTTTCATAGATCCGAATAGGTAAAAGACCAGCTAAAAAAACTTACAAGCTGGCGATCATAATCACCGAGGAGATACTGTGAGAAGTGAATTGTTTGGAAATGGGTCCAATAGATGTCCTCTGCCCATTTGCTCCAATCTTTGCATGTTTCTCCCATTTCCACGCTCTGGGGTAAAAAATCAAAAGATAAAAAGTCAGACTTATAATTATAACTATAAAATTAAACCAAAGCTAACATTTTTAAACACAAGAAGCTCCAGACATTGAAAGAAGATTAGACCCACTCTTAGAAGTCCAGCAACACCCACCTCAAAAATTGAAGAGAATTTTTTGACAAGAAGTGAAAGTAACGGAGAGAGAGAGAGAGAGAGAGAGAGAGTAAAGAGAGTAGTTGAACCAGGTACAGAGCAAGACTTGAATAGTAAATTGAACCATGAGGGTATGAGTGCAAAAAGACAAAGGTCACTGACACAAATCTCCATTATCTATAAAAAAAAAGTTAAAACTAGCGTCTCCCCGAGGATACAGTTGCAGCACATCTGGCCTCCAACAATTGTATGATACAGTACTTTTTGGTACTTACTTTTTAGGAGGGTGTTAAAATTGCAATTACTGGGGAACATCATTCACGAGAAGCAAATGTCTATCAGGACACACAAAATTTGTACATCTTTTGGCATGTTAGTATTGAACTACTGATGAATAATTTTCCAAGTTCCAACTCTCACCGATTAAGAGTAGGCATTAAGAGCGCCTACTGCAGCTTATCTAAATTTTTGTCTAATTTTGGTTGTTTAGAGAATAATCATAAATATTTAACTTTTATCTACTCACTTTTTTAAATACATTTTTTAACAAATTTTCTATCTCATTCTCTATTTCATTTAAATATTATTTCTTCATTCATTGTTTATTTTTTTTAATCATCATTTATTCTTTTTTTAACAACTATATTTTTCAGTGAGAAGTGCTATGTTCAAAACATTTTACGCAATACTTTCACAACAAAATTTATATGAAAAGTTATTATTAGTTCTAATTTGTACCCACTACTGAAATTATTTTTTTACTCACTAATATTAACTAAGAACAGTCTGTTGCTTAAAATTTATTGTAAAAATATTATTGTAGTATTTTTCAATTAAAATTTTAGGTAAATTTCACAAACCTACCTCAGGTTTGTGATAATACCAACTAAGTCCGTAACATTCTAAAATCCACCCATTTGGTCCTTAAAAGACAATTTTGTCCTTGATAGCCAAACACCGTTACTTTCATTTTCTTTTGTCTTCCTTTCCTCTTATTCTCCCTCTGTTCTCTGAGTTCTCTTTCTCAAAAACTCTCTCTAACTGAAACTTAGCTCCGGTGAAACTCATGGCTTGGTCACCGGCATCAGAAAAACCACCATGCAAGGATCTTCCCGATTCCCACTACAATCAAAGCCGTCGATGGACTCTATCTCTCAGATCGGAACCTACGCGGTAGTGACTGTGGTGCTTTGATCTAGATCTCGCCTTCGACAGACTCTAGCGGCGGCGTCATGGATCGCGGCATGGTTGATCTTGTGATATGGTGTGTTTTTTTTTTTTTTTTTTTTTTTCTGGTTTCTGTTATGAGGATTGTTGGGATATGAAAGTTTTCTATGTTGTTTGGCTAGGATTTCTGTTGGTTTTTTTTGGGTTTTTGTTGGGATTTTTAGGAGATTTCATTAGGAATTTACAAAGGAATTTGTGTGTTGTTTGGCTTGGGTTTTTGCTGGTTTTCTTGGGTTTCTATTGGTTTTGAAAGATATATTTTTTTGTGGAGATTTTTGATACTATTTTTTATGGCCAGAGATTTTGGTATTGTTACTGTACTTATTTTTCTGGTACTTTGGGATTACTTGTAAAGGGCATTATAAAAATAACGGTGTTTAGCTATTAGGGATTATAACTGTGGGTGGGCAAGCCCAGCATCGTATGTTGGGCCTGAGGCCCAATTACGGTATCACTTTCTTCCCGAAGACGTTAAGGTGGCCAGCTCTTTGCTACCTAGGCGGAAATGCAACTATAAGGGGACGAATGCTCCCTCCGAAGACAATAGGTCTGATCCGAAGAGGTTCCACTCGCCGGGTCTCATGAGAACTTAATCAAGTAGATATACTGAAGATTCCACAGTAAGAAGCGAGTTCTGGACACGCCTACGTGCGAGAAGATCATAAAGTATCCAAGAAATAAAGCTGCTACCACCGCATTCAATGCACTGCAGCAGCTTTCCTGGCCGCATTTATGTGGAGAAGACACCTGAACAGTGCAACCTCAACCACTATCACTCACTGCAGGCTAAAGCACACTTCTGATGTGATTAGTACTCAAGTGGACGCTTAGATGAAGAACAAGTGTACAGTGAAGATGAGGAGAAAAGTGTATATATAAGGGAAATAGGTCTTACAGGGGAGGGGGAGAAAAATGGGAATCCTCTTCGGACTGAAGCAGATCCTTACTGAATATTAGTCAAGACTTTATTGTTGTTCTTGGTTTTTTCTGTTTGGACCCTTGTTGAATCCATTTTTAACTCAGTTGTTCAACTCACTCTCTACAAATTCATTGTCAAGGGTCTCATTGGGCTGAATCTACAAAGTCCATACTTGGCCCAACAAAAATTGACCCTACAATAACCATTCAAATAAAATTGATTTCTGGCAAGATTTGCTACACAATTAGCCTGAGGTTAGAGAGAGTTTTTTAGAAAGAGAACTCAGAGAACAGAGGGAGAACAAGGGGAAAGGAAGACAGAAAAGAAAATGAAAGTAACGGTGTTTGGCTATCAAGGACAAAATTGTCTTTTAAGGACCAAATTGGTGGGTTTTTAGAATGTTATGGATCTCGTTGGTATTATCACAAACCTCAGGGAAGGATTGTAGAATTTACCCTAAAATTTTTTATTTTTTCCCTTATCTCTTTATTTTTCCTCCACACGTTTATTTTATTTTCTTTTTTCCTCTTTTTTTTCTCCTCCACACCTTTCCCTTATCTCTATCTTCTCTAGCACTTTAACTGGAGCACTTTTCTTTTTTTTCTTTTCTTCTCTAGCAGCACTTCGGCTGGAGCTCTCTCTCACATATGAAGATCGTCCGCTTGTCCTTCTCCCACCAACGCATATCCTCCTCCCCACCGA
Organism: Quercus gilva; assembly: GCA_023621385.1. Lineage (NCBI taxonomy): Eukaryota > Viridiplantae > Streptophyta > Magnoliopsida > Fagales > Fagaceae > Quercus > Quercus gilva. The sequence goes on along the minus strand of CM042474.1, from coordinate 7,153,090 downwards.
GGCTCAGATGGGTCAACTTTGCTTTTTTTTTATTCTAATTTGATTAGTTTTAAAATTGTGATTTGAGTTTGTATTTTGATTGAGACTGAGTTTAGAGATGTTTGAGAGAAAAGATCAAGAATAGTTATGTTGTTACCGTTGTGATTATTGAGTGAAAATTAAAAATTTTAATCGGTTGTGATTATTGAGATTTAATTAATTCTTTTGCTCATGAATAGGTCTCTCTCTTTTCTTTTCTTTTCTATTTTTTTTTTTTTTTTTTCTGATTTCATTTGGTTTATGAGAAAAATTGTTTTTGCGTTTGGATTGTATTCTGCGTTTTGTAGCCGTTGAGATAAAAAGGAGAGAAAGAGAGTGAAGAAGAAAGAGAAAGAAAGGAAAGAGAAAAAATATATTTTTTAATTCAATCGGGATTAGTTTGAGGAGAAATAATGTTTGCATAAGCTACAGTGATTGTTACAGTACTCTCCAGGCTGAAGAGCTATTGTAGTAAATCTAAAAAAAATTGGAGATAGAGAGGCTGTTGCAGGGCTGTTTTTGTGTGAACAGTAGCTTTTCTCTCCAAAATTTGGAGATGGCCAGCCCTATTGGAGATGTTCTAAGGTCTCCACGATTTATGAAAAAAAATGTTACTCAAACCCCTTTCATGCATTGTTGCATACAATGCATGGAATATGTTAGATATGTCTATCTCTTGCATTAATTGGGTTTTGGAAATCACCACTGGGCTTGTAGGCTAGTGGCACCTGGTTACTGTTAGCTCGAGGGATCTATCCTCCGCAATTACCCAACAAAAAAAAAAGTTTTGGAAATCGGAATAACTAAGTGATAAAAGAAAATCTTTCAATTGGGCAGTTATAGAAGTACAAATTATTTAAAATTATATTTTTCATAAATATGATATATTGTGATTCAAACATTATTTTTTTGCTTGACCTTATGATAAATTTTTTTTTTTTTAAATAATTATTATAAACATTACTTTTAAAGCAATTACATCCGTATTATATTTTCCATAACAAATAAATAAAAAATAAAGATATCCATATTCTATTTGTGTTTTTAATTATTTTTGCATTTTACTGCAAACACGTAATGCTTAAAAATCCTTCCCTCCACACTCGGTGTTTTAAAGCCTCATTTTGGAGGAGGGAATGGAATAGAATGGAATGGAAAAGAATAAAAAGAATAATTTTAAAATATACTTTTCTTCTCTTGTTTGGGAGTTTTAATGAAGAAAATGGAAAATACATTCTCTTGTTTTGGAGTTTAAGTGAGAGAGAATGAAATAAGTAGGGGGGAATACTAATTTTTTTATATTCCCTTAAAACTTTAAATTATTTTCATTCCCTCCGAAATTGGAAGGAATAAGAGGGAATAAAAATTAGATTTAATGATTTTTTTACTAAAACTTTCAAAATATTCTTATATATTCAATCTTTTATTTTAAAATAAGGGTCTAATAGTAATATTGTCATAAAATGACTCTATTTTATTTCCTCTATGTTGTTTCTAAACAAAATTACTTATATTCCATTCATTTTTATTTCTTTTCATTCCTTTATTTTAAAATATTCAATCAAGGTTATTTAATTGCATTCCATTCTATTCTATTTTCTTATAAACTCCCAAACAGAGTCCCAAGTGTAGTGAAATTTTGCATTTTGCTACATCACCATCTAAAAATAAATGTCTACCATAGCATGTTATATAATAAAAAATTTCTCTCTCTTCTATTATCTACAATAACAGTTTTTTATTTTTTATGTCCTTTTGTTGCTAATGCATATAGAATATAGTACTATTTTAAAGAGATGAGATGAATTACAAAATGAATAATTGAATGTATGATGAATTGTCAGAATAAATGTAAAATAGATAAAGTAATTTTTATTTAGATACTTAAATGTTTTTTTTTTTCTTAATTTTTTCCATTTCCAGATGTGAAAACTTTTATTATCCAATCACAACATCTCATCTAGGTTGGTTAAAAGAAAATTATAAAAAAATTTGGCTCTAGACTTTTTGTTTCAAATAGTGCTAGAAATTGGCATCAAGAAAAGAAAATTGTATAACCACACGACTTAAACATATAAACAAACAAAGATAGCCCAAGCCTTCGCTAAACACATGAACAAAATCACTATTAAAGCTCACTTGAAGCAACCTCAATAAGTAGTATGGCAACAAACCTAATTTGAGAACTCCAAAGGGCAAATATATTACGTACACCAAACCTAATTTGAGTACTTAAAAGGCAAATATATTACATAAACAGTCCATAGGCAGCAGAACCCTCTTTCATGCTCAAAATGTATGATATTCTAGACCACATCAAGGTATCACATCTTATATGAATCACAAGCTTGTGGTTTGGTGCTCTTGATTGATTTTGGTCTACCCCTTTTTGGTGGTGGAGTCAATACAGTCAGAGGAGTAATTTCTTGAACAACACGGTAAATGCTAACATCCAGGACAAAAGAGCCGTCCATTCGATCAGCAGGCTTGAACAGGCAGACATCGAATTCCTCCAGGTTGTTGTCTAGAACAAAATGTTTCCACCCACTAGTAATCCCTCCGTTACCCCGACCTCGATTATAAAAATATTTGGCCCACCATGTGCGCTCGTTAAAACGTAGACAGATTTCTTGGTTTTCCTTTAAGGGATGATTCATCACCCATTCGGTAGGGATCCACTGATCAAGCAATAAAACAAGCCCAATTAATAGGAGGGAAAATAATTATGAGAAGGTTCATTTAAATCCAAGACAGGAATTCAATCACCAACAAGTACATCCATTTTAAGGGAGTCTGTTTAAAAGCTGATAATGTAGAAGCAATATAAAAGGGGACAAAATTAAACATATAGAAAAGATTCATTATACAATCAAAGCTGGTGATAGAGATCATTTACCAAAAAGTGTCTCTTGTATACATGTGTGGGTCGCATAACTACTTGGAAAGTATCATCACTTGATGCTGCTTGGGCCAAAACCAAGGCACTCTTGATCTCATCTTCAGTTACTGGCCTTCTATTTGACGCAAATTGCTGGACTTGTGCCCCATTCTTGTTGGTGGGTGAATTTGCAGCATCTGAATCATTCATAAATGAAATATTTCAATCAAACCAGTATATCCTTGGACTACATGATTCTGTGTTTCTAGGATGGCAACTGGCAAGGTACTATAATAGCCATATGCAGCTAAGAAAAATGGTAAAACCTAGAGTAGTAATTCCCTCTTTAAAAAAAATTTTAAAAATACAATATTAAGATCTTGTGTTAAGAAGATTACCATCACTTGGATTGGACTTCACTTCCCCTCCATTAGCAGCAGGTTTCTTGCTCCCAACACGCCTAGCACTCTGCCTCCTTTTATTAGCAACCAGGGAGTTGATACATTGTTCAGAAGGCACTGTGACACTGTCATCACCCATAGAGTTCACTGGTGAGGTGCATCCAGCATCAACATCCAAAGGGGTGTGAACATCATCCATAGAACCTTCCCTTAATCTTTTCTTAGTCAAGCATCTGTTGTCATGTTCAGTATGCCCACATTTTCTGACAAAATACGAAGCCCCCTTCTCACACAAGTTCTTCCCATCAAATATTAAAACATCAAACTGCGACCAACCATTGTACCTAAAGACCAACAAATCAGTCTCTTCCAAAGAATGATCCTTCACAAATTTTTGCCAACCATGGTTAAAGAACATTGTATCATCATTAGTTGTCAATTCTACATCCCATGTTAAACCACTAGGACCTTTAAGAGTCGCACTTTGAGGCAGCTTTTTTTTCAAATTGTCAGAAAATGTTTTGGGGATGACCTGCAATGTCAACGCAAACATGAGCAAACTAGACAATTGAGGACAAAGATGCAAGAGAGGGGTCAAGTGTTGTAAGAACAAGAAGCTAAAACTTATAATTGACCAAAATGACAAACATTCACAGCAAGATATAACCTCAACAAAATTCGTCTATCAAAGCAAAGAATTGCATCGTCACTCACTTTTTACTAAAATGTAAATCAATACTCCTTGACAACATGTTCACCATTGATCAATGGGAACAAACCCCCTCTCTTTATGAAATACACTAATAGAGAGTGACCAATTCACAAAATAACTTTTTTTTCTTTCACAAATCCTATAATGCCACTGGCCACATCATTTAAAGTATCATCCGGCTGATCCATTTTCAGAAAGAATGGCAAAAATCCTTTGTCCCGGTTATTGTTATGCTCCACCAATCACAGAATACCATGTATCTGTCTTTTTTTTCTTTTTTTTTTTTTCTTTTTTTTGCCATTTTAAACTTTGGTTTGTTTATAAAGACTATGATAAGTTGTGATCTGTGGAGTATAAAGTGATACACAAAAAAGTGGGACTGAAGATTTGTATTCGAATGATAACTGATTTTAAATGATATACTGCCACATGCACCTTAGGATTTTGTGAAAAGAAAATCTTCACCATGAATTGGCCTTTGTCCATTTCCTAAGCAAATGGAGTGGTTCTGTGATAGAAAATACTGATATAGTTCTAACTTCGAATGAAATCAACTTCAGTTGCCAGGGGTTACCAAAGTACATTTAAAAAGGGGGATGAAAACTAAAAGTCATAAGTTTTTTCTTTTCTTATGAAACTGTAATGTAAATTTCCTGATTTTTTTTAATTAAAAAAAGGTGGAACATATTCCACTATTAGTTGCCTTGGTCTGAAATTCTTGGATTTCCAGCACCCCCTCCCCTTTTTTCCTTCTCAAAAATATAAATTTACACAACACATCTAAACAAAGTGCTACCAATATAGTTTTCTCTTACTCCACAAGAACATGCAAGAAGAAGCAGAGGAACCCCGAAGCTTCCACTTCTTCCATGAAAAAAGAAAGGACATTTTGCACTCTAATAAAAAAAAAGTATCAAATTTTAGCAGACCCCAAAATCACTTATGTAGCCATGCAAAGTTGTGAAAAAATGCATGGTTGCTAATCGTGTAAATTTATACTAATCCTCTTCATTTTGCATTTAGTTTGAGGATGAAGGAAGAGAATGCATTGCGGCGCGGCATGTGAAGAAAGATAAATAATTTTAAAAATTTTAAAAATTTGATATTTTAATAAAATGTAGCGTAGAATAGATAATATGAGATGGTATTTTGAAAAGTGAGAATGCAAGAAATAAAAATAAAGAGGTTCTTGTGTTCTAAAATATAACAGAAATTTTTGAGCTTTTAACTTACATTCTAAAAGGCATGTTCAAGAACTTTTTTAACGACCATGCAAAGCTACCACCTTTTAGTGTTTTCAAACTTTTCATAAACATGAAATTCAATAGATCCTAAAAGGAAAAAGATAGTCCTTAAACTTACAAGCCGGCGATCAAAACCACTGAGGAGAAACTGATAGAAGTGAAAGGTTTGGAAATGGGTCCAATAGATGTCCTCTGCCCATTTGCTCCAATCTTTGCATGCATCTCCCATTTCCACTGAACAACGGTTCTGAAGTCAAAAAATCAAAGAAAAGAAGACAAAAAGTAAGATTTAACAGTAAATAAACCAAAGACAACACTTTTAAACACAAAGTTGCGCTTGATATTGAAAGAAGATTAGACCCACTAAAGAACTAAAGCAATTTTACTTAGCAGATAGGAGCAACAACTACCTCAAAAAATGAAGACCGTTTTGCAACAAGTGGAAGGAACCAACTTTACAAGTACAGAGAGAGAGAGAGAGAGACAAAGGGGGAGAATCCTTAATTGATCAGAGAGATATCCGAGGCAGCTGCAGGGAACCATGTACAGTGCAAGACTTGAATAGTGAAATGAAGGTATGAAGCTTTGGCTGGCAGTAAAAGTAAAAAAGGATTTTTATTAACGTGGACCATATATTAGTAAATTATTTAAAAAAATTTTAAAAAAATTTATTATTTTGATAATTTTTTAATTTTTTATAAAAAAAATTTTTAAAATAAATTATTAATGTGTTACCTACCAGCACACATTACACGTTAACCGCACCAAAGTAAAAAAAACACAAAGGCTGAAACTGACACAAATCTCCAATATCTATTTGAAAAGACTAGACTTTACCCGAGGCTACTGTTGGAGAACACTAGAGATGGTATGGTACTATTTATTATGGTGTACAAATTGAACAGAGAAGTACTCGTTTTTTTAAGTAAGGGATATCATTCACGAGAAGAAAATGTCTGTCCAGCAAACAAGACGATAATGTGTACAATTTTTTGGCATGTAGTGATAATAATAATAATAATAATAATTTCACTTTTTTTTTTTTTTTTTTTTGTTATCATTGTTGATTAGGTAAATTGTTATTAGAATAAGATTATCTATTATTAATATTAGTTGCTAATATATGCTATGCATGAAAATTTACTTATTTTATTTATGAGGTAAACTAAAATTATTTTATAAAAAATTTAAGAAACTACACTGTAGGGACACAAATTGAAGTCCAAATCCAAAGATGAATCGGATATTGGCTCAATGAGCCCACAACAATAAATTTATGGAGAGCGGATAAAAAAGCTAGGTTCAAACGAGACTGTTAACGACTAGTATGACTTTCAACATGCGATCATGCAAAAGATATGTATGTGAAACTAGAGAAATATCAAGTCCGAGAAGGTCATTCTTCATGTAAGTCATTCTTGCGATTCTTTAAATATAATCCTCACTAATACAATCTTTCTCTCTCTCTCTCTCTCCCTCTTTTTCTTTTTTTTCTTTTTTTCCTCCCTCTTTGGTGAGAGTTCTTTTACATTATATAGTTTCTTTAGGCCATCTTGATCATATACTTGTCTACTATCTAAGCCTTCACTTGAGTATACGTTCCATCAAACACCTTCTCTAACTTTCTACAAGTTGTAGTAGTTAGGTTTTCACTGTTTAGGAGTCTTCTTCACATAAATGCGGCTAGAAAAGTAGCTGCAGTGCATTTAATATGGCGGTAGCAGCTTTTCCCTCAGATATTTCTAGATTCTTATCGCCCTCGCACACACCAGAGGCTCATCCTTATTGTAGAAACTTCCTAGGAGATCACCTACACTGTTTAAGTACGGCTCTGGCCGGTACTTATCATATCCGAGGATGAGAAACTCCTCGGACTACATTCTTCTCTTCTTCCCTTACATGATTTCCAACTATGAGGCCTTTCCCAATCATTAAATCCTCCTCAGACATATCCCATCTTCGAATAAGGCCCAAGGTGATGTACATGAATTTGGGCCTTTACCCTCACATGCACAATTGCATGATTTGCTCTTGTATGATTTCAATTTGTGTTACAATTTAATGAAGAATCCATTATATAAACGTGCAATGACTTACAAAAAATTTGTCAGACAATTTTAGATATTGCAAAAAAATAACTCAAAAATTCAAATATTAAAACTTCTGAAAGACTAAAAAATATTAAAGAATCGGTTGATTCACTGCTTAGTAATTATTAAAACAAAACAAAATATATATGACTAAACAATAAAAAAAATATGAGAAATATGGGTTATATTCGAAAAAATAATTTCAATTATTGCAAGTTTTTTTATCTTGTAAAAAACAACTAAAAAGAGTTTGGTAGTTTATGTATGAAAATTACTTTTAAAAAAATACATGAAAAACCATAAAATAAAAAAAAATAAATTTTTAACAAAATAGAGGAGAAGAAAATAACATAAGAATAGCTCAAACCTCTACTCGGCTTTAAAAAAAATACTAGCATTATGCCCGTGCAATGCATGGCTTAATCAAAATTCATATGTAAATAGTTTTTATTTAATAATTTACTTAAAATTAGATAATAGAATAGATAATGAAAATAAATGAGTATTTGACTTTTAAGTTAATTAATGAATACAAATTGTGTGAAATTAAGGTATTATAAAATATGTGTGTGTATATATATATATTTATTTATTTATTTATTGAGCTTTAAGGCTCAATTAATCGCCAACGTATATTTAAATAGAAAAACCTTGAATTTAACAATTAAAAACTATCCAAAACAATAATTGAAATCATATTTAAGTGGAAACCTCAATTCAATAATTAAGAACAATTAATCTAAATTACTTAACATTTAAAATTGTAGGGTGAAAATTTGTTGGGCCAGGCACCAACACTCTATATGATAAGCCCACCAAATTTCCCACAATAAATTTGTAGAGAATGGGCTAAACAACTGGGCTAATGGTGGATTTAGCAACGGTCCAGATGAACAAAAACCAATAATAAAGAAATAGATTGAGTCAAGCCTTCAACGGGATAAATCCCTGTAGTCCGAAGAGGTTTTCTATTTAAAGACTTGGTGAATACAAATTTCTCTCTCTCTTTTCTGTGAGACTTGTTTCCCTTATATATACACCCTTTTCCCATCTTCACTGCACACTTGTCCTTCATCTAGGCACCCACTTGAGTACTAGTCACATCAGCCGTTTGCTTTAACTTGCTGTGAGTGGTGGTGGGTGAAGACGCACTGTTCAGGTGTCTTCTCCACATAAATGCGGCCAGGAAAGTTGCTGCAGTGCATTAAATGTGGTGGTGGCAGCTTTATTGGCAAGACATTTCATGATAGTTACGCAGTTAGACATGTCCGAAGATCAGCCCTTGCAGGGAGATCTTTAGCATGTATACTCGATCAAGCTCTGGGCGGCTCCGTTGGGTAGGGTCCCTTCGGCCCAACCAGGTTGTCTTCGGACAGAGCGTTTGTTCCCTATGGGCTGCGCTTCCACCAGGGTGGCAAAGCATTGATACATTTAACCTCTTCGGACAGTGAGTCGTATTTGAACTGGGCCTCAGGCCCATCATGTGGCGTCGGGCTTTCTCACCCACAAAAATAATGACAAATTTTGCAAAAACATTAATGTCAAATTCAAATATATATATATATATATATATATATGATGGGTATTATTATTGTTGCAATTTAAGATGCATTAGACCTTTTGATTTAGTGTAGTATACGTTGCTGCAATTTAAGATACATTTGACCACTTTTTTTAGTGGAGTAATTTAAAAATAAGAAGAATTAGATTATACTACGTCTACGTTGCTGCAATTTAAGATGTATTAGACTTTTTTTATGTAAATGTTTTCTTTAAATCTAAAAATCTAAATTTTTTTTTACAATTTGGTGCTGCCACTTGGCTCAACTACGGCGTCTAAGCCCAACATATTCTAAAAACAAACATATTTATTGCACTCTTTTAATAAGTTATTACTTATATATATATATATATAACGGAAAATATATTTATATCATGAGTAAGATATATTATTTTCTTAGATATAATTTTGAAATTTTTTTTAAAACTGATAAAATTGAATAGTCAACCAACTTGGTTCTTCAATTTTACTATTTCTCTTTTTTTTTTTTCTTTTTTTTTCTCACTCAAAAATTTCTCTTTAATTTGTATTAATGGAATAATATATGTTACCCATTAAAACTCTTAAAATACATATTGATAATCACAGTGAAATACTATATCAAACCCTAAAAAAACAAAATAACTATCATAAACTTTATCAAAAAAACACATGCAATAAAATCAATGCCTTACAAAGAATAAGAAAATTAAATACAAAAAAAATGTTAATTCAAGAACCTGGTTTCAAATTATTGGGGGGACATCCCTTAGCCGTATGTGTACATCGTTTTCATCTTTAGCAAATCTAGTTGGTTTGTTTGTTTCCTCAAGAACATAATATATATATATATATATATTAAAGCTATGCAATTTTTCACATAAAGAAAAAGAGATTGAAAGATTAAACTTGCTTAATTATTCAAGAAGATTAAACCAACCAGATATGATAAAGACCAAATAAAAAGTAACTTAAACAATGCATTGAAAATAGAGTAATATAAATCAAAAAAGTAACTTTAATGAAGCATCGAAGAGAAAGAAATTTAAATCAATACATAAACTCAAAGTTATAGAAAAGTTCCTATTAAAAAAAAAGGTTATGGAGAAGAAATTGAGAGAATGAAGTCTAATAAACGTGCAATGTTAGTAAAAAGAGTGAAGGAAAAAAACAAAAGATAACAAAAACTAAGTTTTTTGTATTTATCTAAAAATTTGATAAAGATATAAAGAAAAAAGTTGATAAGAATAATTAAAATTTTGTGTTTATCCATGAGGTGTTTTTAAAAAATAAAAAATAAAATTATACATTGAGATTAGACTATTAGTTGTTGTATACCTATACTATGGTTGTTTTTAAAAATAATTAATGTTGATATGAAAAATTAATATGAAACCAAAATTCTAAACAAATTAATAATTGTAAGGACCAGATTTGAATTCCTAGTCCAAAATGTGAATGGACTTAGACCCAAAAAACTCAAAACAATGAATTTGTAGAGAAATGGATTAGAAAACTGGGCTTTAGTTAATCGAACAACAGGTTAAGTAGGTTGGTGATGAAAGGATGAAGATAGACAAGGGTAGACTGAAGAATAAATGTTCTCAGCAATGTCCGAGGAGACTGGTTCTTATATAGTGCTCTTAAATGTGGTTACAAGTTTAGTTCTAGATTGCTACAGTATTTTTTCTCTGATTTTCCGATCCCCTTGTCTTGTTGTCTTCTCCTTCTTTTATACTGTCTTTCCCTTTCATCCCCACATTTTACGTGCATACTAGATGATTGGTGTTGATATTTGTCCCATCAGCATCTCACATAAGTCTTCATGTAGTAACTGTAAGATTGAAATACACTGTTCAGGTATCACTTCCATATTAATGCGGTTAGAGAGTTAACTGCAAAACATTTAATGCGAAGGTAGCAGTTTTCTCTTTAGATATTTTAGGATACTTCCATGTCTTGAGCTCTCATAGTGCTTATCCGTATCAACTGAGTGTTTCTGTGACGTTCCCTTGGGCGGCAGAATATCTCTACGGACCTTGGCCTCCGTTAGCTGAGGAGGCTCTTATCCTCGGCATAACCCCTTAGGTCGTTATGATCTAAACTAACTTCTCCGTTTGCCAACTTGGGCTCTTTTGACAACGTTTACCCCCCCTCCCCCCCCCCCCCCCCCCCCCCCGCGGACACTTTCAGTCATCGACTTGGGCCTTAGGTCCATTATATACATAAATAATAGACCTCGGGGCCCAATGTCTCTACAATAATAAAAGGATTATTAATTAAAAATGTATTCTGTAACCTAAATCCTTGAGGTGAGTATTTGAAATATACTTTTTTGATAAAAGGTTATACAATTTTGTTGATTTCAATAACCTAGAAAAGGTTAGGATTGCTATATACATCTTTGTAATGTAAATTTTTTCTTGATTTTTCATTGACTTATAAATTATAATAATAAAATGATTAGATAAAGGATTTGAATTGCAATCAAATTAAATTTTTTTATCAACTTAGAGGATTGTAATATGAAGAATTTGGATTGTAATCAAATTAAAATTTTTATTAACTTATAAATTATAGGAGAAGAAGATAAGGAAAAAAAAAATTATTTATTTTTTAAAAAATCTAAAAAAATTTATACAATTTGGTAAAGCCTCTTGGTGCAACCACTGTTTCTAAGCTCAACTTTTATTATATAGTATATGATATTGAGGTTTGCTTTGCTTTTATAGTGTTCATGACTAATCTCCCAAATTTGGAGATAAATTATCAATGTTTTAGTTTGAATTTAAGTTAGATTTATTAGAGAGATAGAGTTTTACTTTTTGTTAAATTTATATTAAACAAAAATAATTTTGTTTAAAAAAATGATAGTAATTAGTTTAATTTTAAGCTGAACTTGTTAGAGGAATAGAATTTCACTAAAATAATTTTATTTAAATATTGTGATAAAGTAGAAAATTGTGAGAACTTCGGAGGTTTTGCTGTGTATATATATATATATATAGAGAGAGAGAGAGAGATCAGTTATAATAAATTATTTTAATAATTATAAAAATTACTATATTCCTGAACTTATTTATGGGGAAAAAATCATAAAAAAGTTATGTTGCTCGTCTAAAAATCGCTTTTGTAGTTATGGTCTTGTGTTGTCATAGTAGCACACTTGGAAATTGGAATCCAGTATTGCAGATCATAGGTTCGATGCAAAAAAGTTTTTACCAAATGGAGATTACGTTACCCTATTTTTTTTTAAGGCAGGAAAAAAAATTGCTCTAATTTTTTTGGTTACAGCCCTTAAATACTCATTTAAAACCAACATTTGTTAGGTAAAACCTAATTTGTAATTTTAGTTATTAATGGAATCGCAACAAATCTGATTACTGAGACTTTCCCAAGAATGCCTACGGAACTATGGAAGGTGTTTTAAATATCACTAAAAAGAAAAATGTTGCATAACCACAAAGGATACAATACATACACTGATACACACACATATACACTGATATAAATTTGAATATATGACATTTGTTCCATTAGTATTGTTCTTTATTACTAAGCTAAAACACCAAATTTTTTTTTTTTTTTAAAGCAAGATCCACTTGTATCTTCTTAATAATTCAAACAGAATATTTCCTCCTAGATACTTAGATAAGAACTGAGAAAAGACATACAATTGCAAAGCGAATTTGTGAATACCTAACTAAAGGTTCAAAAGAAAAAAAAAAAATTCAAACTCTCGAAGCATATCAATGCCTCCTCTTACAAATGGTGAGTTCTACTATGATTTTAATCGGTGAAACTTACCATTCATGTGAAAGAAGGAAATCAAAGAATTGGTAAGTTCTACTATGATTTTAATTGGTGGAACTTACTATTCATGTGAAAGAAGGAAATCAAGGAATACCACCTCAATATACTATAGGAGTATTAAGTGAATAATTACTTCTCAGCAATTTCTTCTTTTATCAGCTACAATCTCCACCCAAAAAACAAAACTGGCTCAAATTTGCAAGTATCTGCCTCATCTGATTTTGTTTATGCTTAAAAAAGGATCACCCTACACAAAAAGAGTTCAGGCCTCTGCAAACTGAACAGTAAATTGGTGAACCTAAGAACCTCCTAAACTGCAAAACTAGACCTTCACTGTAAACTAAACTTTCCAACATTGTATCTTAGGACTTCAGGAAAAATAAATAGAAATCAAAAGTAACAAGCTGTTGATGGTTTTAACATTTAAAAAGATCATTAAAGATTGGATTTTGTTTCCCTATAGCATGGGGATAATTAAGATCGCACATGCACACCAATTAAAAGAAAAAGGTGCACATGGCAACGCTGACCATAATATATATATACTTCATAAAGTTTAATCTTTTTAACATCAATCATAAAGAAGGCTTATTGCTGGTATATGTCACAAGAGCTAATTCATCATCTGCTCCACTTTGATGGTCAAGCCCTTTCTTACCATTTCCAGATATATGCACAAGCATTTCACATTCGCCAACAAGTTCAAAAATGCAGATATCTCCAATCTTAACATCATTCCCACGAACAAAGGCCATCCACCCACCACAAAAGGTATGGCCCATTCGCCCCTTTGAGTCTGGGACAGAATTCACTGTCCAACATTTTCCTTTTAAATTCCGAAGCACAATCTCTGTTTTGCAGTTAGGGAGATGTGCTGTTGAAAATTGGTATGGAATTTTCTGCAAGATAAACCAATCGGTAAATGGGAATTGATGCCAAAAACCTTTTTCAGGAAAACATAACAAGAAATGTGCAAGCATGGATATACAAGACTCACGAGAGTATATGAACCACTGATGTTGAACTGTTTCATGATCCTCACAAAATTAGGAAAAGATGAAGAAAAAGATCGAGCTGCTCTTTCTTCATCAAGTGCTAACATCATTCTCATACTGCCCTTAGTTTTTGAGCCAACTTCATCTTCGATGACTTTTCTCCTCTGAACTGTATCCATTTAGAGTTTGGAAACTGATTTAGAATAGGAAGGAAAAAAGGTGTTTTGAACAAATCTTGTAGATGAAAAGTAAAAGATATGATACACTGTATCCGTTTATGGTTGCAAGCAATATGATACACTGGTGCTGCTCTAAACACACTGAAAATCTAAATACACTAAACTAATATATATGATTACAATTTACAAGTACATAATGAAAACGACAAGCTTAATTTCTGACCAGAAATAGTTAGCAACTATGGTCCATTCTTGCAAGCAATTGACCAAGAGAATGTGGAAGTCAAAACCTATGGTGAAGGCACTAATCCTTCTAGTGAAACCAATTCTTAACTGCAAATTCAAATAGAACATAGTTAAAAACCTTACCCAACTTTTTGTTGGCAGCTTTTGACTGAGAGCCAACTGGAGCTCTGGTATAAGTCTTTGATGCACTACATTGTTTCCTTACATCAATAGAGAAAGGCGCTTCTTGACGTCTCTTTGATGCTTTTGGAGATTTCCCCTTTGTTTTCTTTGGCAAAACTTTCAGAGTTTTATGTGAAGAGGGTGCACGACCACCACTTGACCTACTACAAGCTACTTTTCCATTTTGGCAGTCTAGCCCTTCCCTTCCAACCCCAAGAATGTGCACACGCAATTCACACTCACGTACAAGTTCAAAAATGCAGATATCTCCAACCTTGATGTCGTTACAACGGACAAAAGCTATCCATCCACCACATAGAGTATGGCTTGTATTCACTCTTGTAGTAGGCACAGAATTCACAGTCCAACATTCTCCTTTCAAATTCTGAAGAACAATCTTAATTTTGCTGTTTGGAAGATGTGCCATTGAAAATTTATATGGGATGTTCTGCATGACAAAAAGCAGTTTGAAAAAAAATTTGATGAACAGACTGCTTGCAGAAGAAAACAACAATAAACTGTAAGCATAGTGAATGATCAGAAAACCCTTGATGATAACCCTGAGTTGCCTAACCCACAACTGCCAAAGGAAGTTGCATATGCAAGAGAAAAAGGAATTTCTGTAAAAAAAAGCTGTCCAAACCCACATCTGAACAAGGACAAAATTCATTGTGATAACATAGGGCTTAAGGGTACCAGGGTTTAATTGTGCCAGATTTAATAGGTAGACCTGGAAGTACTGTAATTCCCACAGGAAAGTAGCACCATACAACAATTAGTATGTTTCTCAGTATGATGTGACGAGAGAAGATAGATGGGTTGTATTGATCAACAGTTGCGCTAAAATATCAGAATCAAGGTAGAGTTTTCATCATGTGGGTGCAAAAGAATAAGACTACTTTTTGATAGGTAAAAGAATAAGATTAGATTACAAGGCCAAGAAAAGACATTTACTGATATATCACTCCATATTCAAAAAATCTTTTAAACCTTGATTTAGAATATAATGAGCATACTGCATTATGGAGGTAATTTGATGGACAAGGCAAAAAACTTATATTAGAAGATGATTCAATTGAAAGATATAAAAGAGAAAAACAGAAGAAACAACCTACCAGAGTATATGAACCACTGACATTGAAACTTTTCATGATTCTCACGAAATAGGGGAAAGAGGAAGTAAATGATTGAGCTACTTCTTGTGCTGACAACATCGACAAACAAACTCTACCATGCATGTATAGATCATCTTCTTTTCCGTTCCTATTCTGGATAGAAGCCTTTGTATTGAATTGAACAATTTCCAACACTGCAAGCAAGAATGTAAAATTTCATGAATCATATCCATATCCATCAAAATAATTATACACATTCATATAAATTTAAGAAGTTTTTTTCTAAATGGTTAAAATTTGAGTATGAAACATATGTAGACCATTTTCTACACAGATAAAAGTATGTTATGCAAATTTGATTCTTTACATTTTTTATCTAACAAGAAAATAATAGACTTCTGTGCCTTATTTTACAAGAAGATTACTCAAAAAACATGGAAAAAGTAGCAGTATTCTGTAGTCCCTAAAACACTGCCAATTCTGCTGCAGAAGGTGGATTCTTGTCCTCAAAACCCAAGAAATGAACAGTTGGTTTCATTACCTTGCTTTTCCTTGGAAGCTTTTGACTGAGAGGCAATAGAAGAATTCCTCAAAGTACTACCACAGTGCCTTGTTTCTTCGGGACAAATTGCTTCTCGCAATGTTTTAGCCATAGCTACCACTTCATGCTTACATACCTCCCCATCATACACGTCCACCTTACCTTCTTGGTTCTTGACTGTGCATCCTAGATGGAGTTGCGATGAGCTACCTCTCAATTTCTTTGGCACGCCTTCAAAAATTTTATCTGAAGGGGAAGCAACCTCATCTCTTTCTCTTTTCTGCCCCGTACTATTACCAAGGTCGCTAGGATCTTGACTGCACTCAGAATGAAATGCAGCCTCTTTCTCACATGAACTTTTATCAAAAACTTGCACAGTGAAATGCAACTCACCATCATATCTGAAAACCAAAAAGTCCCCAGATTCTATGAAATGGTCCATCACAAATTCTGGCCATCCCTGATGGAGGAATAAATCATCATTCTGCTGAATTAGCTTCACATGCCATGTGTTCCCACTTGGACCCTCCAATGTCACTAATCCAGATGTTCTGCCTTTCATGTGTCTTACAAATCGTACTGGAATTTTCTGTGACAGATTTGAGTTGTGTCACCATCTAACCGTGCAATACAAATAACATCAAATACTGATAAAAAATAATCATAATAAATCTACTATACTCCCAACAGATTTAATCAACACAGCATCTCTTAGCAGATGTATGGAATATATCACAAAGGCGGACTGTTAGAATATTTCTAATTTTCTATTGATTGGTAATGTCATATAGGCTCGAGTCAGACATCCAATGGCTTCGATTTGAATTATCCGGGGGATGCCTTATATAGATACAAACAACAGTTTACATATTCGGGATACTTTTAGATGCAACTCGTGGATAAAAGACTTCTAGCGGTCTTTATATTCACTGACTAGTCTACCTAGGAACTTGCTCCATTTGCTATCCTGCAGTAAGTTATCAGGCATGCCACAGCCATATTACTTGGAAATAAATATAGACCATAAATTTTGACCGAAGAAAATGAATTATGCAATTGCTTTCTAAAAATGCTATTACTTTCTAAAAGCTCTACACTATTTGTAATAGATGCAACATGGGTGACATAAATTTGCAATGGTACAAGACAAATTCTATTGTAGCTCTATTTTCAAAATTTTTTTTTTCCCGAAGCTTCTTTCTTTCGTTCTAGCAACCAAAAGAGACATACTTCAAGAAGAAAGAACAATGTGATGACCACCAAACTAAAGACTTTAAGTTGAAATTTTAGCAAACAGATACTAGACTAACATATTTGAAGAAATAAACACCTAACTGGTATTTGCAAGTACAAACCAGATTTCTTATGTTTCACAAATCTTTATCTTTCTATTTTTAGAATCTTAATGCTCCCTCTGTCCCTTTTTTTCTTTGATAAATAAAAAGACATGATAACATAAGATGTTGTCAGGAGTAGCTGGTCAGGATATCACATATTTAGGAAAAATACATATCATTGGGAATCCGAATGATTCTTTTCATCATCCAACATCTAATTTAAAGAAACATCAATCACGTTACAAAATTCAATAGCCATGTAACCTATTTAGATGACTCTCTCAATTGGTCATGTTAAAAAAATTAAAAATGTATCAGCCTTGTCACCGAGAAATATCCTATGAAACTGAGGAAACTCGGAGCTAAAGGCAGAATTACAAGTATGGAATAAATACATGTAACAAAAAACTTTGCAATATAGCCTAATGATAGATTCCATGATCACAATGCTAAGTTTTCGATCACAAAATTGCAATATTAGGCGTAGTAGCATAACCAAACACTTGACTCACCAAAATAAAATAAAATAAAAACAAATAGAATCAATAGGTACAGAAAAAAATAAAAAAAATAAAAAAAGAGACATGAAAACAAGAATAAAAACCTTTGGACGCTTTGAGAGTTGAGAGTTTATGAGGAGAAAACATAAGAGGGACGTCTTGCTGCACAAGCCTTGTCCCAAATTGTTATTCCTCTATTCCATTTTGGGATGTCCCAATATGTAGTTCTCTTTGAAAAGTCAATAAATAAATTTCCTAACTAGCCTTTCACTTTATTTAAAAACCCAATACCCCTCCTCTTTCACTACAGTTTAGATTAGGGAGGGTAGTTTTGGAAACTTGTACATTTCAATTTAAATGACACATAAAACAATGTTATCTTAAAAGGTTTGTTTTTTTAAACATGATCAATAATACAGGACAGAGGGAGTATAACCAAAGGGGCCTTTTATACTCTTACACAATTGACACTCACTTATACAATGCCTTACTAATTCTTCCATTATTTTTTTGACAAGTACCTTACTAATTCTTCCATTATTACTGCAAGTCACTATCTCTACTAAATAACTACATTTTGTAGTGAGAAATGCTACATCGACAACACTTTCACAATAAACCTAGGCGGCAAGCTGTTACTAGTGGTATAAAAGTGATGTTAGTGGTGAGCCTAGATTAGATCCAGTAACAATTTGCCACCTAGGTCCTCGTGAAAATGTTACGGATGCATGGGTCCCTTTAAATTTTTGTTTCTTAAAATTGTTCCACGGCTAGTTTTGGAATCTTAGTTATTTTTTATCTATTCCAAAGAACTGATACTATTTTCAACGAATGCCCAAAACTATTTACAACCAACATTACACCATTAACAATAAAAACATAGTTAAGACTATAATCAGCCTAATGCAGGGGTCAAATCCCATCAATATTAACATTAGTAACGAATCAAACACCATCATCACTATTAAAAGTACTTTTTTTTTTCAAGGGATTACTAAAAGTACTTTAGTGTAAAATTAGAATATACACAAATTAGGGTCCAAGACTAACATGCAAAATCAACAGCAAAATATTTTCACTAAACCTAAATTTCTCTAACTAATAAAAACAAAATTTGAAAACACATACATGTATAATGAAAGAAAGAACAAATTTTTATAAAAAAATGATAATTTTTTTATTTAAAAAAAATATATATATATACCAGTCTTTGAGAGCTGAAAATGGCAGAGTAAACGTCAAAGAAGTGAGGGCGTTTGGCATTTGGCATCTCCTGGCGAGTTTCTTTATCCATCAGAAGCCACTTTCTTTTGTTTTGACTTTGTTTGTGTGAAATTTTCCGAGGAACCAAACAGAGTGTGTGGGATTTTCTTCTAGGAGAGAGAGAGAGAGAGAGAGAGAGAGAGAGAGAGAGAAGACAAGTTAAAGGAAGAGAAAGTGGGTGTGTTGTTCCATTTGAGATTTTTGATCAAATCGAAACAACATGGGTTTTGCAGAGTGCAGTCATGTAAATGTGTGTGCTTGTGGTGATCTTTGGTGAAGATGTCAGTGGGTGCACTGGGAAAGAGGAAGGATTGCACGTGTGAGATTTGGAGGGTGTGATTCGCACGTGTGAGAGGTCCATTTTTGTTCCTTCCAGATCATTTGTGTCCCCCACAAAACTATGGGTGAAAGGGTTTTTTTTTTTTTTACTCATTAGTGGTCACTAATCAGTAACTTATGTAAGGATAAACTTCAACAAAATATTAATTTTTTTTTTTTTTTTTTGAGAAAGACAAAATATTAAATTTTAATAGGATTGCTTTGTTAAATACATAAAACACAATGTACGGATCAAAATTGTATTTTTATCTATGAAAGTATTTATTTTATGGTTTAAAGAAAATATCATATGACCAAAGGTCTTGTAACTAAATTGACACATTTTTATGTACAAAGTGTTTGGAGTTCTAGAGGGAAAAATGTTTGAGTTATGGAATTAGCAGCATGTTATTTAATATTTCTAAAAAAAAAAAAAAAAAATCACATGATAAGATTTTAATGAAATGTCTAAATATATATTAGAATTTGATAAAGTTTTGATTCGGGATTAAATATAGAATATAACTTAAAATCATTAATATATATGTATATATGTGTCTGTGAGAGAGAGAGAGAGAGAGCGAGAGAGAGACAATAAAGATGTGTAAAATTGTAAGATCTAAAAAATTTATGTATCAAAATATTAAAAGTTAAACAAAAATTCAAACATTTTTGGTTATATATATATATATATATAGATTATTATTTTTAAGTAAAGATAAAATTCATCCATACTAAACATAAATTACAACCTACAAAAGTATCTTTCTTAATTCTTGACTATTAAATCAAAATTCATGAGAAACATCACATGAGAAAGAGGACAATCAAAAACTACAAAAATCCTAAGAAAGGTTAGTCTTTCCCTTACAAAAGCATAGGCACATTTTTTAACTTATTTGAAATTGGGCTAACTTTAGTCTAAGGGATCTTTTGCTTAACAACACCTTACAATTAGTCTAAAAAAAAACCAACACCTTACAATTAATAACCAAAGAATAAATTACAGAGTTAGTTCATCGCTTACCATTAATTAAAAACTGGGGTTCAACTCTTGTCTACACAAAAAACTGATTAATGTCTTGGTTTGATAATAAATAGCTATTATCAGGAGCGGACGCTATAAATTTAAACTCTCTTTAAAAAAAAAAAACTAAATCTATAGGTGTGACTGCCAAGACAATCTGAGGCCCATTTCTAAGTGCCTGAAGTTACACAGTAATATACACTAGCTATCTCAATGGCTCTTGAGTATGGATTACTCAGAGAGGAATCACCAAGGTTGAGTTTAAACCAAGAGCCAGCAAAATTACACCATTTTACTTCTATGACATTCTTGTATCTTATCCTAATTTGCATTAACATAGATTGATAATGTTAAATTGTGCAGTTATGCCATGTTGTTTTAGTCATCTTTTCTTATGATACGGGCTTTGGGTTCAATTTTTTTCTACATAAAATAAAATAAAAATTATTATCTTTATTTGATGAACAATCATCATGGAACGAGTATTATCAGTTTTAAATCCTATCATAATAATAAATAAATAAATAATAATAATAAACGTACACATTTAGTTTAGGTAATCTTTTCCAATAAAATGTATTAGCAAGATGCATTAAGGTAGCGTTCAGACACCGTATTGATAATACATACCATAGAAAAATGTAGCCTGATAAAAATATATTAAAATATAATTCATTATGTCATCTAAATCCCAAAAAAGAAAAGAAAAAAAAAGTAAAAGTAATCTAGCAAGGGTTAGAAGTGTATTTTAACCAAATTTATTAAAATATAATTCATCATGATAGAATGCATTATTATTAAAAATTGAGATACAAATTGAGTTTAGTTTGGATTAAAAAGAAAATGAGGATCCCAGTCTGGATAGGTTAGACTCGACTTGATCCTCTTGATTTCTCTATCTTACAATATCAAACTATTTTTCTTATACTATTGGCAATACCTATAAGCATCTTTATATTGCATTAGTTAGTGTAATCACATGAATAAATTTAATTGAAAAACTTAAGATGCATGTATCATTTAAGGAATTGTACATAGTTTTTGCCATTATAGATACTAGGGTCTGGGACCTATTTGCCAACAATTGCAAATATATAAATAGTAATGAGCTTAACAGCCGTTAAGTGTCTTGAGTTTTAAATTTTTTTTAAATGTCATAACAATATATACACTCTTAAATACATTTAGAGTACGTTTGATACATTGAATAAAAATTAAAATTGTAATCTTTATTACTTGAAATAAAATTTGTTGTAATTTAATCATTGTTATTGATTCCGTTCCGTTCCGGCCGGAACGGCCGGAATTTTTACCCCACATTCCACCTCGGGTCAAATTCCGGGCCGTTCCGGGCCATTCCGGTCAATTCCGGCCAATTTCGGCCGAGATGCAAATTTCGGCCGGTATCGGATTTGGCCTATTATTAAAAAAGAAAAAAAAAAAAAGAAAAAAGAAAAAAAAGAGTAAAGGTCCAATGGGTGCTAGTAATTCTTGGGAGTTCTTTTGATGATGAATTTGATCCTTCTCTCATGGATGATGATGAGAAGGAGGAGTAAATCTTGTATTTTTTGATATTTAGTTATTGTTTTGTAAATCTTCTTATTGTGTGATGTTAAATTGATGTTATGTTGATGTTTAAGACTTAAGAGTTAAGACTAAATGATTTGTATTATTTGATATTTAGTTATTTATTTATTAGAATTGATAATTTTATGTTCAACAAGAATATATATAAATTATTTTTTAAGAACTCTGAAACACCCTGAAACGGTACGTCGAAATCGGCCGGTACCGAAATATTCCATTTCACGGGACAAACCGAAACGGGGTCCGAAACGGTATTAATAACAATGAATTTAATAACTAAACCTATGTATAAGTTTGGTTGTGAGTTATTACATTAAAATAAAAATTAAGATTTATTTTAAAAAATATTTTACTCATACAATTATATCTCCTTAAAAATTGTTATTTTTTAAATTTAAGAGAGATATGTATTGTTTTTTATGATTTTTTATTTTTATAATTGTTAGATGTATATGGAAAGTTTATTTATTTGGAAATATATTAAGTTTTGAAATTATTGCACTTAGTAAGGAATCGCTAATATCCCCCTTTTTTTTTTTGTTCTAAAAAAAAAAAAAAAAACACAACCCTTTTAAAGAGAAATAATTATTCCTCATTTTGAAGAATAGTTATTCATAAGGAATTACTATTCTTTGTAATAAAAATATAATCAAACTAAAGAATAGCTAAATCATAAGAATAACTATTACATTACATACCTATTATAGTCTATCAAACATGCCCTTAATAAAATCTAATTCATGAGGATCCTTATCCCAACTTAACAACCCTTAATCTTCTCAAAAATTTAACAACCCTTAACTTAATAGTTATGTGTTTGCTAATTTTATTTACAAAATAGATGGGGGTAAGAGTTAAATATAAATAAGAAGGCGAAGTTTAAAAAGATATATCTAACAAAATAGATTTCAAAATAAGGGTAAACAAAGAGCACCTTAAAACTGAACTTGAGAAGAAACAAGAATTGCTACAAAATGTATGTTTCTACCCTTTAGCTATTAACTATTAAGACCCAAAAATGAAAAATTAGGATGTGAATACAGGCTTCTTTTTATCAAATTATACAGCATATTAATTTACAATCTAATGCTCAAAGCTCAATTACAACTCTTCTAATTCTGATGAAGAAATTCAAATATAGGCTTCACGTGACGTGTCTTAAGTTAAGACTCTTTAACGCGGTCTAATCTCTTAAGACTCTCACCAGCTAGCTCTTACCTTGTAAAAACACTAAGCCATTGGGCTAAGTAAGCCTCCTGTGGTTTTTTGAGGAAGACTTGGTCATTGCTAATCTGTCATCTAACAAACTTAAATCCAAAATTAGCTTATAGTGCTAAAACCCAAGCTTCCAAAACACCCATAATTAGAGACATTTTCCAAATAAAATATACCAAAAAAAGTTTTAACAAACCCATCAAATCTGTGGTGCTTGAGGAAAACCGATTTCTTTTCTTGGCTAAAACGGCACAGAAAATTCTTGCACACCCTCTCATATATCTTCCATACAATCTGGTTATTTCCCTCAATATAACACCCTATTTTCATTCACCATCTCCACCCAAAGGATTCTATAAGCAGCCTTGGGTCTCTCCAAGGTGGCGACGCTCTTCAAAACCTCTATACAATGCAGGCCTTAGGCTGCTGCTTAGTGCTCTCCTTCCTTCTATTCTCATCATTCTCTTCAGCACTATCCGATAAAGAAGTCAATTTCATTGCTCGCCGCCAACTCTTAAGTTTGCATCCTCACGGTGGTGATTTACCTGATGACTATGAGTTTCAGGTTGATTTGAAATGTACATTTCCTAATCCTAGGCTTAGACGTGCCTACATTGCACTCCATGCATGGAAAAAAGCAATCTACTCAGACCCTTTGAACACCACAGGGAATTGGGTTGGTCCCAATGTTTGTGATTACAATGGTGTATTTTGTGCTACGTCTCTTGATGAACCAAATGAAACTGTTGTGGCTGGCGTCGATATGAACCAAGCTGATATTGCTGGGTACCTTCCGGCGGAGTTGGGTTTATTGACAGAAATTGCTTTGTTCCACATCAATTCCAACAGGTTTTGTGGGATTGTTCCAGAGAGTTTCAATAGACTTACGCTTCTCCACGAGCTTGATATCAGCAACAACCGGTTTGTAGGTCCATTCCCTAAGGTTGTTCTTTCAATTCCAAATTTGAAGTACCTTGATGTTAGGTACAATGACTTCGAGGGAGAGTTGCCTCATGGGCTCTTCGACAAAGAATTTGATGCTCTATTCTTGAACAATAATCGGTTCACATCCACAATTCCTGATAATTTCGGAAACTCTCCTGCCTCAGTTATTGTAGTCGCCAATAATCATTTCAAGGGCTGCATTCCAAGTAGTATTGGAAAAATGGCTAGCACATTGAACGAGATTATATTCTTGAACAATGATTTTTCAGGATGTTTGCCTGCCGATATTGGATTGCTTGGAAATGTGTCGGTGTTGGACATTGGTTCCAACAAATTCAGTGGAATCTTACCAAAGACATTCGAAGAGCTTTCCGGGGTTGAAGAGTTAGACATTTCGGGCAACATGTTGACAGGGTTTGTGTCTGAGAGCATTTGCCGATTGCCTAACTTGGTGAACTTCACATTCTCCTACAATTACTTCAATGGTGAGGCCCCAGAATGTGAGCCTCAATCCAGTAAGGACATTGCTTTTGATGATACAAGCAATTGCTTACCAGATAGGCCAAAACAAAAGTCATCGAAAGTTTGTGCTCCTGTGGTGAACCGACCGGTTAATTGCAGCAAGGCCGAGTGTGGAGCCTCATCACCACCTCCTACACCAAAACCATCTCCTCCCGAAGCATCACCACCACCACCAGTCCATTCTCCACCACCGCCACCAGTCTATTCTCCTCCCCCTCCTGTTCACTCCCCGCCACCACCACCACCAGTCCTTTCTCCACCGCCGCCACCAGTCTATCCTCCTCCTCCCCCTCCTGTTCACTCCCCACCACCACCACCACCACCAGTCCACTCTCCTCCACCGCCAGTACATTCCCCACCACCACCACCAGTTCACTCACCTCCACCACCGGTATATTCCCCTCCACCTCCAGTTCACTCTCCACCACCACCACCCCCACCACCCCCACCTCCAGTATACTCACCTCCACCACCAGTTCACTCTCCACCTCCACCACCACAAGCTCCGTCTCCTGCACCATCTCCTGATCCTTATGATAATTCACCCATTATCAGGGAACGACCTCCTCCTCCTCCCCCATCTCCCTCACCACCCCCACCGTCACCTCCACCAGTCCACTCTCCTCCACCACCAGTTCATTCCCCTCCACCTCCAGTCCACTCTCCTCCACCCCCAGTTCACTCACCGCCGCCACCAGTACATTCCCCCCCACCCCCAGTCCATTCACCACCACCACCACCAGTACATTCACCACCACCCCCAGTTCACTCACCACCACCACCGGTACATTCCCCTCCACCCCCAGTCCATTCACCGCCGCCACCAGTAAAATCACCACCACCTCCCCCAGCACATTCACCGCCACCACCAGTTTTCTCACCCCCACCACCAGAGTTGGTTCTTCCCCCATCGTCCGGCTTTGAATACAGTTCACCACCTCCACCTCTATACCCAGGCTACAATAAATAGCTAGCACAACATTAATCTCCTTGCTTTATTTTTTTTTTTTTCAAATTCCTAAAAAAAAGAAGAGACTCTCTTTACTAGTTTTAACAGTCTCACTTTATACCCCCACTTTTGTTAGTTAATAGCTTGAAATTTGATATGAATGAAGTTGTGATGTGTTTCAATTGCCTCCATAAATGACACCGTCGGCCAAATGTAAATCTGATAACCAGAGAGAATATCGTTTGTAATTACTGCTCTGTATTTGTTCTCTAAATTTATTTTTTGCTTGACGTGTGAATGTAGCTATTGGTTTGGCGGGTTTTTTTTTTTTCCCCTGAATATCTCCCAACCTCTCTTGCTAATAAAGAAAATTAAGACGTCCACATCCGTACGTGCAAGCATGCAAAATTGGAATTGTGAATTACAAATGACCATATGGAAGATGTAAATTTAAAGAGGTGGGGGTGCTATTTCTATTAATTTTGGCCTTAAACTATAATTAGTGTTGAAAAATTCCAATCTTATTGAATGTTTCCTACATAATTATTATATGATATGATAAAATTGTTTAGAAATTAGAAGATGTTGTAAACTCTAGTTAACTTAACCGATAAAATTTATTGTCATCGATTAAGAATAGATACCATAAATTAAAACTATTTCTATAAAAAAAAAAAAAAAATGAAGACGTCTTCATTGTTGACTGCTTGACCCACATACAACATATTTGAAGGGCAATTTAATTAGAGACGAACCAAGTTTGGACTAAGCTCTGGCTGTGAGTTTTATTTATTTAACCATAATATTTATGGTAGCTTTTTATTTTATTGGTCAAAATGTAAAGAGAGTATAATGGGGTTTGGGCCATGCTGCAAGCTTCTTGGATTTCAATTTTTCTTATCATATTTATATTTGTGAAATTGATTCTTATATTAAAATTCCACCTGTTCATTATAAAATGTTCATTTATAAATTGAATTTAATAAAACGTATATAAAATCAAAATTTTAAAAAAATATTGAATTAATGTTGCTTTAAGATGCAAACTTCATATCTTGAGAGGTCGATTAAAGCAGCAGTAGCCATTTCTCTAGAGATAATGAGAGATGCCTGCAAAACACCGTAAAAATCGCCATAGGATTCATTCAAAGAGAGTTGGGTATGATCTCTCAAGTCTCTAAACTTAGTTTTCCTTTTTCTGGTGTGGCAACTTGCATTGCAACGACCAAATAATTTGCAAACTCTTCCCCAAGTAGAGGCTTTTGGAGACCTTTGCAATACCTACAATCCTGGAAGCAACTACAACTCTCTGCCGATTAAATAGCTGGACCATATATAAGCTCATCCCATTTGCAAGAGATTGGATATATATGATGTTTTTCATCTTAATGCAACATAATTTCAATGTCTTTTTTAACAAATTTTATATATGTTTTTATTCAACTTTATTTTTTTCAAATTATTTTATTGTTGAAGAATAATTTTTATTTAAAATTTTGAAAATTTTATGATAAAAGTGGTCACATGCAAGATGTGATCAGTCATCACTCAATTAAGTGGAAAAAATTTAACATTGTGGTTAATTTCACGAATATGAAAATCTCATGAAATTAAAAGAAAATTTGAAATCTCAAGAGACTAGCTAGTTTGCAACTAACCTAAACTCCAAGGATATTTTTGCATTTTGCCCCTTTTTTTTTAAAGTTTGGCCTAAAGAAAATAAAGTTAGTAGGAACTCTAAAAAATCATTAGTTGATGGATGCTACAAAAAGTTTACACTAAATATAATAACATAAAAGCTATGTAAAACTCACCTCTCAAGTATCAATCAATCACTCCAAGACTTCTTGAAGATTTGTCTTAATCTTTATGGTTTCAGACACCAATCCAACGACACAAATGATAATATTTGTGTTTTGGAATAAGAAACCTCTCAAGGATGATCAATGAAAAAGGTAAGAATGCAAAATAAAACTCTCCAAAGGTTTTTCTCTTGTTTGCATAGCCGTCTTTCTATTCTCACGAGATTATGGTTGAGGTGGGCTACAAATATAATCCTGAAAGAAAATCTTAGAGTTTCAATAATAGTGTATTGCTAAATTAAGTTCTTCAATCTTGCATAGTGAGCAGAAGTTTCAGTCTTCAACCCTCTTTACAATCAATTCATCCAACCTCTGAAAGTGTATGCCCCACAAGCAAATGAGATCTCTATACACATTTTTTTGCCCCAACAAATTTTGATCATTTAGTAACATATTTTTTTCAAATCTCACCTTTTCATAACACGTCCTTGTTTTTTAGAAGTACAAATTTTTTAAACTTCATTTTTTTTATTTTATTTTATGTACAACTTTTTTAATAACCCAAATTTTAATATTCTATATAATAAATTGGACTTAACTTGCATCAATATTCTCTATAACTATGGTTGAGTGCAAGGTCAGCTCGGTACAATTTGAAGTTTATGACAATAATTTTCATTAAACATTTTTCTTATATTTAAATATTAATTAAATTATATATAATCTTAAGTTTTTTTTATTCTTATAATTCAATTGAATCATAGGCGTTTTCATTGGAAACACTAGAAGATGTTAGTGTCTATTAAGTTGTACATAAAAATAAAACTAAAAATAAATAATAAATAAAAAGTGTGAAGTTGTCCCCTCTTTGATTGTCTTGGTCTTAATCATGGCTTAACAAACAAATCATGGGCGTGAGTTGAGTCGTATCATGTCATTCAACACTAACAGAGGTGTTACAAGCTCTTGCATCATTAATTCTCACTTTGCCATTATGAATTCTACCATTGTGGCGGCAGCTGACCAGGCTTTCTATTTGGATAGCTTTGATCTTGCAATATAGTACCACATATTTGGTTGTAGTTACTATTTTTGGTGGCAACTTGCCTGGATTTATCAACAAAATTGGATCTTGTAGCCACCTATAGTGCGATCACCCATGGACACTGGTAGCTCACCAAGTCCTCAAACAGAATATTATTTGGTCCCCTTTAGAAATTGACCAAAGTTCTTCATGTCTGATTACTTGCCTATTTGTACCAACTTGGATTAATTTGTGGTTTAGATTTTGAGAAGTATACATTCTTCTGAAACCATTTCTTAGAGAGAGAGAGAGAGAGAGAGAGAGAGAGATTACTATAAAGCATGCATCAATGCAAAACCCATAGGGAATCGGTGATTTAATTAGACACCAAGTGTTTAGCAACAATAAGAAGGGAGAGGACCATATATGAGTACTCAACTGGACATATTCGATGTCTCCTCACCATCACATACAACAAATGGCTCTCCCTTTGCCTTCTTTGATCAACACGAGTACGTCTTTCTCAATCTTTATCCCATACCAGTTTTTTTATACTTTCAATATGCATGCATTGTTTGTTCTTGGTCTCAATCGGGACCATTTCAACATGCATTAATTGTTGAGTAGAAAGAGGGATATTACAACCTTTACTATATGAAGCTATTTATTAGGTAATTGAAATCTATTAATCATATATATATATGTATATATTATTACATCAGTTGTAATTCTTTAGTAATTTTCTTTTTTTTTACTTGTTTATTTTTTGTTTTTGAGTAATTTTTAGATACTTTTAGAGTACGGAGAATAATACTTTCTCCTCTTACATTTATAGTAAAGTTCACTTATTAAATTCATGATAAAATTCATCATAAATGTAAGAGAAAAAAACACAATTTTTCTATTTTCAAGAGTATTTTTCCGTCTCCAATAATACTTCAAAATTTTCCTTGGTTTTTAACTTCCACCAGTAAGATTGTCGTAGTCATCCACATTAAATTAATTATGAGATTCTTTAAATGTCTACTTCAATAGGTCTTAGCTAGGTTAGCTCAACCTGATCCAATAGGGGTCAAAAATAGGTCAAAATTATCCAAATTTAAACGGGTTATTATTTTTAGACCCGTGAGGGGTTGGCATGAGGTCAAGTAATTACAGGTCTTCTCTTGTAAACAGTAATTTATATATATATATATATATATATGGGTTAAAGAAAAAAAGTAAAAATTGATTAATTAATAGTATCAAAACTTCTTTTTTGAGAATCTAATAGCATTAAAACTTGGTCAAATTAATCCAAGTTCAAACTAACCCAAATCTAATAGCATTAATACATTTCTAATTGACATATTTTGGGGTTCAATCTTCGCCTATCTCAAAAATCGATTAATGTCTTTATCTGATAATAAGAGCTATCATCAAGAGTGGACACTATAATATTTTGAAACTCTAAAAAAAAAAAAAAATTAGTAACACTAAAAAGGTAGGTTTCAATTGTATAATTTTAATTTGTGCTTTTGCGCACAATACAATATTAACAACCATATACAAAAAATCCCCCCTAAATTAGTAGGTCCATTATCACAAGATTAACACAATCAACTACCATTCAAGTTAAATAACATTTAACTATTCTTTAAAAAAAAAAAAATTTACCAACAACGATTAAAATGACAAGACAACCCTAAAAATTCACAAAAATGGGGTTTATGCTAATTGAATTTTTTTTGGTTGTAAATTTATGGCAAATTTGTGTTTTAACTACTTAAGTCAGCGGGTGAATCCCATAATTAATCCATTTTTCAAGGTTTGGATTTCTAGTTGACCAATTTTCCTTGGGTTAGAAATTTATCTAGCCATATCCACTTTTTTTCTTCGAGCTTGACTGTGTTGACAATTCCCGGTCCAATTTTGTCAAATCTATTAAACCATAAAATCTAATAATTAATATATTAATGTAAAATTAACATTTTATGTCCATCTCATGCATCGTCAAAATTAACAAATCAATTATCATTAGTTTGTAATATCTATTTCAATTAATGTGTTAATTTGTTAATTTTAACATGGGAAAAATACACAAAACACCCCTATGATTTTCCCCTAAGACACGAATCTCCCTTCAAGTTTTGAGTATAATACTTAACTTCTTTATGGCTATTGATTTATGTGTAAACTGTTCATTGTGTAACACTTAACCTCTTAAGAGGTTTTTTAGTGTAACACAAAACCCCCCATGTAATTTCACTTTATGTGAAAATTCAACTCTAAATTTTTATGTTTGTGTTATACTAAAAAATCTAATGGGCTAAGTGTGATTTACACCTAAAACAATGCCACTGGGAGATAAGTATATATTTTACTCAAAATTCCAAGAGAATTCCATGTTTTATTGAGAAAATATAAGTGATTTTGTATACTTTTCTCTTCTAATATTAATTATTGATAATGAAATACACCTTACAAATTAATTTTTTTTGAAGACACCTTACAAATTAATTTGGAATTAAGGTGTTGTGTAAAATTTATAATTTAACCTCACATGTATAATATATAACTATAGTTATTCCTTTCCACTAGTGTTTTGACTAGATCGTAAAGGCAGTCATTCTAGAGCTAATGGAGAAGTCATAATTTTTTGTTGTGGATGAAAGAATTATGGTATTAATACATTGGTAAAGATAAACTCAAAACAGATATTGCAAGTGTATAAAAAATTATAAATCTTAATTTTCTAAAACTAAAGTAAATTACAACTCATAAGTATGTGTATATATATAAAACTATCAACTTTTATATATATATATATATATCAAATTTCATCTTTCAAAACTTCAACGAATATACAATGACAAAAGGAAATGTTAATAAAATATAGATTGGTTAAAATCTTTATTTATTTCTTTTTTAGGAGATTACTTAGACTAGTTTTTTTTTTTTCCTCAAACAATTCTTCTACCACCGCACATTTCATATGTAACGATTTTTGTTATAACTTGATAACATGTATGATCGGTGAATCATCACTTTTACATAAATTTACACTTCTTTTTCATCATTAATGGTTGCAATATTGTCATGGCTGTGGTGCAAAATTTGTCTCCATAAACTCTCTCTTAAGAAAGGTAGTTGATTGATGGTTTATGTTTTCATTCCTTTTTACGGAGGGTAAATAGATTAGTTCAAATTGTTTTAGGGGGGACAAATCAAATTTTTGAATAGCTTTTCTAAAATAACGGATTTTATAAAAGAAAAGACAAAATTTCCTAGAAACAAACGAAGACAAATTGAAACATTGGCCCCTCAGGTAGCAACACGCTCCGCCAATGCATGAAGCAGATGATATAACGTGTGTGACTACTACTGCATTTAGCAGATGCAACGTTTCAAATCATGAATTTTGAAAATCCAATACTAGTTTTGATTTAAAAAAAAAAAAAAAAAAAAAATAGCTCTAATATAATGTGGGAGTTCATAAAGGTGTCTAATAAACAAGGTCTCCTTAGTCCTTTTCTCTATCTAACTTGCAAAAATCAATGGCCAGCATAACACATTTCCTTCAAGAATTCCAAGCTACACACTTTGCCACCTCTGTTGCTCTTGGTGGTCTGTCCTTGTTTATTTTCTTCTCCTTCTTCATACAAAGATTTCGTTCTACACAGAAGAATGGAAATTCCAAACTCCCTCCTGTACCAGGTACTTTTTTCTGGTGTCTTAATTCCCTTTTGGGTTATATTGGTTTTTTCATTTGGAATTT
This sequence comes from Quercus gilva, assembly GCA_023621385.1. NCBI lineage: Eukaryota > Viridiplantae > Streptophyta > Magnoliopsida > Fagales > Fagaceae > Quercus > Quercus gilva. Next base: position 7,120,910 of record CM042474.1, on the reverse strand, counting down.
TGATATGGGCTGGTTGAATTTTTAGCATCATGCACTAAGTAATTTGGATCATGTTTTGGAAATTGATTAATGAGGTTTTGGGACTTTGGGTGGTGCATGCAGTGGTTCCAGGGTTGCCAGTGATAGGAAATTTGCTGCAAATGAAGGAGAAGAAACCTCACAAAACGTTTTTAAGGTGGGCTGAAATATATGGACCAATCTACTCCATCAGAACTGGTGCTTCCACTGTAGTTGTTCTCAATTCAGCCAATATTGCCAAAGAGGTACGTACTCTTCTTCTTCTTCTTCTTAAGCGCTGAATAGAGGGGACTAGCTAGCACCAGTGCAGTACTGTGCCACTTTACAAAGCTTTTTCAAGTAACCAATAATCGATCACTGCACTAGTGCACTCCACTTCAATGGCACTGGTATTATTGAGATTTGAGATTATTGACAGGGACAGACACCACTTTAGCCTTAACCGTAGGGATTTGGTGGGCCGGGTCAGATACCTTAGGATGTGGTTTGAATATTTTATTTTCTTTGATAAACTGGATTTCTTTAAATCAAATAAAATAGTCAATAATGCTATCTTCCTTGAATAAGTTGTTTAAATAAGCTCTCTCAAAATCACGACCAAAGTTTCTCAAAAAAATAAAAAAAGTCACGACCAAAAAATTATACAATATGTTCCAAAAGTAGAATAATGTCATATTCGTTACTTTTTATATGAATGGTAAATCTAATCATAAATTTAATTAGTAAAATCTATTAATGATGGCTCAAGATCAAATCCTAACCTCAGATCTCTTCTTGTACCAAAATATTTTTAAAGGTTTTGAGTGTCATTAAACAAAAAATTAAATAAATAATTTTTTTAATAAAAAAAAGCATATGTGGGTTTTGCATTTTTTTTTCTCGTCCCTAAATTATTGAGCTATATATATTATTTTATTTTAATATACCAAGGTAGGGTATGAGTTGGGGGATTAAGCTTGGGTCCTCACCCCAAACCCACTACATGTGTACAATCCAATCCAACACGGGTCAAGTAAAACCCGCCCTATTCAAGGCAAGGTGGGGTGGGGTGGGGTGGGGTGGATTCCTACGGGTCGAAAGCAAATTACCATTCCTTTGCACCACAATTTCATTAACTTGTTCTTAGACTTTGTTTCGTTGATTATAGTTGTAATGTTTTCCTTTTATCTTTGTTTTTAGACTTAGCTTTTTGACTTTGCATTTTATGATTTGTTGTTCCAACATCAATTTTTTTTTTTAGTATTATTTTGTTTGCCACTTTAATTTAGGTGACATATATGCCAATTTAGGCCAACTAAGAAAAAGGCAAAAAGTGGATGATGTGGACATGTAATGAGGTTTATTTTTGGCTTTTTATGTTTGATTTTTATTTTTATATTAATTTTTTACGTTTCAAAATTCTCATTTTTACTTTTCTGATTTTTTTTTTCCTATTTGGCTCTTTACATTACAAAATTTTCATTTTCATGAAAGGCTAAAATAAATTGTCAAAATAAAAATTTTGATACATAAAGGGCCAAACAAAAAACTAAATCAAACATAAGAGGCTGAAATGAAAATTTTAAAACGTAAAAAACAAATATGAAAATAGAATCAAACCTAAAGTGCACTTTTAGATTTTTCTTTAAAAATTTTGCTTTTTTGCTTTTTGTTTTAGCATATTTTGCAAATAATTTAACTTTTAGCTTTACGGAAATAAACTATCTTTTAGCTTTTTATCACATATTTAACATAAAATTGCCAAAACTATATATTTTTTATAAACAACATGCAAAAAGCTATTGAAATAAGCAAAAGCCAAACGCACTAGCAAACGTGCATGAAGGTAATAATACAAACTCTTTTTTATAGACCTAGGTTCATGGATATGGGCCTAGATCACAAGATCTGGATCCACATCCTACCCAATAGCCAAAGCACAAGAAAAAGACTTAGGCAAGAGATATAAAGACATAGCCAAACACTAGGCACAACATCCAAACATGTAGATCTAATAATAGACATGACAAAAAATTACATAAACACATAAATCTAAGCACAAACAATGTATTTAGGCATATTCTAGCCCAAGAATGCTAGGCCAACAACATCACTGCAATAAAACATGTTATAAAACAAGTAGACATGTTAAGAAAGCTATAAAAACATGCTAGACAAAATGAAAATTTTGAAACTTAAATGAAAATCTTAAAACATAAATGACCTCCAACTTTAATTTAAAATATTAAAAAATCCCTTAATATATCTAGTCCAAGAACCTAAATAAAGAGGAGATTGTTCTTATGCGTTCAAATTTAAGTACTAAAACAAAAAAAGTTACTAATAGTTAAGTAAAAATAATATGAATTTGGCCATTTAAATTAAGATAGAAACCAGTTTGCTTTCAGTTTACTAGAAAATAGAAATTGTCTTCTCGTGACTGTTTTCTTGTATATTTTAGGCACCCACCCTTTACTTACTAAGATTAACCACATTTTTTGTGTACTTCTTTAATTTTTTTTTCAGCAGTACTGGAATGTCCTTGATAAAAATTGATGACCAAGCAAAAATATTTCAATTTTTCTTATTGCTGTTTTTCTAGAATCCTTGAATTTATTGGATCAATGCCTTGAAGAGTCTAGATGCCATGAATTTATTACCAAAATGTCCCCTTTGCTAGAATTTCTTTGCTCTATCATCCAACATGCATGCTCGTACAAATACTAGATGATAATAAGATAATGGGGCCTGTTTTATATTATACATGGAATATTTCATTTCTCTGTGGTTGTTTCAGGCTATGGTGACCAGATTTTCCTCCATCTCAACAAGAAATTTATCAAACGCCATAAAGCACCTCTCCGGTAATAAATGCATGGTTGCAACGAGCGATTACGATGAGTTTCACAAGATGGTAAAGAGATATATACTTACAGATGTTCTGGGAACGAATGCACAGGTTGACTAATACAATACCATCCTCCCATATGTACGTTCTTCATATGATCTATGTTGCCAAATATAAGTCTAATTATTATATCTATTTGCTATTCAGAAGCGACATCGATGCCACAGAGACACTATGATAGAAAATATTTCGAACAAATTACATGCTCATATAAAGAACTCTCCTCTTCAAGCTGTGAATTTCAAGAAAATATTTGAGTATGAACTTTTTGGACTAGCATTGAAACAAGTGAGTTTTTTTTTTTTTTTTTTTTTTTCATTTTGGTCTAATATTGATTATGTGCTTATTAGTAATAGTAACTTTATGGTTTTTTTTTTGGGTGGGGTGGGGGGTACCATGGAACTTGTAGTCACTAGGACATGATGTGGAATCTATTTATGTGGAGGAGCTTGAAAGCACTTTGTCAAGGGGAGAGATATTTAAGGTATTAGTGTCTGACTTGATGGAGGCTGCAATTGAAGTGGATTGGAGAGATTTCTTCCCATATCTTAAATGGATTCCAAATAAGAACTATGAAATGAAAATTCAGAGAATGGTTTTCGAAAGACAAGCAGTGATGAATGCCCTTATCAAGGCACAGAAAAAGCGCATTGCTTCAGGAGAGGTAATATATTTATGTCTAGAAGTGCAAAATTATTTATGAAAGTCTCTTTTACATTTAAGTGTTGTAACTCTTCGAGGATTTGATACAGGAAGTAAGTTCTTACCTCACTTACTTGTTATCTGAAGCAAAAACACTCACGGATGACCAAATTACTGTGTTGGTATGGGAGCCAATCATTGAGATATCAGATACTACTATGGTTACAACAGAATGGGCTATGTATGAACTTGCTAAAGATCCAAACCGGCAGGTATTTATAATTTCGATCACAATTGTGTATCTCTTAATTTGCCAATTGTTGTAGCGCTACATTAATCAATTGTCAAAAAATAATACATGTGACCGACTCTGAATTGCCTGTTAAGGATCCACAACCGATCTCAAAATTTAATTTTGAGACTAATGTTTGGTTAGTTCGTACTACATGATACTGATTGATTCCTTGTTCATGCAACAGGATCTTCTTTATAAGGAGATTCAAAATGTTTGTGGGACTAACAAGATGACTGAGGAACACTTATCTAAGCTTCCATACTTGGGTGCTGTTTTCCATGAAACTCTGAGGAAGCACAGTCCAACTCCGATAATACCTCTGCGACACGCACATGAAGATACCCAATTAGGAGGGTACTATATTCCTGCAGGAAGTGAGGTACATAGTTTTCTTATTTTATCTATCTTTTGACGTTGCAATTATTCATTTCATGACTTGATTGACTTGCACATTGTTGAATAGATTGCCATAAACATATACGGGTGTAACATGGACAAGAAACAATGGGAAAAGCCTGAAGAGTGGAAGCCAGAGAGGTTTCTTGATAAGAAATACGATCCAATGGATTTGTACAAGACAATGTCATTTGGAGGTGGAAAGAGAGTATGTGCAGGTTCACTTCAGGCATCGTTAATAGCATGCACAACAATTGGTAGGTTAGTACAGGAATTTGAGTGGAGGCTGAAAGATAAAGAGGAGGAAAACGTGGATACTGCTGGACTCACTTCTCACAAGCTCCATCCCATGCAAGCAATTCTAAAGCAGAGAAATTAATATTGTGGAATCACACTTGCCTTTGGTTTCATTCCAATGAACTATTGTTGATTGAACCCTCAGCGCCTATTTGTTTGTTGTGCTTGTAGTCTAGACTCTTTGTTGGAGCATGAGCATTTTCATATTAATTAATTAAAATGGATTTATTTTATCATATAAATATAAAGATGTGAAAGTTAACAAGGAAGATAAGGAGTTAATAAAAATGTTTAATTCCACGTTAAAAATGAAAGAAACTATTTTTTTTAATTAAAATGATTAATGGGTTGATATGTTTGATTCAAATTTTAGGTTAGATACATCAAAAGTAATTTTCATATTCATTGGATTTTTTTATTATGAAAAATGAAGAATCATTGACCCACTTAATAGATTAGTTGTTGGGCCTATTTATTTTTCAAAAACTCCTTATCTCATCCATTAATTGTGTTACTCTAGTCTATTAGATTTATGTTCAACAATTAATCTTGTAACACTCGTTATATTAGAATAATAGAACTAATTAATCAAATTAATTTGAGTAATAATTTCATGAGGCCCTTTGTGCCTTACTCTTTATCTCACCATTAATTATGTAACTCCAAGCTCAGTCCAAATAGTGTTGTGTAAATTTTCACTAATATTAAGAAGTATTATTTAATTCCTCTTTATGTCATTCACATTACTATTGTGTTTGCACCAACACTTTTTGAACCCCTAAGCTATATTCATGTTTTTCATATTTTTAATTTTTTTTTTAATTCCACTTTATACTCTACTTACTAATTAGTTAATTTGGTGACATATAGAATGATCAGTTATGCTTTACTTACCAATTGGTTAATTTGGTGATCGTACATAATGAAAGGCAAAAAGTGAAATAAAACAATGAGACAAATAATTTATTAGAGCATTCCCATCAACAATTCTAAAATTTTTAACATTTAACACTTCAAAAATTTACTTTATTCATTATACCACCCCACTTTAAGATTCATCAAATATCAAAACTTCTATATTTTTTACCATTTCATTTAAATAATATAAACTACTTATTAAAATAATAATAAAACAACTACGCACAAAACTATAGCAACCAGTCAATCCCCTCCTCCACCACCCCTACCATGGCTCCACTTGCCATAACCACCATTGTAGCAACCACAACCCAGCACAGCCGCCACCATCACAAGTCATAGCACCATCATTGTAGCAACCAAAACCATCACACACACAAACTCAGGATCAATGACCCACGACCCACGCCAAACCAAAACCACTACCACAAACCACAGTAGAAAACCCACCACAAAACCTCCATCGCTGCCACCACAAAACCCTCCACCCACCCACCCCGATCTCAACCCTAGCTAAACCCACCACCTCAATCTCAACCCCATCAAAACCATCGTCGAGCACCACCGATACCCACCAAATCAAACACACGAAACCCACCAAATCATGACCAAAATCGCTGACCACAAACCCTTGAAACTTAACGGAGATCAGATGCTCATTAGAACAGAGGCAGTGTGATGAAAAGGGAAGGGAGATGATGCCTGGGTTGTGAGGGAGAACCAGAGAACGAGAGGGAGAGTCTGAGAGTTTGAGGGAGAGGACGAGAGTCTGAGGAGAGAGAGAATTAAAATCAATAAAATATTATACAATCTTGCTACAGTGCGCTTTAAAAAATGAGAGTGCACTGTAGCAAGATTGTAAATTTTATAGCATAGAAGAGTTTTGATGGAGTTGGTTTTTGAGGGTTTAGATGCTAAAAAAATAGCATTTATAGCATTTAGGAGGCTTAATGAGAATGCTCTTAGATGGGTTTTCAAATAATGAGACGAGTTTATTAGGGTGTGTTCGGGTGCAAAAGGAATTATCGAAAACTGTGGGTGTAACTATGTATGGTGATTGGTTAAATCCTCCATTTGCTTGAGCTAAAAAAATTAGGAAAACTGTGTGGATGGGTGTTGTTCACCTGTAGCCACGCCATTTAATTTTTATAATTATAAAAATTCATATTTTTAACTTATAACACTATAGAATAAAATTATAATTTCACAAAGGTAGAAAATTTCATAATTCACCCCAACATTAAAATTCACATTATATGAGATCATGTGGGTTCCAGTTAACTCAACTGATAAAGTCTCTAATGATTGTATAAAAGGTCTGGGGTTTCATCTTCGCCTACACTAAAAACTGATTGGTGTCTTGGTCTGATGATAAAGAGCTATCATCAAGAGCGGACGCCATAGGTTGAAACTATCTAAAAAAAAAAAATGAAATCATTATTCAAATAAGAGAAAAATGGTTTTTTTTTTCCTAGGCACAAATAGTGCTTTGACCAAGGTATTATGAACGTACAGAAAATTATCTTAAATTATTTAAGAGACAAGAAGATAAAATACTTAAGATAAGTATTTTATCTTGTTGTCTAATATAATCATCTTAATATTTTAATAAAGAAGAATTTTAATTTGAAAAAACTTAATCAAGAAAGAGTGAATATAATTGTCTTAGACCCTAATTTATCTCTTAAATAATTAGGCAAAGAAATAAATCACATTTGGATCTTGTTGAAGGTTCTTTTTTATTTATTTATTATTATTATTATTATTTTATTATTATTTCTATGAGAATCGGATCTTGTTGAAAGGCTCAATCTGATTAACGAAAACTCCAAGGGTATGTCACATGTCACGCAGTGTGGCAGCAAGAACATGGTATTACTATTGATAGCCACCAAATAAATTGCGATCCCCCATGGACACAGGTGACTCACCAAGTTGTCAAACATAATATATAAACTCATAACTCATTCTTTGTTTCTAAAAGAGTAAATGTAACAAAGTGGTGTAGCACTCCTTTCTTTTCTTTTTCTTTTTTTTTTTTGGTAAAAGGGAAATATCATTAAAACTAGCAAAAAGCCAGAGAATCAAGGCAACACCTCTCATAATACAATCCTTGGCAATCAGCCACTAAAAGGGGAACCAGGTCCACAGGCGGACTGGTATAAGAAACAAAATCTAGACTTTGCAGGCGACCAACATTTGCGAAACAATCTGCACAAGAATTTGCTTCCCGGTAGATGTGGCTAAAAACAAGCCATGGAATTTGGAAGCCAACTGTTTGCAGTCCTCAAAGAGTGAGAAATTATAGAGTTATTCAAACCTGGATTGTTCAAGGCATCAACAAGCGCTTTTGCATTTGATTCTACGATGACATTTGATAGATTTAGCTGGTTGCAAAGCACAAGCCCATCCCTAAGAGCCCAAGCTTCAGCTACAAAACTATTGGCTTTACCCACTTTCCTGGTGTACCCCGCCACCCAATTTCCTTGCTCATCTCTGATCAGTCCACCCCCTTTCAGCATTTCCCAATAAGTCATCAAAGGACCCGTCGATGTTTAGCTTCTGCCAACCTGAAGCTGGTTTTTCCCACCTGATTTGCTTAATGGTCATACGACGGTTGCCTTTTGAGTGGTTTATACAAAGAAAATATTTAGTAGCCTACGTCTTGATCAGCTTGGTGAGGCACGGGTTAGTGCTTTTATGATTAAAAACCACTTGATTGCGTTGTTTCCATATTAGCCAAATTGCAAATGGGAAAACAATATTCCATGGAATTCCATCAGCATTGTGGGAATCCTTGGCCATAGCATTTGATGCAAGCCAATCTCTGATGCTTTGGGAGTAAAAAGTTTGATTCCTCCTTTGCTGCCCCAGTTGATGCCATATAGGCTTGACAAACTTGCAATCACGGAGAGCATGGCTGATTGTTTCAGGTTTGGTGTGACATAAAGGGCAGTCTAAAGGGATGTGAAGTCCTCTCTCAGCCAAACAGCCCCTCACCCTAATACTATTATGCATGCACTTCCAAATAAACATTTGGATCTTGGGGAGCGTACTTGTTTTCCATATCCAAGAGCCCGGAAAAGAAATAAGATTTGAAGGCTGAATAGCAAGATTATAGGCACCCTTTGAGCTGAAACCACCTTTGGAGGACCCTTTCCAAGTAAGCTTATCAACACTTCTAGTTGCAATTAGGAATGGAACAACTTGAATGCTCTCTTTGATCTCAGGGGGTAAATCAAAAGGAATGGCTGACCATAACTAGCCATGGGGGGAGATGACATCCTTAACCTTGAGGTTGGAGGATTCTAGGGGAATTGGGCCGTGAAGAATGGACCTTAGGGGACCCAAATCAAACCAGCTATCCCTCCAAAAATCAAGCTGGCTTTCATGCCCAGGGATCCATTTCATGCCCTCTTTAAACACCATTTCTCCTTTCTTCAAACTCCTCCAAATTGGAGATCTTGGCAGCTTGGTTTCATCTCTGAAATTTATACGCTGTCTAGTCCCATATTTCAGCTTAAGCACCTTGGCCCAAAGAGCATCACCCTCAGAGTGGAATCTCTAATTAAGCTTAGCTAAGAGGGCCGTATTCCTGCCCTTTGCTGATTGGAGCCCTAAACCTCCCAAATCCTTAGGAGTGGTGACTTTCTCCCAACCAACCTAGTGCATTTTCCTAGAGTTATCAGTAGACCCCCAAAGGAAATTCCTGTTAACCCTATCTATGCCCTTAAGGATCTTATCGGGGAGCTGAGCATTCTGCATAACATAGGTGGGAATGGTGGATGAAGAAGCTTGAATGAGAATCATCCTACCCGCCATGGAGAGTAAGCTAGCTTTCCAACCAGCCAACTTCTTCTTGACTCTATCCAAAACAAAACCAAAGTCCCGCCTCCTACCCGAATGCTTAAGGGGAAAACCAAGATATTTACCCAAGCTCGGAGTTGTTCGAAACCCAAGGATGTCAGCTAGACTCTCCCTTAGATCAGGATCAACATTGGGTGAGAAGTACACCTGGGATTTTGCTTCGCGCACGGACTGGCTAGATTTCTTACAAAAGACTTCAAGGACCTCCTTAATGGCCTTGCAATTAACCTGATCAGCCTTTGTGAAGAGGATAAGATCATTCGTAAAGAAGATATGAGAGAAGGCAAGACCACTTCTAGATGCTTTTAACGGAGACCACAACTTGGCTGCACACTTTTCCTCAATAAGGTAGCCCAAATACTCCATGAATAGGATAAAAAGGTACGGGGATATGGGGTCTCCCTGCCTAATACCTCTAGAAGGGCAAAAAGACTCCAAGTAGCCCCCATTAAGGAGGAGAGAAGTGGAAACAGACGATACACAACTCATGATAAGATCAATAATGTTATCCAAAAAATTGAACTGGAAAAACATTTCTCTAATAAAATCCCATTCAAGCTTATCGTATGCCTTTTCAAGGTCAATTTTGATGGCCATATAGCCCTTTCCCTTTTTTTTCCTACCCATGGAGTGTATAAGCTCCTGAGCTATGATGACGTTATCCATGCCTTTTCTTCTCGGGATAAAAGCAGCTGGTAGGGAGAGATAATACTATCCAAATGAGGTCTGATCCGGGCAACAATCACCTTGGTAATGATCTTGTAGATCGTGTTGCAAAGACTAATAGGCCTATAATTTCCTAGAGTTTTCGGGCCCTGCATCTTTGGGATGAGAACAATAAGGGTTTTGTTGAGATAGTCCGGGACTCTTAAAGTAGCAAAAACCCTCTCAACTTCCCTAATCACAAAGTCACCTGTTATGAGCCAAAATCTTTGGAAAAATCCCATGTGTAGCCCATCAGGCCTCGGAGCTTTGTAAGGTTTCATGGACCAAAGGGCACCTTTAATTTCCTCACTAGTCACCATGGTACTAACTAAACACTCGTTTCTAAAAAATTGAGCAAACCACATGTTTGATTACTTGCCTCTGTGTACCAAATTGGATTTGGTATAGATATTTTGAGAACTAGAATTTTCTTTGGGATTTTGGAAAACCATTTCTCAAAGGGAAAGAGAGTGAAAGAGTACACAAACAATGACGGAGCCACTCTTGGACAAGAGGGGCAATGGCCCCCATATTTTTTTTATATAAAATTATTAGTATATATATGTAATAATTTTAGTAATTTTGTTCTGTAAAATTATACTTTGTCCCTCTAACAATATCACTAATTCTTTTGAAGGTAATGCTATAGTCACAAACTTTTTTACAAAATTTTTACAAACCGTTGAAGTTGCAAATTCTTATTGGTTTGCATTTGGGCCAGCCACTTACATCATTTTTTTACATAATAATAACCACTAATCGTGTCAGCAATTTATAAAAATGGTTGTAACTCTATCATTTTACTCCTTTAAAGGCTATAAAAAATTTATAGATCTAAAATTTAAAACAAAATATACAAGCTCAAAAAAATTAGTCCAGCAATAAAAATTACCAATAGCAAAAATAATTTTTTAAAAAAATTAAGTCCAGTAAACCAATTTTACTCAAAACAAACAACTTGGCTCTTTAAAAAAAATTAAACAAACTAATTTTGTCCTTACCCAGCAGTACACATTAAAGACACTAAAAAAAAAAAAAAAAAAAAAACCATCTGCGGCTAAACAACAAATCCAAAGGGTGGAATCACAACATGCCATCAGCAGCAAAACCGCCTCTCCTAATTTCAAATCCTATCTCCGTCCCTGTACACAAGGGGGTTTACTAACATTACAAGACTTCCCTTATAAAAAAAAAATTACATAACTTCCATATATGCGGCACTTGCTAATGTTTTCTGTGCTTTTTTTACATCCAAAGGCAGCTGTGTCTTCAAATAAGAGTGAATAATTCATGAAAAATTGTAATTTCCTTTAGAGACCAATTTTTGTTTTATTCACAGAAGTCAGTAAACAATAATGATATTAATTTGTTTTGTCACGTACCCCTATTCCACAAGGAAAGCATCAAAGCAAAAAAGCCAAATGGTTTTGGTGAATCAGACGGCAAAGGCATACCAACAATAGGAAGAGACAACAACATAATATGTATAAGATTTACAAAGGTTACGTACGCACTGTCGTTAACTCAACTGGGCATATTCGTTTCTCTTGCCCTACCAACTAATACGACAACTCTCTCTCTCTCTCACTCTCTTAGCATTTGGCAACACGAGAGAGTTAACACTTTCTCTGAATCTTTATCCACCACCCACCGCTTCTTCTTCTTGATACCTTCAATGTGCATTGTTTGAACTTGGTTGCCATCTACCCCAGTGGCGACTCCAGAAATTTTGTTTAGAGGGGTCATTAAGAAATTTAAATTAAAAAAAATTAATAAAAAGAGAACTTGAATATATCAAGTTATAACTTATAAACAAAAAAAAAATACATGAATTTTTACAATTTCCTTTTGCAAGTTTTCAAATTTTGAATTGTTGCGCAATAGTTCATTATGAGAATTTATTGCTAATATGGGTATCTATGACCAATTTATTTTGTTAAGTTTGTCTAAATTTTTATTTTTATGTAGTTAATATTATATATTTGTCATTGTTTTTATAAAAATATTTTAAACTAAATGACTAAACTCAACTCATTGGCTCTATATTAATTATTGACACATATAACCGCACTTATTCATACATAAAATAATTCACTACATGTGTTACTTAACCAATCAAATGCTTGAATAATCACTAACTTTGCAATTTTTTTCTTCAATTTTTCTAACTTTATGACAAAAAATTATTATACCACGATAACTACACACACACATATATATATAACAAATCCTCTCTATTTTCTAATTATCAAATTATATAAAACTATATTATATTTATATTATACACACAAACATCCACATACACGTCCTTATTCACACAAATGACATTATAAAAAAAAAAAAAAAAAGTAATGCACACAATCAATATTAGACGCACACAATCAATATTAGACAACTCATTCACATATAATAAAAAATTTATAATAAATAGTGATATTTACAATTCACAAACACTTACTATTACTTTAAAGTTAAAAATACTTGTACTAAGGGTGCATAAAATTTAAGTCAGGATGTGCAAAAATATTTTTAAGAAAAAATTAATGTATTAAATTAAAAAATTTAAATATATATATATATATATATTTTTTTTTTTTGAAGTCAGGGGGTTCATTTGAACCCCCTGACCAAAGAGTACTGTCGCCCCTAATCTACCCACATTTACAAACATGCGGCTTGTTTTTTCTAAAGGGTTTTTGCTAACCTTTTACTATATCATTTTCTACCTAATTTATTGCCGATCATTTTCACATGAATCTATTATTTTTTCTTGAAAAACGGACACATAAGCATAATAAATTTATACATGCAAGCTAATGATTCATTAACAAGTTATTTTCTTCTTTTTTGATACAAGATAAAAATTATATTCTGACCTAATCTAAGTGTATATGTATGCAAAATTCTCTCCTGAAAACTTGAACCCCGGCCCGTACCTCCCACACCCCACAAACACTTATACTTGTAGAGTTATCACCATATCAAAGGTGCACAGTAGTGTTTATTTTCTTCTTTGATAAATGTGCATTATTACAGCTCATAATTGAACATTTATTAATCTTTAACATAAACATTTTGAGCACTTGTTAATAAAACCATTTTTAAAAGGAACAATTTAACGAATACACTAACCAGACCTTTTTTTTTAAAATAAAATAAAATAAGTTGCAACTTCAATATGCATTGTTTTTTCTGTGGGTTCCAGTTAGCTAAACTAGTAAAGTCTCTGATGGTTGAATAAGAGATCTGGGGTACAATCCCTGCCTACACTAAAAACCAATTGATGTCTTGGTTTGATGATAAAGAGCTATCATTAGGAGCGGACGCATAGATTGAAATTCTCTCAAAGAGAAAAAAATATGCATTGTTTATTTTTGGTCTAAGTCTTTAATTAATTAAATTGTAGTCATTTACATTAAATTATGAGATGAGTTATGCATTGTTTGTTTTTAGTTTCGTCATCAACCAGTGAAATTGTTGTCATCCACATTAAATGCCCGTTTGTTTCAGCTTTTAGAAGCTGAAACGCATGTTTTGAAGAAAGCTGGAGCCCAAAGCTCGTTTGGTTCAGCATAAAACGCAACTTTTTGGTTTTACAAAAAGTCCATGCGCGTTCTTAGCTATCCGTTGGGCTCTTCGGGCAATTACCAAATTACCCTTGATAAATCATGTTAATTTCCTCAGTTCTCACACCTGTCCCTCATTCCTCTCATCTCATCTCTCTACTCTGCCCTTTGCCCTGAAGCTCACTCATGCCTCTCATCTCTTCTCTCTGCTTTGCCCTCTCCATGCTGCTACAAGCCTCTCTGTGGTAAGTCTCTCTTGCCTTTTGTCATCCGTTGAATCTTCTTCCTCTTCTTCTTCTTTCTTTGTCTTCTTCAATACGCACTGATCTGTATTTTTTTTTTTTTTAATTTTATTTATGTCTAATCTGATATGAGAAATACATTTTGAAGGTAGAGATTTGATCAACAAAACACCAAGCAACACTAATTTGCTACCAAAAACCACCAGGTATCAACATTGATTTGAATTTTTTTTTTTTTTTTTACTGAGTGTGGGAAAAAAAATTTCAGATCTTGCATGCTTTGTTCTTGCTAATGATCTATTTGTTCTCTTGCCGGGTACTGAAAAAATTTGTAGGTACATGCTTTATAATTTTTTTTTTCTTTTGTGGATGCTCTATCTTTCTAAGTTATGTGATATTTGACAAAAAATCGGAATTGGGTATTTTAGTTCCAACCCCCCTTTCTTGTTTGAGTATGGATTTGCTTGTTGATGATTTGTTTTATTGTGTTTGTGAGCTTAGATCGATGATTAATTTTCTGGGCTTTGTTTGTTTTTTGAGAAATTTTTTGAAAAGATAGGAAATTTGGTCTTAAACAAGTGCTTATCGTTCTTAATCTATCATTGATTTTAATGAAACTCTCTGGGTTTAGCTCATCTAGTTTTATTTTTGTGTATCTTATTGGACAAGATCAGCTCTGATTTAGTTCATTAATAAATGTGTTAACTAGGATTCGTTTGTGAATAACTTGCTCCTGAATTATTTGTATAAGGTTTTTCTACCACTTGGTGATGATGGATGGGTTCATTAGGTTGTGTGGTTGAGTATATTTTGGGGGAGTGGGGTGTTGTCTGGGTGGACATGGATTTGAAAATTTATGAGTAAGCTGTAATGTAATTTGCTTTTCAACTATTGAAGTTAAAGGAATGAATAAGGATATGCATATAGCATATTATATAGGGATTATTGATAGATTTATAATTTCAACTATTAGATCATGTTTGTAACTAGTTCGCTAGATTGGAATATTATGAATTCTATTTTTTGCATTTCTTATGGTTAGTTAACTTTATAGATGGGTAAAAACACCACTTCCAACCCCGAGGCAAAAAAGGCTAGAGCATTATGTGATATTAATCCAAGGTGGACAACTACTTTTTGTAACCTTTGTGTGAACAGATTCAAGCTGGGAATAGATCAAAAGGTGTTGCCTTTAGTACCGAAGGTTGGACCAATTTGGTGACCAAATTTTGTGATGAGACCAGTCTAAACTATGATAAGGACTAATTAAAAAGTAGGTGGGATGTATTAAAAGGTGATTAGAGAGTGTGGGAACAATTGAGGAATCTTGACACAAGTTTAGGTTGGGATGCAGAGAAGGGAACGATTTGTGCTAGTAATGATTGGTGGAATCGAAAGTTGAAGGTAAGTTGAGTATTTTATTAATATGTAGTTATTTGGAGATAATTTTTTTATGTTATTTTTATATGAGTGAAATTACAATTACATTTTGTAGGAATTACCCAAAGCTAAAAAATTTCGAGAGAAATGTCGAATCTAGAACAACTTGATATAATGTTTAAGGATGTTGCAACAACTGGAGTAGCTGCATGGACCCCTTCTTCAAATACACTCCCTCCAACAATGCCACAAGAGGGCGCTGGTGATTCAGATGGTAGCTCCGAATTTAAGGATGATCAATGTGACATGAGTTTAGACATTGATAGTTTGCAGCAAGGACATACTAGTCAATCACGTAGTTTAGGACAAAAGCGAACTAGTGAATCAATACCCTCACAAAAGAAAAAGAAGAAGATAGGAGGAGCTGCAATGTTAGACAATCGTATTAGTCAATTAATAACTGTATGTCAAAATAAGTCTAAAGGTACTTCTCGAAAGTCACCAAGTTCAATTGATAATGTCATGGCAATTGTGAGAGCACTTCCTAGAGTGGACAGTACGTTTATGGTTCAAGCTTCCTTTATCTTACTTAAAAGGTCACGTAGGGAGATGTTCCTAACTTTCAAGGAGCCAGAGTCACAGCTAGAGTGTCTACAAGGAATGATTTGTTGGAACCAAAAGAAGTGACCAACCTTATGTGGTACTCTGTATTAGCTTAGGACTAATATTAACTTTATGTTGTATTAGCTTACGACTAATATTAGCTTTATGTTGTATTAGCTATGTTGTATTAACTTTAAACTAAGTTATGTGATATTTAGTATTAGCTTTGGACTAATATATGTGTAATGTAAACACATTTGAAATTTTCGTTACAGTGTTACGTACTTGATGTTCTGAATTGTGTTGGTATGCAACGTGTTTCCAGTCAAATGGTTGATTATGTACTTGATGTTTTGAATTGGGACCCATTGTTGCCTTTTGTTACTTTGTTGATTATTATGTTGATTTATATTAAGTATTAGCAATGGTTGATTATTTGTTACTTTGTTGTGTAGCCTAAACCAATATGGATAATTATAATGGTACTCATGAGAGTGGTCATTTTATGGAACTATTAATGGATGAGGATTACAGAAATTACTGTGATGATCATGATGGTGGTGATTATAACAATGCTGACAATAATAATGATGGTGATAACAATGATGATGATGATGATGGTGAGAGTAGTGACAGTGATGATAACAGTGACAGTGATTTTGATGATGATGATAGTAACGACGATTCCGATGAGGAGTTTTACTAGCTTATGGTAGTTACTTGTGAAGCAGTTGTAACATATTTCAATAACTACATTAATAAGACTCCTTGTTATGATTCTGAACAAATAGGGTAGGCTTGGGTGAGACGTTGTATGGAAGGTAATGAGAAATTGTGTTACAACATGTTTAGAATGAAAAATAAGGTGTTTCAAAATTTGTGTCAAGTTTTACAACATGACTATGAACTTCAACATTTAAGGAATATAAGGTTAGAAGAGTTAGTGGCAATCTGTTTACTGATACTTGGTCATGGAACATGTAACCGAATGGTTTAAGAAATATTTCAGCATTCGGGTGAAACCATAAGTAGACATTTTGAGAAGATGATCACTTTGTTGGGTGCTCGCTTTGCAGCTGCATATGTAAAGCCTTCAGATCCAACCTTTAGTGAAGTTCCAACCAAAATACAAGACCATCCAATTTATTGGCCACATTTCAAAGTATGTGTACTATTGTATATTTGAATAAGTGTTATTGTCTATAAGATAATACAATGCATGTGGAACTGAAAACTATTAATGTTTTTATTAGGATTGCATCGGTGCGATTGATGGCACACATGTGATAGTGATTGTACCTACTGAGAAGTCCATTCCATACTTTGGAAGAAAGGGATATCCAACCCAAAATGTGATGGCTGCATGTGACTTTGATATGTTATTCACATTTGTTTTGCCTAGATGGGAAGGTGCAACACACAACACCTCCATTTTTCTTGATACTATTCGTAAACAAAGTAACAACTTTCCGCACCCACCACCAGGTTTGTAATTGGTTAATCAATTGTTCATTATAATGACATATTGTATGTGGGTGTTAATACAATTGAATTTTTTTTTCTAGGAAAATATTATGTAGTTGATTCTGGATACCCAATGATGAAAGGCTATTTGGCACCATACAAAGGGATATCATACCATCTTTAGGAATTTCGAAGGAGAGGTGGAAGTCCTAGAACTAGACATGAAAAATTTAATCATGCTCATTCATCTCTTTGATGTGTGATTGAGTGCACTTTTGGTGTGTGGAAGAATAAGTGGAGAATTATCAGAAACATGTCATCTTTTCCATTCCATATCCAAATACTTATTGTATCTGCTATTATGGCTCTTCATAATTTTGTTAGACTAAATGATAGGGATCATAGGGGTTTCATAAACGCCAATCGAGATTCAATTTCTAGAAGAGAACATAATAATGAAGCAGGTAGCAGTTATGAATAGAACTTAGGAACTTTAACAGACCCTGCGATGGTGGTTCTTCGTGATTCCATTGCTGATTCCACTTGGGGGGATAATAATTAGTAGTTGTCTTTTTTTATATAATATCATGTAGTACAATTTAAACTTGGGTTATTGGTATGTATTTTATCATATTTTTTACATTTTTGTGTTGTACAATTTAAACTTGAGTTATCGATATGTATTTTATATCTTTTTACATTTTTATGTAGTACCATTTAAACTTGGATTATTGGTGTATATTTTATCATCTTTTTACATTTTCATTTTGTGGTTCATGATGATGAAAATTATTTAGATTTAATTAATATTAATAAGAAGTCATTAATGGTAATAACAAATAATTATGACACTAAAAAAGAAAAATTGCCCAAACATTATTAAAATAATACCAATAATATATATTATTATTATTATTTAGTAAGTATATGAAGTAGTTGACTTAATAAGTATGAAATAAACTCACATAAAAAAAATATATATATATATATATATATGAAATAAACTCCCTTATATATACATATTGTCATTTTTAGTAATTTATCCCTAAAACTGCTGCTTTTATAAGTGCTAGCCAAACATTCAGTTTTTTCAAAAAACACTTTTTAACAGTTTTTACCAAATACTCAGCTTTTTGAAAATGCACTTTTTCATTATGCACTTTTTGAAAACTCAATTTTTTCATTATGTACTTTTACAAAAAATTGAACCAAACTCACCCTAAATTATGAGCTTTTAGGAAATGCCAACTTTATAGTCAAACATGGCAACAAATCAGGATAGGTCATGGGTTCAAACTCCTCTCAAATTTTAAAAAATCAAAACAAAACCAAAAAACAAAAAGGTTTGGGTTCAAACCTAGTCCATTATGAATAGTAATTTATTAGTTCAATTTAAAATTAACCGGATTCAGATGAGTCATTATTATAAAACTCACTATCGGTCCGCATGATCAGCTCGAATCAAAATCAATGATTTTTTAAATTTAATTTTCAATAAACATTAAAAATATATTAATTGATTTATTAGTAACGTAAAACTTAATATATTATCAAATATCCAATTAGTAAGTGATCTATAATATAACTATTATAATTCGCGTTTAAATAAGTCAAATAACTTTAACTAATTACAACAAGAATAAGAAGAATATCCTAAATATTCACTAAAATCATGGTTGTCAAAATCGCGATCTGGATCGTAGGATCGCACGATTTTACGATCCCACCTTACCAAAATGTTTAGGATCGCACAAGGATCGTAAAAATGGTAGGATCGTATAAGATCGTAGGATCAAATGGGATCCTACCGATCCTACCAAAAACATAAATTTTTGGTTTTTTTTTTTTTTTTTGGTAATTTTTTTGTTTTGATGAAGCTTTAAAGGTTTTTTCATGTTGTGATGGTATGACTTTTTATTTTATTTTTATAAAATTATGTTAACCAAAGCAAATGTTTTCTAGTTTCTAGTTCACTTGTAATCAAAATATATGAATGCTTCATTATTTCTAAATGAAGAATTTGATGTTGGCTTTGCTACTTTTTAAGCTATAAAGTTGTTAAATTTTTTTATCAATATACTAATTTGTGTTCAAATATTACTAAAATATTTTTTTATATATAATTTTATCAGTTATGCTTGTATTTGTATATTGATTGATTGATTTTTTTGAGCATGTTCTTTGATTATTGCTAAGTGGTATAACTTGAATAGTTAAGTGTGAAATTGTATCTTGATGTCTTTTGTAGCTCTATTATACAAATATATAATGTCTACATAGATGATGATGATTAGGAATTTAGGATGGTGGTTATAAGAACTTTAGAATGAGAATAATTAAATGTCCACTTCACCTTAATATTCATCTTGCTTTTGGATTTCATATTGTAGTTAGCTAGTTTCCATTTGCTAACTTTTTTTGGATTTTAAACTTGGAACTTAGAACTTGGAAAATATTTTCCATATGTTTTGATAAATATCTTGGTATTTGGTTCATAATTAAACATTTATTGAACTTTTTAAATACATTGGATCAAAACTTAAATATATTTGTTTCGTTAGTATAAACTTAGCGATGTATGACATAAAAATTACATCATATGATGCAAATCTTAGTTTTTTTATGAATGAATTTATAATTTACGTGATTATTAAACATATAAAGTCATTATCAATGTGTTTTTTACTTTAAATCTGAAAATATGTAGGATATTATGATTCACGATCCAATCCTACGATTTACAATCTCACCTACCTTTAACGATCTTACGTAGGATCTCAATTTTGACAACCTTGACTAAAATATAATTGTCAAAAGTTAAATCTTATGTGAATCGATTTTTATTTTTATTATGTATTATATATATATATATATATATATGTATGTGTAAGGACTAGATTTGAATCCCTAGCCCAGAAGGTGGATGGACTTAGGCCCAAAAAGCCCAAAATAATGAATTTGTAGAGGATAGGTTGGAAAACTGGGCTAAAATGAGTTGGACAACAAATAAGGTGGGTTCTAATGACAAGAAAAAGAAGATGGACAAGTTCTAACTACAAAAAATCGTCCTCGGCATAGTCTGAGGAGATCAGTTCTTATATATTGCTCTTAAGTTTGATTCCTGATTGCTACAGTTTTCCTTCTTGATTTCTAGATCCCCTTCTCTCATTGGGTCCTCTACCTTTTGTACTATCTTCCACGTGTAGGCCAAATGGTTGGTCTTAATACTTGTCCCATCAACACATTTTCAAAGTCTTTATCTAGTAGCTGTTAGACTGAAAATCACTGTTCAGATATCACCTCTACATTAATGCGGTTAGAGAGTTAGCAACAGAGTATTTAATGTAGTGGCAGCAACTTTCTCCTTAGATATTTTAGGACTTCCCCCCTGTCTTATGTTTTTGCGATGCTTATCTGTACCAACAAAACTCCCTAGAATGTTCCCCTGGGCGGCATATCACCTATTCAGACCTCGACTTGGTTAACCGAGGAGGCATTCATCCTCGACCCACCCTTTTAGGCCATTAAGACCAAAACTAATTTCTTCATCTACTAACACGGACTCCCTTGACAATGTTTACTTCTCCTCAGACGTCCTTTAGTCCTCGGCTTGGGCCTTAGGCCCAATATATACATAAATAATGAGCTCCTGGGCCCAATAGCCCTACAATAGCCCCTTGAGATTCTTCTTTCTAGCTCATCGGGAAGAAAAGAGGATTTCGATGTCACTAAAGTTGCTCTGTGCTCATTGCATCCCACCTCTGCCTGTGAAGACGCCTTTTTAACTGCCTAAGGCACGCTCTTGGTACTTTGACATTCGAGATGCGCCTTTATTAAATTTTTACGACTCCCTGTCCCCCACGTTCTATGGTGTGATGCGAATCTAACGGCTAAGGATTTTGTAGGGAACCGAGCGGGAATTTTCCCGCTTCTAACTCCCTCATTGGTATAAATACCTCTCAAATCAATCACTTATCTCACTTTAGCATTCATTTCGTTTTAGCGCACATACTTTGAACCTGCAAATTTTCCCAACTCATTTGTGCCCTTATAATTACCAAAAGCCTGTCCGAGAACACTTTTATTCTTTCTGTAAGTCTTCTTGAACTTTTATTCTTTACTTTTCTATACACTCTTCTTTTCTTTATGTCCTTTCATCCTCGGCTCCACTTTCTTTTCTCAATCTTTTTAGTTCCTCCCCACCTTTCCAAAAATGGGTAGATTCAAAAGTTTGGTAGACTTCGAGTGGGAATAGAGAACTTTAGGGCTCAGTATAGGATCCCTCCAGGAGTAGGCATTAGGTACTGTAAAGAGGAGAAATGGCATGAAGATAGGCAAGAGGGAGAATTAGTAATCCCAATTATTGCCTTCAAAGAAGGAGGGATGAGAATCCCTATGGGTACTATTACCAGAGACTACATTAGGGCTCATAGGTTAGCTCCCACCTAGTGTGCCCCCAATATGTTTAGGATATTAGGTTGTGTAGATGCCCTTAATGAGAGAATGAGCTTAAACCTTACCCACCACAACATAAACTGGATATACAACCTACACCATTTAACCGGGCAGGGGTACTACCTAAAATCTAGGTATCCCGAAGTTAGGCTCATCCAATGCCTTCCTAAATCCAACAAAGGCCTTAAAAAGGACTTTTTGATCCTATTAGGAGAGTGGCACGATGGCTTTCCCTGTCCGAAGAGGGAGAGGAAACCAGGTGGGGTTCTAGATTTAGACTTGTAATTTCTAAGTTACCCACTTTCTCTTTTGTTTCTGTTTACACATAAAAATTTCCTTTGACTCACATTATTTTGCCTTGATAATAATATATATATATATATATATATGTTGGGAAATTTAGACCCCAGTTGATAAAATTAACAAGTTTTAAATCCAAGTTGTTAATTAGATTTATTATCGATAAAACTTGTTAAAACAAAACAAACATCAATATCATGTCAAAATAATATGCAGTGAAAAAATAAATAAGACAAGATATGATGACCCAGGAAAACCAATGAAACCAACCAGTTTCACAGTAAAAAACTTGGGGGGAAACCTTCCCGAAAAGCAATCCTCTATAGTAAAGAGAAGTTTCAAATCTAGTGCAAAACCTTTGTCCCTAGACTCTACAATCCCCGTAGATAAACTCACAGCAGAATCTTCTACTGCTTCAGAACCTCTGAACTTTTCAATATATGAACGCCACCCTTTTTGTTGCATGAATCCCAATATGTGACTAACCAATTGCGCGGATCCCAGTACGCGACTTTAATCACCAACTTACAAGAAGATGTTGGCTGCAAAGTTTTTCACTTCATCAAGAATGAAGATCAAGAAGCACTTGGTTACAAAACCCTAAGGTGCAAAAAACACAATAGCTTCTTTTAGAGAGAATAAGGTATCGGTCACCTTTTGCATATGTTCTCCTTGTATTCTCTTATTCTCTTATGTGACGACCTCTAAAATAAGCCTTATATAGGTCTAGGATTGTGAGAAAAGAAACCCTAAACAAATACATAAGCCTGGCCCAAAAACAGAAATCTGAATTCCCGTAACTTTAACAAATAGCAGCTATCGAGGAGGCGTCGAGAAGGTGTCAAGATTTAATGAATCTTGACAGATAGCAACTATCGAGGAGGTGTTGAGAAGGTGTCGAGGGGACAGAAACTTTTTCGATCGATCGACCAGCTATCGAGAAGCTATCAAGATTGCAATAAGAATCAGCTAAAGATCTCGACAGATAGCCAGGTGTCGAGCAGGTGTCGAGCTTTATTGAAAATGCACTTCAGCTTGTTTTTCTTGGACAGACTTGATGACTTCAACACTTGATCTTGAAACCTTGTTTCTTGAAGTATTAAAAACACCTAGAACTACCCAATTACAAGTAGAGTGCGTTTTGTCAAAGGATTAGCCAATTTACATAAATAAGTATGACATATGTTTTTATCATGTGAACCACATATGTCCTAACAATCTCCCCCTTTGGCAATCCGTGACAAAACCACAACAAATAAATGAACATATGAGAGAAGTCATAAATCACTCAACTCATATTCACTTGTTGAATACAATAAAATCTATCATAACACAAACTCTTGAAAAACTTTGCAAGAAGAGAGTTTATGGCAAGTAGACTTTGACAACCTGTATTTCTGAAACACTTTAAACAAAACTCATCAAGGCATCTTGTGTGAAACAGAAATAATTAGATTGCATACAAGTAAAGAAACATGTGTATAAAGATAGAAAAGAAACAACACATGTAGAGATAGGTGAAAGAAACATACATCAACATATAAAGAAGATAAGTTCAATGTATGTAAAAATGGTCACAAGACCCAAGGTACAAGAAGAAGGAAGTAAGCACTCCCTCTAACAAGATGAAACACATCTCCCCCTTACAAAGGCATGTATTTCTCCCCCTAACTTGTAAAATCTTAAAGAAAGAAACCACAAAGTCTCCACAATATATTTTTTTTTTCTCCTAACAGTTTTGTAGATAAGAGCGCGGCTATCCCCAACTTCAACTTCGTGAACCAGGCAAGCTTGGATAAGATCCTTAAGGCCGAGGTGTTTGCTCACATGGACGATTAACTCAGGGCGGCCCACTTGATATTGGACTACATTCCAATATCCAAGAGCTTCCAGGCACCTAAAAGCGTCATCAAAGCTAGGGACCCTCGGCTACATTGGATCAACATTGCTGCTCCCAGCTTCTTGACCAGCGGCCCAATACTAGAAGGCGTTCTCTCCACCAACCCTATACTTGAAGGCATACCCAAGGTAGAGGCCTTTTCTTCCTGCCCTATCATCAAGGAAAAGGAAAAATAACAAGAAAAAGAAGAAAAAATAGTTGAAGTGTTCGACTCCGAGGATGACTTCGGAGTGTTTAACCAACCCTTGTCTCCGGAGATTTCATCGGGTGACCTCGACTACTCTTCTCCAGCTTAAACCAGCCAACACCAAGGAGCTACTTCCCCTCTAGACGATATGGGCATCCAACGCAAACCGAGGTCTACCTTGCAAGAATTACTGGAGTCCCAACCAAGGGGGAATGCACCTAGGAAGGCAACCCAAACTAGACTTCCCACCCTCCCACTTGACTTACACTTCTAACCAGAACCTGCTGACTTAAAAAGGAAAAAGGAGCCAAAGGGTAAGGAGGTGGTGGAAGTTGGAAAAACCCACCCCTTTCAAGAGGATGAGGCCCAAAGAGCGGCCAAGCAAGCCAAGGTGGGGCAAAAGGGTGCTTAGAAGAGGAGTGATCCTCAGGTCACACCTCAAGCCTAGCTTCCCGCCCTAATGCTAGATGGGGCTCCTCTGCCAACCAGTGCCTCCATCAGGGACTTCCAAGGAAGGACGGTCGACTACGTGGTTGACGCGATGGAGCAAGCTCTACTGCTCCCTGAGGACATGGCCGAACTTTGGTCCATGTGGAGGCACGAGGTCTTCCTCAGCCTGAAGAGGTATCTCGCTATGGTATGTTATCTACTTGACCCTTTTTTCTTCTCTTCTTTTTATTTATATATTTTTTTATTTTTTTATTTGCTTTCCTCTTTTTCTTTTTCTAACCCATGTTTCTTTCCTCGGCAGGCTGTTCAAGCCTTCTTCTAGGTGGAGGAGATAACCAACTACTGCACTGATAGATGAATGAGGAGGAAGGAAGGCGTAATGCCGTCGTGGAGGCCTTCCAGGTGGCTGAGAAAAGCAACTAGGACCTGAAGGCTAAGCTAATTGAGGTAGAGTAGGAAAGAAAAAGCACTACCACTGCCTTAGATAACGTTGAAAAACAAGCCGAAGGCCAACAAGTGCTTCTTCAAAACGCCGAGGTTCAACTGGCTGCCTCTAAGGAGTAGATCATTGCCTTGAAGAAAAGATTGGAGGAGGTCGAAAAAGCCAAAGGCTAAGCCAAAAAGGCCAGGGAGGAGGCGGAGAAAGCTCGGGAGGAGGCAGAGCAACAGGGGTATGACATTGGAGTGGCTGAGACCGAGGAAGCCCTTAGAGATGAGGTCTCAAGGGTGTGTAGGACTTACTGCTTTCAAGTATGGAATGAAGCTCTCAACCGAGCTGGGGTTTAGGCTTCTTCTGTGCTTAAAAAGGCAGAAAGTGTCTACTACCCTCAAGCCATTCTTGCCTCCTCCTCCAGCAGCTCCAAGACAGACACCCCTTTCGAGGTGGCAGATCCTAAGAAGAGCAGCCCCAGCAAGGTCCCTCCCCCCTTCAATAGCCCTCAAAAAATGGTCAAGCAGCCTGGGGCGAATGGAAAAGAGGCTAAGGTAACCAAAGGAGTGGCCCTTGATGCCACCAAGCCCCCGGCTGCTCCTTAGGATCCCACTAAAGACAAGGAGGCACCTAGGATGGAAATTGTTTTTGCAACTCTTCCATTTCCTGCCAAAGGTGACCCCAAAGGCACAGGCCAAGGATCCTTAGAGGCTGCCATCCTACAGTCCCAGGCCCCGACTCAAGGAAAAATTGTAATAAAAAAGAAGTAGAATTTAGTATAGTTTTTTTTTTTTTTTTGCAACTTCTGTTTTGGTTTTCATAGTTTGTAATCAAGTTGCCCCTTTGTATTTAGTCTGCCTTGCTTCAGGGCTTTTATTAATGAAAATTATGCATATTTTCTTTCTTTTTGTGATTCACATACTGTTGTTGATACAATTTCCATCTTATCTAATACCTAATGATTGTAGTAATGAGGTAAAACTCTTCTCATTAATCTGCATAAGTGGTAGAAAATTTATCCCATCTCATATGGTCAGCAGAAAAACAAGTTAAATCTACTAAGTCCATCATCTCGACAAAGCGTAATTTTAACTTCAAGAATATACACAGTAATATAGCATACATATAGATTTAAACTTACCCTGTTCCCTATTCATCAGTGAGTTTAAAGGGCCAAAGGGATAGTCAATTCTCAAACAAATACAAGTATGCCTGTAAATACTTTAAGTGATGCTAATGAGCATTTATTTGAGCCATAAGTATGTGGTCCGATGATGCAGGCATAGCTGAGGTTCTATTTGTGCCTTAGAAAGATGCCATTAAGTATTAATTTACCCAAAGTATGTGGTCCAAGGAACCAAGCATAACTAAGGTTCTATTTAATATTTAGAAAAATGAATGTAAGATATCAATTTACCCAAGGTATGTGGTCTGAGAATCCAAGCATGACCAAGATTCTGTTTTATACTTAGATAGATGTCAGAGAGTATTAATTTACCCAAAACATGTGGTCCGAGGAGTCAGGCATAGCTGAGGTTTTGTTTAATATTTAGAAAAATGAATGTAAAATATCAATTTACCCAAGGTATGTGGTCCGAGGATCCAAACATGACCAAGATTCTGTTTGATACTTAGATAGATGTTAGGGAATATTAATTTACCCAAAGTATATGGTTTGAGGAGTCAGGTATAGCTAAGGTTCTGTTTAATACTTAGAAAAATGAATGTAAGATATCAATTTACCCAAAGTATGTGGTTCGAGGATCCAGGCATGACCAAGGTTCAGTTTGATACTTATATAGAGAGTAGAATGCGTGAAACACAACATAACAAACCCAAATATAGTGAAGAAAACTTTCATTAATAATAATACATTCTCAGGTTATTTACAATCCAGAGGTGTGGTACAGCCTTTTCCTCCAGATCTTCAAGATAATATGCACCTATTCCAGCCACTGATGTGATACGATATGACCTATTCCTAGTTGGGTCCCAATTTTCCCCATGCTAGGTTCTCTGCAGCTCCTAAAACCTTTCTTAACAGCAAGTCACCAAGTGCCAGTGGTTTCAACTTCACGTTGGCATCGTACCCTTGCTTAAGCTTATGTTGGTAATAGGCCAATTGGACCATGGCATTTTCTCTTCATTCTTCAATTAAGTCCAAATTCTTCTCCAGTAGCCCATCATTACTCCTTAGAGTGAAGGAACTTGTTCTCAGTGTGGGGAATCTAGTCTTTAGAGGAATAACAGCCTCGGCCCCATAAGTCATTGAAAATGGTGTCTCCCCAATGGACTTACGGGGTGTAGTTTGTTATGTCTAAAGGACATGTAGCAGTTCTTCTACCAATTTTTCCTTTACGTCATCCAGCCTTTTTTTAAGCCCTTCCACTATGACCTTGTTGATAGTTTAAGCCTATCCGTTCCCCTGTGGATATGCCGAGATGGAATATCTATTTGTTATACCCAGGTCACAGCAATATCTCCTGAAGGCCTTGCTATCAAACTACAATCCGTTGTTCGAAATGAGAGTACAACGGATTCCAAATCGAGTGACAATATTCTTCCAAACAAATTTCTTGGCATCTGCATCCCTAATATTTGCCAATGGTTCAGCTTCAACCCACTTGGTGAAGTAATTCATGCCGACCAACAAATATCTTTTATTCCCTACTGCTTTAGGAAATGGACCTACAATGTTCAATCTCCATTAAGCAAAAGGCCAAGGGCTGGACAGTGGATTAAGGACTCCTTCGGGTTGATGAATGTTTGGTGCAAATCTTTGACATTGGTCACACTTTTTCACATGTTCTTGTGCTTCTTTCTACATATTTGGCCACCAATAGTCTTGTGTGAGGGCCCTGTGAGATAAAGATCTGCCCTTCGTGTGGCTTCCATAAATTCTTTCATGTAATTCTTCTAGGAGTAGCTTAACTACTTCAAGGTGTATGCATAGCAAATGTGGGCTAGAAAAAGATCTCTTATACAACTTTTGATCTTCAGACAGCCAAAATCGAGGAGCCTTCCTTCGTACCTTGTCAGCCTCGGACTTATTCTCGGGCAAGATATCTTCCTTAAGTAATAGTACAATAGAGTCCATCCAGTTAGGACCCACCCTTATTTGATGAACATGAACCACATTTCCTCTTACCTCAATAGGTTTACATAAGTCCTCCACAAGGATCACCTGAGGTAAATTTTGCGTTGAGGAGGTTGCCAGTGTGGCAAGAGAATCCGCGTGTGTATTTCTACTTATAGGGACTTGTGATAAATGAAAAGACTCAAATCCAGACTGTAAATGTCTAACCTAATTCAAATATTCCTGCATTCTGAGATCTCTGGCCTCCAACTCTCCTTGAACTTAGCCCACAACCAGCCTTGAATCAGAGAATATTTCCACTACTTTTCCACCCATTTTCTGAACCATGGTCATTCCTATCGGTAAAGCTTCATATTCAGCTTCATTGTTTGTGGCCGAGAAGCCCAATCTCAAAGATTTCTCAATTGTAATCCTCTCAGGAGATACCAAAATTAGCCTTACTCCAGATCCTCTGTGGTTCACTACACCATCAATGTAGACCTTCTAGGACAAAGGCTCTTGTATGGAGATTGCACCAACCGATTTTTCATCCATGTTCTGCTCCTCCACTCTTTCTTCTAATGAGGTTTCAGCAAACTCAGCCACCATATCGGCAAAGACCTGACCTTTCATAGAGGTACGAGGCATGTACTTGATAGCAAAAGCTCATAGGATCGTACCCCACTTTGCAATCCTCCCTGTGTAGTCAGTGCTCTGAAGTAGAGCTCTGAGCGGGAGCAGGGTTAGGACAACAATCGTGTGTGATTGAAAATAGTGGGGGAGCTTACGTGTAGCATACACCATTGCCAGAATGACCTTCTCCAGTGGTAGGTAACGGACCTTGACCTTATGTAGTGATTTACTCACATAATAAACTGACCTCTGTACACCACTATCAACCCGTATCAGTACCAAGCTCACCGCATGGGAGGTTATTGCAATGTAGGCAAACAAAACTTCATCCACCTCGGGCCTGGACATAATGAATGGCCGAGAAAGATACTCTTTCAACTACTGGAAAGTTAGGACACACTCCTCGGTCCATTCAAATCACTTCCATTTGTTTAACAACTGAAAGAAATGCCTACTCATGTCTGCTGACTGAGAGATGAATCGGTTTAGAGCAGCGATCATACCTATTAGTCTCTGGACCTCTTTGGGATTCCGAGGTGGTTGCAGATTGTTGATTGCCCTTATCTGGTCAGGGTTAACTTCAATTCCGCGGTGTGTAACCATGTACCCCAAGAACTTTCCTGATCCAACACCAAAAGAACACTTAGAAGCGTTAAGGCATAGCTTGTGTTTCCTTAATATCCCAAAGATATTCTCGAGGTCATTAACATGCTCGAATTCTGCCCTATTCTTTACCACCATATCATCTATACAAATCTCAATATTTTTTCCTAACTGTAGCTCAAACATCCTAGTCATTATCCTCTGATAGGTAGCCCTGGCATTCCTCAAACCAAAAGGCATCACTTTATAATGGTAATTCCTAATAGGAGTGACAAAAGTTGTCCTCTCCTGATCTTCCAAAGTCAAAGGTATTTGATGGTAGCCTTGAAAAGCGTCTAAAAAGCTCATCCGAGGATAACTTACGGTGGCATCCACTAGTTGGTCGATCCGAGAAGTCCACACATACCTGCCATTTTTCATTTTTCTTCTTCACAACCACAGTGTTGGCCAACCATTCAGGGTAGAATACTTCTTTAATAACCCCAGCTTGTTTAAGCTTCATCACCTTGTCTTTGACAGCGTCAGAATGATCCTTAGATGAGCATCGAAATGGTTGCTTTCTAGGGATGACAGATGGATTGATGTTCAAATGGTGGCAGAAGAAGCCTGGATTCACCCCCGGAGCTCCGTAAGCATTCCAAGCGAACACATCAACGTTCCTCTTAAGGAACTCTACCAGTTCTTCCTTCTCCCAAGGCGGTAGCTGAGCCCCAATATGAAAAAACTTCTCCGGGTCATCACCTACAGCAAATTTCTCTAAATCCTCACACTTCGCCTCCTCGATTAGCCCATCTACAGGTAACACTAGAGACTTTAACTGCTATAAGCCTCCCTCAGTAGAGGCCGAGGACTCAGCTGCAGGCTGATGCATAATTACAGACACGAGGCACTACCTAGCCATGGGCTGACTCCCTACCAGCTCCTCGATCTGGTCCCCTGATGGATACTTCACTTTCTAATGTAGAGTTGAAGAAACGACCCCTAGGGCATGAAGCCAGAGTCTGGCCATAATGGCCGTGTAGGGAGAGTATGCGTCTACTACAATGAAGTCCACCTCAACCACTTCTGAATTCGCCTGCACGGGCAGTCTAATCTAACCCTTTGGAATGACAACCTTTCCATCAAAGCTCACCAATGGTGAATCATAGGTTGTCAAATCCTCGGGCCTTAAGCCCAGTCCGCTATACAAGTCAGGGTACATAATCTTCGCCCCATGGCCTTGATCCACCATCACCCTCTTAACATCATGTCCTCCTATTCTGAGGGTAATCACCAAATCATTATCATGTGGCTAGATGATTTTAATCTTGTCCTCGTCCGAGAAACTCAGCGCCGGTCGAATCTCTACTCTAACCCTCTTCGTCTCAGAATTAGAGTTCTTAGCTTGTAGTCGAGCCACAGACATCACCTTGGCAGGATGAGAACTAGTTCTCTCAGGTGCAGCAAAGATGACATTAATTATGCCTAATGGGGGCCTTGAAGAAGCGTTCCCTTAAGCCTTTGGCCTTGACTGATATCCTTACCCGTTAGAACAATACAAAAACTGATGTAACCTTCCTTCCCTAACTAGTTACTCTAGATGGTTCCAAAGAGTTTTGCAGTCTTCAATAGTATGCCCCCGCTCCTAGTGATATTGGCAATGAAGTCTCTGATTGAGCCTCAAGGGGTCTACGCTCATTTTATTTGGCCATTTGAAGTATGGTTCGTTCTTGATCTTCTCCAAGACTTGATGCACTAGTTCTTAGAACACAGTGTTAACCACTTGATGTGCTGTAGGCCCAGATTGCCCAGCAAAATCTCTTCGAGATCTGTTATTGTTGTAGCGATTCAACTTGAAATCCCTCCTCTCATGAGAGATAACCTTACCCTTTCCCTTGCCTTGCTGTTGGTCCTTCTCAACCCTTTTATTCTTATTAATCGATCCATAAGCTGGCGTACACTAGTAATAGGTTTCCCAGTCAAAGACTTCCTTAAGCCATGCTAGGCAGGTAGGTTGACCTTAAAAGTCCTAATGGCTACGTCGTCAAAGTCACCATCTATCTCATTGAACATCTTCCAGTATCTGTCCGAATACGTTTTAAGGATTTCCTCCTCCCTCATGGACAGAGACAATAAGGAATCCAAAGGTCGAGGAACCCTACTGCACGTGATAAAGCAGGATCTAAACGCCTAGGTGAGTTCCTTAAAGGAATTAATGGAAACTACACCCAGACCATCAAACCACCTCATCGCCACAGGCCCTAAGCTGGATGGGAACACCTTGCACATCAAGGCCTCGTTCTTAGAGTATACAGCCATTCTCTAATTGAAGTGGCTAACGTGCTCCACAGGGTTCGTTCGACCATTGTACATGGTGAACGTAGGCTGAGTGAACCGCCGAGGAAGTCTACCCCCTTCAATCCTTTGCGTGAAAGGCGATCTAGAAATTTGGTTGAGTGCTCTACTTATAGTGTCATTTCCCAGGCCTCTCGAAGATGAATTTCTGTTTCTGCGCTCATGATGGTAGTCTTCATCATACAAGAAAGACTCATTAGCAGGAGTCCTTGACCTGCGCTTATAGCTACCATCCTCTTCACCATCGGAAGAGAAGTCAGAAATGGAAAGAGCTCGCTTTCTCCGTTCGTGGCGTAAGTTTCTTTTCAAGTGATCAATCTCCAACTGCATGGCTTTGGTATTTTTCTCATGAGAGAAATGGCTAGTACCTAGAGAATGGCTCCCACTAGTACGGATAGTATGCAAACTCCTTTCCCGGTCCCTTTTTTGTCCAAGATCACGGAAGTGATCTTGACTTTGAGACCCCAAAGATTCTACCTGGTTTGGACCTAAACCTATCATCGTTGAATGTTAGACTCACTATCACACCAGTAATTCCCACAGACGACGCCAATTGTAAAGACCAAATTTGAATCCCTAGCCAGAAGGTGAATGAACTTAGGTCCAAAAAGCCTAAAACAATGAATTTGTAGAGAATGGGTTGGAAAACTAGGCTAAAATGAGTTGGACAACAAATAAGGTGGGTTCCAATGACAAGAAAAAGAAGATGAACAAGTTCTAACTACAGAAAATCGTCCTCAGCACGGTCTGAGGAGATCAGTTCTTATATACTGCTCTTAAGTTTGATTACAAGTTTGGTTTCTGATTGCTATAGTGTTCCTTCTTGATTTCTCAATCCCCTTCTCTCATTGCTTCCTCTCCCTTTTATACTCTCTTCCACGTGCAGGCCAGATGGTTGGTATTAATACTTGTCTCATCAGCATGGCACCTTCCCAAAATCTTTATCTAGTAGCTGTAAGGCTGAAACCACTATTTAGGTATCACCTTCTCATTAATGCGGCCAGAGAGTTAGCTGCAAAGTATTTAATGCGGTGAAAGCAGCTTTCTCCTTAGATATTTTAGGACTTCCCCCCCTATCCTACGTTTCTGCGATGCTTATTTGTATCAATAGAACTCCCTAGAACGTTCCCCTGGGCAACAAATCACCTATTCAGACCTCGGCTTGGTTAATCGAGGAGGCATTCATCCTCAGCCCACCCTTCTGGGCCATTAAGACCAAAACTAATTTCTTCATCTACTAACACGAACTCCTCTAAAAATGTTTACTCCTCCTCAGACGTCTTCTAGTTCTTAGTTTGACCTTAGGCCTAATATATACATAGATAATAAGCTCCTGGGCCCAATAGCCCTACAATATGTATGTATGCATGTATCGTATGCTACATAAATACTTTGACAATAAAAATTGATTGAATAAAATTGATCATAATATATTCAACAAACAAGAC
Organism: Quercus gilva; assembly: GCA_023621385.1. Taxonomy (NCBI): domain Eukaryota; kingdom Viridiplantae; phylum Streptophyta; class Magnoliopsida; order Fagales; family Fagaceae; genus Quercus; species Quercus gilva. The sequence continues at coordinate 7,087,814 of CM042474.1, read as the reverse complement.
AATTACATTAATTAAAAATAAATTTATTATATCTGCAACCAAACTGAAAACAAATATTTCTTTTAGTGGGAAAAATTATTTTTCAATTGTATAGTTTTTGTACATAATGTTTATTGTAAGATACTAACAACAAAAATTCCAATTAATATATTGTCTAGCATAGGAATAAAATAATTAACTTGCTACTATTTAGCTCAAATATTGTTAACAATTACAACCAAAATGAGAAGCTAAAGCTAAATATTAAAAATAGAAAGGGGAAAAAAAATGAAGAAGAAGAAGGGGGAGAGTTTTTGCTAGCGACAAAATTTTATTTTAACCCCGTTTAATCAATGGGATAAAACCAATACCCTATATGTTTTCATGGGTTAGGTTTCAATGACCCATTTTTTCAAAGGTTAAGAGGTCGTTTAGTCATCCAATTTAAACACACACGTTCAGTGTTTAAACATTGAACATATGTGTCCAAAAAAAGAAAAACGTGTTTGGTCATCCATTTTCAACACAGGTTGTTTGGAAAACATTGTTCCAAAACCGGTTTTCAAACACATAGTTTTAAAATCATCTCCGGCTTGTTTTTAAACAACAAAACAAGGGTTCTCAGTGGCAATTGGGTAATTATCTTGAAAATGGTAAGGGCCCACCTGGTCAGGTATGTTTCATCTCTTCCTCTCACAATTATCCCAAAGTCTCTGCACGCCGAATCCCAAAGTCCACCTAGTCAGCTTTTTTTTAAAATCAAACACAAATACCAAATACATATTTTTGTTTTTTGAACACTGAAACATGTTATTTAAACTATGATACCAAACACATTTTTTTTGTTTTTTAAATACTAAAAACTCGTACTTCAACAATATTTTTTAAACCATCATTTTCACATCATTTTAAATAACAATTTTTGAAATCCATGACCAAACGGGCCCTAAACTTATCCTCGTACTTACTTATTTCTTCGAGTTCAATTTGTTTCATTCGAGTTCAATTTTGTCAGGTCTCTTAAAACAATAATATATATATATATATATATATTTTTTTTTGTAATGTATTAATTTGAATTTAACATGCAATATAAATTAACAAACTAATATGGCGTGCAGTACATCAAAATTAACAAACTAAGAATCATGAATTTGTCATATCTTCTCAAAACAAATATATATATATATATATATCTATACTACTTCTATACAGTAGTAGTAGTAGTGTATATATATAGAGAGAGAGAGAGAAGTATAAATATCTATACTACTATATATATACTACTATTTATATCTATACTACTATTTGAGAGATAACTTCTCTTAGAAATAGGATCATAAATGTTAAACAAACAAATAATAGATTTCATTTTGAATTCAAAAAAAGAACTTCTAAAATTTAGGATTTTTTTTTTTTCCCTTCACATTCATCTTTTTATTCCCTAAAATTTAGCATTTTTTTCATAAAAATTTTTCGGTTTCCTTGGTCCCTAATCTTACACATTGGTTTTGTTTTGTTTTTTTTTTCCTTCTCATATCTTCTTTTTTTTTTTTATTATTATTTTGAGAAATGTTCTTTTCTTTATTTTGAATTTGAAGGAAAAAAAAAAAAAAAAAAAAACACTCCTACTATAACTTCTCATCCTTATTTTTTATTTCTTTCATTTTCCTCTCTTTAAAATTTTGAGATTTTTCACCTTAATCTTTATCTCTTCCCTTAAAATTAGGCACTTAACTAAACATACAATCGGAGGTTTGTAACCACAATGGAATAGGATTTTTTTTTTCTTATATAAGACTCCCCCACCAGGCTAATGGATTTAACACTGGAAAACAAAAAAGATTTCTCACACTCCTATGTTTTGCGTGCCTGGTAATTGTTTTTCTTCTTCTTTTTCTCTTTTAAATTTTTAATGTTATCCAGAATTTTTAATCCACATTTCACCATCTTTATCTCTTCTCTTGTTACAAAAAAATCCACAGTAATCTCAACATATTTAAGAGTTACTCAATGACATAGGGAAAAAATAATAATGTTTTCGGCAATTTCTCCAAGTAATCTTGTACTGTTCTTTTTTTTCTTTTTAATTCCTACATAGCTTTGAGGATATATTGAGTTTGAATATGTACCTATATATTTATTCACGTACACGTTCATTTAAATTTTTGACCTTTTGTTAGTAAGATATGCAGAGAGTTTTCCTAGCATGTTGGAGCTTTTATTTCTATGGCCTTAGTTAGAGTTATAGGACCAAATTCAGGACCAGTTTGGTATTATCAACATTACTCAAATTCTGTCTTGCTAAGGAATTTTAGACATGATAGGAGACTGCAAATTTGTCATAGTGTGGTTTGCAATGTGTTAGGTTCTAAAAATTTAGAATAATTGGCAAATCGTGAACACAAACTTGTTTAAATATAGATCTTAGAGTCTATAGGTTTTATTAGATAACACTCAAGGTGCTGCAAGTCAGAATACAAGAAAAAAGAAGCTGCAGGTTCAAGAATTCGAAACATACCAAGTTCGACCAATCGAGAGAACATGTTCGACCGATCGAAATACGGGTTCTGTAGAATTTAATTAAAGCCCATTAAGTGATCAGGGTTTCAGATTTAATTCTCCTAATATATAAAGGAAACCCTAAGGCACGTTTTGTTACGACTTTGAAGGTGCTCTTGTGAGATAAAGGTACCATGCCTTCTCCTTTCAAAATCAATACCGAAAATCATTCTCATACCATTAGAGCAAGTAGATCTAAAGTTGCTACTACAAAATCAACAACTACTGATGATCTGAAACCTTTGAGTGGGATCTCAAAATCATAAACGTGGGTGTTTGTGTTCAGCAAATCCAAAATAAAAGAGTCCGTGGAGTTAGAACAACACGTAGCTGTGTTAGTAAGTTCTACATGAGGTAGCTTTATATTTAGGATTTAAATCTATTATAATGTTCCATTCTATCATGGTGGATTTGTTTACCTTGAAAATAGTTAGGTTAAATCATTCCCAAATTTTTACCTTAAAACAGTTGATTTTATTGGTTTTTTCAAGTCATCATATTACTGTCTTCTTTACTTTTCTGCACCAAGTAATATGTTTGCATGTGTTTAACTTAGATCTCATGTTTACCAAAAAAAAAAAAAAACACTTAGATCTCATAATTAAGCTGAGTAAATACTTGACTAATTCATTGGGTTAAACTAATCTGTTTTTAAGGGATCTAAACAAACAAACACAATGTATTTCATCTTAGCTATTAGGATTCAAGTAAATTTTAGGATGTGAGTTAAGAGTTTTTTTTTTTTTTTTTGCCTGATTCTTTGTATTTTCAAGATTTAAAATAAAAAAAAAAAAGTCTTTGAGAACGCACAACGCATGCGTAGAGGCTAATATATATATATATATATATTACATTCATTTTAATAATTTATTGATTTTAAAAGTATTAATTTTTCATGTGGTCCTTCCAAATTAATACGGAACAGGGTTGGCCCTTCCAGTAGGTCAATTAAGCCATTGTCTAAGTCCCCTAAGTAGAAGGGAGGCCTCAAAATTTTGGAAAAAAAGGGTAGTAGGAAAATAAAAAAAAATTTTTGATGAAATCCAAAAAATATGATATATCCTTGTGACTAATTAACAAAAAATCTGGTATATCCTAATAAACATTGGTACCCCAAAATATTTTCTGGTCTAAATATAAACAATTGCCTCAAAAATAACATCATTAACCTCTAGACAAACCAAAATTTAGCCAAATAAAATACAACTCCGGTCTAAAAAATTAACCGCAAAACAATCGCAAACCAAAACAAATCAAAAATCTCAAATCTCTATAATTTACTCATATTACCATTTCTCTCTCTCACTCTTACTCTCTGCCTCTCTACCTTAGCTTTTGCTCTCTGCCTCTCTCATTCCTTCTCTCCATTGGTCTTACTCTTAAATCCTTTTGTTGCTAGTTGGCCTCCTCCGATCTCATCACATACTCTCCAGGTACTTTTTTATTCTTTCTTTGAGTTTCTCTTTCTTATTTGATTTTTTCTACTACATTATGCAGATTTTGTGTTTTTACTGTGGGTGGAGTCTTGTCTAATAAGACTTCTAGATGGAGCTGTGGGCCTACTTGAGTGCTTGAGTTCTGGCTGGGGCTGCTGGGCCATAGGGTCTATTTGGATACAACTTATTTTTGCTGAAACTGAAAACTGAAAACTGAAAATACTATAGCAAAATAATTTTTAAATGTATGAATAGTATCGTGGGACCCATTTTTAATATTTTTAAATGAGTGAATAGTGCATGAACAGTGTTTTTTGTCCCCTGCATAGTAAATTCATGTGATGTTACTGTTCATGCACTAAAAAAAAAAAAAAGTTTGAAAACGCAAACATGGGTTTGGAAACGCCGTATCCAAACCCACACTATATGTAATAGGATCTATTTTGCTTTTTTTTGGGTGAATCTTATGATCTAATAAGACTTGTGTGGCTGTGGGTGGAGTTGTACACTTGTACTTCTGGTTAGCTTTGGAATTTTTTTTTAAAAAAAAAATTAATTTAAATCATGCGTTTATATATATATATATATATCTATATTTTTTTTTTGGTTATAGGTAATATAATGAATATGTATTTATTTATGCAGGTTGAGATTGCTAAATACTTGTTATCGTTCAGTGAAATTATAATAATACTTTTTATATACATCAGGTTCATTGCTCTACACTTGAAAGTTATTTTTTATTCCGATCATTATAAATATATTGTTTGATTAGAAATGTTTACTAGAAAGTATGCATCTAGATATGAAAAATTTTAAATTAAAAAAAAAAGAAAAAAAAAAGAAAAATTAATCTTGAATATTTTCTCAAACATTTTGTTTATTATGATATTGATGGTTTAGATTTACTTTCAAAGTTAAAAGTTTTAAAAGAAATTTTACAAATAAAAGAATATACTCCAATTGACATACTAAATTATATAAAAATGTTAGATTAATTTCCAAATACATGCATTGCTTATCGAATTTTACTAACAATATATGTTATAGTTACTTCTACCAAAAGACGTTTTTCAAAATTAAAAATAATAAAATCATATCTAAGATCGACAATATCTCAAGAAAGATTAAGTGGATTAGCTATATTATCGATTAAAAATGAGATGTTAGAAGAATTTTAATACAAAAATTTAATTAGTCAATTTGCATATTAAAAAGCAAGAAAAATAAATTTTAAATGAAATATATTACTATAATATAAAAATATTAAATATATATATTAGTTTAATTAATATATAATTATAAAATAATAAAAAAGTTTCTTTTTAGTTCTTAGGGCCAAAATGTCTAGTACCGGCCCTATATGGAACTAAGGTGTGTTGTACAACTAAGGTGTGTTCCACTAAGATCGACAATATCTCAAGAAAGATTAAGTGGATTAGCTATATTATCGATTAAAAATAAGATGTTAGAAGAATTTTAATACAAAAATTTAATTAGTCAATTTGCATATTAAAAAGCAAGAAAAATAAATTTTAAATGAAATATATTACTATAATATAAAAATATTAAATATATATTAGTTTAATTAATATATAATTATAAAATAATAAAAAAGTTTCTTTTTAGTTCTTAGGGCCAAAATGTCTAGTACCGGCCCTATATGGAACTAAGGTGTGTTGTACAACTAAGGTGTGTTCCACTAACCCACACTATATATATAATGTATACTGCAGGTTGAAACTTGAAAGTATCTCATAAACAGGGATTCAATCCTTTCTCTATCGAACTGCAAAATCAATGGCCAACATAACTCATTTTCTTCAAGATTTCCAAGCAACGCCCTTTGCAACCTCTTTTGCCGTTGGTGGTCTCTCTTTGCTTATTTCCTTCTTCTTCATACGAGGATTTCGTTCAACCAAGAAGAATGAATATTCCAAACTCCCTCCTGTTCCAGGTACTTCTTCTAGTGCCTTAAATCCTTTCTTTTTCTTTTGCCAATAACTTAACTTTGTAGCTTAATTAGCATGTTTTGATATTTCTAATAAAGATATCCAAAGTTTAATTCTGCGTATCTTATTGTTATAACTGTTATTTAATCGTCAAAAAGATCCTTTTTCTTCTCTTTCGGGTTTAATTGGTTTTTCATTTTGAATCTTGATATGGGCCAGTTGGTTTTTTCATTTTGGGAATTGATTAACGGATTTTGGGAACATTGGGTGGTGCATGCAGTGGTTCCAGGGCTGCCAGTGGTAGGAAATTTGCTGCAACTGAAGGAGAAGAAACCTTACAAGACGTTCTTAAGGTGGGCTGAGATACATGGACCAATCTATTCCATCAGAACTGGTGCTTCCACTATGGTTGTCCTCAATTCCACCCATGTTGCCAAAGAGGTACTATTACCGATTTCTTTTTTCACTCTTTCTAGTTCTCTTAAGGACCAGTACACCTCACTAGGCCTTTATTTTAGTGCAGTCCACTTCAGTGGCACTTTGATGGATTATTTGAGATTAAAGAAAAAGACAAACACCTTTTGAAGTGACAAAAGTATCAACACTAGTAGGGAAACTTGTGGGCTGGGTTAAATGGATTCGTTTGTGGATAGAAAAAGCTCTCAATCATAACCCCAAACAAATCCAATTGCATTCATCCCCTTTCACAAGCTCGGTTTGACTTTGATCAGTAATAAAACCATTAGTGTGTAATTAATCGTGTATATATATATATATATATATATTATTTGGATTTGAATGTCAAACACCCAAAACTAACTTCATAAGAAAACTCTCAGTTTAATAGTGAAGTAATGGCTTCGAACCATAATACCATACCCAACTTTACAACAATGAAGTCAGCCACCATGTTGCCGATCGGCACCACGTTTCTTTTCTGCTACTGCTTCAGTGTTTCTTTACCATTTTGTTTCGTCTGCCTTTTCTTTTCTTTTCTTTTCTTTTCTTTTTTTTTTTTTATTTATTTATTTAATGTAAAACTACCCTACTGGCTTTTTTTTAGGTTTCATTTCAGTGCTTTAACTTTCCTTCAGATTTTATTTCAGTCCTTTAACTTTACTTATGTTCATTTCAATTCTCTAAATTTCAAATTTATTCCATTAAAACATTTCTCTTAACTTTTGCTAAAATTAAAATGTTCATTTCAATCCTCTAAATTTCAAATTTATTCCATTAAAACATTTCTCTTAACTTTTGCTAAAATTAAAAAAAAAAATGAAAAATATTTTTCAATCATTAATTGAAATTTTTTTAATTTAAAAAATTTATAAAAAAATTTATAAAATTGAAAAATTAACCACATCATATAACAGAAATTGATGAAAAAACCTTAATTAAATAATTTGAAATTTAGAGGATTGAAATAAATAAAAGCAAAGTTAAAGGATTGAAATAAATTCTGAATTTCTTTAACATTTTGTTTTGTCTGCCTTTTCTTTTTTCTTATTCTTTTTTCTTTTTCTTTAATTTAAAACTAACCCACTGACTTTTTTCAGATTTCATTTCAGTTTTCTAACTTTACTTACGTTCATTTCAATTCTCTAAGTTTCAGGTTTATTCCATTAAAAAATTTCTCTTAACTTTTGCTAAAATTAAAAAAAAAAATAGAAAATATTTTTCAATCATTAGTTGAAATTTTTTTAATTTAAAAAATTGGAAGAAAAATTTATAAAATTGAAAAATTAACCACAACATATAACAGAAATTGATAAAAAAACCTTAATTAAATAATTTGAAAGTTAGAGGATTGAAATGAATAAAAACAAAGTTAAAGGATTGAAATAAAATCTAAAGAAACTTAGACAATAAATTTTACATTTTACTTTTTTTTTTTTTTTTTTTTGTCGTCATTTTTTTTATGACTTTTTATAGTACTACTTTCTGTCTTCTTATTTATTTATTTTTTCCTTTTTCTTGTTTTGTACGCCCAGATCATAATTTTTTTCTCCTTGCATGCTCATTGTTTTGTGTGCCCCTCCATCTCCCTGAATCAATAAAAAAAGTAACAACTCTCATTTGTGATTGTAGCGGTAATCTATGTTAAAGTGATGGTTTACAGTTTAGCTTCAGAGCAGCACGTGTTGTCAAATTGTGGCAGATGGTATGGTTTTTAAAAAGTTGAAAAAAAGTTAATAATAAGAAATAAATTTATATGAAAGTTATGGTCCATCGCTTATAATCGATTAACTTCCTTATTTGACCTCCACCCACTTAACCTTTGTGCAAACCAATCTTCTTCATTTTCTAGGTTTTTTTTTTTTTCATTATCTATTATTAATTTTGGACATTTGGAATAGAGGTTGATACGTTGGGTAAGATATGGACCCCTAACAAATTTTAGGTTTCAAATTTTATAAGAGCCTAGAGATTTTTTTTTTTTTTTTTTGAGAAACAAATGACTTTTTTTTTATAGAGAATTTCAACCTATGACATTTGCTCCTGATAATTGCTCTTTATTATCAGACCAATACACCAATCAATTTTTGGTGTAAGTGGAGATTGAATCTCAGATCTCTTATACAACCATCAGAGACTTTACCAGTTGAGTTAACTGGAACCCACAAATAAGAGCCTAGAGATAGTGATACATCTATCACTAACTATTATAAGAGCCTAGAGATAGTGATACATTACATGGTGTTTGATGTCTATGATTTGAAATTCATCCTCCTTCCCCACCTGGATTGACCGACCAGTGCAACTGGGTGAGGATGCAATTCCTTTTAACTCTCTCACAAATATTTTTCACTTTTTCCAAATGATAGTTTTTAACTCATTTTAAGGTTGTTATCAAATATAAAAAAATAAAGCAATTTTCTATAAAAAAAAATTAAAAAAAAATATTTATTTTCTAAAAAATATTAATATCGAAACAAGTAGATCGAGTATTGTAAGTTCAATACAAACAACCTTGTTTATTAGAAAATGAGTTTTTTAAAAAAATCTACATAAGCTTAAAATAGTCCAAGAATATATTCAAAATTCTTAAAAGTTTTTGCATGTGATCTTTTCATTAAATTACAACCTATCCAAACATTCCTCATTTCCTTTGTCATTTAGGGTCAATTTGAGATCTGCTTATTTTGCTGAAATTGAAAATTTTTTGCCAAAAGTACTGTGCAATAAGACGCATAAATAGTAGCAAAAATAAAGGTTACCAAATGCACACTTAATATATTTTTTCTATATATTTTCAATTGCCTCATCTCTCTTAACTAGTTATCTACATCTAATTTTAAAACTATCAATAATGCATTGTTGCAAAACACGGAACTTTTCTGATTTCTTTTAAGAGCCCATGAACACGTTTGCAGCGTGTGTAAATACCAAATCAAATAATTATTTAAAATTTTGAAGAAAACAAATGATATACCATAAATTACATTTTTTAAAATAACGAAAAACTAAAAGTCTATTTGGTACATGTGTTTAAACACACGTTTTTAAATTTTAAATAACATTAAACGTATATTCATACACTTTTTCACCTATATATTTTTTCAAAAAATACAAATACCGTTACTAAAACAGGTAATGGCACTAATTGCTTGTAAAAAAAAGTCACGAGATTCCAATAGGATACAAATTAATTAATATTGTAGTTTGGCCCGTCAAAATAGGTTGGTGGGTTAGGTAGCCATGAATGAACGTTAACCCAATTATTGATGGTGGCAGGCCTTGTTGGACTTTTGAATAAAAATGGTAATCACCTTATTGGCGTCCTGTTTAAATGAAAGAAATGATAGTTGCAACTTACAACAACAACAACAACAACAACAAAAAAGAAAGAAAAGGAAGAAGAAAAAAAGTGGGGGCATTTGAAGTCTAGTTCCGACAACAAGCAATGCCTTTGACTTATAAGAGTATCACGGTTTTCAGCACTTAAGCATTGAAAATTGTGGTTTAAACTCTGCTACCAAATGAGCTCTTGGTTCAGGCCTTGCTCAACAATGCTACATGCACAACTTATTTCATAACTAATTGAAGTGACAGCTTGTGAATGGTGCAATATAACTAATCATCATTGATATTATTGTTATTGTATGTCAATCACAATCTACTACGTCAACAATTTTAAAAATTATTGTGTCGCTAGACTTATTAGTTATTAAACTAGTAAAATATGGGATTATTCAAATAGCCCCCCTTAAGAGGTTTGGAATTGGAATCCAAGTCAGAACTAGGTAATGTTCAAACTCTTCTATTCAGAAATTATTGTATGTCTACCAGGCATTATTCACTCCCTGATTTCAACACATTGACTACGTAAGTCCTAATAAAGTACCATGAGATCGTTCTTATGCTTTATAAGTTCAAAGATAAGTATTCAGCAAAAGTTTAATAGTTGAGTGAAATTAATATGAGCTGGCCATATAAATTAAGATAGAACCTAGTTTGGTTTCAGTTTATCAGAAATAGTCCTATGCTGAGAGTTTTCTTGTATATTTTAGGCACCACCTTTTGCTTTACTAAGATTAACAATGTTTATTTTCAGCAGTACTAGAATCCCTTTTTTGATTCATGAACAAGCAAAAATATTTCAGTTCCTCTTAATTTGTTGTTTTTCTTTAAGTACTTGAATGTCCATGAGAACCACTAAAGTCCTTGAATCTATTGGATCAATGCATTAAGGACTCTACAGGCCATAAGATAATTATAAAGATGTTCCATTTGTTAAATTTTCTTTGCTTTACCATCAACATTCTCGTGCAAATACTGGATGATAATAATATACACGAAATTTAATTTTTCTGGTTGTGTGTCAGGCTATGGTGACCAGATTTTCATCCATCTCAACAAGAAAGTTATCAAAGGCCCTAGAGCTTCTCACCAGTAATAAATCTATGGTTGCAACAAGTGACTACAATGAGTTTCACAAGATGGTAAAGAAATGTATAATCGCAGAGCTTCTGGGAGCTAATGCACAGGTTGGCTCGTATAATTTCGTCCACCTATATGTACCCTCCATCACATTATCTACTATGCCAAAAATATGTCTAATAAACATATCCATTTGCTTTTCAGAAGCGACATCGAATCCACAGAGACACTCTGATAGAAAATGTTTCGAACAAATTACATGCTCATATAAAGAACTCTCCTCTTCAAGCTGTGAATTTCAGGAAAATATTTGAGTCTGAACTTTTTGGACTGGCAATGAAACAAGTGAGTTTCTTCATTTTGGTTTAATATTAAATATGTGCTTATTAATAAGAGTGACTCAAGATTTGTTGTTGTTGTGGCTCGTAGGCTTTGGGATATGATGTGGAATCACTTTTTGTGGAAGAGCTTGGAACCACTTTGTCAAGAGAAGAGACATTTAACGTTCTAGTGTCTGACATGTTAAAGGGTGCGATTGAGGTTGATTGGAGAGATTTCTTCCCATATCTAAAATGGATTCCAAATAAGAGCTTTGAAATGAAAATTCAGAGATTGGCTTCCCGTAGACAAGCAGTGATGAATTCCATTGTCAAGGAGCAGAAGAAGCGCATTGCTTCAGGAAAGGTAATGTTTTTCAATTAGCCTTAGGACATAATTTTTCATAACTAATTATATGCATGGCATGTTGTGATTGGTACATAATAAACATGATATCAGTAATGAAGTCATGTGATATTAACGTTGCTCCAATCACAACTCACTGCATTATCAAGTTATGGAACATGTTGTGAAAAAAGTAGCGTCCCTATTAATCTTAATGTGCAAAATTACTATGAAGTTTCTTACAGTTAGTATTGTAACTCTCCTTGGATTTGGAACAGGGAGAAAATTGTTATCTCAATTACTTGTTATCTGAAGTAAAAACACTTACGGAAAAGCAAATTAGCATTTTGGCATGGGAAACTATCATCGAGACAGCAGATACTACTGTCGTTACAACAGAATGGGCCATGTATGAACTTGCTAAAAGTCCAAACCAGCAGGTAATTAATGTCAATCACAATTTTGGTATTAAGGTTTGATTATAATTTTTCTGTTTTAGTACTATATAATACCAAATATTGTACATGCAACAGGATCGTCTTTATCAGGAAATCCAAAATGTTTGTGGGACTGACAAGATTACTGAGGAACACTTGTCTAAGCTTCCATACTTGAGTGCTGTTTTCCATGAAACTCTGAGGAAGCACAGTCCAAGTCCATTAGTACCTTTGCGATACGCACATGAAGACACCCAAATAGGAGGGTACTATGTTCCTGCAGGGACTGAGGTGATTGTTTTCTTATTTTATCTTATATCTGTCCATGAGATTTCATGACTTGTTATTATCTCTGCCAGCAAAATTTGACTTGGAACAATGTTGCACAGATTGCTGTAAACATATACGGGTGTAACATGGACAAGAATCAATGGGAAACCCCTGAAGAGTGGAAGCCAGAGAGGTTTCTTGATAAGAAATACGATCCAATGGATATGTACAAGACGATGTCATTTGGAAGTGGAAAGAGAGTATGTGCAGGTTCACTTCAGGCATCGTTAATAGCATGCACATCAATCGGTAGGTTAGTACAGGAATTTGAGTGGAGGCTGAAAGATGGAGAGGTGGAAAACGTGGATACTCTTGGACTCACTACTCACAAACTCTATCCCATGCAAGCAATTCTAAAGCCTAGGAATTAATACTACTGTTTAGTTTCATTTCAATAAACTGTATTAGTGACTGGTGACTAGTAACCGAAGCCCAGTACCTCTTTATTTATACTTTGTAGCTAAGAAGTACTGACTATCATTTAAGATGTTGTATTCATATCATATCTATGCTGTATCTATATTATACCGGTGTCATACCGGCCGTTTTATGTTATAATTTTCAAAAATTTCTCATGTTGCTGTGTTGTACCCATGTTCGTACTCATGCTTCCTAGCTTTGTAGTGCTTCACTGCTTCTAGTCTAGACTTTCGTGAACAATATTATATCTTGCCATAGGAGGAAAAAAAAAAAAAAAGAGGCTAGATTTTAAAAGGGAAAAAAATATATATCGTATTTCATATTCCTAGAACAATATATATATATATATATACACCAAATTATTATTATTATTATTTTTTTTTTTCTGTAAAATATAAGATTGAATCAAAGACATTTTATAACTACGCACGTGAGGGGGGGAAATTTAGATGGATCCACAAACAGATCCTAACTTAACGAATTCTCCTTGGGCCGAGCTCCTCTGTGCAAACCCCGCAATACAAGTAAGGCCTACTCACAATCCCCATGATCAATAGTAAGAAATTGATCTTAGATGCTCCGATGATTAAGTTAGATGAAAATGTATTTGTCAAGAATTTTCGTCTGAGTAAGGTCTTTGAAAGCTAAAATTTTTCATACCTTTTTTCTTGATAAATATAAAATAAAATACAAACAAATAAGAACAAAAACTCCTAATGGACCTTGCCCTGTCATTCTATGAGCTTGAGGTATGGCGGAGTTGATAATATAACTAGCCCTACCTTACTTATCCACCTCGGATGACATGGGAGTTGGTAAGGGACATGATTGATATCTGAATTTTTTTCAGACAACGAGGATAACGAGGATAACACCCCTGTCTAGCTTTCAACATCTTAATGTTACAAGATTTATGGTTGGTGAGTAATAAATTTGAAGGCAGGGCCAAGCTTGGGTTCCTTGAATTTTATAAGGAAAGTTCCGAAAACCACTATAAAATGCAGGAGAAAAGTCTCAAAAAAATTTTATTGAATTGAAATTCTGAATTATTTTATAGGCTACACTACAAATACTCTTAAATAGATAAAAGATAATACAAATTCTCTTTATTATTTTTTGTGTATTATTCTATGTTCCACCAATTACTACTTGTCATGTTTTGATTTTACTTTCTTTATAAATATTTGAAGTTTAAAATGAAAAGTAATCATACACATGGTAAGTAGTGATTGATAAGACATAAAGTGGTACAAAGGATTTGTATTCGATAAAGGAGACCTGAGACTATCAACAGCATTCCTAATTAAGGCAGCTAAGAAATATCTAAAATTCTAATTCGCATGGGACATGAAATTAGACTAGAAAATAGAAAAAATTACAAGAAAAAGATCTGAGCTATCTGAGCCCTCTATTCCATAAAAGTCCGAGTCATTTGTTCTACATCTAGCACCTATTCTTTCTCAAAACTATATTGAGTTTGACACTATGGCCATGAAAAATCCTTCTCAGACTCTAATTTGTTCAAAACTATATGAACCAAAAATTTCCATACCCTATAGTTACAAATTGTTATGGAGATTCTCAAACTCCATATAATTTTATAAGCTACAAACTAAACCATACTTTTAAATATATTCATTCATATGAAAATAAATTTTAATAGTTACTTATGTGGAAGATGTTTGACAAGAAGACGACACTTGTAAATATAAGGGAAGAATGGTCATTAAGTACTACAAAAACCATCCCCTTTGTTGATTCGTAGGGTAGTTATAGGCTGGAAATAGCTACAATTCATCTCTGTAAATAGAAGATGCATTATACAAGGAAAAAGGTCCATGATCATCACAGAGAGAACACACAATAGAAAATTTCATCTCTATGAAGAGACTCCCATCTAGAGATGTAGGCAAATCAAGAAGTTGTTACTTGTTTAGGCTTGTAATTTGCTATGTACTTGTGTTTTTATGCAATAAAGAAAGCTTGGCAAAGTAGGCATTACAATTTAGGCTTTTCAATTTTCTCATTCTCGTTATTAACTTATATATTTCACAAAAAGTTCTATTAATTTAGGTGTTACCAAATTTATATCATATTTCTTAAGACTGGTCTATACTCAAATAATATTTCTATTCAAATCTTAATTTATGTAGCTGACTACATAAAGAGTGAAAAATATGTTTGATTTGAAATAGATTTAAAAGTTTGGATTTTAATTTTTAACTTATTACAATATAGAGTTTAATTTAAAATCTTACTAAATTATAGGATTAAATCTACTATTTTTAAAAGTATAAAGTTTAATTTGAAATTTCACCTAAATTATAGGATTTAAATTTAAAATTCTGTTAACGAATTCTTTTAGAACATTTGTTAATAAATCATTTAAAAAAAAATTTGATACCACTTTTTTGAAAAATTTAAAAAACTGTCCAAAAAATTAATTTTTTTATTTTTCATAAAAATTTTAAAAAATGTTTTTTAAATTATTGTCTTTAGAGCATTAGTTAACTTTTGTTTTTTTTTTCCTTAAATTTATATACTTTTTACTAAAAACAAAATAGCAATTTCATAAGAGTTTCTGAGGAACTAGCAAGAAACAAAATTGGTTGGTATTGAAGTGGAAATGGGGGAAAAAAATAAGAGAAGGGGAATGCAAGATATGGACAGGTCGGTCCATTATAGTCCCATATATATGTGAGTGAGACCGTCAAAGGCGGTCTGAGAAAAATCTGAATCCTCTAAAAAGAAAGTGTCGATTTCACACACACACACACACACACACACAACTTGTCTATATTATTATTATGTTTGATTGTTGAAAGCGGCAGTGGAGAGAGAATCTGTGTAAACTCTGTCAATGACCGTGACTTCCTCGGCTAGCTGCAGCTGCTACTACCTCCACACTCTGTAGCCGCGCGTGCTAGCTCCCACTTCAAGTTGGACCGGTTATAACCGGCCACTTGTTTATTGCCTGGTCAAACTTTCAAAACTGTGGACCCCTCTAAACCCTTCATTTCCGTACTCTACAGATTAGTCAGATCAATTAATAAGACAAGTCTATGCGGGTGCAAGTGTGATGAAATGAGGATATATAGCCTTCTGACAGACCTCTTCGTCCAATGTTAGTAGGAGAAAACCAGGTACCCACTTGGTTGTTAGTTGTTACCTTTTTGGTATTTTTCTTTACAAATTTTAAATATTTTCACAATTCTTTTCCAGAAATTTAAAGGGATAGATTATTATTGGTAAGAAAAAAAATAATTTTAATAATAAGTTTAAAATAAAATCAATAACAATTAATTATTTACAATTTATTGTAAAAGTGATATGAAATTGTTGTGAAAGTATTATGGACCTTCTCAATCTTAAATAATGGATTTAAATTAGAAAATGTTACAACTTTGCACTTTTTTTTTTTTTTTTTTGAGAAAGAACTTGGCACTTAAAATTTATGTATATGTCATTTTTCATTAAAAATACCCACAAATACAAGAATGCATTGGTATGAAGAATAACAATAATAATAATTAAAATAATAAATTTAAAGACAAATTCAATTTCAAAGCATCTTCTAAAGTAATTGGTTATAAATGAGCCAGGTTGTTGAAGTGGAATTGGATGCAAAAATTGTGGTTGACTGGGTTGGTGGCTTAACGTCTTTTCAATAATTCTCACTCTCCTCTTATTTGCTGTCCCTTCCCTTCTCAATTTGCTGCCCCAACTGAAGATCAAGCATTGCTTTAAGGAAGCGAACTAGTGTGCCAACGTGCTTGCCAAATACAGAGCTAATCGTGTGGAAGACTGTTGTCTTTTATTCCCTTATAGGGGAAATTTCTATGTTATTGTATTTTGATTTTCTGAGAGTGTATTATGAGAGGTCTCGGCCAAACTCTTAAGTTCTATTAATGCATCCTGTTTAATTACCAAAAATAAATAAATAAATAAATAAATAGTCGGGTTAACAAGTGTACTAAGTATACAAGTTAAAAGATGAATAAATACTCAATTTTGAGTTATAGTGCATATTTTTCAATGAAAAAATACATGTATTGTTTGACCTTATTTTTTAAAAAATGTATAAAAATATTATTTAACTACTAACCTTAAAGCATTTGTTAACAAAAGTTACTCATTTGTTAACAAAATATTAATCAAAATAATCGGTTACTTTTAGATCACTACTTTTTCTTTTTCTTTTTGTAAAGACTCAACCATTTTTTTTTTATCACTCACATTTGATCAATTTAATAAATTATAAATTTTTTTATGAAATTATATATATATATATATATATATTATTGCTGATGATAATTGTGTGGACACAGATTGAACCCAAAGCCCAAAAATGAAAAGGACTGAGGCCCAAATAGCTCAAAACAATAAATTTGTAGAGAGTGGGCTAAAAGCTGAACTTCAATGAATTGAACAATAATCACAATAGCCTAAATAGTGCTAGAAAGTTGGAATAAACAGTTTTATGCAAAGAAAATCCTCCTCGAGAAAGTCCAAGGATGGTAGTTCTTATATATTTCTCTTAAATTTAAGTACAATTACAGTTCTTGTGTCTACAATCGTTTTCCCTCCATTATCTGATCATCCCTTTGTAAGGGGATCTTTCTTCTTTATATTTCCCTCTTTTGTTTCATCTCCACCCTCCACGTGTAGATCAAATTATTGGTTTTGATCCTTATCCCATTGGCACCTTTCTGAAGTCTTTATGGGTAGCTGTAAGACTGAATGTTACTGTTCATGTATCACTTTCACATTAATGCGGTCAGAGAGTTAGTTGCAGAATATTCAATGTGGTGGTAGCAGGATTCTCTTAGATATTTCTCAGCTTTTGTTTGTCTCAATCCTTTTTTATACTTATCCTTACTAGTATAATTGTCTGGTGTGCTGTTCTTGGTGGCAGGCCATACCCTTGACCTCTACTCTGCTTAGTCGAGGAGAGGTTTATCCTTGAACTACAATTCCAACCTTTTACGACCAGACTTCTTCCATTACCCACTAATTTATATTTCCTCGTTAATGTCTACCTGTCCTCGGATAAGGCCCACGGCCCAAAATTCATTTTTGGGCTTGTTACCCTTACAATAATAATATGCAAAAATAAAAGGGAAGGGGAAGAAAAAATGGGGGGAATTTTGGGTGAAACTCAATACTTGGTTGGGAGTGAAAAAAGGGAAGACAATTTTGGTGGGCCTCATAATTTTCTTCCCCAACCCACCATAATTTTTCCCCCATAAATTGGATATGATTTTGGTGGGGTCGACTATTTTCTCCCAAAATCTCCAAAATTTTGCCCCCACATATTGAGAGGAGAGGAAGTTAGATAGAAAATTACCCGTCTACTCCCTTCTCTCCCATTGTGTGTGATTATATTATGTTTTCTTGCATTTTGGTTTCTTTTTACGTAAATAGTTTTTTTTTATAATTTTTAAAAAATATTTGTAGTAAGAGCATAAAAATAAATTTATAATCTCAACCAAATAAGTTTTTCATCCCTATTTATTATTATTATTATTATTTTTTTTTTCACCCCTAATCAAACACACATACAAATATACAATCAACTTAAATCTTTTTCATTCCTCCACAATTTGTCATTCCCTAGTTTTCCAACAACTACCATACAAAGCCGTAGGAGTACAATAGATAGTACATATATACATGTTGTAGTGCAGTGTTTATTGGTAATGGCTTTGGTATTGGCGTAACAAAACTGTCAAAACAAAACATGGGGCAGTGACACGCATATACAAAAAGAGACGGAAGAGATATAGGAGTACATATATACAAGCTCTAGCACAGCATTACTAGGTACGATCGAGTATATATGGTATTTTGGTTGTATTTACTAGTACAAACTACAAAGCACGGTGCAGTGATTAGAGAAGGTCAATCAATGGTGCAGAGATCACGGCAGCCGAGAAATCCGGCACAGGCCGAAGTCTGTGAATGGTACTAAGTTAGAGAGAGAGAGAGAGAGAGAAATATGGAATCTTTGATGCAGAGAAGGTGTTGGCCACAGCCACCGAAACAGCAGGCAAATCCAATTATTGCTTCCCACGCTGCCCAACATCCATCATGTTGTCGGACCTATTCAATGCAAAAATTCCCAACTCACCTTGCCTTCGCTCTTATTTTAACCAGACTCCACCCAATTACATTTGCTCTAGCTGCATCTAAAAATAATAAAAAACAAAAATTTTGGAAACTTTTTCCCAATGATAAATTAACTTTACTTATATTGATTAACAAGATCTAATCTTTGATCTCTCATCGTAATGGATTAGAATGTCAATTAAACTTCCGTTCATTAACAAAATAAATTGATAATTTAAAAAGTAATCAATTTAATTCTTTAAGTATGATTAAAGTTAAAAACTTTTTTTTTTTTTTTGTCTGGATCGTGCTTTTAACACAAGGGTGGGGCTTTTTAAACTCAATTTAAAATTAGGTTTGCTTTATGTCAGTCTTCTCACACTTTAATTGAGTAAAGAACCTTCTACTGTCGAGGCAAAAAATGCATTTTTAAATACTTTTTTTTAGTGAGCCGTTTTAAATAATAATTAAGATAGGTGTTCCTGTGTTATATATTTTGTCAATTTTGTTTTATTTTATTTAGCAAAAATGTTAATACTACAATTTTTGCTACAAATTATAAATGGTAAAGTAAAAGTAGTAGGATTAAAATTTCAGTTCTTACAATCTCATACCACATGAGCAAGATTTGACAAAATTATGATAAAAATTATGACCATAGTATTACTCTTTATTTAAACTAAAATAATTAGTTAACTGAAATAAATTACCATTATTTTATTTCTGGCTTAAATTTTGGTCCATAACATTTGTTTCAATTCATTCCTCTAAATTTGGATCGAATATAAAAGCAAAACTCTTTTTCCCCAAGATCGACAAAGGGGGGGACGTGATCTTAGGGTGCATATCCTTAAGCAACGAAACGATGGTGCTCAACTGCTCATCTTATTGCAAGGTAGTTGTAGATGGGGATGAACGAGAGTGTAACAGATTTTGGTTTCTTCTAGACACTCTTTTTTTGGGATGTGGTTGATTGTTGAATCCCAAGCCTTAAGAAACTGGTTCCGATGGAACCATAATGCTCATTGCTTAGCACACCCTCCATGTTAGTTGCACAACCACAATGTACTTGCTCAGCTCTAGCAGTAGCAACCCTTTGCTTCCACCGTGTGGTTTTGGACTGTAAGTACCAAGCTAGGTCAGGCTTGGGCCCAGTTGATCATTCAGTTCTGGCCCTTATCTACAGCAATCTTCCCCTCCAACATGAATCCTAAGTAGAAATATCACTGGTTTCTTTCACTTTTCTGTTTGCTGATATGGAATTCATTTGGTGACCAAATTGATGTTTAGTTGGTTTCCTTATCAAACAATAAGGTCGAGTTGATTTTCTTAATCACGGTCTATTCATCACAAGAAACTCACTGCCACGAGCATGACTATCTTGACTACTCTCTTGGAGCTAAATGGATTTGGATTAGACATCATACTTATCCAATGTCATATTTTACTATTCTAATCTAATTTATTTATTTTTGTAGCAATCATAATTGGATCAGGGCTCCTGTACCCTGAAGACTTGGCTGCTAAGAAATTAATTGAATGTTTTGCTTGGGGAGGGGATAACGAGAGAATATTTGACCACTGACGACGGGGGCTGTAATAACTAGCTACCAATTGTCTACTATAGGAAGAGTAGACCCACTGTTAGAGACCCTAGTTGAACTGAACCAAGTCACTAACCAAAAACTCCCAAACAACATTTTCTTTCTTTCTTTCTTTCTTTTTTCTTCTTCTTTGTATTCTTCTATTTTTATTTTATTTTATGAATACTTATCGCTTGCTTTTCTTCAATTACAAACACTCAGATAACAGATCAACTCGTTCTAAAATTTACATATGTGAATAGAAATATAGTATGGAATTAATGTCTCTAGAAATAAATTTATTATTTGACAAAATTAACCTTTAATTTATTATATAAATAAAATATTTTTTTTATGTACAATTGCCATGTGCAGATAATTAGTAAATACATATAATATGTGAAATTTTTATACCTACATATTAATCTTACATGCATCGTATCGCACGAGATACTTTTCATGAAACAAACCTTGAAAATTTGGCCTCGCACGTTACACAGGAGAGTTGCCTCTGGTACTATTTTCACCAATTGGCTGACGCCAAGAAAGCGACTATGCTCGGATTGTAATGTCGACATCAAATCATCCAATTAGAAAAAAGTCCAAAATAAAATTGTAAATGAACGAATGGTTTATGAACAGTTTTCGTTTCTTTCTACCAAAATTTGTTTATGCTTGTTTATAAAATTCAAATAATTTTATAG
The DNA here is from genome assembly GCA_023621385.1 of Quercus gilva. Lineage (NCBI taxonomy): Eukaryota > Viridiplantae > Streptophyta > Magnoliopsida > Fagales > Fagaceae > Quercus > Quercus gilva. The sequence continues at coordinate 7,066,759 of CM042474.1, read as the reverse complement.
TATAAAATTTAAATAACTTTAAATTTTAAAAAATTTACATATTTTTAACTTGACTTACTTAGAGTGATTTTGGAAAATTTGACACTTTTTCAAATGATCTAACGCATTACGCATGAACATGAGCTGACAGCTACGTGTTGATGAGCCGTTGATTTACAAACAGTACACAAACCACCGCTTATGACAACAACAACAAAAATCCCACATTGACCATTGTCAATGTTTCCCACCATGCCGCTCTCTCTCTCTCTCTCTCTCTCTTTGTCCTCAGCTTATTATTCCACCCTCCACATTTTTAACCCACCCACACAAATAACACATATACAGACATACTCTCTCTCTCTCTCAGTATAAATCTTCCCTCACTGCTTCCAAGACATTTCTATTCTCTCTCTCAATTCCTCAATCTTCTATCCCCAAGTCTCTAACTTTAAACCCCATTTGTCTCATTCTAAAAAACACAAACAATCTATCTCTCGCTCCCACAAAAACAACGAGAAGCTAAGTACCTAACTAGTAACTAGAAATGCCTTCGGAGACAAGCGAAGGAAAACCAGTTACGAGGGTCCACCAAAGTTTGGGCCAACCACCACCGCCGCAGGCGCAACCGCTACCATGTCCACGCTGCGACTCGACCTCCACCAAGTTCTGCTACTACAACAACTACAACCTCTCTCAGCCTCGCCACTTCTGCAAGTCATGCCGGCGTTACTGGACCCAAGGCGGGACCCTCCGCAACGTCCCCGTTGGTGGTGGGACCCGCAAGGCTGCCATGACTAAGCGCTCGCGCTCCGCCACGTGTTCCTCTTCTACTTCTTCGTCTTCGTCTTCTTCCTCCACTGTTACCAACGGCAACGACGCCGTTTTAGGGAACCCTGCTGCTGCTTCGGGCCTTCACGCTGAGAACATGGATTTGGGTGGTGGGAGCTTCAATTTCTTGCTGAACTCGCAAGGTCCGAGCTTGTTGGGCCTGAGTGGGTATGGGCTTGGGCTTGGGCCCATACCCGGGTTCGATGAGATGGGGTTCGGGTTGGGAAGAGGGAGCTGGACATTCCCTGAAGTCGGTGACTTTGGCGGTGGTGGGAGTGGCAATGGCGCCGACGTGGCTTCTTTGGGGTTCAACGCGTGGCAGATGAATGGTGCTGAAGCTGGTGGACTAGCTGATCCTGCTGCAGCTGCAGGGGAATTCATCCCTGGCCAGGGTTTGAAGTGATCAATTAATTAAATTACTTTTTAATAGTAATGCTTGTTTTTAGTTTTACCATTTTCCAGGGAAATGGTTTTTCATTTCACCTTGTTTTTCGGTTTTTGATTTTCTTTTTTTGGTGAATGGTGGTGGGATTTTGAAATACTAGGGAAAAGTGGTATTTGTGGGGTTTCACTTTCAGTCGCTTTCTTTTGTGGGTCAGTGTTTGGTTGGAGGGGTATAGAGTCTATAGACTGGTATAGGGTTACATAGAGAATGACTAGGATGAAAGATTACCTGTGGGATACTGATTCCTTGGTCTTAATTAGATAGGGCTCTCTTTTTTTCGTTTTTGTTTTTCATTGCTATGTAAAAAATCTTTGGGTTTTGTCTTTTGGACAAATCGGTGGAAGCAAGTGGACAAGGACACCTTTTTGGGGAGTTTATTTTACTACCACAATATATCTACTTTGAGAAAAGGCAATTCTTTGGATTGCATAGTCTCTCTCTCTCTCGCTCTCTCCCTATATGTTTTTTCCCCTCTCTAATTCATGGGGTTTTGTTTTGCACTTTCTTGCTCTCTCTCTTTCATCTTTGGTACTCTTTTTTTTAAGAACAATATCTACTTGTTTTGCACTGGTGTGGGTAATGCATGATGAATTGAGTATCCACTCTAAAAAATGCTCTGACGTTTTCTTTTTCTTTTTTTGGTAACAATGCCAATGTATTGAATTCTCTAAGCAGAACAATGTGGTGTAGCATGAATATAATTGGAGTTCAGACTCTCGAAGAATGAATGTCTGAGATTTGGTTTATTACGCGTGTTTGGCACACCATTTTTCTTCTTTTAGATTTTTAATTTACTTGTTTATGTATAATTTTTTTTTTCTAGGAAAAAAATTACTTTAATCAATTAGTAATTAAAAAAAATTACTTCCAAAGATTCCAAGCACACTTATATGTGTTCACTTTTTTTTTGGTTAAACCCGGCAGACTGAGTGTTCAATTTTAAATCAAACATGTTCAGCTCCAATTCAACACCTAGTTGTTTGAATTCAGTGTTTGATTCCTCCCCAAGGCAAACCAATTCTTCTACTGATGGTACAAAACGTCGCACCACGTGATTCCTTTGATCAAGGAAAACATTTTACTTTGAATGTTTTGGAGTAACCATATATGACTTCTTGTTTAATTTGACACATGTCAAAATTACATTTTAAACTATTTTTTTTTTTTTTTTTTGATAAGCTACATTTTAAACTATTGGGAATGAACATTCTAATAGTATTTGCAGTATAAATTAGCTGTCAGCAGATAATATGAAGGGTATTTACCGTTTAGTTCAAAGAAAACAACAGCTATGATGAATAATCTTTATCTTCTAGAGTCATCTACCATTCAACTCTTTATAATTACACGTAATATTTAAGCAGTGTTTAGTACGCATACAAAAATAAAAACAACCGAAACTATGGTCGTGATTTCAAGTCAAAATTTCGATAGATTATACTGCGTGTAAATATATATAACACAGTTTGTATAAGCTTTTTCACTTTTATCATTTGGGATTCAATAATGTATGGCAAGAAAGGAAAAGGGCAAAGGGCAAGTGAGGTGACCTATAGTCAAGTCATGGTTGACACATTGCTTGTTATCATCTAGAAAAAAGAGCGATCATAGCTGACATTCCACCCACTACGAGAAGGGTTTCATTTTCTGATGGTTCATCCATCCTGTGCCTAATTAATGCATTTGACTGGTGCGCATGCATGTTCCTAGGTCGATGCTTAATTACCGGGTGCTTTCTTTACTTGTTGATAATGACTACTTACATAAAAGAATTGCCTTCTTGCACAAAAAAAAATACCTCACCCTTGAAATGGCCCCATTTTATATATATGTTGTGGATGAAATTCTGGGATCAGCACATTCATCCATCCTATGTTTCATTGGTATGGTATTTATAAAATTCACATTGTGGGCGGCGGCCGAGTATGGCAATGGCATTTTAAATTGATAGATATCCCAATTCTAGATCCTAGAGTGTGTATCAAAGTCATTTAAAAAAAAAAAAAAAAAAATCAATCTCATCACTTGGCTTAAGGGAGTAATATTTTAATTTTTTAAGATAATCAGTGATCAATAATTATCTTATTTATAAAATATTACATTTCAAATTTTTTATATTTTTAAATTATACACAACATTAATTTATGGTTTAAATGATAAATAATATCAACAGATTTTTACCTTTGTCCCCAATACTTGTAAAATTTTGAAATTGACCACAACTCACCAAGTTGTTCAAGTGGATCGAGTTTCACTAGTCTTTGGATAGTCCTAATTTCATCCATGTAATAAGTTTAATTTGTATCATTAAGTTGTCACACACACACACACACACACACACACACACACACACATATATATATAATTATGGTGCCTCAATTTGATTGATTTGTATGATATGTGTAAATATGTGATGAGTCCCACATTGGGCATATACTGAGTTGAATCGGGCTTTATTAACAACTATAAAGAGTCTCAATTGTGACTAGTCTTTTTGAAGTATAGTGTAGATGTGACTAAGGTTTTTTCTTGAGTCATTACATATCTATATATAGGTTGTATTCAAGTTACACCACTCAATATTTTTTAATAGGATGCCAATTTTGACAAATCCACTGTTGGATTACATTATCTTTGTATATTCCCCATGCTTGCAAAATTTCAAGGTGATCAAATATTAAATATTAATAACCATGTCATCAATCAATTGTTTAAATTCAAGTTTTTGTAGTTTAAAATAATGCATAAAAAATGAGTTTATGAATGAAATGGTAAATAACATTTGATTAGCATGAAAATTGACATGCATGCTAAGAATATATAGGACATGTAATCCAACGGTAAGATTTCTAAAATATGAATTCATAACAAGTTATTAGATGGTGTAACATTACTTAGAGTTATATTAGATGTAACCTAAACTCAACTCATATATATATATATATATGTATGTATGTATTGTCAATCTTCTAACCTCTAGAATGCAAAGGACCATATCTCAGTTCTTAATTTTAAAAAATAGTCTTCAAGTTATTGTAAGGGGAAAAAATGTGTACCTCTAGAAAAAGAATGATGTGTTTTTTTCCTAAAAATAAAATTTCTATTAAAAAAAAACTTATTTTAAAACTTAAAAAAAAAAAGTACAACCATCCTTTATAAGAGCCCCATGACTCAAAAGACTGGGATGGGAATATTTCAAAGTAAATAGAATTGAAATACTTTCTTGTTTAGGCATGTCTAGAATGAAGGAAGAGGATAAAATAGTAGAAAGGAAAATAGTTAATAAGTTATATACTAAAATTAAGTACATTTTGGTTGATAAATTAACAGATGTCTCCAAAAGTTTAAGTCGTTAAAAAAAATTATTTAACCATAATTCTAACATTGATCATATTTCTTTATCTTCTCTCCCTCCATACAACATATAGGGTTAGATACCATTGTCAAAACTCATGGATAGCTTCATTTGCTTCTCTTTTTCATCTTGTAAAATTTTGCAATAAGGAAATTTATTCTTAAGAGCTAGATATCTTCAAGAAGGGTACTCAATTCCTTTTTTCTTTTTCTTTTTAAGTAACAAACACACACAAGAGAGAGAGAAATATTCTAACATAGAGGTACCACAAATTGCACAAAAAAATCATTATAATTTTTAAAGGAGGGTATGACAAGTTTAGTTCCCAACATTTCTTTTTTGGAGATAGTTTTAACCTATGATGTCTGCTACTGATAATTGTTTTTTTTATCATCATACTAAGACACCAATTGATTTTTAATATAGGCGGGGCTTGAAATTTATATCTTTTATTCAATGATAAGAGACTTTGCCAATTGAGCTAATTAGTTGATAAGTGTGGATGATAATGATATGAACCCACTTTATTATTAGTCATTTTTTTTTAATACAAAATATAAATTCTACTCTAATTTAATCTAAATGTATATATGTTTAAAATTTTCTCTTAAAAATTTAAACATAGGCCTTACCCGACACTTCCCAAACATTTTATTACTAGTAATTTTCTGATTTCCCCCTACTTCTTTACATCCCATATTTGTAGGCATTGAAATGGGAAAACATACATGTTTTTGTCTGTCAGCTGGAGTCATAATTTACGCAGGGAATGATTTTGTTCAGCCCCTTTTCCCACCCACCAAACACGCTCTAAACAGTTTGTTCACTGCAAAATGAGAGCCACCAAAAGTGCATGGGAACTAATAAGTGATATCTTCCTTTCCAGGAAGCATCCATTATGATTCCTGGCCCCACCTTTTTCAATTTTAGATAAAGAACTCAATTTATCTTGACAACCTTTATAATCACTGCTCGGCAAGATCAGGTCTTGGACGCTAGTATCTTTGTCTCTCAAAAATAATATATATATATATATATATATATAAAAAGACTCTAGTATCCTTAGTTTGTGTAATTAACGGAAAACATACTTTGTAAAATCTTAGTAAAAACAACTTGCAGAAAATCAACTTGTTTTTTTATATTTTGCTACAATCCTGAATGAGATAAATAACATTTTTTTTGTTGTTTGATTAATAGGAAAAATCATTAACATTAATTTCTTGTAATTATAAATGATTATATAAACACAAACTTTCATTCACAAAAGCATATTCGACGTGCCACCCGGGGGGGGGGGGGGGGGGGGCTTTCGATCATTTAGAGCCCCAAATGAAAAAACAAAACCCTAATTCTAAATTAACGCAAAATATTAAGTGTGAAGTGACTTGTTTAAGGAAATAAAAAGTTAATAGTTGTCAACATGGGTTAACTATAGTTAATTGCTGGTCTAATTAAAAAAAGTGAGTAAAGATAGAAAAATACATGCGAGTGTTTTATAACCTAAAATTTATATGTGATAGTTTGTTTAGGATGTGAGATTTTTTTTTTTTAAATTCACTTTTATTAGGTTTGTGCTTTATTAACCAACAAAAAATATATCCAAGTTTATTATCCATTATCCTTAGAAAACTTAACGGAAACAAATGGAGCCTAAAAGGACATAACTTCCACCTTGGAATCCGACTTTAAATTCTCTGTTCTTCTTTTTTAAATGTAAATAATAGAGAAGAAAATGTGGAATTCAAATCATAAATATGAAACACCATCAAAAAATGTTACTATATTAGTAGCTGCGCAATTATTTGAACCCCAAATTCTCATTTTCACATGATAGTTTTGGTCCACATCTTCTTCTTGTTGAACCAACCACGCAATTTGAATCCTAATAGTTTATTTCTCTCTTTTCCTCGCACACTCTCTTTGACTTATTGGGCCTCTCACTGTGGTACGGACATTGTAAGAGTTTTTGGGCTTGCAGTGATAATTAACTACACACATATACTGATACATACGATAATGTTCTTTCGTTATTTTCTGGACAGTTTACACCAGACCCCACCTAGATTTCATACTAGCTAGCTCACATTTTGTCAAAAGCCCAATTTCTCTGATGAATGGCCCTGACAGTCTCTGCGAAGACGTTGATTATTCCAAACACAATGAACCATTTAGGTTCAACACTTCTACAGTTGTTCCAAATGATAAAGACAAATTAGCTTGACTTGGTTTTTATACAAATTCTAATTTCATCCCAAATGCAGACAAAGCTGCATCTAGAAGGCAGAAAGTTGAGCATTCCATTCCCACCTCTAGGCACAAGCACAAAGGAGCTCAAGGTGAATTTTTTTTTGGGTAAGTGGAACTCAAAGTATTACAATATGCACCACTTAATAGAATTATTATTATTAATTAAAAAAAGAAAGTGTGTGTGTCAAGTTACACCTAGAAGGCTAGAAGTTGCACATTTTATAATGTTTGGTAAAATATTACGCCACTTAATAATTTTTTCTTCCTATTTAAATATACTCTTAAACATCCGTTAATATAGAATTTAATAATGCAGTTGAGCCACATTTACAGTCTAAGTCAAGTCACTTTCATTCTGAAAGTCTAGTTTAAAGTTGAAATTAAGTCAAGCCACTTTCAAATATAAGTGATATCCTTTTGAAGCCACCCCTTAGAAGCCTCCTTAATAAGTTTCTAAGGGCACCCCTTAAAAAATGAATTTTTTTTATAATCTTTTTTAAAAAATTTATATATTAAATGTATTTTTTAGACAAATCCCCCGCTTGATTACATTTTATAATTGTACTCCCAATACTTACACAAAATTTCAAGATTATTAGAAATTAATATCCATCTTATTTATAAAAATGCTTCTCAAAAAAAAAAAAAAAATCTTATTTATAAAAAAATTTAAATTTCAAGTTTGTTAGAATATTAATAACATTTAAACTTGTGTTGACTAGTGCGATATTCATTAAGAGTTGCATAATTTGTAACTTGGTCAACATAGTCCTGTCCTATCTATGAATTTAAGTTAGTTTACATATCTTTGATAAGGGTCTGGATTAGGTTCAATGACAGCAGACCCGTTAGGATTATGACAAGTGTCGATTTTTGGACACATGTCACCATCCCAACAAGTTCAGTGCACTGTACCCAAATTGCCCCCCTTCGATAAAAACCTGCAGTGTATATACATTGATCTCTCACATTCTTCATCATTACAACATGGGGCCAAGACAGCAGGGCGAGGAACTAAATTCCGCATTAAGACCATATTATATATAGGAAGTTGAGAATGAATTCATCATTACAACAGTTTACTATAAGCGCTTAGGTTCTTACATTGGTGTATATAAATCATCATAATACAATTCCAACATTCATTATGCAGAACTCAGATTCACTATTTAGCTACTCTTCGCCTACAACTCAGTTGGGCGGCTTGAAGAACTTTAACTTGAGTCCATTGTTTACCATGCTCCAAATACCTCCAATGGAAAAGGCCACACTAAAAGCAATCCCCAACCAACCAAGGATCCAATTGAAATACCAATTGAAGCTGTATTTTGTAGGCTTTTTTATGAGAACCCACATGAAGCAAGGGTAAGCAAATGTGACTGGAAGAGTTAGTCCTCCTAACAGACCAGCAAGACTTGAGAGGAAAGGGAGTGCCACCCCTATGAAAAAGTTGACAAATCCATAAAATACGCGGAAACCAGACCTGACCCAGATTGAGCAAGGACGATTGGTTCGGCTCGTGTAGCTGGCCTCAAAACTGTCGAAAACAGGCATGGAGTATATCTGGAAACTGCTCAAACAGTTGAACACAACTAGCAGAAAAGTGATTGCAAGAAGTCCTCTTGGAATATCATGACTGTGAAATCCATACAAGGCATTAAGAATCCCTGATGAAGGCATCTGTGGCAAGAAACAGAAGCATTGAATTCAGTCAACCGGTTTGCGTTATGGAACACTCACATGTAAATTCTTCGTAAAGATGTTAAAAGCCTAATATATTTGGTGGTATTAATTAATGTCAACATGACCATAATTATATAGGAAGGAAAAGTGGGGAACTATCTTGGATAAAGCATTGATCAATATTCTGATGAATTAGCTTTTTAATCATTACTAAGATGTCATCAATAATTTTGATCAATTTGAGACTATGTAAGCATAAACATACAAGTATCATGTTAACTAGAAGTTGTCAAATATAGTAAAAAAGAAGAAGCAAAGAACAATGTTCCACAATGGAGGCCAAGCAAGTGAAGGAACAAAAACAGAATACTGGACAGCGAGGGTTTCATCCTGCTGGGTGCTGGGTGATTACTCCTTGGAGTCATCAAGAAACTTCTTCACCAACATTCTGAAGACTACAAAGTATATTGTTGAAACAAGAAGTTACTAAAACTCACTTCTACAATTATATGATGAAGCTTAAATTCTGCCAATGGCAAACTCCTCCACAGCCTATATCTGGTTCCCGAAAATAATATGGAACATTTAAAAAAAAAAAAAAAAACTGCAAGAAAACAATTATTTGGTCGCAAGAAGGTTTGGAACCCTACGACTAACTATTTGAGAATTTTGAATACAAGTAAATCCAATTCCAAACCCAGGTTCTTTGATATTAATGATGATAAAAGACGGATGCCAGGAAATGTCAATGATGTCATGGATTTACACTAATTGTCCAAAGCTGTTTCCATTGGGATTTCAGCCACTAAATTGTTTCTTTTATGCACAGCTGCTAAGAATTTAGCTTTTGATTCTTTTAAATCATCATGCTTTATGATTTGATAAGAATAAAGAGTGGTGCAGTTGGTACACTTACAAGGTTTCCATAAGCCCAAAAACCTCCAATTGCAATAGGGAAAACACACATTGCAATAAAGAAATAGGCAACTTTAGCTCCTCTCCACATTGGCACATGAGCTGGGTGCTTAAATGTTGATGGCATTGTTGCCTGAAAAAAGCCAAATACAGTCCATTAGATGACCTAGGTACACATCTTCAAGAAATGATGATTTTGGATATTGTTTCTAAAGTAAAAAAATGAATTTATATCCTTTCAGGACTCAAGAGTGCATACCTGAATCTCTAGAACTAAATTGTGGCCTCTGAAAGCAAAGGCAACAATCCCAAGTGCGTTCATTACGGAGAAGACAGAAGCAGCAAAGGACGGCATTGGAAGGGGTTCATAAGATATTGTGGGTGGCCTTTGTTGGCTTACAGAGAGAACCCACACCATGGTGGAATAAGTGATGGCTGTCACGGCCCCTACGAGGGAAAGTCCAGCAATAGAATTGAGGTTTGGGAGCTGAGATAGAACAATGCATAGAGAAGTAAACACCAGATACCACTCTACTGTTGTAAGGGGATTTGATGAACAAAGGGGCCCACAAACAATCTGGAAAAACAGTTTCATAGTCTCCCCTCCTATAAGAATCAAAGCTGTTGCAGTTCCTGCTGACAAGTAAACAGTTGGGAAGAGGGATAGCCAGATACCCAATCTTTCCCCTACACAAGGAACAATATCAGCAGTAGATTGTTAAATTGCCAATTGTTAGGATCAATTGCTATGATACCAATGATAATTACTGATTATCCCAAAAGCATAAACTATTAGGTAAGGATGAATTTAATCATTTAACCATTATTCTAAGAACAATAAGATCGTATCTCCAGAAGTATATACAAATCCTTAGGGGGAAAAAATCAGTAAAGGGCAACATCAAATCCTTTTCTGCTTGATTACTTCTTACAAACTCAAAGTTGTGCAGCATAGCAGCAATCAAGATTACTTCAGAAGTATAGATCAACCAGCAGTGAGCATTTATCATGTTGTGAGTACCAAATTTGGGAAAAAAAAGGACAATGGGATGGGATAACCAATATCCTTTCATATGACAGTACATTTCATAATTGACCATTTATCATATATGCAGTGAGCATCAATCAAAACGGGCAATATCCAGGTATTTTTTACTCATCTGAGTTTATGTGATGAATGTGGTAATTAATATCATCCACGCAAGTCATTACAAGTATACATGCAAACAATCAGGCACTATTTAATAAGTACTCACAGCCATTATATTCATCTGTGTGTTTGTCAACTCAGAAGTAGAACATGATAAACATCTTTGAGGCAGGAGAGGAAGTAGACATAATTTTTGGTGCTCAGAAAAATTTAAAAGCCAAAAGTTATGTTGGAACTCATTCTCACCAAATGCTGCTTCTGCAAGCTCCACATATCTGTTGTACCTCTTTCCTGGAACTGCCTCATGTAGCTGAACTAGAATCCACAGTGTATAGAGTTGCCAACAGTAGGCAATGGTTAAAGAAAGTATTCCCCAACTCCTGTGGAAGCAGTAAAGATTGAAAACCAAATCAATTAATATAATTTACAATGTTTGTAAATTTGTTACAAGAGCCAATCAGATATAAGGCAGCAAGCTGCTGGCTGTTTTCTCTCTCTCCCATTTAGTTTTTTCCCCTCCCTTAAATACTTTGGCACTTGGTAATCCTTCCCTTTCCCAGTATCAAGAGACTAATAGATATGAAAGTTTTCAACCTAGATTTGCCTCACCAATGTAGAGAGTCCATAACTACACAAAATCAGAAGAAAATCCATTTGTTTTTCTTCTAAATATCCAAATGGGCAAACAACAACGAAAAGGAGAATTTGAACTTCCTGGACCTAAATTTTTCCATCATTTTAATTTACAGCAATAGTACATTGCAATGTGAAATTGGGGGGTGACACTTCAATTTGTGAATCATTTGGAGCTAGCTAGAGACATAAAAAAGTATAGAGCAACTAAGTATATACAGCCAAGTGATGCAAATCAGGGGAGCCTTGGCTTTCTAAAATAGGACTGGCAAATTCACAAGGCCATTAAGAAGCTTTTTAACAAACTCCTATGTTCGAAGTAAGATGTTATTTAATTAGACCACAAATTATATTTGACTGGAAAAGTTCTATGCTATTTGGTCATTAACATGAGGCTAGTTGTTCTGTGTAACTACTACTCGATTGTTAAAATGTGGATCCTAGTTATGCTGTTTAAGTTTTTAGCATCTCACGGGTTTAATTGTGCTGCAGATGAGAACTGCTTCAACCAATTCACAAATTGAAAAAATCTAAATCATAAAGGCTTTATTTTGCGAGTAAGGTTCAGGAAAATGCTGCTTTTGTTGCCAACAGTCGGCTGTCGCTGCAATTTTATTCAAATTAAAGTCATTCGTTAGAGAAAATTATGTTGTTCCATGATTTACAGAGTTGTATTCATTAAAAAATACATGTGGCCAACCCTAACTAGTTTGTTGAAGAATCATAATTAATTCCAAAATTTTGGTACTAAACTTTGTTGTTGTTATTGTTGTATATGCAACTTAATCAAGCTCCAAACCCATTAAGGTTGAGCATAAAAAAGCAACCTTGGTTATATGAAGCATCAGTTTTATACAATTGACAATAAATTTGAAGGAAATAGAGATAGGAGATTGAACTGAATATGCTATTATTAATTTATTATTGTTTTTTTTGTTAATTAATATATAATATACTTAACATCAAGGGAAAACAAATATCTACTAATTAAAGGCTGCAATAAGTTACTATTTGCAGTGATTAGAACTGGATATTATGACAGGGAAAAAGCAAAATAAGCAATAATCAAAGTATAAAGGGCCCTCTGTCATTATTTCAAAAAGGAATAACAGAATGATTTGTGGACCCCTGACGATTTGTGGCTTTACTTTTTCTCTCTAGAATAAATTTAACTTGTCAAAAAGCAAAAGATAAATGCACGAAATGACTTGCCTCAAGGATGCATGATCATTCTTCTTCTATTAAAAGTAAAGTTTAATTATATCATATGAACTTTAAGTAAACCAAAAGACAAAAGAGCTTGCTTGGTAGACCCACAAACTCTAAAACTTTACTTAAATTCTTGTGGAAAGCACAGACAGACAAACACATACACAGAGAGATTCAAATTAAAGTAAAGAAAATAGTGTGTTTGATACTAAAAAAGTTGTATGTAAGGTACAGACATAGTCTTTAGGAAATAAAAAAAATGTGCAAGGAATCAAAAGAGAGCCGTTTTGGGAAAAAATTGACTAGCAGAAGAAGACTAGGAAACAGAGAAATAGCAATAAATATGTGATTTGGAAATTGTAATAATATTGTAAAAGAAAACTGAAAATAAATTCAATTCAATTCAATTCAATTATAGAAGTGGAATTTCAAAAGAGAGAAATTGAAATTCAACTCAATAGTAACTTAGATGGAAGAGTGTCCACCTTTTTTTGCATCTTCGGCTTCTCAAAATGCTATGTATTTTTTTTGAATCTTAATTAAAAGCAAGTATTTCTTATCAAAAAAAAAAAAAAAAGAAAACTGGAATTTCATAAGAAAAACAAAAATGCTTAAAATATTTATTATCAATATTATTACAATAAAACAATTGATGTGATTGATGTCATATCAATGTCTCGTGTATCTAATGTATATCCTCAAATCTCTCCATTGTGTAATGTGAAGCGCATACACACTAATATAGGCCCTAGGGAGATGACTGCATATTGACGTAATAAATTTTATCTTGTTTTTTTTTTTTTTGAAACTTTATAAATTTTATCTTAAGTTTAAAAGTTCAAAACTTGTTAATAAAATATCGTAAGCCACTAGTACTATTTCACTCTCTACCAACTCATAAGTTCTCACATAAATCTCGTGGATGAATTAAACCCTAGAACCCCATCACATCCTAGATTTTTTCTATAAGAGTTATTTTAAGAAAAACCAATTTCACACTTATTTTTATTGTCTTATATAAAACGAGTTATTTGTCATTTTCATACAGATTTAAAAATATTTTTTCCACCACCCACCGTTAGCTACTTCAAATAGTTTGTAAAAATTGTCGTGAAACTAGTAAGTAAATGAAATTTTTAATCTTTTCAAATTTAAGGGAAAAAAAAAAAAAAAAAACTTCCAAAACGCCTACCTAAACCGAAAAAAAATAAACAAATGATAAACTAAGTAACTAATGGGTAAACTAAATACGTGTCTGAATCATGTCATATCCGGTGTATATGTCCGGTGCACTGGACAGAAGCCGAATCTGTAATTAATAAGCATAATAGAGAACATAAGAGTAACATACCAGCCCAGAAAAGCAAAGGCAACAGGCAAAACCAGAGCCTGAAAGCCAACACCAGCATTGAGATTATGAAACGCAGCATAGTGAGCATTCCCATTACGAGACTCAGTGATGGGAAGCCAAGCATCCTGAGGATTCAGCTTAGTGAGGTGACCCACTTCCTCCAAGTAACCCTTCATGTTAATCAACACCCTCTTCATTGGAGTCCCTATCGGACTCAGAAACCTCGGCGATATAAACGACGACGGAGTCCATGCCGTCGACGACTTCCCTTCCTTGTTCGACGCCGGCCTCGGTGACCTCTGACCGGACGGAGTCTGTATCTCCGGCGTTGAAGCTCTTGGTGTTGCTGGTATTGATATCAGCTCTGTCTCTGGCCTCTCCTCCATTCTCAGTACTCTCTCTCTCTGAGCAAAAAAGCTTGAAAAGTTGGAAAAGCCACAAAATGAGGAAGTTGCTCTGTGTGTGTGTGAATGTGACTGTGAGTCTTTGGCTCACCCAATGGGGGGTATATATCAATAGCGCTATAGTGCTCTCTAGCTCTTCTTCTTCACTCTTTTACAACTTGTTAAACAAGTGTATCTTTATGTGTCTCAAGTAGATTCAGTACAAGAAACAATAATAACGCACACTGTTTTTGTTTTTGTTTTTGTTTTTGGTTTTGTTTTTCTTCTCAATTCCTTTCTTTTTCTTTTTTTTCTTTTTTTTTTTTCTAAAATAGTTTATTAACATATTCTAATAAAACTTTTTTAGTATATACATTAATCATCATTTTTTTAATTTCTTTTATTAAAATTAAAAAATTGTTATAAAAGTTAGTCATCTTTTATTAGTAAAACTCACACCTAAAAGGTATGGTTAATTTATACCCTAAAAGCATATATTATCCTTTAGAAACTAAAATAGTTTATAAACTTTTTTATGAAAAATTTAAAAAATTGTCCAATCAATTAGTTATTTTTTTTATAAAATATTTTTTAAAATAATTTATTAACGTATGTCCTTAGAGCATAAGTTAAGAAAATCCTTGAAAACTAAATTCCTTTAAAACATATGTATCTAAATTTTTTTTAGAAATTAAAAGCTATCAGTTCAAGTTTTTTAAGCACCCAAACATCACCTTAAATACTTAAAAGACCAAAAGTATTTATTGTTGGGTTGGTTTACCCTCCCTTTACGACATCTATTGACGAATCATTTAAAAAAAAAATTAATGCCACTCTTATGGAAGACATAAAACTTTCAAAAAATCAAGAAAAAATTTATTTTTTCATAGAAAAATTTATAAAAATAATTTGTAAACTAATATTCTTTAGTATCCATTCATTTTTTCCTTATTAAGGTTATCATTTTAAAGGCTACACTTTGGACTAAATTTTTAAGGATTAATATTTCATAGTATATCCTAACCTAATTTTTATATTAAAAAAACTATTATTGAGTGGAATTTTTTTATTGGTATTCATCAAAATTGATAACAAGTTTGAATTTTTATTATTATTAGTGTATAATAAAAATAATATCAAGAATAAATTTAATTAAAAGTGATTTGTTCCAATTATGTTTACTAATCTAAATTGTCGAAAAAGTTTTCTAAAATTAATGCTTTTTTTTTTTTTTTTGAGAAAACTAAAATTACTGCTTCTATCATAATAAATTGTTGTGGGAAAAGTCATACTAAAAATTAATGCTTAAAAAAAAAAATTCTATATTCACTATAATTATATATTTTGGTGCTTTTCAGTGTAGCTGAGAGGGAGTGTCAGTTACAAAACAGAGTGTGGGGTCATAACCCTCACAACTTCACAAAGTGTTGAAGTGACAGAGAAACTAGAAAACATAAAAGTTTGAACAAGTTTGATCGTGACCGTTAATTATATAGAACTGTGGACCATTGTGGCAATTTGGACGGTTCCGATGGAGGGGTCCTCAGATGGATTGCGAATCAAGCCCTGAGATCGAGATCAGACGTGAAGTTGACTGGCTTCGATTTTTTTTTGATTTTGATTGATTGGTTAGGGTTCTTTTGTTTGGTATGAAAGGGAGAGGGAGTGATTGTGTACGGAGAGAAATACAGTAGCTTACGGTGTAGACGGTAACGTGACGTGTTGGGTCAAATAGTCAACAATCGCACGGTTCACAGTGTTTTTGATCATTTATTACTGTCCGTTTTGTCTGATGGTGGGTGGGCAAAAGAAAGTCACGCGCGTGATTATGGGCGCGCGTGGGGGTGAAAAATAATAGTAATAATATCGAGGCTACGTTCGCGTGGGAATCGATTTTTGGGTTTTACAAAATTTTTTACCACCTCTCCTAGTTCTAGACAAAATCGATAGCAGAAAGCATGACCATTGACTGCAATTCTCGATCACTCGTTTATTTTGACTGACATTTTGTTTCGTCACACTATGACAAAGATCCAAAATCTCATCACAAAATCAGAATGTATCCACTAATATATACCAGCATTATCATAGTAATGTTTCTAAAAAAAAAAAAAAGCATTATCATAGTAATAATTGGATTGTAACGTTTGACTTTTAAAAGTGAAGAGATTTGGAGCTTGTAGCTAGTTCAACTTCAACTAATTGATTTTAGTGTTTCGAATATAAAAAAAAAATTTCCAAAAAAAAAAGTAAAAATAGTAGAATAACATAGATGTTTTCATGTACTAAATTGAAAACTTAGGATTCTTCCTTAAAAAATAAAAAATTACACTTTAACCTCTTTAAACTATGACTCCTTTTATATTTGCCCCTTAAACTATAAGAATACACATTTTACCCCCTTAAATTATATCATCTTTTATATTTACCTCATAAATTATAAGAATGCACACTTTACTCTCTAAACTATAATCCTTTTTACACTTACCTACCTAAATTATAACAATTTTTACCCTTATACTTCTAAACTATAAACATACACACTTCTCTAAATTATTGCACGTGATTTGGTGCAAAGTATTACACCAGTTATAGTTTAGGTAGGGATGACAATTCGTGTTTACAGATTGGGTTTATGTCGTGTCAAGTCTTGAGTATTCAGCTATATACGTTGACCCAAACCCGACTGTTTAGTAAACATGTCAGAAATTCTCAACCTGAACACGACTTGTTTATTAAATGTGTTGACCCAACCTAACATGTTTAACTCATTTAATTAACAAGTCACGTAAAAGTCAATACAAATGACCTGTTTAATAATCTATTTGATTAATAGGTCATACCTAACCTATATAATTTTTATCAATTCTCATATATTTAAAATTATAATTCAATTACAACCATTAATATAGTAATAAACATATAAAAAACCATAAATTAAGTAATAATATCCAAATAACTAATAACTTAATAAGCTAAACGGGTTAAATAGGTTAGACGGGTTCGCATATTAAACATGAACAAACCTATTTAGTAAACGGGTTAGCCGTGTCATCCCAAATATGATCCGAACCCGTTTAGTCTCAACCTATGACTTGTTTATAAACGAATTAATTGTGTCGAGTTCACAGGTTGTATCAATTTTTGTCACCCCTAAGTTTAGGGGGTAAGTGTGCATACTCATAATTTAAAGGGACAAATGTTATGTAGGTAATAGTTTAAAGGAATAAAATATGCATTCATATAATTTTGAGGGATTAAAGTGTAATTTTCCCTTTAAAAATTTAGAAAACTTAGATCCTAAACTAAAGAAACATGTCATTTTAGTTATACCCAATATTTAATAATGTAGTGGATTCTAGTTAGTTAAACTGGTAAAATCTTTGATGGTTGAATAAGAGATATGTGAATTAATTTTCACCTACACTAAAAATAAATTGGTGTCTTGGACTGATGATAAAAAATTATTATTAATAACGGATATCACCGGCTGAAACTATCTATTAAAAAAAAAATTAAAAATGCAAACGCAATCATTTATGGGCACTCATTAATAATCAATTTTAGGAAAGTTTTTATTCCACTTTTATAGAAAATGAAAAAAACTGTCAAAATATTAATTACTTCTTTTTTATTTTTCATAAAAACTTTCTTTAAATAAATTATTAATAAATGTCCTAAGGGCACTGGTTAACATTTTCCACCATTTATTTATCCAATTTTGCAACTTGTTCGATTGCAAGTCAATAGCTGATAGAAAATATCCACTCCTCACGATTCAACAAGTTACAATATTAGACTTGGGAATTGAGTTTGTCTCTAAATTAAGCAATTAGTCCATATTTCAAAAATGGCTTTTGTTAAATGAATTATGATATATTCTCATCTCTATTACACAAATAGTAATGAATTTAATAGAGTAAAAGAAAAAAAAAATAGTACCAAGATTCCATATTGCGCGTGGGTGAGCGCACATACGGAATTGGGGCCCCACCGTTATCGATTTGCGCGCGGCGGTTACTTTGAAAAAGTGCAAAATACAATGAAGAAATGTGAGATTTTTGCCGACACAACCACGTGTGGCGTCTCGCGTGGGCAGCCACCTGCGACCCTGAGATTATTACCTTAGCCAAGCCACGCCAGCTCCGTTGTAGTCTAGTACTTACATCAAATGCTAATGTGCTCCTATAGTGCACCGTTTCATCTTACTGTTTCACACCGATAACTGACAAGTGTTAAGTTTATAACTCATGCGAATGTCACGTATGAGTTGTGCCACGTAAACAAATGTTACAAATCGCCTATATGTGAGTTGTGGTTGGTAAATAAATGTTTTTATATAAATACATCATCACTTTTTTATCAGTCACAATTTGCCCATGTGACGAATTATAGCATTTATTGTGTCACTTTATGTGGTACAAGACTTATTCAACTCATATCTTTTAACTTTTTTTTTTTTTGGAACTAACTCGTACCTTTAACTTGAAAATTATCTCATTCAATTGTCACATTCTTTTTTTTTATGCAAAGCTTGTACCATGGTGGATTATCTCATATAATTATCACCTGAGTTATTATTGGGTATTCTGAAAGTATACTTCCTCTCTCTCACTTAAAGGTGGATCTCATTTACTATAAGAGCCCCCTTTATGTGAGAGAGAGAAAATATACTTATGTGTTGGGTTATGTTTGAAATGTTTCAAGTTGATAAAGGGTTGGGTTGAAAAAACTCTCAAACTCGATCCCATGTATACCTCTAATGGTAACAAGCACTTAAAAATTATTAACTACTTAAGACCATAGGTGAGTTCGGGTTTGGTACAATAATAAAAATATGAGGTTTTATTTTAAGATGACCACATATATATACTTAGATATGATTAGAGTAAAATATTTATTTTATATATATCACCAGGATACAGCTAATGATTTTTTTCCCCGACTTCTCCTATTTCTAGTTGAGAGTATTTTACATTTATTTTGTGATAATTATCATAGGATTTGAGCTTATGATGACTATTTTATGATGATTGTTTTTATTATCAAGCTAAGACATTGATTGGTTTTGTTATAGGCAAAATTCGAACTTATATCCTTTATTCAACACCAACAAATTTTAACAGTATTTGAGCTTATTGCAAGCTATATACAGAGTACACTCCATTTAAAATATTGGGCGGGTTTCCATCTTATGAAAGACTTTTCAGTTAAACAACTAAATTCATCTTTAGTTCTTTACCCCCCACATATTTATTTGGGAAAATTCTCAACAGAAAATGACCGTGTATATTATGTTGTGGCATTTCTATATTGTGATTTTATTATTATTATTTTTTGGTTGAGGAAATTATATTTTTTGATAGTAAGCATACGTAAATACACATTAATGGTCTTATAAAAAGTTAAAAACTAATTAATCATAAATGTGAATTAAAAATAAATAAATAAATAAATAAAGCGACTTTGAGAGAGAGTTTGCCGTTGCCCACTTTAATTATGTTTTCTCGCTGAAAGCAGAGTCGGAAAATTTTGCACTTCAGATGGAGTTTGGTCTGTATAGTGTTACTCCTTTTCATCGTCCTTTTAGATATTTTAACTTTATAGATGGTAAAGCATGGGTGTCTATATATATATTTTGCCTATTCTAGAGTCAAACTGAATAGATAATACTACACCATATAGCAAAAGGTGAAAGGTGAAACAAGGAGAAGATATTCATTTGATTTGATACAATCATATAATGTAGGACACGAGTTCTATCATGCATGTCAGGAAAAGAAGAATGAAGCATTTACGGCTATAGTTCCTTTGTCTAATAAAAATAAGTGAACTTGAAGGAAAAAAAAAAGTTTGATATAACAAATTAAGCGTTTTTGTCTATGTAAATAATTAATAAGAAAAGGTGATAAGAACAATAAAGATATTGTTTCTATTTTAAAAAATTGCTTCAATTTGGTATAATCTCTTAGCAAGTAAACGTGATGGTCACTTGGCACAACCTTGTCTTTTAAATCAAACTTTTATTAAGATATATGATATGAATAGTTTAACCAAGATAACAACACACCTATCCTATCCTGTAGAGTGTAGACACCAGAGAATGGAGAAGCCGCATGGCCCCTGGATTTAAAAAAAAAAAATCCCCTCCTCCCTCTTGCAATTTCTACATTGTATTATATATATATATATATATATATTATTGGTCCTCTTGGAAAAAAATTATGTCTTCACTCTTAACCATAAAATTGAAATAACAAAGATTAACAAAAAAAAAAAAAAAAATGCTAGAATAAATAGAATGTTGTATCAGATACACCCAATTATCCAAGTTTAACCTGTTAGTGACTGTTACATAATATAACTATAACTATTATGGTTGAGTAATTAGTTTCACCTAATAACGAATATGCAAGTATATACGTTGCAATATTGCAAATAACCTAGATTAATCCAGATTGATTCTACCGTCAAATATGCTAGATTTAGGATTCATATTATTGCGAGGAGCAGGTATCGTTTGTTATGTATACCAAACTAGCAAAGTAACAACTAACAACCAAAATGACTGAATATCCTGGGAAGTAGGATCAATTCGAAACCTTCAAAGAGTCAAATTACGATACTAGTTAATAAAATCATAATTATGAGGTGTTTGACAGATTAAATATTTGAGTTATTTATTTATGAAAAAGTGAATGCAGCAAGTTTAGAAATCAAAATGAAGAAATAAGAGCAATTCTGTTTTTAACAGAATTGTGAGAAACACAAAATTAAGACCTGTTAATCTCTTATACTATCTGTAACTCTCTCTCTCTCTCTCTCTTTCTATTTTGGAATAATATTTTTAACAATCTCGATTGTGTAATCTGTTAAATACCTAGCTATATAAGAAGTACGATTTTATTAACTGGTACCATGATTAGAAGGTTTTTGTTGCACTCAAATTGTTTCTAGCTCAAGAGCCCACTGTTTTCTTTTTCCATGAACAAAGCCTATATCTCACTACAAAAAAAATGAGTTAAGTACTTAATAAAATCGTACTTAACGAGAGAGCCAATAAATTACATCAGAGTTGTTGCGTAGTTTGCATGTAGTCTCTGGGGTAGCATACATGCAGGGATAAACATCATGATGTACAGTTATGGAAATCAAAATCGAAGAGAATCAGATACATGAAAAAACACCCATCACTACACTTTGGAAGTACTTAGAAAATTAAAGCAAAGATAAAAATCGTATATATTTGACCTTAGTGATCCAATTGTGAATTTGTGATTACCATGGAAACAAAAGTATTGATCGTAGGAGCTGGGCCTTCTGGTCTTGCAACTTCAGCTTGCTTAACTTGCCACTCGATCCCGCATTTGATACTTGAAAGAGAAGATTGTTATGCTTCTCTTTGGAAGAAAAGAACCTCTGATCGATTAGGTCTCCATTTAGCAAAAGAATTTTGTTTCTAGCCACATAAGCCTCTCCCTCCTGATGCCCCTACCTATATGCCCAAAGATTTTTTTCTTAAATTTATAGACGATTATGTCTCACAATTTAATATAAAGCCTTTCTACCATCGCACTGTTGAATCGGCATCATTGGTTGAAGCTGGAAAGAAATGGTGAATGTTCGAAAATATGTTGAAAACACAAGAGCTGTTTAGACCCCCAAATTAAAGTTATAACTGGATTAATTTTACACTAACTTAATACTAAGTGCGGAATAGTGTAAATGCAAGCAAATAAATAAACAAGCTACTCTAATCTATAAACAAAGCAACACAGTAGTAAAATGGAATGTAAAAGAGTTGGGAAGAAAGATACAAACACAATGTAACACGTCGATGTGTTATCGAAGAGGAAACCGAAGAACTCGGCAAAAAACCTCTCCGCCGCCCTCCAAGCGAAAATCAATCCACTAGAAAATTAGTTGAGATACATGAGTTAGCAAGAGATCCTCCAAGCCTAATCTACCTGATACACCTAAACCCTCCAAACTCCTACTCCAACAAGGCTTCTTGGAACCGTGTTTTGTCTAGTTCTCCGGATCCCGCAACAAGCTCTATCTTGCATTTGCCATCCTTGGCTTCTTCTAATGCTTCCCAGCAGCTCCAAAACACTCTCAACACTCTGAATATGTGTGGGTTGTATTTGAGTACAAATCTCCTCTCAAGGTATGACAATGGGAGAGGGATGGAGAAGAGGTTACAATGATTTCTCACTAAGGATGAGTAGCTCTCTCTCAAAAAGATGGGTGTGTGTGTTGTAGAAAATCTATCTAGGGTTTTTTTCTCTGAATGACCTCTCTACACTTTGTGAGTAATGAGGGTATATATAGCATGGGTGAAGGGTAAGAAAGTCACTCTAAAAAATCTTCCAGGCAGAATATTTCACGACTATCTCGCGGGAAGGCCTTACCCACGAGACACTCGGAAAAACGACAGTCTGGCACAACTCTTTAGCTTCCAGTCATGTAATTCTCACATGGCTCTTTCGCGGGTTAGCTTCCAGCGAGACACTCGCAAAATCCACTGATTCTTCATTTTAGCTTGAGTCTTCACCAACTTCATACTAAACCCAATACAATAAAATCTCACAAAATATAAGAAAATAAATTAAAGCAATTACAACACTTTTTGTCATAAAATAAAGCCAACATAAAATATAGTTGTAAATCACAACTTTACAAATGGAGAATTGAAACTAAGAACACATTAGAAGGAAATGTGGAAGTTTACCATGCTGAGTTCTTAGTGGTTGCTAGTGGTGAGAATAATGAGAGTTATATTTCTGATATTAAAGGGTTGTCAAGTTTTCCAGGAGAGATTCTCCATTCCAACCATTACAAATCGGGTTCAAGATATAAATTTAGGATGTGGTAATTCTGGAATGGAGATTGCCTATGACCTTGAAGACCATGGAGCTCGCACTTCAATTGTCATTAGAAGTCCGGTAAGATTCTTACTTCTTATTGTGTGCATATTAATTTGCATGCATGTTTTCTCTCTCTCTCTCCAACCCAATATCTTATTACAATAACAAGGGAAAAGTTAATGGATATTGTGTTCCACTTTATATTCCATCAATCATAACTTGTCATATATTTGTTTAACTTTTCTTATAAAATAATCAAAATTTAAAATGAAAAAAAAAATAATAATAAACACGACTCTTTTTTAAAAATAGAAAAGTTTATAAATTATTGATGGAACACAAAAAGTGATACATAAAATTTGTATTTGTATAAGAGTTTATAATATATTTAATGTATTTCATAAAAATAGAAAAGTTTATAAATAATTAATGTACTTCATTTTTCCTTTAATTACTCTAGAACTCTAATTGCTCTTTTTTTGTTATGATACCTCTAATTACTCTTAAACCATATAGCTCATTGAACCAAATAATATTTAGGAGCCATCCTAGAAATATAGAGTAATGCTACCTCTACAAACTATTTTACAATATTTTTACAAATTGTTGTTGTGACCAATTTCTTAGTTCTTACTAGCTAGTCTTGATCTAGACTCACCACTAATATTATTTTTCATTTACCAATAACCACTCACCACCAGCAATTTGTAAAATTTGTTGTAAAAAAGTTTGTATCTCTGGCATTTTCTTGAAATATATAAGTAAATATTTTTAATAAAAACATTCTTTATTTATTTTTTAATTTTTGTAGAAAATTAGAGATATGGACATTTTTTTTTTCTCTTTTTAGAAGAAATTATAAATGTGAATTTCATGGTTAAAAGTTAAGTATCCTTTAATTTTTATTAATTATACACACACACACATACTAGAACCTAATAATGATAATAACAATAATAAAACAATCCATTATTTCTTTTTACAACTCTTGCGCATGAAATTCATATAATTTGATCCCGTTGACATCATAAAAATCTAATATATATAATTATAAAAAATGTTTGGTTCCAAATATGTTTAGAGCTATATTTTCTATTCTATTATGTGGTAATTTATAAGACTATTTATGAGTATTATTTAAAAAATCCACATGACTTATTAAAAAAATCATGTGACTAAAATTGTAAAATTACATATGAATGATCTCTTTAATCGTCAAATCTAGATTGGAGCAATACAGTACCAAACATTTTTGAAGCCATACCTCTTCCTTTATAACATTGTAATAGTTAACTCACTGTATACTAATGTGTTTGATTGTAGTTTCATGTGCTGACCAAAGAATTGGTGCATTGAGGAATGTCTTTGTTGAATTATCTCCCAACTTACATGGTAGCTACTCTAATCACAATGCTTGCAAGACTCAAATATGGTGATCTGACTAAGTATGGGATTTATAGACCACCAAGAGGTCCATTTGCTAATAAAAATGTAACCGGAAGATCTCCAGTTATCGATGTTGGAACCATAGGAAAGATTCAAAATGAAGAGATAAAGGTAATTTCTCTTGATCATAATTAAAACTATGTTTTTAATTAAGGCAAAACACGTTTTTTGTTCCTATATATATTTTGGCAATATTTTTCATATCTTTTATTTTTGTCTTTATATTATTAAATTTGCTATCATTTTGATCTTGAGTCTTGACCCTTATGAACAATTCATACGTAGCTAATGAATTGCACTACTAGTTTAAAAAATAACATTTTCTGAAATTGAGAAGTTGTTTGGGACCAAAATAATAGTCACTTTAAAATTATGAAGACTAAAATAAAAATTGTGAAAACTTAAACAACCAAGTTAAAAATTAAGTGATTCTAAAAAATAAAAAAGTCAAAATTTAAGAATCAAAAATGTGGTTTTGCCTGACTCCTTTTTAATATTTGAGGAACATGTTCACAAGCAAAATAAATAAATGAAATTTACTGCTACTATGTTTACTGCAACACATAATTCACATGATATCTAATATGAAAGTTTCCTTTCTTGCTTTACTGCAGGTTGTCCCGGAGATTTTGAAAATTGAAAAGAATAATGTGAAGTTCAAAAATGGCACCGAAAAGAATTTCGATGCCATTGTTTTGGCCACCGGCTATAAAAGCGTAGCTAATAAGTGGCTAAGGCTCTGCTTGGGAGTTTATAAGGGAATGGAATGGAATGAGATGATCATAAGGGAATGGAATAGAATGAAATGTATTTAAGTAAAGGAAATGAATGGAAAAGAATGGAATGGAATGGAATTAAGTAATCTTGATTGGATGTTTTAAAATAAAGGAATGGAAAGAAATGAAAATGAATAGAATGTAAGTAATCTTGTTTGAGAATAACATGGAGGGAATGGAATGAAATCATTTTATGACAATATTACTATTAGACCCCTATTTTAAAATAAAGAGTTGAATATATAGGGATATTTTGGGAGTTTTAGTAAACAAATTATTAAATCTAATTCCATTCCCTCCCATTCCTCCCAATTTCGGGAGAAATGAAAATTTGAGGTTTTAAGGGAATAGAGAGGAATGAGTGTTCCCTCCTACCTATTCCATTCCCTCTCACTTAAACTCCCAAACAAGGGAATGGATTTTCCATTCTCTCCATTAAAACTCCCAAATAAGAGAAGGGAAGAATATTCTAAAATTATTCTTTTTATTCCTTTCCATTCCATTCCATTCCCTCCTCTCAAGCGAAGCCTAAAGGTTTTCTTTTTTATCATCATCATCATCATCATTATTATTATTATTATTATTCTCTGTCCCATTGTCATTTGTCAATCCTCTTTATTCCATTTTAGGAAGTCTTAAAATTAAGTTATCTTCGAAAAGTTAATAAATAAATTAGGGAACTTTGTACTTTTTATGTAAAAAACAATGCGTAATGGTGTGTGTTTTTTTATTATAAGCGTAATGGTGTGTTTGGATGGTAGATTTGAGAATATAAACTTGGATTTGAGAAATTAAAATCCAAATACCTAGTTTGGATAGTTTATAAAATGTCAAAATTTTGAATTTGACAAATCCACCTAGTTGAAATAACTTCTAAACCTATAGAATTTTAGAAATCTATACATCGTGCTTAAATATTTATGAACTTGGAATTAAAGCACTTTAGATCCATCACTTTAAAATTCAAATTCAAATACAAGTTCAAGTATCCAAACACAACCTAAATAATTTTCTTTTAGAAAGTTGGATTTTTTAAATAGATCTAACTAAATTAAAGTGGGAACCAAGGGCACTTAGTAATGTGTTATAAAAGGGCATTTGGTCCTGTAGTAATATGTAATGTTATCTTTTGTAGGACTATAAGTATGCTCTTAATGGTGATGGAATGCCAAAGAATAGAGTGCCAGAACATTGGAGAGGAGAGAAGGGTTTATATTGTGCTGGATTGTCAAGGAGAGGACTCTTTGGAGTATCAATGGATGCGGAGGCCATTGCCAATGACATCAACAAGGTCATAACTAGGAAAAAAAGGAGTTCAATTCATCCCAAGGATACAACTAATGATTTTTTTTCCCCGACTTCTCCTATTTCTATTTGAGAGTACTTTACATTTATTTTGTGATAATAATAATAAGATTTGAACGTATAACATTTATTTTAAGATTATTGTTTTTATTATTAAGCTAAGACATTGATTGAATTTGTTTTAATAGCGGAATTCGAGCTTATATTTTTTATTTAGCAACAACAAATTTTAATAGACTTATTAAAAAAAAAAATTTAACAGTATTTGAGCTTATTGCAACGTACATACAGAGAGTACACTCCATTTAAATATTGGAGTAAAGTTCCCATCTTATGAAAGACTTGTCTGATAAACAACTAAATTCATCTTTAGCTCTTTATGATGAAAATACAATTTGTGATAATTCTTCAATATAAAGTAATTCCCATCTTATGAAAGACTTGTCCGATAAACAAATAAATTCATCTTTAGTTCTTTATTATGAAAATACAATCTGTGATAATTCTTCAATATGAAGTAAGACTCAAAGAACAATATCAATACAAGAGAGAGAGAGAGAGAGAGAGAAGGATTTTGATTAATCTTTGTTTAATTAACAATAAGAATACTATGCCAGTATTTATACAAGAAAACCATCTTAACAGAATAATTACAGTTTCTGAAAATATGAAATTGATCCGTGAAAGGTGGGATTAGTTTAGAGGCAGAGCCAAGGGGGGCAGTTGCCCCCCTAGCTCCTTGAAAAAAATCCTTGAAGTAGGTACATTATGAACTATTTTTTGGTACTTTACCCTAACAACAAAAAGACTCCCACTTCAATACATGTACATGCCCTTAACACCAAAAAAGTAGGAGAAAAAATCTTCTCCCACATACCAAATCATATCACTTTTTCACAAGATTTACTATTCTTATTAGTTTTATCTCACCACGTATGTCTTCACCCATTTCATTGTTCCTTTTTTTCTCAATCATTATTTTCAGTTTACTATTTAGAACACTTTTCTTGTGGAGCAATGCTATGAATACTGCAAATTGACGTATTATCAATCATAAAAAAATTCATTTAAACATTTATTTATTATATTGTTTAAGCGTCATGCATTCTTGTCACATCAGTTTGTAAACTTTTTACAATAGAATTTATAATCGTTTTAGTTTTCAGAAATTCTATGTCCACAACATTTTAATAACACTTTCGTAAAAAAATCTTAAATAACAGGTTGTTACTAATTATTATTGGTGAGCAAAACATTAATTTCAGTGGTGGGTTGAAATTTGAACCAATAACAACTTACCACTTATGATTTGTTGTGAAAATTTTGCTTATCACATTTTTTTTTTCATGGCAATTCAATTAGTGGTCCTCATAAGTAACACATAATTATTAGGAAAAATAAATACTTAATGTCCTTTTAATACTATTTTAATCTTGTCTCTCTTAACTAAAATCCTGACTCCGCCATTGGATTAGCTGAGATGAACAGCTGGATTAGAGTAACTATCATTCTCGCCTTCTGCAACTGATTTTTAACTGAGCAATATGACACCGGTTTGCTACTAATGAATGACCGTTGCTTCATTCAAACAAAACGGTACGCTTGAAGCTTCCTTTTAATAAAACTATGCGTTTTGCTTTGTTGAGACAACACTTTGTTTTAAACGCATAGTGTCATTTTGCTTGTCTTCAACACTTTACCAGCCACATATTTATTGGGAAAATTCTCAACAGAAAATGACCATGCATATGTTATGATATTTGTGGCATTTCTATTTTGTGATTTTATTTATTTTTATAAAAAGTTAAAAACTAATTAATCTTAAATGTGAATTTTATATTTTAAATAAAGCGACTTTGAGAGAGAGTTTGTCGTTGCCCACTTTAATTATGTTTTCTCCTGAAAGCAGAGTCGGGAAATTTTGCACTGCAGATGGAGGTTGGTCTGTATGGCGTTCTCCTTTACATCGTACTTTCAGATATTTTAAACTTTATAGATGGTCAAGCATGTGTGTCTATATATATATATATATATATAGATATAGATATATATATTTGCCTGTTCTAGAGTCAAACTGGATAGATATACACCATATAGCAAAAGGTGAAACAATGAGAAGATATCCATTGATTTGATACAATCATATAATGTAGGACACAAGTTGTATGTCAGGAAAATAAGAATGAAGTATTTAGGGCTAATGTTCCTTTGTCTAATAAAAATAATGCTCTTATTTTTATTTTTATATATAGTTATTATATATTTTATTTTTGTAATTTGACCCCTTTCAAAACCTTAGGCCCCTTCTCTTCAATAAGAGTAGCTAGCTTTACCCAAATAGTAACTATCCAACCCAAAAGCTTAACAAAAATAATAAAAACATTCACATTAGTGATTGTATTTTAGCAAAAAAAAAAAAAAAAAACTATTTCACCACCAAAGAACCAAAAAATTATGTGTTATTGGAGAAATTAAAGCTCAATTTTTTGCAACTATAGTAAACTGGAATAATACCAGTTTACTGTAGCAAGTTGTTAAAAATAAAATACAATATTTTATTAAGATTATATCTCTTCAATTAAAAAACTCAAATTCTCTCTTTTCCTTTATTATTTTAATGAACTTTTTATATTATTTTAAATGAAATGATAAAGGAAAAAATAGAACATTTGATATTGGATATATTGTAAAGTGAGGTGGTAAAATAGATAAAATAGTTTTTTGAGGTGCTAAAAGCTAAAATATTTAGTATCATCATTGTGAATGCTCTAACTTCAAAAAAAAAAAAAAAAAATCCTAGCTAGCCTAGTATTAAAAAAAAAAACATTATTTTGTTTTTATTTTTGTCTTTATTGGTAAATGATTGCATCTTAATGTATTTAGAAACAACGATTTTGTGTATCTATAATTTTTTAATACTATATGGATGCTTGGATTTTTTTTTTCTTTATACTCCGGCCCCTGTTAGCTTAAGGATCTGTCTCTGCTAACAACCCACCTACCCCATCCTGTTGAGTGTAGACACCGGTGTAGGGAGGGGTGGCATGGCCTTTAGATTTTATAAAAAAAAAAATCCCCTCCTCTCTTTTGCAATTTTTATATTGTATTATATATATATATATATATTATTGGTCCTCTTGGAAAAAAATTATGTCTTCACCATTAACCATAGAATTGATATAACAAAGGTTAAAAATAAAAAAATAAAAAAAAATGCTAGAATAAATAGAATTTTGTATTAGATACACCCAAAAAGCTCCCTTCTAGAGACTTAAATCCCAGCTCTTTCCTCCTTCACACCCCATAAATAAGTGATCATCGCACCAAAAGTGTGCGATAGTTAACCTGTTAGTGACTGTTACATAATATAATTATAATTATTATGAATAATTAGTTTTACCATAAAATACTTTACTAGTTGAGTTAATTGAAACTCACTGTAATTAGTTTCACCTAATAACGAATATGCAACTATATACATAGCAATATTGCATATAATCTAATTAATTCTACTGTCAGATGTGCTAGATTTGTATATTATTCATTTTATTGCCTCCTTCAACAAGGAGAAAGTATCGGTTGTTATGCATACCAAATTAGCAATGTATCAACTAACCTAAAGACTGAGTATCCTAGGAAGTAGGATCAACTCGAAACCTTCAAAGAGTCAAATTACGACACTAGTTAATAAACTCATAATTATGAGGTGTTTGAGTCTGATTAAAAATATTTTGAGTTAGCTAGTTATCTATTTATGAAAAAGTGAATGCAGTAAGTTTAGAAATCAAAATGAAGAAATAATAGAACAATTCTTTTTTTACAAATTATGAGAATAGACCTGTTATACGATATATTTTATAACTCTCTCTATTTTGGAATATTATAAATAACTATCTCGAATGTGTAATCTGTCAAGCAACTGAGAAGCACGATTTTATCAACTAGTACCATGATTAGAAGGTTTTTGTTTGCACTCATTTCTTTCTAGCTCAAGAGCTAGCCCACTTTTTTCTTTTTCCATATATGCATGAACGAACTTATATCTTGTTTTGGTAAGTATAAGTTAAAGTCCAGTCAGTTCTTCCTTAACGAGAGCCAATAAATTAAATTAGAGTTATTGCATAGTTTGCACGTAGTCTCTGGGGGAGAAATTATAGAGTCCTCTGGTGGACTATGTTATTTGTCCACCATTCTGCTAAAAAACTTCTACTTGTTTAAAATTGCTTAGTCAGTAATTAATTTTTGTTTAAAAAATTTTTTTAACTAACAATTTTAAACAAATGGCAGTTTTTTAGTGGAATGGTGGACCACATCACTTGTCCACCATGTGAATCTTATAATTTCTCATATCTGGGGTAGCATAAATGCACAGATATACATCATGATTTACAGTTATGGAAACCAAAATCCAAGAGAATCAGAGACAGAATTGTACAGATATTGTCATTAATGAGATAAGTTTTGATTTATTTATAAAATCAAACATGGAAAGAATATCCATCACTACACTTTGGAAGTACTTAGAAAATTAAAGCAGAAGTAAAAATCATATACATTTGACCTTGTGATCAAATTGTTGAATTTGTGATTACCATGGAAACAAAAGTATTGATCGTAGGAGCTGGGCCTTCTGGTCTTGCAACTTCAGCATGCTTAACTCGCCACTCGATCCCACATTTGATCCTTGAAAGAGAAGATTGTTATGCTTCTCTTTGGAAGAAAAGAACCTATGATCGATTAGTTCTCCATTTAGCAAAAGAATTTTGTTTCTTGCCACATAAGCCTCTCCCTCCTGATGCACCTACCTTCATGCCCAAAGATTTTTTTCTTAAATATGTGGATGATTATGTCTCACAGTTTAATATAAATCCTCTCTACCATCGTATTGTCAAATCGGCTTCTTTGGTTGAAGCTGGAAAGAAATGGAGAATTGAAGCTAAGAACACATTAGAAGGAAATGTGGAAGTTTACCATGCTGAGTTCTTAGTGGTTGCTAGTGGTGAGAATAATGAGGGTTATATTCCTAATATTAAAGGGTTGTCAAGTTTTCCAGGTGAGATTCTACATTCCAACCATTACAAATCAGGTTCGAGATATAAATCTAAGGATGTTTTGGTAATTGGATGCGGTAATTCTGGAATGGAGATTGCCTATGACCTTAAAGACCATGGAGCTCGCACTTCAATTGTTATTAGAAGTCCAGTAAGATTCTCTCTTCTTATTGTGTATGTATTAATTTGCATACATGTTCTCTGTCTCTTCACCAATCACAACTTGTTATATATTTATTTAACTTTTCTTATAAAATAACCAAAGTTTAAAATAAAAAAAATAAATAAACACATGACAAGTTGTGATTGATAGAATACAAAAAGTAGTACATATTCGTACAAGAGTTTATAATATACTTAATGTATTTCATAAAAAATAGAAAAGTTTATAAATTATTAATGCACTTCATTTTTCCTCTAAATATATTTTTTTTTATGAGACCTCTAATTACTCTTAAAGCATAATACCTCAATGAACCAAATAATATTGAGGAGACATCCTAGAAATATATAAGTAAATATTTTTTATAAAAACATTGTTTATTTATTTATTTAATTTTTTTTAAAAAAAAATTAGAGATATGGACATTTTTTTTTTCTTTTTAGAAGAAATTATAAATGTGGATTTCATGGTTAAAAGTTAGGAATCCTTTAATTTTTATTATATATATATATATACACACACAGACATACATACATACTTGAACCTGATAATAATAATAATAATAATAATAATAATAATAATAATAATAATAATAATAAAATAAATAAAAACAATCCATTATTTTTTTTCTCAACAGTTGGCACATGGAATTTGTAGAATTTGATTCGGTTGACATCATAAAAATCTAATATATATAATTTTAAAAAATGTTTAGTTCCAAATATGTTTGGAGTTATATTTTCTAATCTATTGTGTAGTTGTTTATAAAACTATTTATGTGTCTTATTTAAATAATTCACATAATTTATTAAAAAAATCATGTACTAAAATTGCATATAAATGATATCTTTAATCACCAAATCTAGGTTGAAGCAATATAATTCCAAACATGTTTAAAGCCATATATACTTCTTCCTATAATAACTTTTTAATAGTTAACTCACTATATACTAATGTGTTTGATTGTAGTTTCATGTGTTGACCAAAGAATTGGTGCATCGGGGAATGTTGTTGTTGAATTATCTCCCAGTTTACATGGTGGATACTCTAATCACAGTGCTTGCAAGACTTAAATATGGTGATCTGACTAAGTATGGGATTTATAGACCACCAAGAGGTCCATTCGCTCATAAAAATGTAACAGGGAGATCTCCGGTTATCGATGTTGGAACCATAGGAAAGATTCAAAATGGAGAGATAGAGGTAACTTCTCATAACTAAAATTATGTTTTAAATTAAGGCAAAAGACATTTTCTGTTCCTATATATATTTTGGCAATATTTTTCATATATTTTGTTTTTGTCATTATATTATTAAACTGGCTATCATTTTGGTCTTGAGTCTTGACCCTTATTTTACTTACGAATAATAATTCATATGTGGCTAATGAATTGTACTGCTAGTTTAAAAATAACGTTTTCTGAATTTGAGAATATGTTAGGGACCAAAATAATATTAAATTTAAAAATATAAAAACTAAAATAAAAATTGTGAAGTTAAAAATAAGTTTTTCTTCTAAAAAAAAATAGAAGAAAAAAATAAGGTGTTTCTAAAAAATAAAAATAAAAAGTCAAAATATAAGAATTAGAAATGTTTTTTTGCCTGACATCTTTTTAACAGTTGCGGAACACGTTCACAAGCAAAATAAATAAATGAAATTTATTACTACTATTTATATTTAATCAAGAAATAAACTGCCTGAGTTTTCTTCGCATTGCAAGACATAGTTCACATGATATCTAATATGAAAATTTCCTTGCGTGGTTTACTGCAGGTTGTCCCGGAGATTTTGAACATTGAAAAGAATAATGTGAAGTTCAAAAATGGCACAGAAAAGAATTTCGATGCCATTGTTTTGGCCACTGGCTATAAAAGCGCAGCTAATAAGTGGCTAAAGGTTTTTATTATTATTATTATTATTATTATTATTATTATTATATATTCCCTGTCTCATATTGTCCCATGTTGTTAAGCTATATGTTTATTCCAGTTTAGGAAGTCCTAAAATGAAGACATTTGAAAATTTAATAAACAAAGTTCATAACATATCCTTAACTTTATTTAAAAAGACAACATTCTTCTTACACTAAAGTTAAAATTAAGATAGTATTGAAAATTTGCACTTTTTATGTAAAAAAAAAAATAAGGAAAATGCTAACAAATGTACTTAGGGCATTGGTTAACAAATCCTAAAATGAATTATTAACCAATGTCCTAAAGACACTCGTTAGCATGATCCAAAAAACAATGCATAAGGGTGTGTTTGACAAATTCACTAAGAATTTTAAACCGTAAAATCTTTGAATTTGAAATAACTTCTAAACCTATAGAATTTTTTAAATCCATATAACATGCTTAAATATTTATGAATTTGGAATTAAAACTTTTTAAATCAATCACTTTAAAATTCAAATTTAAATCTAAATTCAAGTATCCAAACACACTCTAAATAATTTTCTTTTTGAAATTTCGGTTTTTTAAATAGGCATAACAAAATCAAAATGGGAAGGAAGGGCACTCAGTAATGTGTTATAAAAGGGCATTTGGTCCTATAGTAATGTGTATTATTATATTTTGCAGGACTATAAGTATGCTCTTAATGGTGAAGGGATGCCAAAGAATAGAATGCCAGAACATTGGAGAGGAGAGAAGGGTTTATATTGTGCTGGATTGTCAAGGAGAGGACTCTTTGGAGTATCAATGGATGCCATGGCCATTGCCAATGACATCAACAAGGTCATAACTAGCAAAAAATAGAGTTCAATTTATGGTGATTGTTTTTATTATTAAGCTAAGACATTGATTGAATTTGTTTTAATAGCGAAATTCGAGCTTATATCATTTATTCAGCAACAACAAATTTTAACGGATTTATAAATAATAAAAAAAACAAATTTTAAAAGTATTTGAGCTTATTGCAACGTACATACAGAGAGTACACTCCATTTAAATATTGGAGAAAAGTTCCCATCTTATGAAAGACTTGTCAAATAAACAACTAAATTCCTCTTTAGTTCTTTATGATAAAAATACAATTTGTGATAATTCTTCAGTATGAAGTAAGACTCAAAGAACAATATCAATATGCGAGAGAGAGAGATTTTTCTGGGTTTTTGTTTTGTTCTTCTTCATTGGTTTTGATAGGCACGGTGAGGTTGTGGTTATGCAGTGATTTTTATAGGTTTGATGGTGGTTGTGGGGGTGTGTTAGTGGTTGAATAGAATATTATTTTATTGTAGTGTTTATATTATTTTATTGTGTTAAAAGATAAAATAACTTCACTGTTGTAAAATGTGAAAAGGAAAAATAAATAAAGTGACTTTTTATATAATTAAAAAACTAAAAATTTAAATCTACTGCTATGGATGCTCTAACATTCCTGCCTTCTGCAACTAATTTATAACTGAGCAAAATACAACACCGGCTTGCTACTAATGAATGACCGTTACTTCATTTAAACAAAACGGTGCGTTTGAAGCTTCCTTTAATGAAACTGTGCGTTTTGCTTTGTTGAGCTAACACACTTTGTTTTAAATGCACGGTGTCATTTAATTTGGTTGTCTTCAACACTTTACCCCCACATATTTATTGGGAAAACTCTCAACAAAAAATGACCGTGCATATGTTATGATAGTTGCGGCATTCCTATTTTGTGATTTTATTTATGGGTAAATAACACTCTCCTCCCTTGAGGTTTGAAAAAATGACACTCACCCCCAAACTTAAAGGAAAAAAACATTTTCCCCCCTTTGACATTTATTTATCTAAACTCTGTTAAATTGACGTTAAAAATGTTGTGCACTAACGTATCATTTGGTTTAAAATGTATTCCCAAAACTGCCCTCAACTTATTCTCAACTTATTCCATCAAGAGTCCATATTTTTAGCTGCTTTTCTAATTTAATGTTAGATAGTAAAGAATAAGCTTTTGTGAGTTTGTTCACCAATCAATCAAATTGACTCTGAAAGTTTTTTATATTGATAAGTGACTTTGAAAATTTCAAACTCATTTTTAAACAATAAAAGCTTGAAAGTTTCAGCAAATTGTTTTATTTCATAAATTTTGATCCAAAGTGTTAGAGAGAGGAGCGATTAAAAAATCTAAGAGGATCATCAAACTTTTGAAAATCAATTGGAAAGGTGCTAGAAGAGACTAAAAATCAACATAAGTAACATGTTTTATAATATGCTCTTTTCATTTTTTATTTTATTTTATTTTATGTAAATGCTCTTTTCACTAACCATGGTTAAACTTTAGTAAAGAGAATCTTTAAAAAAATTGGAATATTCCGTTACTAATATTAACAGAAGGGGGAGGAGTGTTATTTTTTTTAAATCTCAGGGGGGGAGTGTTTTTTCCTTTCAAGTTTGGGGGTGAGTGTCATTTCTCTAAATCTCAAGAGAGAGGAGTGTTATTTGCCTTTTATTTATTTTTGTTTGGTTGAGGACATTCTATTTTTTTGATAGTAAGCTTGCGTAATTGCAAATCAATGGTCTTATAAAAGGTTAAAAACTAATTAATCAAAAATTTGAATTTTTTTATTTTAAATAAGTGACTTTGAGAGAGAGTTTGCCATTGCCCACTTTAATTATGTTTTCTCGCCGAAAGTAGAGTCGGAAAATGGCAAAAATGGGCTTTTGCCCCTTTCGCCTAAAAGATATAGCAAAATGTTCATATTATGAAACTATCTAACAAATACCCATATTTTGACACTCAATTTTCTAAAAATCGAGTTTTAAATTGAAATTCGTTTTTAGAAAATCAAGTTATAGGCAATCAAACTTAAAAAAATAAAATAAATAAATAAATAAAAATTATAAAACTCGAGTTCCATGTGAATTTTTCCAAATAACTCGATTTTCATCAAATTGAGTTTTAAATTGAAATTCGATTTTCTAAAAATCGAGTTTCAAAACAGTGGCATGCATTTTGCTAGATAGTTTCAAAACATGAGTATTTTGCTACATCTTTTGAACAAAAAAGGCAAATGCCCATTTTGGCCATTGGAAAATTTTGCACTTCAGATGGAGGTTGGTATGTATAGTGTACTTCTTTACAGTGGTGGCTCCACTTGTATGTGATGGTGGTCACAGGACCACCCTCACTTGCTAAATTTTTTTTTTTATACTTAGCAAAAAATATATATAAAAATAATTAGTTAAAATTAATCTGTTCAGTGACCACTCTGACTTGAAAAAAATGTATATATATACTTACAAAAAAATATATTATATACTGTAGGGTAAAAATTTGTTGGGCCAGGCACCAAGACTTTTATATGATGAGCCCTCCAAATTTCCCACAATAAATTTGTAGAGAATGGGCCAAACAACTGGGCTAATGGTGGATTTAGCAACAGTCCAGATGAACAAAAACTAATAACAAAGAGATAGATTGAGTCAAGCTTTTTAACGGGATGAACCCCTGTAGTCCGAAGAAGTTTTTTTATTTAAATGCTAAGTCAATACAATTTCCCCCCCCCCCCCCCCCACTCTGCGAGACTTGCTTCCCTTATATAGACCCCCTTTTCCCATCTTCACCGCACACTTGTCCTCCATCCAGACACCCACTTGAGTACTAGTCACATCAGCCGTCTGCTTTAACCTGCAGTGAGTGGTGGTGGGTGAAGACGCACTGTTCAGGTGTCTTCTCCACATATACTATATTAACTTATTTTGACTACCTTAATAAAAATGTTAAGCAACATCACCTGAGAATCACAAGAGTTTGAATTCAACAAAAATAATAGTATTGCTACGTCTACAATATTTTCACAATAAATCTTATGTAGTTAGCTGTTACTAATTATAAAGTCACTTTATTTTTCTCATATAGCATTTTCAATTTCCACTGTATTTCTTAAACCATAATAGCTCATTGAACCAAATAATTAGTAAGCTGTTACTAATTATAAAGTCACTTTCTTATTCTCATATCAGCATTTTCAATTTCCACTTTATCTCTTATTAGTCTTTTTTTTTTCTTTACTAGTACAAAAAAATTGTAATATTTCATGTATTTGTGTGTGTGTGTGTGTGTGTTTGTTTTTTTTTTTGTGATGTTGATATATTCAAGTTGTCTCTTTATTAAATTTTGTATAATTTAAATGTCTTAGTGACTAGTTTTAAAAAAATTCCTAGAACCACCACTGCTCCTTTAGATCGTACTTTTAGATATTTTAAGATTATAGATGGTCAAGCATGTGTGTCTATATATATAGATATATATATTGCCCGTTCTAGAGTCAAACTGGATTGATATACACCATACAGCAAAAGGTGAAACAAGGTGAAGATATCCATTGCTTTGATACAATCATATAATGTACGTCAGGAAAAGGAGAATGAAGCATTTACGGCAAATGTTCCTTTGTCTAATAAAAATAAGTGAACTAGTGAGGGGAAAAAAAAAAAAAAAAAAGTTGATATCAACCATTAAGCGTTTGTGTCAGGGTAGACCTAGGATTTCAAACTAGGGGCCGAAGTAATTAAATAAAAAAAAATTAAAAAAAAAGATATTCATATAATATCAACAAACTATCAACCAAGATAAATACACAAAATAATTATTTTTTAATACATTAAGATGTAATCGTCTACTAATAACGACAAAAATATACAAAATAATATTGTTTCTTAAGAGCATCAACTATTGCAAAACAAATTTATTTTCACAAACCAAAAATTACTTTTGCTACTTTGATATAACATTTGAAATGTTTCGTACAATAGTTTTTTTGGTATTTAGTGTTTTAAAATCTAAATACTAAATATTTAGCATTTAGAACACCAAATGCTAGTACTCTAATACTGGGTTGACTAAGATTTTTTATTTTCTATATTGCAATTTTGTTTTTGTCAAGTTTTTTAGTTGAGTAGTTACTAGTTGGACTACGCTAATTAAAAAGGAGTCGGACTAAATTTTTGGAAGAGAGAGACACAACTCTAGAAATAAAAAAATATAACCAATAAAATTTTTTTTTTCTTTAGGCTGGGGCCCAAAATTTATTTTCATTTTTTTCTTTAGGCCCCCCGAGTCTGTCCCTGGTTTGTGTCTATCTGTAGAATTAAGAAAACAGTAGTTATTGTTTCTATTTTTTTATATTAAAAAAAAAAATTGCTTCAATTTGGCATAATCTCTTGGCAATTAAACATGACAGTCATTTGGCACAACTTTGACTTCTAAATTATACTTTTATCATGATATATAATATGATATAGTATGATATGCTTAACCAGGATAACAACACAGGTACCCCTAACAACTCACTTGCCCCATCTTGTAAGAGTGTAGACACCAGCATAGGGAGATGTGGCATGGCCCCTGGATTTTTATAAATAAATAAAAAATCCCCTCCTCTTTCTTGCAATTTTTTTATTGTATTATATATATTTTATTGGTCCTCTTGGAAAAAAAATTATGTCTTCACCATTAACCATAGAATTGATATAACAAAGATTAACAAATAAAAAATAAAAAGAAAAAGAAAAGCTAAAATAGATATAATTTTGTATTAGATACACCCAATTATCCAAGTTTAACTTTTTTTTTTTTTTAATACAAGATACAAATTCTACTCTAACTTAATCTTAATTTATATATGTGTAAAATTCACTCTTGGAGACTTGAACTTCAACCCTTAACCCCCCCTAATCCCACAAGTACTTATACTTGTAGAGTACTAATCATCGCGCCAAAGGTGCGCGATAGTTAACCTATTAGTGACTGTTACATGATATAACTATAACTGTAGGAGTGAAGGAATTTAGTACAAGTTAGAAATTGTGGGCCTAGCCCGAGGAGGAAAAAAGGAGCCACATACACAGTGGTTAACCTATTAGTGACTGTTACATGATATAACTATAACTGTAGGAGTGAAGGAATCAATTACGAGTTAGAAATTGTGGGCCTAGCCCGAGAAGGAAAAAAGGAGCCACATACACAGTGGTTAACCTGTTAGTGACTAGTACATGATATAACTATAACTGTAGGAGTGAACTAATCAAGAACGAGTTAGAAACTATGGGTCTAGCCTGAGGAGGAAAAAAGGAGCCACATACACGTCAAATCTTGGCTTGACCCAAGGACTGGAGCCTGAGGAAGAAAATATAAAGAAGCCAATCCTCCAAGGAGTCCGAGGAGCAAACATCCCTCTGGAATTCCCAAGCTGGCCCACAATACTACGAGATAAGAAACCAAGAGAGGAAGAGATAAGGAAACAAAGAAGAAAGTGTTAGATTCTAAAGACTCAGGAACTAATGTATTTAGAACTCTAATGTGTATTGTTGGCAAACCATGATTAAAACATGTTGTTTAGTCTTGTTTAAACTTGCTCAAAATTATGTCTTTTATATAAAGTTAGAATCGAGCTGATGCAAAATTTAGTATGCATTTCGGCCTGGTTCGATTGATCGAAGCTTAGGCTCGATCAATCGAAAATCGGGCAGAATGCGTTTTTCCGCAGAATTCCAACTCAGTTCTATCTCATTAAAACGTTTAAGGTTTTATGTTTTGCCCTAAGTATAAAAGGGAAACCCTAGCCACATTTTAGAGGTTACTCATATTGCTGTTTGTGAGAATCTCTTGTAAGATCTGAGAGGTGTTTGCCTTCACACAAGTTTAGGATTATCAAGAATGAGATTTCTTAAAGAGCTTGATGATCATTCAGTTGCTGCCATAAGAGCTTAAAGATACACAAGTGGGAGTGTTTGTATTTGCTGGAGAATCCAAAAAAGAAGGAGTCCGTAGTCTCGGAGCTTGCACATGATCATGTTAGTAAGTTTTCTACTGGTAGGTAGCAATAGGATGTTAGTGGTCTAAGTCACTATTATAAAACTTCTATTCTTTCTATAGTGGATTCAAGTTTACTTTGAGGATAGCTAAGTTAAATCCTCATCAAGTTTTTTACCGGTTTGGTTTTCCTGAGTCATCATATCGTTGTGTTATTTATTTTTTTGCTGCTATGCATGATATGATTGTTTGATTATG
Organism: Quercus gilva; assembly: GCA_023621385.1. Taxonomy (NCBI): domain Eukaryota; kingdom Viridiplantae; phylum Streptophyta; class Magnoliopsida; order Fagales; family Fagaceae; genus Quercus; species Quercus gilva. Next base: position 7,025,978 of record CM042474.1, on the reverse strand, counting down.
ATAACCTAGATCTGGAATTTGGACTAAGTAATAACTTGGTTTGTTAACTAGATTAATCCAATTGTGTTTTAAGGGGTCTAAAAACAAACAGAAAGAAAATATCTAAATAAAGTAACCATCACATCTACATTTAATGCATTGTAACAACTCAGATGGCCACATTAATAAAGGAGTGACCCATATACAGTGAACTCATAGCTTGCAGCACAGTACAAGCATCCAAAGAAAAAACTCTAGTTGTACAAGTAGAGGGCTAGGATGCAATCCTAAGACCTATATAAAGAAGAGGAATACCACTAGAAATGGGGGATGATAGAAAAACACTGAACCGAGAGAAACATAAACTGAAGAACAGGACTTTGTATAAAACAATTAAGTTTTTTTTTTTTTTTTTTTTTTGATTAGTACATTCTCGGCCAGACCCCAGGGAGTGTTGTTCCTTCATTACTGTATCTCTTTTGTTATCTTTAAAATTCTAATTATATTAGCCTCTACCTGGACCATAACCATGTGTACCAAGGTGAACCCGTGACCTCAATGTTGCTCTAAAAATTAATTGTACTAGGCCCAAAGAATCTGACTCCACTATTCTAAGTGGACTTCACGTTTTTGGGCTCCTACAACAACGATTATGAATAATTAGTTTCACCGTAAGATCTTTCTCAAAAAAAAAAAAAAAAAAGTTTCAGCATCAAGTACTTTATTAGTTGAGTTAATTAGAACTCACTGTAATTAGTTTCACCTAATAACAAATATGCAAGTATAATATTGCATATAATCTAGATTAATTCTACTGTCAGCTGTGCTAGATTTATATATGATTCATGCTCTTACCTCCTTCAACGAGGAGAAAGTATCGTTTGTTATGCATACCAAATTAGCAATGTAACAACTAACCTAAAGAATGAGTACGTATCCTAGGAAGTAGGATCAATTCGAAACCTTCAAAGAGTCAAATATTACGACACTAGTTAATAAACTCATAATTATGAGGTGTTTGACAGATTCAAAATATTTTGAGTTAGCTAGTTATCCATTTATGAAAAAGTGAAGGCAGTAAGTTTAGAAATCAAAATGAAGAAATAATAGAACAATTCTTTTTTAACAATTTGTGAGAATAAACCTGTTATACTATTTATAACTCTCTCTATCTTGGAATATTGTATATAACTATCTCGAATGTGTAAATCTGTCAAACAACTGAGAATTGTAAGATTTTATTAACTAGTACCATGATAAGAAGGTTTTTGTTTGCACTCATTTCTTTCTAGCTCAAGAGCTAGCCCACTGTTTTCTTTTTCCATGCATGAACAAAGCTTATATCTTGTTTTGGTAAGTATTAAGTTAAAGTCCAGTCAGTCCTTCCTTAACGAGAGAGCCAATAAATTAAATTAGAGTTGTTGCATAGTTTGCATGTAGTCCCTGGGGTAGCATACATGCACGGATATACATCATGATTTACAGTTATGGAAATCAAAATCCAAGAGAATCAGAGACAGAATTGTACAGATATTGTCATTAATGAGATAAGTTTTGATTTATTTATAAAATCAAACATGAAAAGAATATCCATCACTACACTTTGGAAGTACTTAGAAAATTAAAGCAAAATTAAAAATCATATACATTCGACCTTGTGATAGAATTGTTGAATTTGTGATTACCATGGAAACAAAAGTATTGATCGTAGGAGCTGGGCCTTCTGGTCTTGCAACTTCAGCATGCTTAACTCGCCACTCGATCCCACATTTGATCCTTGAAAGAGAAGATTGTTATGCTTCTCTTTGGAAGAAAAGAACCTATGATCGATTAGGTCTCCATTTAGCAAAAGAATTTTGTTTCTTGCCACATAAGCCTCTCCCTCCTGATGCACCTACCTTCATGCCCAAAGATTTTTTTCTTAAATATGTGGATGATTATGTCTCACAATTTAATATAAACCCTCTCTACCATCGGACTGTCGAATTGGCTTCTTTGGTTGAAGCTGGAAAGAAATGGAGAATTGAAGCTAAGAACAAATTAGAAGGAAATGTGGAAGTTTACCATGCTGAGTTCTTAGTGGTTGCTAGTGGTGAGAATAATGAGGGTTATATTCCTGATATTAAAGGGTTGTCAAGTTTTCCAGGAGAGATTCTCCATTCCAACCATTTCAAATCAGGTTCGAGATATAAATCTAAGGATGTTTTGGTAATTGGATGTGGTAATTCTGGAATGGAGATTGCCTATGACCTTAAAGACCATGGAGCTCGCACTTCAATTGTTATTAGAAGTCCGGTAAGATTCTCTCTTGTTATTGTGTACGTATTAATTTGCATGCATGTTCTCTCTCTACCAATCACAACTTGTTATATATTTGTTTAACTTTCTTTATAAAATAACCAAAGTTTAAAATAAAAATAAATAAATAAATAAACACAATGATAAGTTGTGATTGGTAGAACACAAAAAAATGATACGTAGTCGTATAAGAATTTATAATATATTTAATGTGTTTCATAAAAAATAGAAAAGTTTATAAATTATTAATGTACTTCATTTTTCCTCTAACTATTCTTTTTCTATGAGACCTCTAATTACTCTTAAACCATAATAGCTCATTGAACCAATTAATATTGAGGAGACATCCTAGAAATATATAAGTAAATATTTTTGATAAAAGCATTATTTATTTTTTTTATAAAAATTTTAGGAATAAACTTGAACCTGATAATATTTACTTATTAATTTTATATATATACTTGAACCTGATAATAATTATATTAAAAAAAAAAAAAAAAAAACAACAACAACAACAACAACAATCCATTATTTTTTTCTCAACTCTTGGCACATGGAATCTGTAGAATTCAATTCGGTTGACATCATAAAAATCTAATATATATAATTTTGAAAAATGTTTAGTTCCAAATATGTTTGGAATTATATTTTCTAATCTATTGTGTAATAGTTTATAAAACTATTTGTGTATTATTTAAATAATTCACATAAATTATTTTAAAAAATCATGTAACTAAAATTACATATAAATGATATCTTTAATCACCAAATCTAGGTTGGAGCAATACAGTTCCAAACATGTTTAAAGCCATATATACTTCTTCCTATAATAACTTTTGAATAGTCAACTCACTATATACTAATGTGTTTGATTGTAGTTTCATGTGCTGACCAAAGAATTGGTGCATCGGGGAATGTCTTTGTTGAATTATCTCCCAGTTTACATGGTGGATACTCTAATCACAATGCTTGCAAGACTAAAATATGGTGATTTGACTAAGTATGGGATTTATAGACCACCGAGAGGTCCATTCGCTAATAAAAATGTAACAGGAAGATCTCCGGTTATCGATGTTGGAACCATAGGAATGATTCAAAATGGAGAGATAGAGGTAACTTCTCATAATTAAAATTATGTTTTAAATTAAGGCAAAACACTTTTTTTGTTCCTATATATATTTTGGCAATATTTTTCATATATTTTGCTTTTGTCATTATATTATTAAACTTGCTATCATTTTGGTCTTGACCCTTGTTTTACTTACGAATAATAATTCGTATGTGGCTAATGAATTGCACTGCTATTTTAAAAATAACATTTTCTGAATATGAGAATATGTTAGGGATCAAAATAATAGTAACTTTAAAAATATAAAAACTAAAATAAAATTTGTGAAAACTTAATAACCAAGTTAAAAATCAGGTTTTCTTCTCAAAAAAAAAGAAAAGAAAACAGAAAAAAGAAAAAAAAGAAGGTTATTCTAAAAAATAAAAATAAAAAAGTCAAAATATAAGAATCAGAAATGTTTTTTTTCCTGACTCCTTTTTAACATTTGCGGAACACGTTCACAAGCAAAATAAATAAATGAAATTTATTACTACTAATTTTATTTAATCAAGAAATTAAGTGCCTGAGTTTTCTCCAGATTACAAGACATAGTTCACATGATATCTAATATGAAAATTTCCTTGCTTTGTTTACTGCAGGTTGTCTCGGAGATTTTGAACATTGAAAAGAATAATGTGAAGTTCAAAAACGGGACAGAAAAGAATTTCGATGCCATTGTTTTGGCCACTGGCTATAAAAGCGCAGCTAATAAATGGCTAAAGGTTTTATTATTATATTATTATTATTATTCTCTCTCATATTGTCCCATATTGTTAAGTAATATTTATTCCATTTTAGGAAGTCCCAAAATGAAGATCTTTGAAAAGTTAATAAATAAAGTTCATAACATACCCTTCACTATATATATTTAAAAAGACAACATTTTTCTTACACTAAAGTTAAAATTAAAATTCTCTCAAAAAAAAAATTTAAAATTAAAATAGTTTTGGAAACTTGCACTTTATGTAAAAAAACCAATGTATAATGGTGTGTTTGGATGATAGATTTAGGCACACGGATTTGGATTGGATAATTAAAATCCAAATATCTTGTTTGAATAATTTACAAATAGTCAAAGATTTAGGTTTGACAAATTTACCAGAAACTTTAAATCGTAAAATATTTGAATTTGAAATAACTTCTAAACCTATACAATTTTAAAAATCCATATAACATGCTTAAATATTTATGAATTTGGAATTAAAGCATTTTAAATCCATCACTATAAAATTCAAACTCAAATCTAAATTCAAGTATCCAAAAACAAACCTAGATAATTTTCTTTTAGAAAGTTGGGTTTCTTAAATAGGTATAACAAAATCAAAATGGGAAGGATGGGCACTAAGTAATGTGTTATAAAAGGGCACTTGGTCCTGTAGTAATGTGTAATATTAACTTTTGCAGGACTATAAGTACGCTCTTAATGGTGATGGAATGCCAAAGAATAGAATGCCAAACCACTGGAAAGGAGAGAAGGGCCTATATTGTGCTGGATTGTCAAGGAGAGGACTCTTTGGAGTATCAATGGATGCCGAGGCCATAGCCAATGACATCAACAAGGTTATAACTAGCCAAAAATAAAGTTTCTCAATGCCTTTCGTCCCGACCCTATTCCAGAAGCTAGTATGGTTCTCTCAGTAGTCTACATGGAAGCTCTATAATAAAGATCCCCTTTTTGTTTTGTTTGATGATCCACTATAATAATAATAACCCTATGTAACAGAAAAAAAAAATTATCCACTGGTGATTTATGTCCTTGATTACTTAATTAATTAAGGCATCACTTGTGATTTTTTGGCTTTTAATGAATCAAGCTTCGAATTCTCTTTCATCCTTGTAAACTATATATTATCACTATTATCCTTTTGTTGGTGGTTCACAGTCATTAACGTTTCCATTGAAGACTTTGAAATTTGAATGTAATATTCACCCATTGAAAAAAAAATGAATAGTTTGATGTTTGGTAATTTGGCCATGCAGATGCTAATATGCTATATATAAAATGGCACAATATGGATGAATATTAATGTGTCTCATATTTTGTCTTGCAAGATGGATTTGCATGGATATATACCAAAGCAAACGCATTAAGAGATGGAAGTCAATGTGATAAATTATCTTCAATTGAAACAGGGTCCAATCAAATGTTGCTGAAAAGCCCAGTGACCCAATATGTACTTCATCACTACCTTTCCATCTGAAATATAAACGAGGATGGCATAGATTAAATATATGCCTACAGGGAAAAGGAAAATGATTCGACTTTAAACATAGATGTTTAGCATATTAATTGGGTTATGAGAAAGCTAAATTCTGCAGCCCACGCTACTGCCAAGCTTTCTGTTTGGCTTAAAAGCCATTTTTGTTGTAATAAACATGAAGCCCCTAAAGCCATCCTGGATGCTTACAAAACTGATTGCATTATTGTAGGTGCCTCTATTTGATTTAATGAAGTTTGCAGGTTATAAAATAAATAAATAAATAAATGTTTAGCAGTTTAGGATATTAATTAAGGATATAAAAGGTTGGTCATATCATATGGCCATCTTACGGAGCAAATTTTCTGTAATGGCTTATACTTACAGATTTTTCATAGGCAGAAAACATGGGTAATTTTGGTAGTTGGTGTTTCACCTACCACTCTCCCTTTTTGGTTGCTAAATTAAATAAACTCAAACTGTGGCAAAACATTTACTTCAAAATTGGAAAACGTAGTATATATTAAAGGGAAATGCTAATGGATGCCTTGGAGTAATTGTTAACAATTTATTTAAAGAAAGTTTTTATGAGGAAAAAAAAAAAAAAAAAGTAGTTAATGTTTTAATAGTTTTTGTCATTTCTCATAAAAGTAGTATCAAGATTTTTCTAAAATAAATTGTTAACAATTTCCCTATATTAAAAGACATATATTAATCTTTGGGGTTGGTCTTAGAGGCAAGCGAGAGACGTGATTCCATGTTAGAGCAACCACATCAGGTCTTGTATAATCTTCTAAAATAGAAAAAGATGCTCATTTTACATATTTTGAGCAAAAAAACACCCACATTAGTGGGTGTAAAAATGTGTAAATATACACATTAGCTATAGTAGCCGTAGCTCGTGTATATATTATATTATAATTTGTTTCTCTCTCCTCTCACCTCACCTCTCTCTCAGACAAAATTCTCACTCTCACCTCTCTCTCGTTTCATCTGTCCCCCACCGATCAGGCCATCAATCTCACCTCACCTCAGGCCATCGATCTCACCTCACTCACCAACCTCACTCACTGCCGATACAATCTCAACAGGCAAACCACGACGCACTAGACCCAGAAACAACGTCATGGCGGAGCTCTCTGGGACATGATGTGTGGGTTTGGCGGAAGCGATCCGTGGGTATTGATCGGGTTGATGGTGGGTTTTGAAGGGTATTGATCAGGTTGATAGTGGCTGAGATTTTGATGGGCGGGTATTAACCCACTGATGTGACGCTATAATGAATGATGGAGTAATGAACGCTGGTGGCTCGATGGAGAAGACGGTGGCTGGGTGTGGGTGATTTTGGGTTCCAGAGAGGAGAGGGAAGGAAATAATAAAAAATGCAAAAAGAATGAATATTTTTTAGAATAAATATGTAGAATAGATAAACTGATGTGGGTGTTTTGTAAAAGTGGATGTGTAAAATAGAAAAAGTAGGTTTTTTCTTGCAAAATAGACAGAAAATTTGTACGAACTGATGTGGTTGCTCTTAGGTGTTTAATTTGTAGTTGTTTAGTTGTTAAATAGAATTTCAATACCACTATTGCCATATGATAATGACCAAGGTGGTAGGTCGTACTAATAATACCATCCACCAGTTGGCCAATTGATTTGGATTATTTTTCGTTTCTCAAAAAAGAGAGAGAGATAGATTATTTTTCTCTCAAAAAAAAAAAAAAAAAAGATTATTACCATTGATTGATGACCATTCTCTCCCTCTCTCAAGTCTAGGCACACAATCAAGGGTTTTGCAGTTCATCAACCTTATGTGTTCTTCTTTACAAGAAAGAACTAGGATTGAAATCCTTTTTCCCTGTTGTAATAATTATTGAATTATAAAAAATTAAATAAAGAAAAGTATAGGCATACATAAACACAAAAACCTCCCATCAAAAAAAATATACATATACGAAAACCTAAAGGGTATAACTGGTGACTTTTCTATTATTATATGCTATATAATTATAGAAAATATGTTAAATTAACGTGACAATAAATATGATTAACATCTCAAAAGTAACATAAAAAGTTGTTTGTCTTCTATTATGTTTTAGGATGTTCCAAAATATTGTCATGTTTTTAAAAATAGAAGTCATTAATTTACTAATGTCCATGTTATACCCCTATTTTTTTTTTTCAAAACTATTTGAAAAGAAAACTAACAAATATTTTTTTTAAAAATCAATCTAATTGGGGCACTATTTTAGTTGCCTCATTAAGAATAACTCTTTTTAAAAAAAAACTGATAAATTTACTTAAGGGTAGTTTTGAAAACTTATACATTTTTATAAGGCAGACAAGACAATAAATAATATTTCTTTAAAAAGTTGTACAATAAATAATGTTTCCTTAAGAATAATTAATTATTCTTTTGTCTCATATTTTATAATTGATACATTAATTTTGTACAATATTGCACGTTTTTACATATAAATCTAAAAAGTTGAGACTCAACGAAATTTTAAGTCATATAATATTGTTTAAAAACACAAACATGTTTTTTTTTTTTTTTTTTTTTTTACTTGCTTAGGATGGGGGTAGTTGGAAATGTTCTTCTAGAGAATTATGGCATGATTTCTCAGTTTCCCTATTTTAATCTATTAATATTAACTATTTAATTTAGTAAAATCCCAAATGTATACGTATCCTAAATGCATCATGCATGTGCTATGAAAATAGTAAGCAATGACTAATAATTGCAAAGAGAAAAAACACAGTGTGCTAACGATATTATTTAAACCAAGCCTTATAGTTCTATAATATTACTTTTTATTTTCAATAAAGATGTTTAAGATTCGAATCCCTTATTTTATATATAACAAAGGAAATTATCTAGAAAAAAGTTTAGGGACTTTTTTTTATGAACAAAAAAAAAAAAAAAAAAAAAATCTAATGAGACATATAGTCTATTTTGATTGGGACAAAGTTTGGCAACAAATTTGATTATAATCTAAGGCTATAACTCTACTCAATATCCTTTTATTGTATGTGAATTTTGACATATCCACTGATAAATTACATTTACTTTTTATATCCTTCATGTTTACAAAATTTCTAAAAGATCAAAAAATAATAAATATGTTATCAATCAAATGTTTAAATTTTAAGTTTTTGTAATCTAAAATTATACATAAAAAATAAGTTTAGAGATCAAATAGTAAATAAAATCCAATTGACATGAAATTTTACATGTGTGTTAAGAACATAAAAAACATGCAATCAAATTATTAGATTTTTAAAATATATAGTCATGTTAATTTTTTAAATGAGAATTGTAATCTCAAGTTACAACCAAGTTTGTAACCAAACTTTTTTCGATTGATTAATATGGCGTAAATGATGTGGAATATGTGAAACTCACAACCATATCAATTATTATGAAATAAATTTTGAAAAATTTTATGTCCTCATTCTTAGAGGAAAAATTCAAACAACTTGCTGCTTACAATCACCATGAGGATGTGGCAATAAAAAAAAGAATACAGATAATTCCTACCAAAGCAGAATAAGACAGGTCACGTTTAGTTGAATGAAGATGATAACTTTTTTTTTTTTTTTGAGAAACCTTCCCGTAAAGAGAAGGGGATTATGTGGTATTAATAATTTCAGCAGAGTATTCTGCAAAAGTACATACAGGATCCTCTTTTATCCAAGTACAAAAAGAAGTTGAATAGACAGGAAAGAAGTTGAATAGATCAAGAATTGTCAACTGAAAATCATAATTAAGACACTAGATATATATTATTATATTAGTGGTTTAGCTTACTTAACTTCCTTTCATTCAACCAACTATATATGGCTGATGCATGCGCTTGCGTCAACAGCAACCTGCACTAAGCAAAGCATTCATGCCTGTACTTAGTCAATATAATAGCATTATAAAAAAATTTCACGACTCTTTTTGTCGTGTCAAAAAGTTATTATATTTTTTCAAAAAAAAAGGTGAGTGTATATTATATAATATCTCTTTAGCTCTACAATTTGATACTCGAACTAAGGAGACTTTAACTAAATTCAAAGCACTGTTAAAAAAAAAAAAAAAACTAAATTCAAAGCAGGCCAATATTCTATTATAAAGTGGCATTGTACGATACCTTTTTTTTTTTTAGTTGAATATCATTGTATGATATAACTTTTTGGATCATTTGCCCACGCCATTATTTGAAGCCCATCCAATAAGCAAGCTGTTTTATATCATGGGAACATGATCAGAACTGACCAATTCAATCTTTAAATCCAACTTGATCTTTGAATTATTACTCATTTTCTCCTCTCGTACCGTGATTACAGACCAGATTTGTCAATTTTAAAATATCATTAACCTAACTGGCATTAGCCTAAATCTCAACACTATTAACTGTATTTTACCCTTTCATTTTTAAGTAAAAAGACTCGACAAAAATAGATTAGACTATGTAGGGAATATCCATGAAATTACTAGATCTATGAGATGTAAAACTAAAAAGAAAAAAAAAATATGCGGCAAAGAAAAAAGACAATTACACAAAACAATATTTACGTGGTTTGGTAATTTGTACATACCCACAAAATTGTAGTGATTTTACTATTTTTAAAGAAAAATACAAGATACACCAATACAAATGTACTCTCTTAAAATTACACTCCAAACTCTAATCTAAAACAACGGTATTTTATGTCGTGCACTGAGGATCCAAAATGGTCAAAAAAATGAGCCAAAATTTTTCCTCAGTTAGTCCGAAGTTTTCACTCCATAAGCTAAGCTTTAAAAAAATTTCAATTAAAAATCGTAATACTTTTACATCGAGTCTTATCATAATTCAGATTAAATACATCTACCCCCTGCATAATCCAAGACTGAAAGTCTACATTTTGAATATATTGAATTTTGCGTATCTTCCTATTGACGAGGATTAGATAGTAGTAGCAGTGAACATTTAATAGCTCACGTGTTTGGAAACTTCTTGGAAAGATCGGTTCAATTTGACAAAATTAAAGGGTAAAAAAGAAAAAGAGGAAAAAGAATATTAATTTAATTGTATAAATTATAAACTAAGCCATTGACTACTATGTCCTCACATGGTTAATTGTATTTGAACAATTTTTTATATTCACCCCGGTGTGAATTAGGGTTATTCTGGTCTTTGGGTCGCCTAAATTTTCCACGCATTTGGGGAGTAGGAAAGTTGCAGGAAAGAATGCAATGTTAAAAAAAATCATTTATGGTCAAAGTCAACAACAGTACCCATAAAGGCTGGGAGGTGAAAATTATCAAATTACCCTCGACCTTGCAACTAATTTCCAGGACAAACCTAACTTGACAACTTCTGTGGCCTTTTTTAATAAATATTTTTTAATTATTATTATTTTAATGCAGGCGTTTTTTTATTTGTTTGGTACAATGTACATGGCTTTACTCATTGACAATGTTGAATGGGAGGCGAAGTAAAGGACTGTCCTGGCTCATAATTTGCACATAGTACCACTCTTGAAGATTTCTAGTACAGTTCAGTCAAAATAAAAAAAGATTTCTAGTACAGTTACTATTTTAGTACTTACACTAACATAATAATTTTTTTTTTAACGGGGGGCTAAGGCTGAGTTTGGATTGCGATGAAAATGAAAAAAAAAAAAAAAAATAGTGTTTGTGTTTTTTTGTGAGTCTTATGTATTGTTTATAGGACTCACAAATATGGATTTCAGTAAATTTTTCTTTAAAACTAGGTCCAACGGCACTATTCACACATTTAAAAATTATTTTATTACAATCTTTTCAGTTTTCAGCAATAAACGATATCCAAATATTAAAGCTGTTTTACGGATTAATATGATATCATATAATCATTCTCATCTTAACATAACTATGACTGTCATTTTAAAATATGTATTGTGTATCTAAGAGTTAGGCTAGCTTAAGATATTCTCCCCTCTCCCCGTGTATGTGTTAAAATACTTAATATTCTAAAATATATATATATATATATATATGTTAACATAACTACCAAGTTTTGCATAAATATTGCTATATAGACTTCAAATTATATATAAATATAAGCATTAATAGACTTTTTATTTACATGTGTCTCAAAGAAAGAGAGAAGTGAAAAATGTTTCTTTTTTTTTTTTTTTTTTTTTGCATTTATGCATAATTATTCCCTATATATATTTATTGTTCATCCACCTAAGTTATTCAATTTTTCTAGGACATTTTTAGTCTTAATCCCATAATTTTGTGGGCAAATTTAAGATCAAAGTAAAGAGATACATGTGTTCGAATTTTTATGTGTGAGTAGTGTATTTGGTTAAGTAGTGAAGTCTCACATTTGATACTAATGAGAAAAACGAGTGATTAATATAATATTGTTAAGTTCATATCCATTAGACTTAAACCTTTTTTGTTAAGTGGTGTCTTTATATGTTATATCAACTACTCAAGATGTCTCGCCAATATGTTATCGCCTCAACAAGTGGTATTAGAGCCAATGATTTAAGGTTAAGTATTTATTAGTGGATTTCACTAAGTAGAACGAGGAAGACTCTCATGCCCTTCACCCATGGTTAAGTAAGGGTTCTACCAACGGTGAGTCAAGGCAATTGTGTACTGGTGACTCCCATAGTTGCACAAGGAAAACTCTCATATTTTCCCTAAACATGGTTGAGTAAAAGGGCACACTATTAATGCTAGTGACGCATAACACTTGGATTGTTAAGAAAAAAAAAAGGTTTCCATTCAAGGGGGAGACTAACTAAAGTGCCACAAGTGACTTGGTAAAAGGCATGTGTGAGTAGCGTGGTTAGTTAAGTAATGAAATCTCACATTGGATACTAATGAGAAGAAAGAGTGGTTAGTATAATATAGTTGAACATATACTCATTTGGCTTTAAGTCTTTTTATTAAGTGATGTCTTTATATGTTATATTAACCACTCAAGATGTTCCTTCAGGATGTTATCTCCCCAATACCATGCTTAAAATTGATAGATGAAAAATGATTATGTTGATCAAATCAATGCCTTTGTTACGTGATATATAGTCAATAATTCAAATCTCACACAATCAAGAACCAATTGAAGTGTATTTGAATTGTAATATATATGATTTTTTTCAATTTTTTATTTATTTTATAAATAGTATAGAATTTCAATTTATAATGTACGTTTTGTCATTAAGCTAAAACACCATTTGGGGGGGTATGTTAGGTTTGAATCTTAGATCTATTATTTGACGGCAAAAAACTTTATTTGTCAAGCTAATTGAAACTCACAATATAAAATTGTTTACTCAAAGAAAAATCGACATATATATATATTGCTTTTATAAAGGTGAGTTCTCCATTGGGTCAATCATGCAACCAACCACTGGTACCCTACGAATTGGTGTCGTTTAAGGAAAAATTTGCTAATTTCTTTGAAATAAAGATTACTCACAGAATTCACTTAGTAGAACAAGAAAATAAAATAAAAGATTTTGACTAAAAATTAGTCAACAGATATAAATAATTTTTTGGGCAAATAATACCCCCCTCCCTTGAGATTTGGGAAAATGACACTCACCCCCAAACTTAAAGGAAAAAAACATTTTCCCCCCTTTGACATTTATTTATCTAAACTCTGTTAAATTGGCGTTAAAAATGTTGTGCACTAACGTACCCTTTGGTTAATAATGTATTCCCAAAATTGCCCTCAACTTATTCTCAACTTATTCCATCAAAAGTCCATATTTTTAGCTGCTTTTCTAATTTAACGTTAGATGGTAAAGAATAAGCTTTTATGAGTTTGTTCACCAATCAATCAAATTGACTCTGAAAGTTTTTTATATTGATTAGTGACTTTGAAAATTTCAAACTCGTTTTTAAACAATAAAAGCTTGAAAGTTTCAGCAAATTGTTTTATTTCATAAATTTTGATCCAACGTGTTAGAGAGAGGAGTGATTAAAAAATCTAAGAGGATCATCAAACTTTAAAAAATCAATTGAAAATGTGCTATAAGAGACTAAAAAATCAACATAAGCAACATGTTTTATAATATGATCTTTTCATTTTTTATTTTATTTTATTTTATGTAAATGCTCTTCTCACTAACCATGGTTAAACTTTGGTAAAGAGAATCTTTAAAAAAAATTGGAATATTCCATTATTAATATTAACAGAAGGGGGGGAGTGTTATTTTTTTTAAATCTCAGGGGGGGAGTGTTTTTTCTTTTCAAGTTTGAGAGTGAGTGTCATTTCTCTAAACTTCAAGAGAGAGGAGTGTTATTTGCCCTAATTTTTTTTTCTTTTTTCAATAAATCAAATAAGATCCGTTTAATGAGTTCCTTTATATTTTGATACCATTTTTATGGGGCATATAAAAACTGTAAAAAAAAAAAAAAAAAATCAGTTACTTTTTTTTTATTTTTCATAAAAAATTTCAAGAACTTTTTATAATCAAATATCAGAAAATAAAGGAATTAAAAAATTCCTCATTTTCACATAGGAGACGCCGTCGTATAGGGAAACGAATGGCAGAATCGTAAATAGAAAAAACAAAAAGTCCAGTTTGTAAGGCTCAGACATAGCCGCCGCCTATTAAAACCCGCGAGGCTCTTCCAAATTTTTCGCAATTATTATTTCCAAAATTTTCATTTTTTTTTTTGGCGTTTCGGTGGTTTGGCTCCTGAGAGAGTCTCTCTCTCTACCTCCGATCAGAGAAACCTCAGGATCTCCAAAAAAAAAAAAAAAACAAAACAACCTCAAAACTAACTCTCCGATTCAACCAAAACCTCGTCCGATTTCCTTACCTTAGTTTCTCCGAAACCCTCAATTCAACCTTTCCGTCTCCGATTCAGTGTCGTCCACTGCGGAAATGGCATATCTCGGATTTTAGGGTTTCCCATACAATCCTCGTTAGTTAACGAATTCACTATTTACCGAATCCTCAACAACCTTATCACAATCGCAAACATGGCATTACGTTATACCTTCGGTGTCTCTGGCTATGTCGCCCAAAACCTCGCCACGTCAGCGGGCCTTCGGGTCGGGAATTGCAAGACCGTCGGGGATTGTTGGATCCGAACCCGGATATTCGGGCCAAACCCGAAGACCGAGTTCGAACCGGCCAGCACGGTCCGCAACTACCACTCCGATCTCCGAAGGCCCTCCCTGTTCGAGAATCTCGCCGGTGAAATTATCGGCGAGAACTCGAAGAGTCCTATCGTTCTCGGCTTGATCTCGGTGATGAAATCGACGGCTTGTGCTTCTGGCACGTCAGCTACGGCTCTGGCTGTTTTCGGAGTTTCGCCTTTTAAGTCTTCTTCGATTTTGTCTTCGGTTTCGAAGTGGGTGCTACCACCTTGTAACGACGAGCCTGAAACATCATCGGAGTCGCCGACAACAATAACGACGACGACGACGACGACGATGAAGATGGCGGCTGCGGCGGAGTCGAAGTTTGATCAGAAGAGTGGTTGGTTGTCGAAGATTTTGAATTTATGTTCGGAGGATGCAAAGGCTGTGTTCACTGCTGTGACTGTGAGCATATTGTTCAAGTCATTCTTGGCGGAGCCGAGGTCGATTCCTTCGTCTTCTATGGCCCCTACTCTTGATGTTGGTGACCGTATTTTAGCTGAGAAGGTCAGTGTTGTGAAAGTTTAGGTGAATTCTCTGATTTTCATCATCATTGTTTTTGTGTCTTAAAGGTACTGTCTTTGGGTTAGAATCAATTTGGGGTTATAATTTGATAAATGGGTATTTGCTAAGCAAGACTGTTATTGATGGATCTGATTGAAATTCTATGTTTAACTTGATGTGGGTTTATAATTTCATGTATGGGTATTTGCCTGGCAAGACTTGTTGATGATTTATGATTAGAATTCTATGTTTAACTTGATGTGGCCGACCCTGACGAGTCTGTTGAATAGCTGACCTCAAATTTTTGGGACTAAGGTTTTGGTTGTTGTTGTTGTTGGTTTTGTTATATGAGTGTTTGTCGCAATTTTTACGTTTAGGATCAATTCTAAAAGTTGTATTCCTTTTATTGACTTCAAGAGGGAAAAAAAAAAGTTGTATAAATGAACAATGATGCAATTGGGTTTATTAAGGGATGTTAGAAAGATTCTTATGGTATATTGTGGTTGCATTAAGTGCTGAAAAGCTTGGTTTATTCCATTAGTCACTTTAGGCACCCAATGGATTCCCTAAGATTTTATCATGTAGTCCTTTGTTTGTTTAATGATTTGGTCGTTGATGCTCTGGTAGATTGAGAAGATATATGGAATTGTCTAGATAAACAGAGATATGACAGTTAAATGTTGATTTTGTTACAGGTGAGCTTATATCATCGCTTCTGTTTTTGTTGATGTCACAGGTTTCATACTTTTTCAGGAAGCCTGAAGTTTCAGATATAGTAATTTTTAAGGCACCTCCAATTTTACAGGTATGAGGTGAAATTTACTTAGAAGTGCATTTGAAATTTTTTTCTTTCCATTTGATTGAGGAGGGTTGCTGATTTTGTCAATCGTGTGCATTGTGCAGGATTTTGGTTATTGTTCAGGCGATGATGTATTTATAAAAAGAATTGTTGCAAAGGCTGGAGACTATGTTGAAGTAAGATTTCACATGTATTCGATTGATTATATCTGTGTCTTGAGGTCTTAATTCTTGCCTTCTCTCCTCACCTTTTGTTTTTTTTGTTTGGTTTTTTTTTTTTTTAAGATTAAAGAAGCAATTTATTGAAGATCTTTTCTTCTTTTCATTTTCCGTACCTAAGAAAATTTTCTTTACCATTTATCTCTATTATATTGGATCTCACCTGGCCATTTCATGTGATAGGTTCGTGATGGGAAATTATATGTGAATGGTGATGTTCAAGATGAAAAGTTTGTTGCGGAGCCACTTGCTTATGAAATGGAACCAGTGGTAATGCATCCCGTATATCTTTAATTTCTTTTCCTTCTGTTGGTTTATTATCATACCCTATGCATCATTGAAGCATTGGTAATAACATAGTTTTATGAATTGATTTTGCAGCTTGTGCCTGAAGGTTATGTCTTTGTGATGGGAGACAATCGCAACAACAGTTTTGACTCTCATAACTGGTAATTCTAGAATCTTTGTGTTGCTGACGATCTTTTTGGTTTGATAATATGTTGATTAGGTATGAAAGTAACATTTCCAGCATGTGGCAGCTACAGATAATCAAACATGATTATGTTAACATCTAGAATGTATGAAGATTAAAAGAACTGTCATTGATGTTGGTCCATTAATATGGTTTGAAATTCTGAAAATATTTTCTGACACAGCATTTATCTTGTTGTCAGGGGTCCGCTTCCTATCAAGAACATTGTAGGTAGATCGGTGTTTCGTTACTGGCCTCCATCCAAAGTATCAGACACCGTATATGAACCTCATTTGGGGGGGAATGCTGTAGCAATTTCTTGACACATTGGCCTACACATTGGCCTCTTCTTGTTGAGGAAGAATCTTGACTACATTGATTTCACCTAGATGGTGATTCTACAAGTTATTTTTTTCACCCTTATGCTCGTTATTGAGCAGTTGTGAATTTTGAACCTTTTTCCCATCATTGTTGGATTGGTTCTTGGTGGGGTATCTGTCCTTGTCCATCAGACTGAAGAGCGGTCAACTGTTGCCGCTGATGGATTATTTTCTGTAATGACATGTTTAAACCTTTTGAACAAAAGAGTGAGAACAAAAGGAAAGAAAAAGAGAAAACATATCTCGTTTTCATTTATATCTTATTTGACCATTTATGTTGTTGTTATGTGTCGGTACTTGGGAAATTGATGCACTTTTACTTGAGTTGAGGCACTGGAGGACTCAAATATCTGAAGCAAGATGGTTTTCTGGATGTCTGGTGCTGCTATCACTTTGAATGTAGTTCAAAACTCTATTTCACTTTGTTATTGCAGTTAAAGCACCCCCCTGATGGTGAATTGGTGAAGGGAACTCTGGTGCCGCTATCACTTTGAATGTATTGGGAAATCTCTATTTCACTTTTTTGTTGCAGTTAAAGCACCCCTGATGGTGAATTGGTGAAGGGAAGTAGGCAGGCAGATACTTTACAGTGATACTGAAAGCTCATGAATTTATCCATATGGCCTCGCATCACTGGTCCAGCAGTTGGCGATCTCATGTAAAAGATCTTGGCGATTAAGATGGTTGCCAGGCATCTCTTCTAATTTCTGGGTTGATACCGTACTTTTTTCAGTGTACTTGCAAACTAAGAATCCATGTACTCTATTCATCGATGGTTTTGGAACGATATGTGTGGAATTCTATTAAGTTGCAAAAAATGCACTTTTATTAATTGTGGCCCCAAGAATTTCCTCTTTTTAATTCCGCTCGTACTGATATTGAATAATACGGCATACATGATAGGTGCGAGTTGAAGTGATCACCTTCAAAACTTAAGCTACTGATTTTATTACATTTTAACAAATAAAACTACTTCTTGCACTTCTATAATGTGATTCTGGGGGGGTGGTGTTTAAAAAGGCCATATAAAAGTGTAGTTAAAAGCAAATTGCAGGGGAAACAAAATATGATAAAAATGTATTATCTTATCGAGAGATGTTATGTCTATAATAATTTTACAACATTTTTACAACAAATTACAGGTGATTAGTTGTTATTGGTTCAAATTTAAAACTAACACTAAGATTACTTTTTTGCTCCAACAATAACAACCAGTAACAACCTGTCACTTATGATTTATTGTAAAAATGTTGTAGACATATTATTTCTCTTCTCTTGGAACCAACCCCCATCCCCCTAGCTTAATGCATTCTTTAAAGAACATGATCTCACATACTCCAGTTGACAGTCGAACACGTTCTAGGAGTAGCTGTTACTCCTACCCTCCCCTTATATTGTGTGGCTAATGGCTAAAATAATCGGTCCAAGTGTCCAACCACTCATTATCTGCTGTTAAGCTAGCTCAGAGGTTTGACCCGGTCCATGAA
Source organism: Quercus gilva (assembly GCA_023621385.1). Classification (NCBI taxonomy): domain Eukaryota; kingdom Viridiplantae; phylum Streptophyta; class Magnoliopsida; order Fagales; family Fagaceae; genus Quercus; species Quercus gilva. Next base: position 7,007,410 of record CM042474.1, on the reverse strand, counting down.
CACCTGCAAAAAACCGACTATGGAACAATGGAGACTTGTCGAGAGGGTATGTCAGTGGATGATTCTCTGCACTACATACCCTCCACTGACATGCTTAATTTGGTAAACCATTAGAGTATATGAATGAGATTCTTTTGGTGTATCTCTTAGGGCTTCTTGTGCTGGTTTGGAGTGACCTATTTGTACAACCATGGGGATTAAGTTATCTCATGATTTTATGGATTCAATTCCTTGCATTTTTTTTTTTGGTTAAATAAATACTTTATTCCTCAACCTGAAAAAGGAGAGAAACAAAAGAACTGGGCCAAATTCCATCTCTATCCAAAGTCCGCAAAATCAAAGAAGACAGATTTGAGATGGGAACCGGTCCAGTCCAATTTACAAAAGCTGCCCATTAGGCCACAAAATGGGCAGAGACATTGCCCTCTCTACAAACAAAAGAAAATTTGACATTGGTAAAGTACTTTACAAAATACAAAATATCATCATATAAAGTCTTAATACTCCAATGAGGATCAACATCTGCATTACAAATTGGCTCAATGACATTCCAAGCATCTTCCTCTAGTATAATGTTCTCATAGCCTTCACTAGCCGCAAGTCTAATGGCACTCCATGCTACTCTAGCTTCCCCCACCAAAGGACTGCTAAGAACAAACTGGTCAGACCATGCTTTCCAGGTATTACCCATAGAATATCAACTTACGACTACTATTGTGGTTTTTTCCTCCCTTATTGCAGCATCAAAGTTCAGTTTAATCTAATTGGATGGAGGTAGCGACCAAGACACATATTTATTTGGCCTCATGGACTGCTCACTCCAAGCCTGCTTGTGCTCTTGAAAAACTCTTAGGATCTGCCTAGCAAGCTTTGTTGGATTACTATTATTCCCTTCCACTCTAGATTCCCTTGCAATTTGTTCCCAGTGATTCTAGACTCATCCATTAATATTCAGGGTTTGTTGCTTATTCCAATGATGATAGCTAGTTAAATATAGTTATCTTTCTAGTCATACTTATAAATCCAAGCTACCATGCCAGTCATCTCACTTGAGATCAAACTTACCTAACACGTCACAATTTCTCTTCATCCAAAATGAATAATGAGATGGACTGGGACATAAGCTTCAACTTGAAACAATTTCTTTAAGTTTAGACATTAAAATTGATAAAAAGTAATTAAAAAAAATAAAAATTACTTGGTGTTGGTTGGAGGAAAACTTTGAGCTTACTCTTATTATTGGAAGTCTTCACTCTTCACAAGTGTACCTAAAAAGCAAGGGTGGAGATTGTGATCCACGCGTACACCCCAGCCTAATTTGGTGGGGCATTATCGTAATCTCATAATCTCAAAAAAAATCAAAATCAACAACTACCTGCCTACTCTTAACCAGAAAGCAAAAACAGAGTCGGAGAGAACCCTCTAATCTTAAATCAGTTAGTCCATTTACCTCAGATGAAGAAGAACAGTTATCGTGGTCTTGTTGTTCCTTTGTCCTTCCCAATCTTAATTATACTCTCATTTATTACACCTTCCTTAAACGCCTCGAACTCCAACCTCACCACCCTTTTCTTACAGGTACACGTTTATCTTATCATTTACCTCAATTTTTTAATCCAAATCTTTCTTAAAACTCTTTAAAAAAAGCTGAGATCTTTATTATTAATTTCGTGATTATTCAGGATGTCCTCAAGGCAATCTCGGTGACGCAGAAGTGGGATTTGGAGGACGTTAAGATTTCCAAGTTGGATCTGCGTAAGGTTCGGTTTGGGACTGCTTCTCGGGTCGAGTTTCGGGTCGGGTTCGGTAAGAGTAAATGGGTCATCAAACGTTCTGAGGATGAAGAACAAGAAGTGGGGTCTTGGAAAAAGTTCAGAAATGAAAAGAGCGATTTTGGGTCCTTGGTTACTGAAATTGGTTCTTTGATGGGTGTGCTTAACACTTTTAAAATGGAGGGTCCGTTTGAGTTATTGGTCGGTGGTGATCACCAGCTTTCTCTATTGTTGCCGGTATGCTTTTTATTTGAGCTTATCAAAGTTACTGTTTTTTTTTTTTTTTTTTTTTTTTTTTTTTAATATTAGCTCTGATTTATTGGTAATGGGGTTCAAAATTGAATGTGTTGGATTGGATTATGACCAAATTTGTTACTATATTGATGTGGGTTATGAGTACTAATTGGTAATTTTTGGTTATTGTTGTTGAATGAATTAGTTGTAAGATAGAAAAAGTTTTGTGAATTAATAGAGAGAAAATTATTTGATCAGCAATAGAAAGAAAATTATTTGTATATGGGTATCTTATTTTGCTTATTCCAGCTTGTAAAGTTTGTTATTTTATATCTTCCATCGGGTTTTATCGGTAACTTTGAATTGTTACAAGCATTATTGTAATGTTTCCGGAGCCAAGGAGCTCTAGCTCAGTTGGCACCCTTACAAGTTCTAGGTGGAGGGTGAGATCATGGGTTCAAGACCCATACCAATTGAAAAAAGAAGATAGAAAAAATAAGTATTATAATGTTTCTGGAGTTTTGTTGCGAAGTTCTCTAGGTTGAAATTGTTAAAGATGCAGCTAAGGATTAGTCAGTGTCTGATGCTTATCAGCACAAGAAACATGTACCTTGCATGAGAAAATTTTTTAGGGCTAGCTGTTTTGCGGCTGCATTACTTAAGAATTTGATGGTTTGCTTTTATGTCTAACTTAAATCAGTTTCAGTTATTCAGAGACCAGGAATGACTCTAAGCTTATTATTTGAATCCGACTGTTTTCTTCCAAATTGCATCTTGTTGGTTTCTTTTTACCTGTGAGTCCATAATATATTGTGGTCTGTTAGTTGTTTTGATAACTGTCCATTTAATTTTATGTCTTTATGTGTGCATGTGTTAGATAAGTATCTGATTCAGTTGTAGTGCCCCGGATAGCCTTGTAGTAGGAACGAACATCAAACATGCCATTCCCAGTTAAACGCCATCTGATTTTATCACTCTCCCCCTCCCCTGTAGGCACCTTAGAATAGATATGATTTAAGAAGGAATTCACAGACTCCACCTCCCAATCATGAAATTCCTTTTGGAAGCTTACATTCCAGCTTAACCTCTCCTTCCAACCGCAAATCAGAAACTTAAGACTTCCTCAACAACTGAGCGATTAAAAATCAGGATACATATATTCTTTGTAATTTATTTGTTACTTTGAGTTCACGATGGTGAACCTGAAGTAACTCTCTTTTCAATAAAACTTCATGAATTACTTTTATATATATATATATATATATCTGATTCACGTCTGTCTAGCATTCTGTTAGGGCACCAAAGAGCCTGTAAATGCTTGAGTTTTCAGTTTATTTGATATCTTAAATGAGTAAAATGAATTTTTTCCTGATAAGTTGAGGGAAATGATGTTAGTTATCTATTCATTTGGTTACTGTGATAAGAGTGAAAATAAGGATTTGAATTTTGAGTTCTGATTTCTTATATTGTTTGTTTGATCAAGCTTTAAAATTTCGATGATGCTATAAGAAATGTGGGTGCCTTTTTTTAAAAAAAAAAAAAATTTAATGGTTTCTGGGAGAGGGAGGAAGGGGGTTTGGGGAGTTGAAAAGAATTATTTTCTAGCTGCTAGAGCATTTTTATTCTGTTCTGGATTCTAAAAATCACTCCTCAGATAGGTATATCACCACCCTGACTATCTTTTTTCTCTTCTAAGATCTCCATAGTACATTTCATTTTCTGTTAAGCAAGTGAATAGTTTTGACACAGTGATCTTGAAAAACAAAAACAAAAAAGAGCAGGAATACAGATTCCAGAAATTCTTGTAGAAGCCATTTAAAATCACCTTGGTTGTAATCTGTTGAAACAGATAGCCTCAACAAACAAAGGCATTTCTAATGTTTATTTATTTATTTTTCTGCCTTGCTAACTATATTTGTTTGGCAATGTCTAGCTGTATTCATGGATTGACCAAAGTTATCCTACCACATTGATGTGCCTATTGCTTTTTATTTTTTAACTGGTATGTTTATTAATGGCTATGAATGTTTTGCTGCATACAAGATTGATTCTTTAGTGCAACTTCTGACAGTCTGGACATTTTGACCCTTATCTCCAGATGAACATTTCACATAATGGCTTGAAACGAATTCTTGTTGGTGAAGGCATCACAGTGGAAGTGAGAAGAGCTCAAGAAGTCTCTCTAATACACTCATCTGGTCTTGGTATGCCGGTGAATAGAAGTGTTGCGATTAACAAGGAGAAAATTGAGTTTTGGCCCTTTTGGCAATCTATGTGCATCCCATTGCTTCCTATACAAGTTTTAGGGGCTGCATCAGTAGTTGCTTATAGGACTCAAAATCCTGATGCTTACATTAAAACTACATTCATTTCCAAGGATACAATTGAGTTGCTGCCGGAGAAGTGTTACAATAGTCATGTTTACAAGGAACGGGATTGCCCCATTGATTTCCTGAGTTCAAGGATCGCTTTGCTGGAAAGAGTTTTGAAGAGCTTTCTTGGTGACAGAATTCGTCAAAATCGGTCGGGATTCCTCAAAACAAAGATTAAAGCATCTGCTATCATTCGTTTCCCACTAGAACTGGAAAGAGATATCAGAAGTAATGACATACTCCATGGTAAGCTGGCAGAGTGGAGAACAAGGCCGAATGTTGAAAGAATGTGGTTTGAGGTAATGGCAAGAGTTGAAGCAGAGACTTTGCGGCCTCTTTTGGTTAAGAAGGTGAGTCCTTTCATTGGAGTAGATTCAGTTTCATGGAGTAATTTAATGTCTAATGTATCTTTTACGAAGTTACGATCTGTCCTTGTCCCTCCTGAGGCTCTAACGCTGGATGTGAAGTGGTAGCATGAAATTGTTGTGTTATACTTTGTTTTGTGAATGTTCACAGGTCAAGGCAGTGTGCTGTCATTTTGGCTTTTCCCTTGTTTGATGGGGGGTTGTATTATCAGAATACATGTATAAAAAGCACTCATTGGATTTGTACATAAGTTTAAAAAAAAATTGAAAGGAAAATGAGAGATAAATCATGATGTGCATTCGTTTCTGTTGACTAATGTAGAATGGTGATGAGCTGAGCTTGGTTTAAGGATAGCATGATTTGTTTATGAGTTTGCTTGTCATTTTGGCAGTCAAGAATTCCTTGTATGCCTATGTTTACAATCTCCATTGTATAAAACATCACCACTGCCACGATGGGCCAGAACCTCATTTTGGTAAATAAGAGTTTCATTAAGCACAAGGGAACAGTACTACAATGACCAAACCAGAAGCATCTGATGCCACCAGAAAGAGACCTAACATCATTAAGCCATGGCCATTTCAACCTTTCCCTCAGCATCACCTTGCTTCACTTCCACATTTTTGTACTTATACCATGATGCGCACACCAAATAAAACCCAAAATTCACCACACTCAACACTGACAATAACCAATAGAAGTAATTCAGCTTATCTCTATTTATATTATTATTAGCCAACCACCCACCACTCACCTTATTCACCACCTCCACCACCACTGTGCTTAAGAAGTACCCAAATGCCACTGAGCACCATGAAATGGCTGTGCTTAGTGACTTCATACCAGTTGAACTCTCTGCATAGAAAAACTCAAGCAACCCCACAAGGGAAAACATATCTGCAGCTCCAAATATAGCATATTGGAAACCAAGCCAAAACAAACTCATAGGCAAAGGCTCAAGACTATCCACCATGTTATGCTTATAAGCCAAAGATTTGCGGTGTGTCTCCACAACTCCAGAAACAGCCATAGAAACAGCTGAGAGCACTAACCCAATACCAATTCTCTGAAGGTGTCGAATTCCAGTGGGAACACCTGTAATTTTTCTAGCCAGTGGAACAAAAATCCGGTCGTATAATGGGATAAGAACGAATATGAATAAGAGTGGGATTACTGGGATTGAAGATCCAGGGACTTTAAAGCCAAAGAGATTGGGGTTCATGGTTGTGCTTTGTTGGATAGTGAATGTTTGGAGTTGAGCCAAGCATGTGTTCATGAATACAGTGCTAAATATAATTGGCAGCATGCGGATTAGAATCTTTGTTTCTTCAACTTGTGTCATTGTGCACAAGGTCCAGGGTCCTTGTGTGGTTGATGTTGTTGCATCATTGGTGCTCCTAATTATTGCTGCTCGGTCCAAAAATCTGTGAAATATACAGTAGGGGATTTAGTTTCAAGTAATATATATATATATATATATGGTTAGCTAACTTTGAAATTTTTGATAACATATATACCTAAATTGTTCTGTTCTCTGCAGAATTTCATCATGTGTTCTTGCTTCTTTGTCATGAATCTCATGAAATTCCTCTGTATTTTCTGGAATTGGAAGTTTTCGGTTTTGGATGGCAGCCACAAAAACCTGAGTTTTAAGCACCAAAAAAGATTTCAATTAATTAACCCAAGAATTTGTATTCTAGATCACATTTTATTACTTTGATAAATTACCAATTGTTCCAAAATGTTTAAGCGATTAGATAATTATAAATTTAATAATTAAAATATTATTCTAATAGTTTGTAAGGTTTGTATTATAAAATTTGTTATATCTCTAGTATCATTCCAAAATAAAAACGTAATTTAAAATTTTATTTATTATATTTTAAATACGTTAATAATCACTTTTTTTTTTTTTTTTTTATGTATCCATATCATACCAACCTAATTTTAGTTATTCATATATGCTATTTAAATATATATTAAATAAGGAGTCATAATATGTTCACAATTAAGGTTTAGTAGGTATGGTACATTAAAAAAAAGTATGTACAGTAGAATTCTTAATCACTTTATTGTTATCTCAATTTATAAACCTTGTGAAATAAATTAATAATAATTTTTGTATTTTCCCATTGTCTAACATAAAACCATACATCTTTGTATAAGGTAGTTAATTACCTGAAGAATCCGTAGTAGTGGGCTTCCCATGGGCTTATTATTCCGATACAAAGACTTGCCCATGCAAACAAATATCAATGAAAATAAAACTGCTACAAAGCATATACCAAAGCCCCACTCCCACCCTTGGTTGGTAGTTATCCATACCAGAATAGTCACACCAAGTATAGCTCCAATGGTGAGGCTAAGCAAGAACCAGTTAAAGAAGCTTGACAATTGAGCTACCTCTTTGGGGTTCTTTTCATCGTTGAATTGGTCAGCTCCCAAGGCTGGCAAAGCTGCCTTAACCCCACTGGTTCCAAGTGCAACCAGGTATAAGCCAGTGAAAAGGATTGCTGTTTGGCCAGAGTTTGCAGCCTCACATTTGTTCATATGGCCTTTGCATGGTATGGGTCTTAGATGGGGGAAATGTGCTTGAACTGCTAGGAGGGCATATCCCTGCATATATATGCACAAACAAAATGTACATAAATTTTTAGTAATGTTACCGATACACTATTTTTCATAATTATTGGTCTGTTGTGATTAAAGTAATATCGCTTTCAAAATGGTACATCACTTACATCATTTTTATGATGAATCAAACATGACAAGTCATGGTACACTATCTTTCATAATCATTGGTTTGTTGTGATTAGAGTAACATCACTTCCAAACAGATATATTACTTTCATCATTTTCATGATGTATCAATCATAACGAGTCATGTAAGTTGATAGAAAAAATGTTATGTCCTTTGTATTTTTTCTTCCAGATTTTAGGTTTTTTTTTTTTTTTTTGGCTAAAGTATAGCTTTCAAAACTCTTTTTTTTCAAAGTATATTTTCAGTAAAAAGCAATCAACCAAAAAAATCCCAATAAGGCCTACTTTTGTGGGATTTTTTGTTTTGTTTTATGTTGAATTGCTTTAATTTCCAAGCTTTTGTTTATTTAATTATCTCTAGAAGGATTGGACAGCTTGAAGTATTAAACTAATATTAGCTTGACTCTACCTCTATCGACAAAAAATGACATCCACCAAACAAACTACGTGGTGGGTATGATGCTAAAATTATGAATTCTCAAACCATGTGATTGGATGCTATCGTGCTAATGATTAAAGCTGTGAAACTAGAACTACTACGTAAGACTGAACAATATATTTATAATTTTTTTTTACTATTGTTGAGTCATTGACACATTGCCATTATTACACTTAAAATAATTTTAGGTTATCCCCAAATACTTTGGTAGTTGTATAACGCTATCTGCCTAGAGACAACTTATGGAGTTTACTTTCTTTATTCTCCTTTCTCATTGCGTTAAGAAAAGTTTAGGGTGTTGACTGTATAGGCTGTCCAACTTTATTATATATACCATAATAAAATATATTTTTATTCCAAAAATTTAAACTATTAAAAGCAATAAACTTATAATTTTACTATTATTCTATCACCGGCCAAGAAGGAGAATTCTAGGCTAGAATGGAAGACTAAACGTACCAGTAGTTCCATGGATATAAAGAGCACACAAGTCTTGAATCTTGACAAATAGGTATCACAGATGAATCCACCAACAAGTGTTAGCATGAATGCAGTACCCAAGAAGTTGGTGAGCGTTGTGGCTGATTTTGTTAAGCTGAAGTTCATATATCCATAAAAATATGTAACTAAGCTCACTGCAATGGTGATGAAGGCCATGTTCTCTAGTCCCTCAGTAGCTGCATGAATTCACAGTATAAAAAAACCAACCAATGATCACATATAATTCAAGAATCTGAACACAAAAAAAACACACACACAAAAAAAATAGTTGTGGATAACATTATGATTACCATATACAAAAAGCGCAGCTCGATTTCCTCCTAGCCTTTTTTCTTTCTTAGGCTGGGTTTTAACATCTCTGCAGATGCCCTGGTGAAACAATCACATAGAGAAACATTAGCACATATAGCATGTAGAGCTTGAAATTGAAAAGAATAAAAGAAAAATGCATGAGAGAGCTTTAAAGAAACAAATATGGGAAAACAATATCATCTCTAATATAAATGATGTGGGAATCTGTATAGTTAGATTTAGGAAATAAATGCATTTCAAGTAAAATTGAGATTCTCTTCCAAAAAAGATGGCGGCTCTGAGACCAGTGCCTAGTGAAGTTTATGCAAGACGTTAATTACCATTGTGTTGGAGCTTTCTTCTTTGGCCTGCTAGGAAAAAGGCTGCTTCTCACTTAGTTGTGACTTTTTTAGAATGGACTCCTCTGACTATTTATTGAGACAAATGTTCTAATCATTCATATAGTGACAATAATAACATAAAAGGAATCAAATGGCATCCTGCGAGAAACTTATTAGGATCATATTTTATCTTTGGAAAAAGTTAACTGGTGGTTTTGATTTTTTTTTTTTTTTTTAGAGAGTTTTAATTTATGACATCCGTTTTTTATGATAATTCTTTATCATCAGATCAAGACATTAATCGGTTTTTAGTATAAGCGGAGATTGAACCTTTAATCTCTTATTTAACCATCAAAAACTTTAACAATTGAACTAATTGAAACCCACTATTTTATATAAAATTGATATTAATATTTTTTAAAATAATTTATTAACAATGGTTAACAGCAACGTTTATCTTTTTATACGGTCTCTTTCCCAATAGCTCTGTCTTCACCCATAAAAAGTCAAAAACCATTACTTTAATGGTGGATATATATATATATATATTTTGATAATAATGGTGGATATATGAATTATGTAATTTATATTTGTTTGACTTTAATTACCGGAATTCGTGATAAAACTTTAACAATTGAACTAATTGAAACCCACTATTTTATATAAAATTGATATTAATATTTTTTAAAATAATTTATTAACAATGGTTAACAGCAACATTTATCTTTTTATACGATCTCTTTCCCAATAGCTCTGTCTTCACCCATAAAAAGTCAAAAACCATTACTTTAATGGTGGATATATATATATATATATTTTGATAATAATGGTGGATATATGAATTATATAATTTATATTTGTTTGACTTTAACTACCGGAATCCGTGATAAATGGAGTCGAATGCTACATTATAAAAGAGATCGTCACGCTACTGTAGTCGAATGCTACATTATTAAATTTTTTATTTGGCTTTTGTTCTTGAGTGGCTTTTATACACGTACACTCTGTCTTTTCATAACTGTTTTTTCTTTTAACTTTTATACGTTAAAATCTAAATATTTTCACGATAATTATAAATATTAATGTGAATTAGTAGATGTAAAAGAGTGTGAAATGATATTTTTTTTTTTTTATAAAACTACAATATTGGTCCCTCAAGTTTATCATGTGTATGCAATTGATCCCTCAAGTTTAAAAAATGAGTTGTATCAGTCATTTTACTAACTGCCGTTAGTAATGTTACTTATATGGCTAACGAAACAATAACTTAACATTTTTTAAAATGACATGGCTTTTTTTAAATTAAAAAATTACAATAACTAATTTCCACATAAGATTTTAGTGACCCGGTTGAAATCAAATATTAAATTATAAACTAGTTACAAATTAAACCCATTTATTATCTAATTTTTGTTTCACACACACACGACGGCGCCAGAGAGAGAAAGAGGACAAACCCTAGCCGCCGGTTGTGGAGACCCAAAGCCTTAGCCTCCCTCTGACCCGCCGATGGTGAAGACCCAAGCCCTAGCCGTCGCCAGCGACAGCCATTGACCTGCGTACCTATTTCTCTCGCACAACCAATGACCCGCCTCCATCCTCCCCTCGCACAACCACTGACCCGCCTCCTTCCTCCCATCTCAGGTATTACACTTTTTCACAATGTCCATACACATCAATAGTAAAATTTCAAACACACCTAACCTCCAAAAAAACAAAAACAAAAAATACCCACAAATCAAATCGACTTAGAAAGCAAAATTAACAAGCGAAACGAGAAAAAGAATTAATCTTACCCATTTAACAAATAGAAATAATTGCCTCAGAGCCCTTCATGATCCTTAGCCTCCTACAAGAATCGGTGAACATTCTGTGACAACAATCAACAAAACAATAAGGGAAAATTTAGATATTGACAAATCTTCAATAATCCAAAGATATCATATGAGAACATCTTGATCAAGTTGGCAATATCTAAAAAAAAGTAGAGAATTCAATGCCAAATTTGTGTTAACATTCACAACTGGTAGCGTTTGGGTTGTCGCCGGTGGCGGCTAAGGCTTAGGTCTCCACCGGTGGCGGGTCAAAGGAAGGCGGCATCGCGGCAGGCGTCAATATCTCTTTCCCCTTTCTCTCTCTGGCGCCGTCGTGCGTTTGTGTGAAACAAAAATTAGATAATAAATGGGTTTAATTTGTAACTGGAATATAATTTAAAATTTGATTTCAACCGGGTCTCTAAAATCTTATGCGGAAATTAATTATTGTAATTTTTTAATTTAAAAAATGTCAAGTCATTATTCCATTAGCCATGTAAGTAACATCACTAACGGCAGTTAGTAAAGAACTAATACAACTCATTTTTTAAATTTAGGGAACCAATTGCGCACACAGAATAAACTTGAGAAACCAATATTGTAGTTTCGCCTTTTTTTTAGGATTTTGTTAATGTGTGCCCTAAGGGCACATAATAATTAATCATTTTTGAAAAAAAATTTCTCGGAGATTGAAAAAGTATTGATAGTTTTTTCAATTCTCGAGAAAATGTTCTTAAAAATAGATTGCTTAATGTGTGCCCTTAGGGTTAAGGACACACATTAACTGGACTTTTTTTTTTTTTTTTTTAATGGCAACCGTACATAGTGGGGTCTAGACAATTAATGCTCAGCACTTTCACAGTTTCACTATCTAATGACTAAGATGGATGTGACAATTCTTAGTTTCAGAAAGGCGTAAATGCACTTTTAGTCCCTATATTTTGACATTTTTTCATTTTAGTCCTTACATTTTAATTTTACCACTTTTAGTCCCTAAATCAATTAACGCATTCCATTTTAGTCCTTTCCGTTAGCCTATCAACAGAAATTGCTTAGATGGCAAACTGATGCTGACATGGCCAATTAAAAAATAATAAAAAAATTTAATTAGTATTTAAAAAATGCCATGTTAGCTTTTATATAATAAAAAAATTATTAATCAATTTTACCAAAATTAAAAAAGAAAAAACAAAATTAAAAACAATAAAATTTATCAATTCAGATCTAATTCATTTTTGAACAAGAATGCAAGAACACAATCACCTATTTAAACATCAACAAGAACATAATTTACAAACCCAGAACTAAACACAAAAAACACAAACTCAAATTTAAACATTAATACAAGAGCACAAACACAAAGAATAAAATAACAAACATAAACCAATTAAAAAGAGTAATTAAATTTTTTTCTTTTTTTTCTTTTCATTGTTCTCGGAAGAACAAAGTAACATGTTCTTCGTGTTCTTCTTCGTGTTCTTCGTGTTCTTCTTTTCATTGCTCTAATTAAATTTAATTAGAGCAATTTTACAATAATAATGAGTTCTATCTCTACCTCTTTCAATCAAAAAAAGAAAAAAAGAGTTCTATCTCAAATTACACTTCCTCCTCCTAATAATGGGATCAATTCGATCTCTTCATGCCTCGACCTTCTCTGATCTCCGATCCATGCCGCGGAGCTCCAATCCCCGCCGCCGAGCTCCTTTCCAAGTTGCAGAGCTTCAATCCATGCCGCCGAGCTCCGATCTCAAAGACCTCGCCTCTTCACGCCTCGACCATCTCCGATCCACGCCGCGGAGCTTCGATCCCAGCCGCCGAGCTCCTTTCCACGCTGCAGAGCTCCGATCCACACCGCCGAGCTCCGATCTCAAAGACCTCGCCTCTTCACGCCTCAACCATCTCCGATCTCTGATCCATGCCGTCGAGTACTGCAAGATCAAAGCCCCAATCTGAAATTTTCTCAATACAGAAACAGAGAGACTCGCTGTGTCGTGCGACACCAAGTAAGGAAGACAACTTGATCCGTCCGCCGCTACTCATTCCTCTCCTCATCGTGCAATGACTCCACCACCACCGCTAGTAAGAGAGGAAAAGAAAGAGAGTGAGTTAGAGAGAGAGAGATCTGAACTTGCTTTTGAAGAGAGAGAGAGAGAGAGAGAGAGAGAGAGAGAGAACGCTTGAGAGAGTTATTGTGTTCTTTGTTTATGTGATATTTTGTTAATTTGAGTTTGTGTTTTTTGTGTTTGGTAGGGTTTGTGATTTATATTCTTTTAAATCTATGATTGTGTTCTTGTTAATTAGATCCGAATTGATAAATTTTATTGTTTTTAATTTTGTTTTTTCTTTTTTAATTTCGGTAAAATTGATTAATAATTTTTTTATTATATAAAGGCTGACATGGCATTTTTTAAATACTAATTAAAATTTTTTATTATTTTTTAATTGGCCACGTCAGCATCAGTTTGCCAACTAAGCAATTTCCGTTGGTAGGCTAACGGAAAGGACTAAAATGGAACGCGTTAATTGATTTAAGGATTAAAAGTGGTAAAATTAAAATGTAGGGACTAAAATGGAAAAAAGTCAAAATGTAGAGACTAAAATTGCATTTACGCCTTTAAGAAATCACCATTGAATAGTTGTATGTTGCTAATGATTATACTGAAAAACTGAAGCTGCAATATTCATCCAACTAAAAGCAATAGGTTATTGGTTTTCGACATTTCACATTACTGCATTGGATGGAAGGTTTTCAGTTGCTAACGCATGTCAACCTCTTTAAATTTAGGGGGTTTACGGTGAGGAGTTGTAGTTAAAGCATTAGCATCCAAAGATGCAAAAAAGTTCTATTTTACATCTTTAAAATTTACTTTTTTTATTTTACCATCTCATTTTACAACTCCTTCAATATTTCAGTTTTTATTTTTACATACAACTTATTAAAATAATATAAACTAAACCAAAAAATAGTATAAAATTCAGTTTCTCTCTTCACTTCCATCTCTCTTTCCTCTCTACATATTTTTCTATCTCAAACCCACTCAACACCTTCTACAAAACTCAGCCACAAACAACAATTCCAGCACCACCAAAATTACCCAAAAAAAAAACTCTCACCACCAACCACCAAACCAACCAACCACCAACACTGAAAATCCTTACCACCACCGAAACACCCACAGACCCACTGCAACACCCACAAACCCACTAAATCTGAGCCAAACTCTAACCAATTCCTATCAACAGTGAACCCATCCCCTCACCACCACAGCAACCCCTCCCCCCCCCCCCCCCTGGGGCTACAACAATAAAAAAATCAAAGCAATACCAAAACACAAACCCAATCTAAGATAAAGAATTGGAGTGAGAGAAAGAGAGAGAATCGGAGTGAGGCTGATCTCCAGTCCATCAACACCAATCTCACAACCACCACTCCGTCGATGCCAATCTCCAGTCCACACTGTCGACGTCGATCTCCAAACCATATGGGTGTCAAATAAGAGGGTTTAGGTTGGTATATAAAGCTCATTCACCCATTAAAACTCATTTAACTAATTGCTTCTAACCCAAACCTAACCCAACTCAATTATAATGGGTAAACCCTAACCCACCTAATTACCCAATTATCAAAATTATTAAAAAGCCCCTAAAGTGAAAATAACCAAATTACTCTAAAATCTTTAAAAATGACCAAAATATTTTAATTTGCATTTTTTAAATGACACATCAACATTTTCATTTTTTTTTAAACCACATAAGAAAATTAAAAATAAAATTCTGAATTTATAATTTTTTAAAAATTTAATTAAATTAATTTTTTAAATCTTAAAATTAGATATTTGTATCTGAGTTGAGACTTGAGAGAGAGAGAGAGAGAGAGAGAATGATCTAAGATTGATTAAAGAAACCCAGTAGAGTAATAAATTAAGGAAATTAAGGATGATGATTAAAGAAACCCAGTAGAGTAATAAATCACTGATTTGTTTGCATTAATAGTAATTATCAAATTAAGATAAGAACAAAAACTTTACGGTTCTAAAACTCGCATAATTACATGAAAATACCAATCAGAGACCGTTAAGGAAATCTAGGGTTTTAGAAGATTGACATAGCGGCATGGGAATGCTCGATGTTGTAGTAGCCAGCGTGGTGGCCCAAATCGTCGACGGTGACTCTAGAGCCGATGAGGTCGGGAAAAGAGAACCGTTTCTCGACGATCTTCTTAGGTTCGGCACCTGGGTGGTCGACGACGTTGATTGCGGTTTTGGGGAGCAAATTGATCGCGATAAGCCATTTGATTTTGCACATCTAAGATTGAGGTTGAAGAGGAAATTAAGGAATAGGAATTTGATCATGTGAAATTTATGGGTTTGCTGGAGATGGATTGGTTACTGTGTTTATAGGTTTATTTCTTGGGTTGATTTATGGTTTAGTTTGGTTTCTTGTTTTCTTGGATTTGATGGAGATTAAACTTTCTCAGAGACCAAACAATGCAAAATGGTGAATAGAAAGAAAGAAAAAAGATCATTGGGTCTCCGACTAAAATGTGATTGGAGGCCGAGAAAATGAGGGAAAATGAAAACCCTCGTGAAACACTAAAATGTCTAAGGGCTGGGTTTTTTTTTTTAATTTTTATGGGAAGGGCTAGGTAGAATTTGGGCATATTGTTTTTGGGTTAAATGGGCTTCAATGGGTTTTTAGTTAAAACCCAATAATCACGAGGTCTAATTGGATTGATGTCCATTTAACCCAACTAATAATTGGGTGGGTTTGAGTTCAATTAAAGTGGGTGGGTTTGGGTGGGCAAATGGGTTTAGGCTTACTTTGCCACCCCTACCAACACCACACCGAAATCCCAAATCCAAACCCACCAAACTCCGATCATCTAGCCAAACCCAAACCCGAACACCATCTATTTCTCTCTTCCACACTGCCACCGCAACCACTGCACCACCCCAAAGCCTAGCAAAAACCCATAAAACCCAATAAAAGCCCCAAAACCTAGGCACACGACGTCTCCACCACATGTGTTGAGCCGCCGCCGCTGCAGCCACACCTCAATCACGCGAGCACTAGACCATTTGAGAGAGAGAAGTGAAAGGGGCAAAGAGAGGGAGTGAATTACAGAGAGAGAGTGAATGAGAGATGAAAAAAAAAAAAAAAGTTAAGTGTTACAGTAAGAGAGAAAATAAGGGAATAAAATATAATAAAAATTTTTGCAACCTATGAACAGTTGGTTCTATTTATGAGAACCAACTATTAATAGGTTGCAAAAAATTTTAGAAACCCATACTCGAATGAAGATGAGTTTTGGCTTATTGGTGGCTAAAATAGCAACTGGGGGGGTTTTTACAACCCCCAATGTTAGTGCTATGGAGGGCAACTTTGCTACTAGTTGTATGCGATGGCTTAACCATTAAGGTTTTTTTTTTTTTTTTTTGTTCTTTTTTTCTTTTTTTGTGTGTGACTTTGATGCGTGTTGTTGGGTAAGGACAATTATTTTGTTTGAAATTTTTTTAAAGCTCGGGTTGTTTGTTTTGGATAAAATTGGTTTATTAGACTTAAATTTTTTTTAGCTTCACTATTGGTAATTTTTGTTGTTGGGGTAATTTTTTTAGGCTTGTATATTTTGTTTTAAATTTTAAATTTATAGATTTTTTATAGTCTTTAAAAAGAAGAAAATGCTAAAACTACAAAATTTTTTACAAATTAATAATATAGTGAGTGGTTATTGGTAAGTAAAAAAGTGGTGTAAGTGGTGAGTATAAATGCGAATCAATAAAAATTTGCTATCTCAATAGTTTGTAAAAATATTGTAGAAAAATTTGTGATTATAACATCACTCTTAAAAGAATTAATGATATTATTAAGGGAACAAAATTTAATTTTATTGAATAAAATTACTAAAATTAATATCTAATATATTCTAATAATTAAAAAAAAAAAATTAGGGGGCCGTTTCCCCCAAGTCAATGGCTATCTCCGTCCTTGGCTTATGGCGATGTACTGTCATTCTGTCAAAGGATGGCAGTATTCAATGAACTCGTGTATAATATTTTCCTCTTAAAATTTTTTGTATCTCACATGTAACTCTCATCCAAAACTGAAAAGGTGTACTACACCTGGTGTACTTCAATGCTTCATTTATACACATTATTGGTAAGCAACAAAGCAAACTATCGAGGAAGGTACAATCATACTAAAATTGTGACAAAACTTTTGTAACTTAACTGACATCTTATGATAATTTTAATGATTTAAGTATTAGATTTCCATTAATGAAACTCATTAATCTCAATCCATCCAATTAATATACATATGTGCATATGTGTCCTTCAGATTTCTTGTTTTAGTAAGTTTAAAATTACAACAAATTTTACAATTGTTTAAGATAACAAATTGTTATTGATAAATAAATAATAAAGTAATGTTAGTGGTAGACTCATATGATAATCAATCATATCCTGTCAACTTAATAGTTTTTATTATGAAAAATGATGTATTTGTAACTTTACACTTCTTGTATTAAGTGTCGCTTTATATGATTGACATAGTCCATCATTTCTCTCTCTCAACAGAATCTTCACCCCCAACATTCTACTTAGCAATTGATTTTTGCTCATGCCAAGAGTTAAAAAATTTAACAACGTCACAATCAATAATAACCTTAATTGACTGGAATCAGGATTGTAAAATCTGTGATCTTGCTTGAGTGAGGATCATGCAAAATTTCTATATAGACTTGCTCAAGCGAGCCTTGTGAAACTTCAACATCGTCAAGCAGTTCTTTTAATAAATAATTAAGTCACATCATGGATTGGAGCAAAATAACTCTAAATGTGTTTAGAGTCAAACCTTTTTTTGGATCTTTTCTACAAAATTAAGGTCGCAGGGTTATGAACCGGCCGTGATGTCTGCAACATTCACGTTCTCTAAAGAAACTTGGGTCGTTATGTCCGACCATGCAGGTCATTCTGACAGAGCGTCCTTACTCATGGCCAAAATTAATGTAAATGGCTCATGTGATTAAGAATTATAATTTGAGGATTATTGAAACATACTTGTGCAGCAGCATCACTTGCGTAGCTTAAATTACTGAAATATCTCCTATTTGGACGGTGGTTCCTGGCACTTAGTTAGCTTAATTTCTACAATATATCTCAATTATTCTATACTCTTTACGTACTTTCTTTCTAATTATTATTTTTTAAGAACTTCTATTTAATTATGTTGAAATATTGGGTATAGTGTCCCCCACGTTAATAAATCAAGGTCAACTTGCATGCTAAATTATAACTATAATCACATATTAATTTTAAGGGTCTTTCAATATTTGAAAATAAGGTATATTCTTTTTAGCCAGAGAAAGTGATCATGTGTTAGTTAACTTATAATTCATCAGGGTATCATTTTCGTTATGAGAATCGCAATGACGATTTTGATGGTATAGCAACCAACATTAATTGATCAGGGTATTATATACTCATATGACCTACTTCTTCATGCTATAATATACCTACCCTTGACATTTGCAGTGGTACCACAGCTCCAAGGCAATATATATATATATATATATATTATTGAAACAAAGTAAAATAATTGGAAACATGGTTCATGTGGTATCATAGTTTATTTCAATCAAACTTTTTAATTACGGGGTATTCATTTAAACATCAAACTTTGTTAGCTTATGTTTGGTTGCAAATTACAATCTCAGCATATATGGGCTCTCATAAGTCATAACCACAATGTACTATAGGCTATAGCTCAAATGAATTTGATTTTGTTTTTGGTTACTCAACTTGCACTATTCTAATATGAATTTTTGTTGCATTATTTAGCTTAAAATTAGCTTCAAATGAAAATTTTGAGACATATAAAAGTACAACAACATAAAGTCAAAAATTACGGAGCATCTTAAAATATGTAAGCTGTCACGCTAATGCATGGAAAAGCTAGATCATAAAACTAAGACATGAGTATATTAATAGATTCTATTGATCATAATTCATGAACTCATATGTTATGAGACTATTTAGAAAGTTCGTCAATCGTCAGCTTAGTTCGAACTTTGAAGCAGACGACAATTATATGAGTAATATATGACAGTTTGTTAAAAGGGAGACATCAAGGCTCTCATTATTTTCCATGAAAATGGAGCTTTTGGTTTTGGCTTATTATCAATTGTCCTTTCTAGCAAGTATCAACCTTATAAAAATGTATGAATGTGCATATATATTAAAAGGGCTATTGCAGCTTTGGCTTCATACATGTGGGATTGCCCTCTTTAGCCTTGTCAGCATTTTATCAGCATGACAATCATGTAATCATCATACATTGCATGGCTTCTAGTTTCTAAGCTTGTAGTTCCTAGTGTACAGAATAGCAATCTTAAGACCTGGAGCCTTTGTATTTATATAAAACATTGCGTATAGTTGGAGATTTCTAGTATCATTATTTAAAATAATGTAAAAATTGTGGTTTAAAAAGTGTTGTAAAAATACATGTATACAATATTCATAAAGCAAAAAATGTGTTTAGTACCATATTTCAAATAACATGTTTAAGTATGTGAAAAATTGTGTGTTTGATATGTGTGTGTATTTTTTTTTTTTTTAAAGCTGACAAGTGGGCCCCCTGGTTGAAATTGAAAAATGAAGCTTTATGTGTTGTCTAATTAAGTCGACCCTATGTTTTTCAAAATATTTACAAAAAAGTCATTAAGCAACGTTGTTTGAAATTTGAAAACTAGTAAGAGGAGTTTTCCAAATTTAGTGTTTATACACTTTAAAATGAGCAACGTAACTCAAACACTCTTAAAAAAAACACCCTTACCAAATGCGTTGTTTTTTTTTAGAACCACAGTTTTCAATGTTTAAACACTAAAAACTGTTGTTTGGAATCACATACCAAACAGGACCTAATTGAGGCTGTTATAGCACTCATTAGGTTGTAGGCCAAGAATGTTTTTGTTTTTGTTTTTGTTTTCCCTCATTCTTGTACTCATCTTATCCAACTCCAAAATATAACTTTAGGTAAAAATTAAAAAAATAAAAACAATTGAAGATTTTTATTCTTTTTACAATCAATATAATATTCTTTAATTTAAAATTAGTCATCCATATTTCTCCCTGTTCTGTTTTTGTAATCATAAAACATGAAAATTTAGATCAATAAAAAAGAGAAGTTTGCCCTAAACCGTTGACCAACTCCTATGTTATGGAATTTAAATTCAATTAGAACTTATGTGAGGACAAAATTTGATTTGGTAACATTTTTCATTGATGTTACATAAAGTATGTACTAATTTTGTTTTTTTGAGGACATAAAGCATATACTAGGTCAATGCTTTTCCTCATAGCAATCTTAAAATCGCCATTGTAAGCGACATATAGTGCACAAAACTTGGCTCAGAAATAAAGTCATTTGCCACTACTATAACACCAGCAACATCATTTCCCAGAGTGATGTATTAACAGTTTGATCCCTCAAACGTAAAAAATGAGTTGTAGGAAGTCAACTTGAGTTTGGATATAAGATCACACAATCCAATTATTGGATAAGATATGGTGTGGTGAAGAGATGTCGACTAGTTGATCATGAGAAGGTTTGAATTGTGAATGTAACATACTCTAAAATGTAATAATTAATCAATCTCATTATGTTTAATTCACACGTGAAAAATGTCATTGTGTGCAACATGTATTGCATTTAGATTATCGGAGTAGACATGAGTGATAAAAGTGCAATTATGCTTCTATATTGGACCGTACAGCCATAGTCTGCTTCTTATTATGCGCCATGAGATTAATGAATCACCTAACACAAAACATAAGCTAGTAGTTGAGTAACGAGCAATAGGATCTTTTGCCCGCATCGCATTTGTGTAAGCACGTAATACAAGTGATGAATCTGTTTAGCTTATTATTGTGAATATTGTTAATAGTCAGTGACAAAAGTGATTTAACTCTATAGGTTTGTTTGGTTGGGTGGATTTTATGGGATGGAAAAGAAGGGAGAAAAAAGGGGGGAGAATTATTTTTGGAGGTGTTTGGTTTGGTGGATTTTAAAGGAGAAAACTAATGAGACCTTGGTATTTTCTCCTTGGGCCTGCCAAAATGTTATCTCCTCAATTTGAAGAGAAAACTCAAGAGAAAAGGGAAAGCAGAAAAGTCTAGTCCTTGTACTAGTGCAATATTATCTACCTATTTTTTATCTTCTCACTTTTTCACATTTCCAACAAAAAAAAAAAAAAAAAAAAAAAAAAAAAAAAAAAAAGACCATAGCTTTCTCAAAGGAGACCAAAATAATTCAAGTTTTGAGTTTAAGCCCATATATGAACACAGTACACAATTGGTAAAATGCGCTTCTAGTTTAAGCTTGGATTAATATGGGCTTGTTAATGGAGACACTTCATGGATTCAGAAGAAAAGAAGAACTTCGTGTATTGGGCCTTTGCCCCCTAGTAATCAGTAACAGAAATGATCTGACTTATTGGGCCTTCTCTTTCTTGCTCAATTGCTCAATTGCAGATGCAACTCTTGGACTTTTAACTACAATCGGCAGTTGGCAATTGGCAATGCGCTTCTAGTTTAAGCTTGGACTCATATGGGCTTGTTAATGGAGAGACTTCAGGGATTCAGAAGTAAAGAAGAACTTCATGTATTAGTAATCAAGTAACAGAAAAGATCCTATTCATCTAGAGACCAAAAAAGTCGTAAAATTGGGCCTTCTCTTTCTTTCTTTTTTTGAGAATAAACGGCAGGGGCCTTCTCTTTCTTGGTTATTTGCTCAATTGTCCATGACTTACTTCCAACGCAAGGTACATGATGCACGCATACTTTAACGGTGATTTAAAAAAAAACAAAATTGTTTTAAAAGGGCATTTAACTCGTAGTGCTCAGGTGCTGTTGTACATTACCTTAATATCACGTATAAGGTATTTGGTTTATTTAATTTTTTTTTTATAATATTGTTGTAATTTAATATTACAAAATATATTACATTAGCTTCTTAAATAAAAATAACAAACACCACATTAAAATAATATATATCACATCAAAGACACATGATTGCCAAATCAAGTCAATCAAACCAGTGAACCACCTGATGTGACAGAATTATATGTTTCTTACGCTGAAAGTTACAAGTTGCTGGTCTCTTTGTCGGTTGAGGTCAGCTGGGTCTGTCTTTTCGTGGGCTTAACTTAACGGCTGAAAGCAGTTGCATGATAATAATTAGATGTGGATACGGTGGTGCGTTTACAAATATCTCCGGAGGGAAGGGGGGTTGATAAGTTTTTTTTCTTTTTTTTGAGAGAGAGAAAGGGGGTTGATAAGTTAAACAATTGAGTTGAGAAAATTGATTTACTTTATTGTTCAATATTTTTGGTTTAAAATTATGAGAAAAAATATAAAATTATAGGTATAATATCGAATCCAAATTTGTATAAGGAAAATTATTATTTTTAAATATTATATACTTATCAAATCATCACAAATAAACTTTTGCAAAAAAAAAAAAAAAGCACCCTTTTAATAATAATTTATCTCTCTTCTTTTTTAAACTTAATATCATTCCTTAGAATTAACTAAGGATGTGCAGTCAACTCACCAACCCGCCAAAATCAATTCAACCCAACCTAACCTGCTAGATTGGGTCAGTTTTCAGGGCTTGATGAGTTGGATTGGGTTACAAAATTTTTTTTGATAGCGGGTTGAGTTGGGTTTGGGTCATAAAATTTTAAACCCGCCAAACCCGACCCAACCCACCCATATATTTAATAGATATTTAAAATATATTATATAATTAATAATTTTTTTAAAATAACCGGCTCTTCCTCCTATCCTTTATAAATGCCAATATTAATGTATATTAGTTCATATATTAATGTATAATTGAATTAGAATATTAGTTAATACATTAATGTATATTTTGCTTATCAACTCAAGTGGCAGGTGTTATATATTTTTTTATACTCAATTTAATAATAATGGTAATAAAAAAAAATTGTCTAACCTATGGGTTCAACTTGACCCATGTGGGTTTGGTTTGGTTGGGTTGGGTTGAACTTATGTGATGGGTTGGGTTAGGTTGAATTTTTCTTAACCCACCATAGTGGGTTGGGTCAAAAAATCCTCTTAACCCGACCCATGCACACCCCTAGAATTAACTCTTTTCAAAATAATATTTCATGCTCAAACCATCACTTTCCCAATTAAATTTTTTTTCGTAAATTCTAAACTAGTGGCTTGTTTTCCAATTTGAAGAGCTAATAAATAAGTAAAATGATTTTTAAGCCACTTTGATGGTTGCAATTAAATGTCTTTGGGTACATTTTATAAGCTAGTTTTTTTCTTTTTAACTTCTATATATAGTTTTTAAAATTTTTTTTAGTACAATTATACTTTAACACGCTTTCAACAAAACACCAAATAAGTAATTCCTAAACGAATAAACCTCATATCTTTTGTAATTCAATTGACATTTTTTTTTTCTAACAAAAATGTTCAAGCTTATTTTTTATTTTTCTCCAACTATTAACTATTAAGAGGGGAGTTTGGTATATATTTTCAAATAACATTATATGTATTTTCACACACTTTTTAACTCATACTTATTTTCACACATATTGTCAAATAAGACTTTATAATTTTGAAGTGCATGTACTAAGTACTTCTAAAGTACTTCTAAATTATCCCAAAAAGTAGACCAGTTTTCTACAAAATATTTTCCATAAAAAAGAAAAAAAAAAAAAAAAAAAAAAGACTTTTCTCTAGTTTCTAAAGCGGTGGAGTTTCTGTTGAGAGCCTTTAATTTCACTGACTCCTTCACTTCCGAAATTCCGTTACACGCTTTTCCACCATTTCTAACTCACACAGACACACACACACACACACACACACACACACACACCATCATCATCATCATCATCGACAATGGACATCCGCGAATCGATCAGCAACCAAACCGACGTAGCTTTAGGAATCTCGAAGCACCTACTGTTAACCGAAGGCAAGGACTCGAACCTAGTGTTCTCTCCTCTCTCGATCCACGTCGTGCTGAGCTTAATCGCTGCTGGGTTAAAGGGTCCCACGCTCGATCAATTCCTCTCTTTCCTCAAATCCAAGTCCGTCGACCACATCAACTCCTTCGCTTCTCAGTACGTTGCTGTGGTTTTCGCTGATGCAAGTCCCTCTGGTGGGCCTCGCTTGTTGTTCGCCAATGGGGTTTGGCTCGACAAGTCTCTCTCTCTCAAGCCTTCTTTCAAACAGGTTGTGGACACTAACTATAAGGCCGCTTTGGACCAAGTTGATTTTCAAACCAAGGTTAGCTCGTCCTACCCATTACTCAACCCAAATCTTTCTTTAAGTTTGTACTAGTTTTTTTAGGGTATTGCATTGTCTGTGAAATGGGTTTCTTTTTGTTAGCTCTGTTTTTGTTGTTGTTAAATGCTGTTTGAATTGGTAGATTTTGATGCTCAATTTTATATATGGTGCAAGTTGATTGAGTAATAGAGAAAAATGTAACCCTACTCTTGCTTTTAAGTTTTTATACTAGTTTTTAAGGCTCTTGTATTGCATGTGAAATGGGTTCCTTTTTTTAGCTCTATTTTGGTGCTCAATGGTATTTAGAGGAAAAAACATAACTGGTCCCTAGTCTATTCTAGGGGAAGATTTTGATGTTGTGCCTTGGAACAATTTGGGTGATTTTAATTACCTGGTGGTCCTCTATTTGGTTCTCATTTTAATGAGATGGAATTACATTGGTTAGAGGTTTGTGATTTAAAATGGTGAATTTACTTTGCTTTGCTTTTGTTCCACCATAGAGTGTCATACGCATTTTTCATTGTCAGTCATGTACTCATGTCTGTAACTTCCAAATATCTTTGGCTTTGCTAGAATTCTGTCTTTTGAATAATTACTCTTGGGCCTATCTATAGGGTTTCTGTAGACTGTGTGATGATGGAAATATATCAATGGGTAGAGGTTTTAGATGATAGCTTTTGGTTCCTTCTTATATGCATCCTCTGTATTTGGCCAATAAACACTAGCTCAAATGGCACTTCCCCCCCTTTAAAAAGCAAGGTGGAGAGTGAGGCTTTAGGTTCATGACCCAGCGAATGTGTAACTTACCAACCAAAAAAACCATGTGTACTACGGTAGTGCCCCCTTTTAGTAGTTGGGAAAAACATATGTTAGTATATATAAGGGTATTGTTAATTGAGAAGTTGGGAAAAGCATATGGTATGGTAACGGGCGAATTCAGTTTTTTCTTGTAAAAGTTGCATCTAACACTCTTTCCGGAGTTATACCACCCTGTCC
Organism: Quercus gilva; assembly: GCA_023621385.1. NCBI lineage: Eukaryota > Viridiplantae > Streptophyta > Magnoliopsida > Fagales > Fagaceae > Quercus > Quercus gilva. The sequence goes on along the minus strand of CM042474.1, from coordinate 6,982,199 downwards.
AGTCATGATGCCACTGGGTTTAGCTACTACTATATTGATTTTGAAGGACAGTCTGATGGAAAAATACATATATTGGTTTGCCAGTGCACCCCCCACCCCTTCTTTCTTTTCTTTTCTTTTTTGGAAAATTTTACATTTTAATTCCTATACTTTGGGGATGAATTTTAATTAAACCCAATGGTTTCAAAAGTTTTAAATTAAACTCAGAAGTTCAAGATTATTACAAATTTAATACCATGGTTTCACATTCGAACCATGGAGTTTTAAAATTGGATCAATTTAAACCTCCAATCAAACTTGAAAAGTCCAGGGTTTAAATTGATATAATTTTAAAAGTTCAGGATTCAATATGAAACGAACAGTCTTAAAGGTTTAATCTGTAACTACCATGATAATATATGGTTTAAAATGTAATTACTATTTTATTTTTATATTTTCTTGCTTTTATACTTAACATGTTCCACTTTGTTGCTTGCTCACCTTTTTTGTGCATGGTCACCAGTTTGTAATCTGCTGTGGTCATGTGGTATTCTATGATTCTATCTCAGTATTAACCATGTGTTTCTGTTGTTAATTGATCATGCTAGAATGACTATAACTGTCTGGTTCTATTGAATGATCAATTTAGCTGATCAGGTGTCTGAAATGGAAATGAATTGGAATAAAAAACTTATATATAATTCAAGCTTGGATTCATGTGTACATGTTTGTATTTCAAATTATAAGATTTAGCTACAGTACTGCTTTTTGGTGGTTGTAAATTACCATGCTGGCTGAGGTCTTCATCAGAAGCCTATGCAATGAAGACTGGAGTATTTTACTAAACATCTGTTTGGGTTTTCATTTTCCTAATGCTAAGATTCAGAATCCCGCAAATGCTTTTGGTTTCCTTTACTAGTATATGTGCTTCATTCCAACTTAAGCCTAGACAAATCTCTGGATCCTTCTGCTTATATATTTGACTGACCCTGCAAACACAGTGAGTTGCAACATGATATGTTTTCAATGATTCTTTTAAGTGAGGTTGAACATCTAATAGAAACTGAATAATTTTTTATGTTTGAATTTTTTTTTAATATTATTTTCTTCATTAAGAATATATTGAAGTAAATTCTCCATACTTAAGAAATGCTTAAAGGATATAGTTTACTTGAATGTATTTGTTTATCTTTATGTGCGCCAAATGCCATACAGAAACAGTTAACTATTTGTGCAGTGCACCTTACGTAATGGTTTTATTCAATTTCCAAGTTGAAGTGTCTCTTAGTTGGTAATGCTACGTGTTTTATTTAAGTATCATGTTCACGGTATTTACCAGCTAGTTCTTTAGCACTGATCTACTAAATATGCTAATAGTATAATGTTTGATTTTGAAGGCTGCTGAAGTGACAAGCACAGTGAATTCATGGGCTGAAAAGGAGACTAGTGGCCTTATTAAAGAGGTGCTTCCTTCTGGGTCAGTTGACAGCACAACCAGACTAATCTTTGCAAACGGGCTATACTTCAAAGGAGCTTGGGATGAGAAGTTTGATGCATCAGCAACAAAAGAATCTGATTTCCACCTTCTTAATGGGAGCATAGTTCAGGTTCCCTTCATGACTAGCAAGAAGAAGCAGGTTGTTGGTGCCTATGATGGTTTCAAAGTCCTTGGACTTCCTTATAAACAAGGTGAGGATAAGCGCAGATTTTCCATGTATTTCTTTCTTCCAGATGCAAAAGATGGGTTGCCAGCTCTGGTAGAGAAAGTTGGTTCTGAGTCTAGGTTCTTGGATCGCCATCTTCCAGAACAAAAGGCAGAAGTGGGTGACTTCAGGATCCCAAAGTTTAAGATATCTTTTGGGTTTGAAGCTTCCAAACTTCTGAAGGAACTAGGACTGGTGTTGCCTTTCTCTGGTGAAGCAGATTTGACAGAAATGGTCGACTCACTTGTGGGTCAGAACCTATATGTTTCAAGCATATTCCATAAATCCTTCATAGAGGTTAATGAAGAAGGCACAGAAGCTGCAGCTGCTTCTGCCGCTGTCATAGCATTGAGAGGCCTCCCACCCCCTAAGATGGACTTTGTGGCTGACCACCCATTTTTGTTCCTGATCAGAGAAGACCTGACTGGAACAGTGCTGTTCATTGGACATGTGCTCAATCCTCTTGCAATCTGAATGAATACGCCATGCCAGAGAAAACATGTAAGTAGATGAAACCTAACAAACACGAGACCGTCATAATTAATAATTGTATGGTTAATCTGCTGTAATTAGCTATTATCATCAGATGTATTGCTTCTTCTCTTCTTCTCTCTTTTATTATTATTATTATTATTTTTTTTTTGGGTTTGTTTTTCTTCTGTGTTTATTGGCTTGTGAGTGAAATGTAAGCTACTAAGCTGTATGGTTATGAAAGCTACTAAGCTCTATGTTCAAGGTCTGGAAATTACAATTCTGAATCGGATTAAAATGATGTTAAATTTTAGGCAATGCGATATTAAAAAATAATAGAGAAAAAAAAAAAACCCAAATCAATCTACCCCAATCTGCAAGGCTACGTGATCTTTCTCACATTTCTGGTTCGGTTGGACAGAAATATTTGAGAAGAATTTGAATCGGTTTTTAATTTAAATAGTGTGAATAACTTGTGAAGAAGACAATTTATTTTAGCAAATTAAATTTATTTATAGATTTAAGCCTTACTAATAGGTGGATTTGATATGATTTGGAAGTAAAATACTATTTTAAATCAATATGACAAATGTTTTTGTTGGAGCAAAATCTTCAATGTTCACATTTATAATTTGTTATTAAAATTCATAACCATCTATTTATACTAGTAATGGTTACTCAAATCACTTGATTTTTAATTTCCCAGATTTGAATATAATCAAAATCCATGAGGAGGTATTGGAGGATTTCTGCATGTGTTTAGAATAAAGTAAAGAAAAAATAAAATAAAACCAAATAAATTAAGCATAAACTAAAAAATAAAAATCAAATCAAATCAACAAGAATTCGAACTTCTGTTTGATGTGCGCCTGCTCGTTTTGTTTATAGGAGTATTTGAGTATACTCTATATTTAAAACTTTAGACTACCACAAGCCACTGCTAATGCGTGACAAGTGACAAACAGGGGAGAAGAGTCAAAAGAGGAAAAGTTACTCAATAATTTGGAACTGCCGAATACCGATCCCTTCTCTCACGTTAATGATTTTTCTTCTATTATGTGAGAAGGGAGAGTATTGCTCTCGAAATATTGAACAATTATTCATGAAGGAGACACACACTCAACATTTGAACAACAAGAGGTATCTGAAATATGTGCTTTATCACATGACAAACATGTAGTATTGACTAAGAAGGTAGTTATAATAATTTAAGATTTATATATTAGAGTGATTTGGATCTTATTGGACAACCTCCCCAAAGATCAAGAAAAGTTCAACAACGCATCCTAAAAACTGTCCAAAAAATTGAGGTTATGACTTATGAAGGCATGTGTCCAACGAGATCTGACCATAACTATCAGAACTTAAGTATAAATAAAAACATCACTTAACTAGAAATAATACTAACACTGTTCAACTCCATATAAAATAAAATAATCCTGTTTGTTTTCTTTGTAATCTCCATTTAGTTAAATTTAAGCTCACTCTCAAAGTGTACCTTAGTATCTCAAATTCGTTAATGCAAGTAAATTTAACTTTACTAGTCGCAATCCTACGCAATGCATAAAAAAATGTAATATATATATATATTACATAATTATAATATTATTTTATATAAATGAAAAAAAAAAATTGTTAAAATGACTTTTTTTTTCAATTGATTAATTGGAACATATCCAATAGTATTAAAAAAAAAATTTTAAGCCTAAAACTGAAAAGATAACCAACAAAAAGAATCAAATTAAGGTCTAATTAGTTCAAAATAGATCGGACTAGATTAGACCAAATTGACTGAAAGAACTAAAATTGACCAAATAAGACTAATTGGGTTAAAATACTATACTAATATAGCTCAAAATGAGCATAATAATAATAAATGTTATACTTCAATTTTTAACATTTAAATATTATATATAGATTTCACCTAATATTATTTTATCAGGTTAGCTTGATTTGTCTATTAGTTATGATTCATTTAAAGTCACACCTGCAGCATGGCAATAGAATCAGAACAAAATTATTCTATCAAGTAAACATATATATATTTTTTAAAATTTGAATTTGGATCTGTCCATGCATTTCAGCTTTTCACGATAAATGCTGCAAAGTGCAAACAATTGAAAAGAAGGCAGTGCAGAAAAGCTCTTAAACGAAGTACTGGTTTGACAATTAATTAATAATAATGATGACTTATGGTTCGTACAATTTCACTTATGCATCACGTGTTTCTGATCTCGGATTCCGGCACTTCATTTTTTAAGGTTAACTTACATCTATGAAACAAATCTTGGACCCAAAAAAAAAAAAAAAACCCTCGGAAAAGAACATCAATTAATCCAAAAAATGAATGAAATATACAAATACAAGACTTATAAAAACAAAGTCTCTTGCTGTCCGAGTAGGATACGTGAGATTCCATCCTCGCATTTACCAAAAATTAATCAATATTTTACTTTATTAAGCATGCGTTTAGGTAATGCATTTTGCAGCGTTAGGCACTGCTCACGCGTTTTAAGTGTGGGACCCACAAAACTGTTGCAAACAAATGAAGAAAAACGCAAACCTATGGCACCGTGTGAACAGTGTTTTGTCATTTAAAAAATATTTTACTACCGTGTTTTCAATAATAAGTTTTCAGTTTTTAGCAAAATAAGCAATATTCAAACAGACCCTAAGTGTCCGTTTGGCGTAATTAATTTTGCCAACTTATTTTACTGTTCAGTTTATTTTTACTACTATTCATGGGTCTCATTGCACTTTTTAGTACTATTAATGGATCTCACTATACTATTTCAAGTAACTTTTACCTTCATCTATAGTACTTTCAACAAAAAGTTTTCAATTTTAACAAAATAAGCAAATCCTAAACAGACCTTAACAAAGGATAATCATAAAAAACAGTCATCATAGGTTAAAACCCTTCCTATAAAAATAATAAGGGCAAATAACACTCACCCCCCTTGAGATTTAGGAAAATGATACTCACCCCCAAACTTGCAAGGAAAAAACACTTCCCCCCTGAGATTTAAAAAAAATAACACTCCCCCCCCCCCCTTTCAGATAAATAAATGTCATGGAAAATGTTAGATAAATAAATGTTAAACGGGGGAAAATGTTTTTTTCCTTTAAGTTTGGGGGTGAGTGTCATTTTTCCAAACTTCAAAGAGGGTAAGTGTTATTTGCCCAAATAATAATAATTAATAAAATAACAAATGAAAAGTAAACAAACAAACAAAATCGTACCATTAGTTCCTAATGCAACCCTTTTAACACTTCTGCTTTTCCAAAAAAAAAGAACTTATCTATCTAATTTTAGTAATTAAGGTGGTAAATAATAATAATAAAATGAATGAATGAAAGGTTGGCAACAACTAACAAGGTGCCAAAGTCTGTGTTTTCAAATTTGTGTAAATCGCAATCATGTCAAAAACAACCAACCTGTTGAAGTAGATTATTTTATTTCTTTTATTTTATAATAATAAGGTTATTTTATTTTATTAGTTATTAGTATTACTAAGTAGTAAGTACCACTTATTGTTTTTATTTTATTTTATTTAAACGGAAATATTTAGGGATAGCCTTGTCAGTCGGTCCCACGCATCGCATGGCCATCACATGGCCGGCGCGAAATTTTAAATAGTTCGATCAACGGTTACTGAATTGCTGTCATTTGTCCTCTGCATTGCCACATATTAAACATTCAAACCTTTTTTTGCTCCAAAATTACAACTAAGACCACTGTTAACAATATTTACAAATTAAATTAGTGTTTGCTTATTTTCAATAGCTTGTTTTTAAAATGTTAGGGAAAAAAAATTAAAACTTATATTATTTGAAATAAAGTTGAAAGTTGAAACAAAAAATAATATAAAACCTACAAATAATAGATAATTTAAATTAAAACCGCTTATAATTTAAGTTCAACAATGATTTTGCTGAACAAAATGTTACCAAGATGAAATTATCTCGTGTAGTAGTTATGTGCATCTCGTCTCTCACTGTTGTGAGTTTTATATCATGCGTGGGTCCTAGTTTTAGTTCAACTCAAACACTCCAAAAATAAAGTGTTGGCTTTGCCATTGATCTTGGTGAATATGCTTAAGGATTGAGAACTTTTTACTCTGCTTATGTTTTTTTTTTTTTTTAGTTAAAGGTAATAGGTAAACAAAATTTGTAAGCTCCTGCTCTGATCTAGGTTAAGCTAAATACAAAGGTGATTGGTATTTCTTTGGCATTATCTGTGGGCTTTACCTATTTAGTTGTAGAACTGGATGTTTATCCAAGTTTGATAAAGAAGGCAATAGACGTGTTGATATGCTGGCAGCCTTGGGTAGATTCCAAGTGGAGGACTTGTAAATTTCTTTGCCCCCTTATATGGTTTGGGGGGTTTTGTTGTTTCTTGATAATTCTGATGATGTTAATTCCTCCTGTCTTGTTCAAAAAAAGTTGATTGGTCAAATAATAAAAACAACCTATTAGACATTATCAATTTTATAGCAAAAAGTTCGTTTTTCATACGTCTTGAAATCCCTTTCGATAGGTCTCCCAGCAAAATTTTCAAAATAATAAATTGACATTGTTTTCGAAACTTTTCAAGAATTTAGATTTTTTTTTTTTAATTGTATGTTAGAAACATGATTTTAAATAGTGTTTTCAAAACAATATTTTGCTTAAAATGTGATTTAAATATTGAAATCGTATTTTAGAAACACGGTTTTAAGTGTTTAAATCATGTTCTCAGTACAACCCCTCCCCCACCCCTCTCTTTTTCTCTCCTTTTTCTTTCTGTCTTTTCTTATATTCCATTTAATGGGTGGTGGGGTTTTATGCCTAATAAAGAATCCAAAGTTTTAGAGAAAATCAGAAGACCAAAATCTACTTTGCAAGTTGAAATGTTTCTGTCATGCATCATCCTATGATATATTGATGTCGGTCATTGTTTAAAGTTTTGGTATGGGATATTTGGTCATGTGTTCAGACCTTGAGAAACGTCTACGGTCCTCTTATTGCCTAGGCCCCTCAAAACACTTATTTTTTGTCAAACAGATATATGAATTATTATGATCAAAACCAAGATTGTCACAGCTGGGGCTTTCATATACAGTAAAAGGAATGCAATTATATATAATTTAAAAGTTCATGAGTGCTTGGTTAAACTTTATCAGATAATGCTCATCAAAAAAAAAAAAAAAACTTTATCAGATAATGGTTTTAAATTTTTTTTTTATAGGATAATGGTTTTAAACTTGATTAGACATGTTACATGGGATAAGATTTTTGAGATTAGGATATGATAAGACCTCTAAAGAACCGAATGAAGTGTCTTGAACCTTACTTACTATATCTGCTTTTCTATTATCTTTATTTAATGGTTTCATTGCTGAAAAATAAAAAGATGTGTTGCATGAGCATGACATATTGATTATGTGGAAACTTTGGGTATTCACTATTCAGCATCAAGAATAAAATTAAATAGGTTAAAGGTGAAATGATATATATATATATATATATATTTCTTTCTGATTCGTTTAACATAGAATTTGGTTTCTCTAAAGTGGATATTAAGTTATTTAATTCAATCCCTTACTAAAGTACGAAATCAAGCAATATCCCCTGATTGATTGGTAATAACATTTGCTGTTTTTAACACAAAAAATTCTAAAATTGAGCAATATTCACATAATGAATTTCGCACATTTTAAGTTTTTGGATTTTTCAGTTAAAATGTTGAAATTGATGAAAATTGTTTCAGACAGTGAGCATTTATTTTTACCTATTATCAAAATCTATCAAATAGGTTGATTGTTCGATTCTATAGTTTAGCAAAGGGATTGAACTTGACCCCATGATTTAGGTAGGTAAAGTACAATTAACCCTTGAAATTCCATTATACCAAATAAAAAATAAAAAATAATAGTAACCAATTTAAATTACATGACACTATGTATAACCTTAAATTCTTGAATATTAAATCTTTTTTTTAAATAAAATTGAATGTTAAATCTTAAGTATGAAATGAAGTATTTTCATTTTAAAGAAAATGAAGATCATTTTTTTTCCTCTCATGCATGAACAAAGACGGATAAATGCACCTTTTATTTTTGGAGTGAGGACAAACAAGGCACAGGCATTTGTTATTGCTTTTTTTTTTTTTTTTTCCTCAAGAGAAAGATAAACTTTGTTATCACTATTATTTTTTTTTTATACAAGATAGAATTTCTACTCTAGTCTAATCTAAGTATATATGTGTATGGAACTCCTTCATAAAAATTTGAATCCCGACCCTTACCTCTCACACTCTACAAATATTTATACTTGTAAAGTGACCACCGCACTAAGGGTGCGCGGTGGTTTACTATTATCGTTAACATCTCTTTATTAGTAGAAGAGTGATGTTAGCGGTATTATACTGCATAAATCTTACATGTCATTATTTAATAATAACAAAAAAAAAATTGAGATATTATTTATTATATTATTAAAGACTTAAAGTTACATCAATCATATTTATTATTATATCAATTAATATGTATAAGTCTTTTAGAGCATTCTCATCAAAGGTGGAATAAATGTTAAAAGCTATTTTTAGCAACAAAACCACTAAAAAAGCCCCTATATCAATGGTGCTAAATTTTAAATTTTTTAGCACTTTGCTACAGTAGGGTGTTAATAACGCCCTACTCTAGCAAGTTGCTACTTATTTTTTATTATTTTTTATTCCCCTGCTCTCTCTCCCCTCAGATCTCACTCTCTGCTCTCTCTAAAAAGAATAAAAAATGATAAATTAATCATATTTTAATGAAGTGATAAAAAAAATAGAAGTTTTGATATTAAATATATTGTAAAGTGATGTGTTAAATGCTATAAAGTTGGTTTTTTAAGTGCTAAATGCTAAAATTTTTAAAACTCTTTATGAGAATGCTCTTATATAAGAAGAATGGTAATAGTTTCACACATTCTCTTTCATGGAATATTAAGATTCATGAAATCGTACATTGATGGTCCATTTACACATTCACAATCTTAAAAAATTGATTTATTTATAATGAAAAATGACTCCAACCATTAGCATTAAGCTTTAAACCATCTTTATCAGCATAACCATTCCAAATATGTATTATAAGAAGTGTGATGGTTGATCACTAAAACAATGTTAAAAACTGTTAGTATGATGGTTGAGGCAAGACATTAGTATGAAATTCAATACTGTCCTATTCTGCAACATGACGGGAATGTAGAAGATAAATAAGTCTAGAACCATACAAATTTTCACTTTTTTATTTTTTAATAACTTATGAGGTCACATGTCATGATTAATGCACAATAAAAATTATGTCAATGATAAAATATTGTAGAAGTTATGACTCCCAACTTGACAGCTCAACAACTTGTGAACAATGTTGTCCATAGTATTAATTGTTTAGTTTTCAAATAAATTATTCCATGTATTGGATATACTACACATTCCTCTTGCATAAACATGAGTTTCATGTATGTAATCTACACTATCCCAATTATTGAATTATTAAATTAAAAATAAAAAGTGAAATTCATGTGTAGGGTCCACTTGTATGTATAGTATACTTTTTTTTTTTTTTTTTTGAAGAGGAAGCTTTATAATAAAGAAACCAGCAAAGAGTACAGCAAAAGACAAAGACCACAACAGGCTACAAAACAACAGGAACTAAACCATTGCCAGTAAATCCAGTTGCACTAGCCTAGACACCTCAGATGGAATAACCCCATTCCACAAGCAGGAAGACTCAGTTCTACATGCAAGCTGAGCCAGCTCATGCGCAACAGCATTAAAATTTATACTCAAGTGTTTAAAAATACAGCTTTCAAAACTCTCACTCACCAGAAGAACACCCTGTAGAATGTGTCCCAATTCACTACCTGTGGAATTGTCATTAATAGCTTGAATCACAGAGCATCACTCTCCACAATGACTCTTGACAGCTGCAACTCCTGAGCCAGTAAGACGCCTTGTTCCACAGCCATAGCTTCAACCTGATCTGCAGCAAATCTGCCTTGAAGATATTTACTAAGGGCTGCTACAACATGGCCATTGCTGTCCCTAATGATTACTCCAATGCTGGAGTTCTTCCCCAGATCTGAGGTAGCTCCGTCAACATTGATTTTGAACACTCCCAAGGGAGGAGTTTCCCATCTGGATGAAGGGTGACTTGGAGGGATTTGAGCCAAAGAGTTGGCCTTTCTGAAATCCTCTAAAGTGCGGGTTGCCAGCTGCCACACCTGAGAAGGGGAAAGAGGGGAATCATCATGCACCAATTTATTTCTATTAGACCAGATAGCCCAAGATAACACAAAAAATAATTCTAACTGTGGGGCATTTGATTGGAGAAGATGCAAAACCATGTCTAGAAAGGACCACATGAGACACAAGGAACAGGAAAGGTCAGCCCAGTGATTCCAAACAGAAGAGGCAGCTTCACAATGAAGGAGAGCATGATTGATATCCTCAATTCCCAAGCCACAATTAGGGCAGGCATTATTGCTCTGGATCCCTTTTTTACTCATATTTTCAAGGGTAGGGAGTCCATTAACACAAGCCCTCCAAGCAAAGATTTTAACTTTTGCTGGAAGGTTTAAATGCCAAAGTTTTCTCCAAAGCAATCTACAAGGGTCTCCGGAGGAACTTTCACCCACCTCCGTTGGTTTAGCCAAATTGTAAGCTATGTGATAGGCACTTTTCACCGTAAATTCACCTCTCTTATTCCCAATCCAAATAATCTTATCCTCGGGTAGGTTGTGACTCAGTGGTATCTTCAAGATGGTCTCAGCCTCAAAGGGAAGAAAAGTAGCACGAAGAACATCTACTCTCCACCATTTAGTCACCGGATCAATGAGGGAGGAGACCATTGGGAATTCAAGGTTATGGTTCTGAGGGGAGATGACCTTGTAAGTGGAAGGCGTTGGGAGCCATCTATCCTCCCATATATGGATTTGTTTCCCATTCCCAACTCTCCACCGGGTTCCACATCTAATAATTTCTAAGCTACTGTGAATGCTCCTCCAGGAATAGGAAGGGGAAGCACCAAGCTTTGCATTTAGTAAATCGCCAGTGGGGAAGTACCTGGCTTTAAGCACACGGCTCACTAACGAGCTCGGGTTAGAGAGAATCCTCCAAACTTGTTTTGCCAGTATTGCCTGATTAAAGGCTTGCAAATTCCTACAAATGGAGATGGGTCACCTTTGGACAGCCCCTACAAATGGAGATGCCAGTGATGAGTTGGTTCCTTGCTGCCTGGTGGAAGAGTGCTAAAAGGCCTTCGGCACAAAGCAAAAACAAACTAGGGGAGAGAGGGTCACCTTGACGGAGACCTCTTGTAGGAGAGATGTTTCCGTAGGCAACACCATTAATTAGGACAGAGTAAGTTACCGAGGTAATGCACTGCATGACCAAGTCGATCCACCTGTTGCAAAACCCCATTTTTTCCATAACCTTGGAGATAAAACTCCATTCAACCCGATCAAATGCCTTACTCATGTCCAACTTGACAGCCATATAACTCTCCTTCCCAGCTGTTTTGTGATCTAGATAATGCATCAACTCAAAAGCCACTAACACATTATCAGTAATGAGTCTGTCTGGGGTGAAGGCATTTTGGTTTTCTGATATAATGTGGGGTAGTAGAGCTTTTAGGCGGTTGGCAAGAATTTTTGAGATGAGCTTATAGACTACATTACATAGGCTGATGGGTCGAAAGTCGGTCATTCTTTTGGGGTTATTAATTTTCGGGATTAGGGAGATATTAGTCTTATTGAGCTCAAGTATGGGAATGTTGTGGTTAAGGACGTTTAGGACCATATTAGTAACATTATTGCCAATGATACCCCAATATTTCTGGAAAAAAACAGCAGACATACCGTCTGGTCCAGGGGCCTTGGTGGGATGGATTTGTTTTAGAGCGTCTACCACATCCTCCCTGGTGAATTCTCTTGTTAGACTTTCATTCATTTCAGCTGTCACCTTGGGAAGAATTGCATTAGCTACTATCTTAGTATGGTTTGGATGAGATGAGCCGTATATATTCTCAAAATAAGATATGGCAGCCCAGGCAATACTTTCTTTGTCATCACACCACCTTCCCTGTTCATCCCAAATACCCAGAATAGTATTCTGACTTCTCCTTTCCGAAGCTTGCGCGTGGAAATACTTAGTATTTCTATCCCCCTCTTTAAGCCAATAGGCTTTTGCCCTTTGTCCCCAATAAATTTCTTCATCATCCAATAGATCATTAATTTCTCCCCTCAGCCTGTTAATTTCCAAACTCAGATCTTCATCCTTTTCTCGGAGAACTAGGGCATTCAACGCATTCCTTTTATCCTGAATTTTCTTTGGAATTTGCCCATATACCTCGGAACTCCATTTAGAAAGTTCAGCAGCACAACTTTGAGATTTTCCGATATGTCGTTCGGAGTGCTAAGATCCACACCAACACCCCAAATGGCCTCAACAATGGCTCTACAATCCTCCCTTTTGGTCCACTGAGCTTCAAAATGGAACCGCCTATTCTTTGATTGATTCCTAGTTCTGGGATCAGTAATAAGTAATGCACAGTGGTCTGAGGAGGAATCCACTAAATGGTAGACCTTCATCTCTCCAAAACGAGCTAACCACTCAGAGGTAGCCAAGGCCCTATCTAATCTGAGGCAAATTCTATTTTCTCCCCCCTGCATGTTACTCCATGTGAAATCTGGACCACAATAACCCAAATCATGAAAGCCGCAATAATTTACTATTCCCCTAAAACCATCCATCTGATGCTGGGTGCGGCAAGCCCCTCCGAGTTTCTCATCCATTGAAAGAATTTCATTAAAATCACCAAGACAAAGCCAAGGAAGTTGGAATTGGTTATTGAGAAAAGCCAAAAGATGCCAAGATTCATATCGTTTATGTGTCTCTGGATGGCCGTAGAAGCCGGTTAATCTCCATTTGAATTCACTGTTAGACTCTGAAATTACAGCATTAATGTGGAATCTTGTGTAGCTTTTAACCTCTAAATTAATTTCCCTAGCCCAGAGAAGAGCAATACCCCCACTTCTGCCAACACTAGGAACTATCAAACCATTTGCAAAACCAATTCTGTTCTTTATCCTCTCCATACGATTCTTCCTTGATTTTGTCTCCATAAGGAAGACAATTTTGGGGTTCCAACGCCGCACCAGATTTTGCAGCGCCCTAACTGACCGGGGGTTCCCCAATCCTCGACAGTTCCAGCTTATGGGATTCATACCATACCATATACCATGCAAAGCATATCCAATAAAAAGTAAAAATATGCAGGGGTATAAACAGAGCATCAAGCGAAAATGAAAAGTACACTATACTGTTTTATTCTTTTATTCCTTGACAAATAGAAAAGTACACTATACTGAGTCTAATGAATAATTTCGCCGATAATTTGGCTAGCTTTTAACCTTGAACTTAATAATTGTTTGCTAATAAAATAATATTTGGACCATTGGCATTAAATTTTTAACCATCTTTAGCCATATCATTACGAGCACAATCTTCTAAATATGCACTAATAATCAACTTAAAGTTGGCTTTGGATTAAGAAATGCATAAAAAGTATGACCACCCACTTTACTATGATGGTTTTTGTAGGGGTGAAAAGTCCAAAAATACACGTTCACGTATATGTTGGGCCTAAGGCCCAGGCCGAGGATAAGGAATCATCCGAGGATGGGAAAGTACTGTTAAAGTGGTCAATAATAATAAGTGAAAGAAAACAATGTTGGTCATAGTAGTCTAGGAAGCTATGCCGAGGGCGAGTTCCTCATCGAGTACCCAAAGTCGAGGTCCGAAGAAGTAATTTACCGACAAGGGCAACCTTCTGGACCATTCCATGGAGGAAAATAAGTACTAAAGATAAACGAAGCAGAATATGGCCAGGAAATATCTCCATGAAAAGCTGCTACCTCCTCATTAAATGCACTGCAACTAACTCTCTGGCCACATTAATATGAAGATGATACCTGAATAGTATATTTCAGCCTTACAGCTACTACATGAGGACTGGTGAGAGGGGCTGAAGCGACAATATCAACACCAATCATCTGGCATGCATGTGGAAGGTGGGAATGAAAGGGAATGACAGTATAAAAAGAAGAGGAGACAATGAGATAAGGGATCGAAAATTGAAGAAAGAAACACTGTAGCATTCTAGAACCAGACTTGTAAGCAAATTTGAGAATAATATATTAGAACAAACCTCCTCAGACTTTGCCGAGGACAATTTTTCTTCAACACAACAATTTTCTTTTCATTCTCTTATCATCTGAACTCATCCTATCGTTTGTTTGATTAGCTACAACCCAATTTTCCAACCCACTCTCTACAAATTCATTGTTTTGGGCTTTTTGGGCCTAAGTCCATTCACACAGTGAGCTGGGAACTCAAATCTGGCCCTTACAATTGGCGCCATTTGTGGGAATTACTGGTGTTATAGAATCCAGTGCAGAACGATGGTAGGTTTAAGTCCACACCAGGCAGAGTCTATGGGGTCTCAGCGTCAAGATCATTTTCGTGATCTCGAATGACGAAGAGACCAGGAAGGAAGTGTACATACTACTCATACCAGTAACAGCCAAGCTTAGGGTAAAAGCCACGTCTCTAGTGAGCAGAACGCCAGAAACATGCAAAAAGAAATTGATCGCTTGAAGAGGAGCTTACGCCACGAACGGTGAAAGCGACCTCCATCCAATTCTGACCTCTCTTCTAATGGTGAGGAAAATGATAGTTATCAGTGAAGATCGAGGACTCCACCTAGCGAGTCTTTCTCGTATGAAAATGACTATCATCACAAGCGCAAACGGAGGAATTTGTCCTCAGTTGGCCTGGGAAACGATGCTATGAGTAAAGCGCTCAACCAAATTTCTAAGTCACCTTTCACGCGTTGGATTGAGGGAGGAAGACTTCCTCGACGATTTTCACAGCCCACATCCACCATGTACAATGGTAGAACGGACCCTGTGGAGCACGTTAGCCACTTCAATCAAAGAATGGCCGTACATTTCAAGAACGAGCCTTTGATGTGCAAGGTATTCCCGTCCAATTTGGGGCTTGTGGCGATGAGGTGGTTTGATAGTCTAAGGGCAAGTTCCATTGATTCTTTTAAGGAACTCACTCAAGCGTTTGGATCTCGCTTTATCACGTGTAGCAGGGTGCCTCGACCTTTGGCCTCCTTATTGTCTTTATCCATGAGGGAAGGGAAAACCCTGAAGACATATTTAGACAAGTACTGGGAAATGTTCAACGAGATAGATGATGATTTTGATGATGTAGCCATTAGCACTTTCAAGCTCGGCCCACTTTCTGATCATGGCTTGAGGAAGTCTTTGACGAGGAAACCTGTCACTAGCATACGCCAACTCATGGATTGGATTGACAAGTACAATAGGGTCAAGGAAGACCAACAGCAAGACAAGGGAAAGGGCAAGGTTATCTCTTAGGAGAGGAGGGATTTCAGGTCGGACAATTACAACAATAATTGACCCCGAAGGGATTTTGCTGGACAGTCTGAATCTGCAACTCCTCAAATAGTAAATACTGTGTTCAGAGATCCAGTGCACCAAGTTTTGGAGAAGATCAAGAACGAGCCATATTTCAAATGGCCGAACAAGATGAGTGGAGATCCTTTGAGGTGCAACCAAAGTCTTTATTACCAATACCACCAAGAGCGGGGACATACCATCGAGGACTGCTAAACATTGTGGAACCATCTGGAGCAACTAGTCAAGGAAGGAAAATTAGAGCATCTCTTGTGCCACCCCAATGAACAAGGTGACCAGTCGAGGTCCGAGACTCAAGGGAGTGCTTTTTCAAGGCCCTCAATAGGCACAATCAATGTCATCTTTACTGCACCTGGGAGGACTGGATCACAGCCCTCTAGAATGATGTTTGTAGCTCAACAACCTGTCGAGGACACTAATTCTGGGCCAAAGAAGGCTAGACTGAAAATTCAACCGATGTTAAGCTTCTCGGATAAAGATAAAACAAAAACCATCTAGCCACATGATGATGCCTTGGTGGTAACCCTCATAATAAGAGGATATGATGTGAAAAGGATGATAGTGGATCAGGGCAGCGATGTAGAGATTATGTATCCTAATTTATACAGGGAGCTGAACTTAACGCCCGAAGATCTAACAGCCTACGATTCACCCCTGGTAAGTTTTGATGGAAAGGTTGTCATCCCAAAAGGGCAGATTAGGTTACTTGTGCAGGCAAGCTCAGAAGTGGTTGAGGTGGATTTCATTATGGTTGATGCCTTTTCTCTCTATGTAGCCATAGTTGCCATGCCCTGGCTTCACGGCCTAGGGGCTGTTTCTTCAACTCTGCATGAGAAGGTAAAGTATACATCAAGAGATCGGATTGAGGAGATGTTAAGGAACTAATCCACGGCTAGGCAATGTCTTATGTTTGCAATTTTACATCAGCCAGCAGCTGAGGCCTCGACCATGGTTAAGGAAGGTTTATAGCAATCAAAGTCTATGGAATTACCTACTCAGGGGTTAGCCGATGAGGCTAAATGTGAGGACCTTGAGGGATTTACCATAAGTGATGATCAAGAGAAGTTTTTTCAGGTTGGAACTCAGCTATCACCTCAGGAAAAAGAGGAGTTGGTGGAATTCTTAAGAAAAACTTTGATGTATTCGCCTGGAACGCCTACGAGGCTTCGGGGGTAGATCCAACCTTCATTTGCCATCATTTGAAGGTCAATCCATCTGTCACCCCCAAAAAGCAACCGCCTCAACGTTCATCCAAGGAACATTCTGATGCCGTCAAGGACGAGGACGAGGTGATAAAACTTAAGCTGGCTGGGGCTATTAAGGAGGTCTTCTACCCTGAATGGCTGGCTAATACAGTGGTGGTAAAAAAGAAGAATGGGAAATGGCACGTGTGTGTAGACTTTACGGACTTGAACAAAACCTGCCCAAAGGACCCCTTCCCCATGCCTCGAATTAACTAGCTGGTGGACGCGATGGTAGGCCATCCCCAGATGAGCTTTTTGGATGCCTTTCAAGGGTACCATCAGATAGCTTTGGCTTTGGACGACCAAGAGAAAACAGCTTTCGTCACTTCTACTGGAAATTATCATTATAAGGTGATGCCTTTTAGTTTAAAGAATGCAGGGGCTACCTATCCAAGGATGATAACCAGGATATTTGAGCCTTAGTTAGGGAAAAACATCGAAATTTAGATTGACGATATAGTGGTGAAAAGCAAGGTAGAGTCCAATCATGTTAATGACCTCAAAAATATTTTTGATATCTTGAGGAGGTACAAACTACGACTTAACGCTTCCAAATGTTTTCTTAGTGTTGGATCAGGGAAGTTCTTGGGCTACATGGTCACGCACCGTGGAATTGAGGTTAACCCTGACCAAATTAAGGCAATCAACAATCTGCAACCACCTCAAAAACCTAAGGAAGTTCAAAGGCTTACAGGGATGACCGCTGTTTTAAACCGATTCATCTTTCAGTCAGCAGACAGATGCAGGCCCTTCTTTCAGTTATGGAATAAATGGAAGAGATTTGAATGGACCGAGGAGTGCATCCTAGCTTTCCAGTAGTTGAAGGAGTATTTGTCTCAGCCACCCATCATGTCTAGGCCCGAGGTGAATAAGGTGTTGTTTGCCTATATTGCAATGGCCTCCCACGCAGTTAGTTTGGTGCTAATACGGGATGATAATGGCGTACAGAGGCCGGTTTATTATATGAGCAAATTCCTACATGAAGCCAAGATTCGTTACTTATCGTTAGAGAGGGTCATTCTGGCTGTGGTGCATGCTACGCACAAGTTTCCCCACTATTTTCAGTCACACACTGTTGTTGTCCTAACCCAACTCCCACTCAGATCTCTACTTCAGAGTGATGTTTACACAGGTAGAATTGCAAAGTATGGTACGATTCTAGGGGCTTTTAATATCAAATACATGACTTGCACCTCTGTAAAGGGTCAGGTCCTTGTCAACCATGTAGCGAAGTTTACTGAACTCCCAGTAGAAGAGAGGGTAGAGGAACAAAACATGGATGGAAAATCGGTTGGAGTAATCTCCGTTTAAGAGCCTTTATCCTGGAAGGTCTACGTTGATGGAGCAGCAAACCACAAGGGGTCTGGTGTGGAGCTAGTCCTAGTATCTCCAGAGAGGATCACGATCGAAAAATCTTTAAGATTGAGCTTCTCGGCCATAAACAATGAAGGTGAATACGAAACTCTGCTGAAAGGAATGATCATAGCCCAAGAATACACACCCATGTATATGTTGGGCCTAGGGCCCAGGCTAAGGATAAGGAATCATCCGAGGATGGGAAAGTACTGTCAAAGGGGTCCATAATAATAAGTGAAAGAAAACAATGTTGGTCATAGTAGTCCAGGAAGCTGTGTCGAGGGAGAGTTCCTCCTCGGGTACCCAAAGCTGAGGTCCGAAGAAGTGATTTACCGACAAGGGCAACCTTCTGGACCATTCCATGGAGGAAGATAATTACTAAGGATAAACAGAGTAGAATATGGCCAGGAAATATCTCCATGAAAAGCTGCTACTTTCACATTAAATGCACTACAGCTAACTCCCTGTCCGCATTAATGTGGAGGCGATACCTGAACAGTGTATTTCAACCTTACAACTACTACATGAGGATTGGTGAGAGGAGCTGATGGGACAAGTATCAACACCAACCATCTGGCATGCACGTGGAAGGTGAGAATGAAAAGGAGGGACAGTATAAAAGGAAGAGGAGACAATGAGACAAGGGATCGAAAATTGAAG
The DNA here is from genome assembly GCA_023621385.1 of Quercus gilva. NCBI lineage: Eukaryota > Viridiplantae > Streptophyta > Magnoliopsida > Fagales > Fagaceae > Quercus > Quercus gilva. The sequence continues at coordinate 6,963,244 of CM042474.1, read as the reverse complement.
AAAGAAACACTGTAGCATTCTAGAACCAGACTTGTAAGCAAATTTGAGAATAATATATAAGAACATACCTCCTCGAACTTTGCCGAGGACAATTTTTCTTCAATACAACCCTTTTCTTTTCATTCTCTTTTCATTTGAACTCATCCTATCGTTTGTTTGATTAGCTACAGCCCAGTTTTCCAACCCACTCTCTACAAATTCATTATTTTGAACTTTTTGGATCTAAGTTCATTCACATAGTGGGCTGGAAACTCAAATTTGGTCCTTACAATTTTATTTTATTTTTAGTGCAAACATTACTGCAAGTTTCTCAAAAAAAAAAAAGAAAAAAGAAAAAAAAAAAAAGACATTACTACAAAATTCAATATTGTCTTTATTTTCTAATTATAAAAAGGTTTATTGGTGGTAAATTACAATTAATATGAAACTGCTACCAAAAATTCAAAGGTCACGTTAATATATATATATATATATAAACTTGTTTTCGACTTGAAAAATGAAGAAAAAAAAGGGGATCTCAAAATCACCACATAGTTTTATACTTGTAAAAAATTAGACCTTACACTTTTACTTGTATTAAATTTTTTTTTTTTTTTTTGAGAAGGACTTGTATTAATTTAAACCATTGTTTTGTAACTATCAAATAAAAAAAATGTACTTCTAGGATTTAAATCTCTCATTTTTCATTATAACTATTGAATTACATTCTCGCCAAAGGCCTTGTAGTTGAATTGGCATCTCTTAATGCACAAAGTACTTGGGAGTCTAGGAAAAAAATGGTTCGAGTTGCGAGGTTAGCAGCATGCTGTAATTATCCCTAAAAAAAAATACATTCTCAAAAAAAAAAATATTGAATTAAAAAAAAAAATTAGCCGTACACTTTCATTAACCTAACAATCAAAATCTCCATCTAATTCCATAAGAAATCTAATACAAATACACATTAAAAAAAGAAAAAAAGAAGAAGGCCTTGTTTGATTCAACCGGCATATCTCACCATTTTATATGCTCACATGAGTGAGCAAGACTTTACAAAAAAGGACAAAAATTCATCTAAAAGCCATTACATTTATCTCTCTCTCACTCGCATGCACACACACAATTCAACAAAAAACGCCAATGTTTTTTTTTTTTTTTAAGTAAAAAAAGTACACCTTTTCTTTTGTGTTTCGGTGCCAAATTTCTTATTAAAATATAATTTGACTGAGAAGCAATACTAATACCATAACATTTTATATAATTTTTGTCATAATTTTTTAGGTGACGGGTTGTGATTGGTAAAAATATGAACTCATAATTTTTTTTTTCATCATTCACAATTTATCCTATAACAAGTCATAACAAAAATTATTTAAAATGTTATAGTACAAACATTGCTAACATTGCCAGATTGTAAATATGAGTTTTGATTGTGACTCTCGTGAAAGTGTGAGGTTTAAATTAGAGAAATTCCAAGTTATTATTACAGGGGAATGAGTATGACCATGGTCATGTGCAACGAACAATGGCAAGATGGTTAATTATGAAAGACTAGAACACCAATCTGGAACTACAAGAACTGTGTGTTTGTAATAACTAAAAAATAGTGAGAAGAAAGTACATACAGAACTTCCACGAAGACTGAAAGTCCAACGCGTTTCTGCCCATACGATATATATATATATATATATATTTGTTTTTTTTTTGCTGAATCATACGATATATATATATTTAATAAACATCTTTTTTTTTTTTTTGATCACTTAATAAACATCTTCTAGCAGATGCTTACTTCTCACTACACGACATATATGATATACCTCAAATTACAACCTTAACGTAATCCCAGGCTCTCTCTGTCTCTCTCTCTCTCTCTCTCTCTCAGTCTCTTCTTTTATTTCTCTCGCTCTCGTCACTCTCTCTCTCTTCCTCTCTAGTCTCTCAAGCTCCCAAAAACCTTTGTTTTTTTTTTATGGTAACAAACTTCATTACATGTTAAAAGAGTTTCCTTTCTTCTAAGAAATCAATAACCGATACACTTTTGCTTTACGTAATTACTACTTTTGATTAATTTTCCCTTTCTTCCTGATCTTCCTTTGCTTACTATATAGTATATACTTCGTTGCGTCGGTGATTTTATTGAATAAAAACCAAGAAGAAGAGCAAGCGTTTAAACACACCCACCAAAAAGAAACAAAAGGACTGGTAGTTGAAGAAGAAGAAGAAGAAGATGGTGGAAACAGCAAATCACCAGCACCCACAGGGGCCACCGCCACCATCACTTCAGCCACTTGGAGCGGCAAGGGGTCCTCTTTTTGCTCCCAACGAGCAATTTCAACACCTCCAATATTGCATCCACTCCAACCCAAGATGGGGTTTGTATTTCTCTCTCTATCTTTTTGCTTTGTGATTTGATTTTTAATGGTTTTAGTTCAGTTGGTATTTATTTCTATTGATTTCTTTTGATTCTGCGTAGGATTTTTTTATAAAGGGTTTAAGTTAGATTCTGTGATTAAAAGGTGAAAACTTTTGGTATTTAGCTGCATGTCTTTATCTTTGTGGTGGGGTTTGAGGGAAGATAAGGATCACACAAATTTATTTTATATTTATTAAGCTTTTTCTTTATGGGTTCCTTTTCTTCTTAATTTTGCATCTCACTTTTTTTTCTTTATCTTTTTCTATCTGTCTACTTGATTCTTGATTCTCTTTTTTACTTCACTATTTTTAATTACTCATATCTTGAATATACGTACACTTTGTTCTTTTACTGTAGAGGACAAACCTTTTTGTAAGTTTAGATGATTTTCATTACTGATTCCACTTCTTTTCTTGATTTGGAAGAACTCTGTATATATTACTGAAAATTCCAATGAAATTTCCAAACTTTTTGTGTATCAATTTTATTAGAATTTTGTAAATCTTAATTAACTCTATGTTGTGCCACTCAGATGTTTTACAACTAATTTATTTTAATCAATGTAAATTTTACAGTGGAAACATTTATACTGGGTTTCCAGCACTATATTGTAATGCTTGGAACTACAGTTTTGATTGCCAATATACTTGTGCCTCAAATGGGTGGCAGCCATGTAAGTTTTTGTCCACTGTATCGTATTTTGATTTATATCAAATCTCTTTTTGATGGACTAGACCCTTTCTCTAATCCCCAATATCCGAAATTCAATGTTGACGCAAACAGGGTGATAAAGCCCGTGTTATTCAAACATTGCTCTTTATGGCGGGACTGAACACACTGGTTCAAACAATGATTGGGACGAGGCTTCCTACAGTGATGAGTGCATCATTTGCCTACGTCCTACCCGTGTTGGCAATTATCAATGATATCTCTGATGAGACCTTTACAAGTGATCACCAGGTATTTAAATTTCAAGCAGAATGTAATATGAGCCATATCTTTGCTATGTCATTGTTATAGAGTTCTAGGTGCTATATGGTTTTGTGTCTGAAAGAGATTATATTGCATGGATTATCTGTTTAATTTAACTATTTATGATTATTATCAACTAATGTTTGCGAGATTGCTCCTAATTTATATGTTTAATTCGTGAATTCTTCTGAAAAGGTCATGAATGGTAACATTTGCCTTTCCTTTTTTTAACATGCGATTCTTTTTCTTTCCCTTACAAATCCAATCTATTTCTCAAATTGTGATGTTGTCACACTGGTGCATACATCTCCCTCCCGCTAATAACTAAATTTATCGATCATTGAGGTGCAAGCTTGGTGGGTTTATCATCAAACTGACGTGCCTTCTTATTTTCTACCTAAATTGGTTTGGCACATTATATTTTTTTCTAAATTAAAGGTAGAGGACTGCCTGCTGATTATGATGAGGGTGCTTGCAGAGGTTTTTGCACACTATAAGGACAATTCAAGGATCCCTAATTGTCTCTTCCTTTGTCAACATCGTTCTTGGATTTAGTAGGGTATGGGGGAGGTTGACAAGGTATGGTAATCATGATATGAAAAAAACAATTCATTCTACTCATCTTATTCAATGGTTACAAATCCTTTACATCTCAAGGATTCTCATTTGAAACCTAGTTAAACTTTCAGGTTCTTGTTTTTATGTTGTCTAACTGTTACCACTTTGCTTTTCTGGTCCCCAGATTATTTAGTCCGGTTGTTCTTGTACCAGTAATTTGTGTAGTGGGTCTTGGTCTGTTCCAGAGGGGCTTCCCACAGGTAATTTCTTTAAAGAACACTATAATGCCTCAGTGGCACTGAAAATAAAATAATAAAATCAGTAAATGACTCTCCTATGTTTTGTGCAGGTTGCTAACTGTGTCCAGATTGGCCTGCCCATGCTTATTATACTGGTTATTACCCAGTATTTGAAGCACATCGTTCATATGGCCCATGACATACTTGAGAGGTATGGTTTGCTTATTTGCATTGGTATTGTCTGGGCTTTTGCTGCTATCCTCACTGCGGCTGGTGCTTACAACCACGTAAAAGAGGAGACTAAACAGAATTGCCGCACTGATCATTCCTTCCTTATATCGTCTGCTCCTTGGTATGTCCGGATAATTGGGCTCTCTGTTTGCAGATGGAGTCACTACTCCCTTTCATAAGAATCATCCATTTCTGATGCATAACCTGGTGTTTTTTTCCCCCAATCTAGGATTAAAATTCCTTATCCATTTCAGTGGGGTACTCCCATATTCAGAGCGAGCCATGTCTTTGGGATGCTGGGGGCAGCACTTGTTACATCTGCAGAGGTTTAATTGCTATTCTAGAAAATCTGCAATTTAGAATCATTTCAAAGATTTGGATGAATATATCTTTATATCAATCCATTATAAACATTTGACCTGCTTACCCTTTGTGCATGATTTCCATCAACTTGACTAGGTTTTTTATATTGAAACATTTCTCAACTATACTGATTCCATATTTTAAATTTGGTCCTTTGTCTATTCATTTAACTTTTGCTGCAGTCAACTGGAACCTTTTTTGCTGCATCGCGTCTTGCAGGTGCTACACCTCCACCATCACATGTCCTCAACCGAAGTATTGGCCTACAGGTACAGTCATAGACTGACTACAATTTCTTCTTTCATCTCTCTCTCTTATGTATCTATGATTGCTTTAACTGCATATGAAATGAATCTTGATTGGCTTTACCATCTAGAAACTAAAATTAAGGCTTCATCTTCAAATGCAGGGTCTTGGCACGCTGCTTGAAGGGATCTTTGGTTCTGTTGTTGGTACTACTGCATCTGTGTAAGCAATTGGTGCTTTAGCAATCAATATATTAATCTGTTTTGGGTCTTTGTTTTGCTTGTTTCTCAACCTTTCCTCTATATGGTTGGGAAAACAATTCTTGGGTTCTCTAACCCTCAATTATGATGCAATAGGCCACCTAGCCAAAAAGAGGGGGGAAATTGGAGGTGGGGGGGGGGGGGGGGAGAGGGGCAGAGATGTTGCAGATGATGCAGGCATGCATTTGCAATTGTTTACAAAGTACAATGCCTATAATGGGATTGGTATTTTGGCTTTTAGTTCAGTATGCTCCTGATAAGAAGCTTTGCATCCTGGAATGATTTGACCATTCTACGAACCACTCTGGTGTCCTGTTTGATGTCAGGATCTGTGCCTGTCTTGTATTTCCAGGTTCTTAGCTCCTTATCACAGATCCAATCAGTAAGATCATCACACCTTGTAAAATAGCTTCCATACAAGGTTTGTGTCTGTCTATATGTTATATAAGGTGATTGAGTTGAAACTGTTTCTGTGACATTGGTGATATTGACATTATTGACCATCATTTAGGATTAAATCAAACAAGTTCCATCCTTCTTGTACGTAAAAATGCTCCTAGTAGACTCTATGAAGTAACACTTGGTTTACTCACTTCTTGGGATGATATTGCAGTGAAAATGTTGGACTCCTTGGACTGACTCACATAGGGAGCAGAAGAGTAGTGCAGATTTCAACTTCTTTCATGATCTTCTTCTCCATATTTGGTTTTTTTTTTCTACTTCCACCATGAATTGTGGTACTATTTACCCATTAGCCCGGGCTTTATCATGTCATATTTAATTGTGCCACCTTGTTTTTTTCAGGGAAATTTGGTGCATTGTTTGCATCTATTCCTTTACCAATATTTGCTGCCATATACTGTGTTTTATTTGGCTTTGTTGGTGAGTGATTTTGTTATATTTGTAGCTAAATCTGTTTTAATCTTGTTGATGTGTTCTTAATTCAAAATTTTACCTTTACTTTATCCACAGCTGCTGTTGGGATCTCATTTATGCAGTTTGCAAACCCTAATTCCTTGAGAAACCACTACATTTTGGGCCTGTCCCTGTTCCTGGGGATCTCAATACCTCAATATTTTATCATGAACACTGATATGAATACCGGTCATGGACCAATTAGAACAGGTGGTGGATGGGTAAGTTTTGTAATGCTTCCATGTTGTTCATCTCTCTCAATTTTTCTCTGCATCTTATAGAAGGTAAAAGTTTTAGATGAGGCACAAAAAAGTTTATGGAAAAGTAGATAATAACTTAATCCACACCCATATTGCGCAAACAGAAAATGCAATTATGTTTAACCAAATGGGCTTATGGTTTACATGAATCTCATACTAGGGAAAAACAATATTAGCAGAATTGAGACTTTATGATTAAGCTTTGTGGCAATCTATCAATTGTTCTAAATCCTGATTTAAACCTAGCACATTTCATTTAGTCTTGGATGTAATCAAATGTTAAGACCCTACATTAATTGAATTTCAATCAAAGGCAATCTAGTTCTTTCTGCCTCTTAACTTCCCTCCATTTGCTGAATTAGTAAACCACATGTTTTACTACTTAACTTAGGAAGTTATACCCACTACAGTGTTTGTACTGTTTTTTTGCATTGATTATGCACAATTACAAAACGTTTGTACAATTAAAGAGTGTTGGTCTTGACAAAGATTGACCAATGATTCTAGTCTCTTTAATCCCAGCCTTGGCATTGAAGTTTAATGATACTTCTCTGCATGTAGATTTAATAGGATTACATTGACTTCTCACGATATCTGAAATTCTTTAGTTATTTATCTTCAAAGTCCCCTTGTTTGAATGGTTTTTCAAGAATGTTGTCAAATGAGTTGTCCTGGTTATGAGACGAGAACAGGATAAGTCCATCTAAAAAAATATATATCCTTGCTAGCCAATACATCAACTCTATTACATGTTTGTCTGATTTTTTTTTTTTTTCTTTTCTTTTTTTATAATTGCTGCAGTTCAACGACATTTTTAACACAATATTCTCATCACCACCAACTGTGGCAATGATTGTTGGGACAGTGCTTGATAACACGCTTGAAGCAAAGCACGAAGTTAATAACAGAGGACTTCCATGGTTGCTTCCCTTCCATAGGAGGAATGGAGATTCTAGAAGTGATGAGTTCTACAATTATCCCATGAGGTTAAATGAGTACCTCCCCACCAGATTTCTCTGAACTCTTAAACCTGTTATTGTATATTAGATATATATTTACTGTGAGCAAAATATTGGTTGTGTTTTTTATGCAAAGCAAGGGGTTTTCTAAATATATAAGTAACAATGTCACCAAAGGTGATCCCGTAGAGTACTTCCCTAGTTCACTTGACCTCATATCTCCATGGCTGCTTGATATCCCTGCCCAAGTGCTATCGCGACTACTGACTAGTTTCTCCCAGTAGCCCATATGGAATTCTTGGTTCACTTGGTGTGTCCACTACTTGGTGTGGATGTGTTCCGAACACTTGATCTTTGGTGTGAGTTCCACATTGTTTATTCACTAAAATATTTTCAACAAGAGCGCTTGCGGCCCCAATATTGTTTAACATCCCTTGGGCATTGGTTTCTCAGTTGATTGAAGCTATTATGGTCACATTCAAATAGGATCTATTAATACAAGTGACCACTTTCCATTTTTTTAAAATTTTTCAAGGAAAAAAAAATAATTGTTCTATTTAGAATTTGTATCTGCAGGCATTGGTGGAAAGGGAACCAATGAGATGCAGTATGTGCCGAGTAGAAAAGCAAAAGCCACTAAAACCTTATTGTTCCTTCATTCAAAATCTACAATTTTATATATCCAGATCCGATTCATTAACAGATGCGGATTTAATGATTCTCAACAAATAAAACAGATGCGGATTTAATATATTGTTACTTGTTATATGTGAATTGTGAAATACAGGTACTACTAGTATAGTACTACCTATTTATTATAATTTTGACTTTTGACTTTGAAAGAGTAGCACTATGGATCTGTGGCTCTTGCAAGTTTGGGCTCGGATTCATCCCCATATATTTATTTCCTATGGCCCTGCAAAATCAATTTTTGGTCAACGCTAAATTTAATGTGCACTGTAATAATTAATGTTCCTTAACAGTACAGACCTTGTTTCAATCCAGCTTCCTTCTGGTTCTTTATTAATTAGGCAAAAATTAATGGTTGTATATTAGGCTGTGTTTGGTTGCATTATGAAAATTGTTGTAAAAAATATTTTCATATGTTTGATTTTATTTTGAAAATACTATTTTTCTACAAAATTTTTACATTTTCTCAGCACCCAAACAAATTTTATTATAGAAAATTTCAAAATCACAGTCAAATTCCAATCCACAACAAATCACAGTCAAATCCCAACACCACACACCACCGAAACTCCAATTCAACCTACAGCAGCAAACTCCGGCAATCAAAAGCCATAACCACCAAAACAACACCACCACCACACCACCACAACAACAACAAAAATCAAAATCACACAGAGAGAGAGATCGGTTCGTGGGTTTTCGGCGAAGTCGAAGGCTCTGGGTCGAAGGCGAAATTGCGCGGCGAAGGCGAGATCATGCGGCAGAGGCGAGATCAAGCAGCGCAGTGCTGCGATCGACGAGCCCAGTGTGATCTGGTGCGTGCGATTGTCAGACTAGAGCTCGAGGTTCGCTGGCGACGTCGAAGGCGTGATCTGGACTCCCTCTTCTTCCTCTTGCTCTCTCTCTCTCTCTCTCTCTCTCTCTCTCTCTCTCTCTCTCTCTCTCTTTTCGGAAATCATTTGAAGTGAAAATAGGAACGGAAATGAATTTCAGTGGTCAAAGCTTCTTTTTTACGGTCAAATGAAAATGATTTCCAAAAAATTCTATTTTCAAAACCAACCAAATAGCCTATTTTATGAAAAATGATTTCCTGAAACCATTTACACCCAAAATAAACGGACCCTTAGTAACACCTTCCCCCACTTTCCTTTTCTTTTTTGTTTGGTTGGAGCTTCTCCTTTTGACTGATGTGGAATTTCATGACCCACCCTAGTTGGGGTTGGAAGAAATAGTTGATTATTGAGCAAAGGCTCAGAAAAAAAAATTTAACTAATTAGTTAGAAAAATTATTTTTTCATTTTATCAAGTCAATTTTCACATTTACCTACATCAAGCTCTTTTTTTAATTAGTCTTCCAACGGAAATTCAATAGTATCCACATAGACCATATCTTCATCCACAGGAACCCAAGTACCTGGATCAAATTTTTTTTTTCTCTATTCAATTTAAATACCATTTCATTGTTCTATTTTTTAATCATAGCCTCACACTCCATATCCAACAATCAAGATCAGCCACACTTTCACTTGCAAGGTCGAACACAACAGCCAAGCTTGGCTAATCAATGACCAAGATTGGCCACACCTCACAACAAAGTGGAACAATAAGTCTTTTTTTTTTTTTTTTTCTTTTTTTTTTTGAGAAGAAAGTGGAACAATAAGTCTAGTGACAACATAATTTCACAATTGTTTAAGGTAGCAAGCAAGTTGTTAATTGTACATAATAAAATAGTATTAATAGTAGGTCCACGAGAATCAATAAAAACTACAAACTCAATTGTTGTGAAATTTTACTGAGAAAACTGTTATGTACGTAGCATTACATGCTACTCCCAATTGAAAATATGAGATGGCTATACTAATGTGAGGGCTAAACCTACGTAAGAAAAAGTTACTAAATTTTAGTTAAAAAGAAGAGATGGCTGTACTAACTACTAATGCAGAGTGCTAAAGGGCTCTAGTATTTTAACAAAAAGGATAAATGTGACAAAAAATAAACAAAGACTACCACCCCATAGTCCATAGACCACAGGCTTATCACTCCAAATCATAATCTTGTGGCATCTTTGACCATTTGTGTTGTAAGTAACAATAAAAACTAGCATAATAAAAAAAAATTAAAAAAAAAAAATTATTGCCCTTGGTCAGACATATTTCATGATCTATCAACATGTATTAAAAAAAAAAAAAGTTGTGGTTGGGCCAAAGATGTGTGTGTGAACGCATACTAAAAGGTTTTCAAGTTTTTTTATTTATTATTATTTTTTAATGAATAAAAGGTTTTCAAGTCACTTTCAATTGAAGGACTATAAGTTATCAACAAGGCCAAGAAAGTGAGAAACTGACTAAAGCAGCTTCTTGGTTCTCTCCTCTTTGTTAAACTAACTCCACTCTTTCGATGACGCATGATACGAATCTCTTGAAGGGTCCCAGAATATGATAATAATCTCCAATAACATTCGGTTTTTGATTTTGCTATGTAGGTCCCACACGCTTCTTTTACTCGTCGCTCTTTCCGCGTTATTGCTAATCACATAATATAAACGCAAATATTACACTGTCCTAATCAGACCAGAAAATCCACATTCTACGCATGCCATATTAGAAAAGGCCTAAAGGGCACAAAAAAATTTGGGTGCACGAACCTGATAATGCATTGGACCCCACATTGACAAGAGCAATGTTTACCAAAGAGTTAATTTTTTTTTTTTTTTTTCAATAATGCAATCATTTTTCATAATCGACATTAATCACGTTTAAATTAAGATGTTACAGGTGATAATCTGGACCCATTTGGTAAGAGATTTTTAGTAATGTTGTTTAAGTGTTGTGAACATAAGAAAATTATTGTATATTCTTGGAGTACCATAAATACGTACTCCCTCGTCTCACATGAATGGTAGGTCCTACTAATTAAATTTATAGTAAAACACACTATTCATGTGAGAGAATGAAGTATGCATTTATGGTACTTCAGGAGTACCTAATAATTTTTCATGAAAATACGTGTGGATTAAAAAGTGTAGTAAAAATATATGTGAGTTAAAAAATGTGGTGAAAATGCTTGTAAAGAAAAAGAACGTGTTTCTTTGGGAAAAAAGAGTCTCCAGAAATTGACTGAGGTATTAGGGTGTACAAAATTTGGCATTTTGAGACTAAAATCGTAGAGGCTATGCTTCATGTAATTGTTGCCTTGGTTGGTACTTAATAGGCAGTAAAAATGAGATACCCAACTACTACACGGTTTTTTGCAAAAAAGAGAAGACTTCCACAGCAATTGATGGGGTCTATAAACTACTTATGACATATGGCCACGTTGATTTGTTTTCCACGGCATTAAGCCAGAGACTTTTTGTTTTGGTGTTTCATTGAGATAAAAGTTTTGAGTTTTTGGTCGGTTGGATATGTAATGATATAGAGAGAATTCTACGCCCTTATCCCTTAGTTCAGCTGTTCAAAGGGCTCATCCAATCAATGACTGAGTAGTGACTTGCTACCAAACACATTTGTGTCTCACTACAGAGGCTATAAGCCAAGAAGAGAGAGATAATCTACCACTAATTCATGTACATCTTTTCACATTATTTCCAAAAATTATGTACATCGAAAAATACCAATACTAATAGTCACAAGTGCCAAGAGCCTTGCAACTTGGTCTCCCTTTTAGGAAGAACGAAACATAACCACCCCCCAAAAAACCTTGTTGATTAAAAAAAAAAACATACACTATGTTCATTCATTTATCCAGTCCATATCAAAGCATTTCTCAGTAACCTGAATATGAAGATCTGGCATGGCCTTCTCCATATCTCTCCACAGCCAGGAAACCTCTTCATCGCAAACTACACGACGCAATGACTGTAATGAAGAAGCAGACCTTGGAAGGTCCCTTATCTGTGAACACTCACTCATATCAATCTTCTCCAAACTCTCTAATTTACCTAGGCTTTCAGGAAGACATGCCAAATTAACACATTGAGCAATGTCAAGATATTTCAACCGAACTAGCTCACATATTCCAGGAGAAAGCATCTTCAAAGTTGGGCAAGCATATAACCTCAGGGTTTGTAGGCTTTTCAGTTTGCCCAAGTCAGCAGGCAGCTGGTATAAGCTATGGCAATTGGTGATACTTAGACTCTTGAGTGAGTACATCCCACAGATGGTAGAAGGCAACTCAAATAAATCGTCACAGTGATCAATTGTGAGTTCTGAGAGGCAAGGGAAGAGCTGGGGTAGCTCTACTGACTGACCAAGGATGTTTTTTACCTTGCATAGAACAAGGGAAATTTTGCTCAACTTTTTCAGGATGGAAGCTTTAGATATAGGAGGGATGGTAACTTTCTCAAGCCAGAGGCTCTTCAAGTTGGGCAAATTAGTAAAAATAGAATGGTTCTTAAGGACTGCACTGGATGAACCATGATTGATAACTACTAATGCCCTCAGCCTTGGCATGTTATCAATGAAGTGAGGCAAGAAGTACTCGGTTGAGGAAAAGTTCAGGATGAGCACCTCAGCCTTTGGAAAATCCAATGGGAACCAGTCCATCTCATTCATTTCCCCTATATTATGAAATCATATTGAAAGTGAGCACAAAAAAGACTATAACAAAACAACAAAATTGAGATGCACGCTCCTTTTATACTCTAATTCCTGTTTGGATAAGCTACCAAACAAGTCTAATTTTTTTTCGCTAGAAAGGAAGGCAATTTAGAAGGAGTGATGATAATACCTGTATGAATTGAAACGATCTGGGCATTAAATGGCTGATCTGAATTCCTATCCCACTCTTTTGGAAGTTCTTTCTCTCTTCTTGGCATAAGCAATCGTGGGCGTTCATTTATGAGTCCCTGATTGCTTAAATGAAGAGCAAGGTCTCTCAACACATCATGTTGAGTAACAAAGATCTCAAAGCAACTGCTATACATGTCTCCAGTTCTGCCAGATTAATAATACAGTAAAGGATTTAGAATGCATATCACTGCTAAAACAAGAGCAACCTATGTTCATGACAACTAAAGTAAGCCCAAACCTACATACCTCTCTTCCTTCACCAGGGTGAGGAGATTCTTCTCTGAAAGTTCAACAAGAATCGCAAAAGCATCTTCTCCATCGATATCGTGTAGCTCAACCCACATATTGATAAGGATCTCAAGAGGAATCTTCCTGTCTTCGGGGAAGGCCCCCAAATCCAAGAAACATTCCCTGACCTTTTTACTCAAGAATTTAACGCTTACTGCCATTCTTTCAAGCAGCTTATTTTCATGGGGCTCAGATACAGGCTCACCTCGAGACAACCTGCTCTTTGCACTTAACCAAAACATTTCAGATTGATCCCTTAACGAAGCTCCTATCACTTTAAGTGCCAAAGGAAGCCCCTTGCACTCACTCACAACCTATTGAATGCAAATTTAATGCGCATCAGCAGGAAACAAGTAACCAATTACAATTCTGAAAAATTACACAACCCCATTTGCTACACAAGCACAGAGGTTAAATAATACTACCTGCTTGACAAGATTCTCATTAGAACCAAGAGGCATGGACTTTTCTCCAAAAGCAGAGTGGCAGAACAAAGACAGTGCTTCATTCTCCGTCAATAATTCTACTTCATAAGTAGCCTTGGTAACAGAAGGAAATTTGAACCGAGACACCACAAGGATTTTGGAGCCTGGAAATATAAGCTTTTCGAGCACTGCGAGTGACCACACGTCATCCAGTACCACCAGGGTTCGGGCACCAATTCTCCACTCATACTGGAGATTATATTGTGGAATCATATAATTACAGTCCAAATTCTCATTCCCCATAATGTATCCCCAAATCTTAGCTCTCAACTGATCCACATTTGGAGACTGTGATACTGTCAGGAACAGAATCCTGTCACAGAAGTAACCTGCACAAAGTGATAAAAAGAGTCCATTGGAACCAAACCTTCACACTGGTTGTACAATTTTGAGCATATTAAACATAATAAACAACCTTACATAGTACTTTCCTAAAACAATCTTATTTTCCTAACTAGAAAATCCTTCTTCCAATATCCGCTATAATACAATACTCATTAACCATGAGGAGTACACAACAACAATCAAAGCCTCATTCCTAAAATTTTATGATCGGTTACGAATTCTCAACAGACTAGTTAGGATCGGCTACATGTATTCTTAAGTTATAAAATCTCCGCTCATCTCATAAGGTTGTAACTTGAAACGAAACATTTATCTAAATCAGATACAAAAGTGGTATTTGGCTCAATTTGCTGGAAAACTAAAAATTGAAACTTTTAAGCAAACAGATCAAAACCCAGATACCAAAATTATAAAACAATTAAGAACCAAAAATAACAATGATAAAGTCTTATTCTTTTAAGATTTACAGTACTCACTTCGAACAAGATCATCTTTGCAAAACTCTCTAGCCAAGGTGGTTTTCCCAGACCCACCAATCCCACAAATAGAAACAACCCGAAACTCATCTCTCTCAGTCAACACCATCTCCCTCACTCTCTTCTTTCCCAACTCTAACCCAACACCAAAACTCACAAAACCACTGTCAGCACCCCACCTCTCCTCTTCTTCCTCCAGTCTCTTCATAGCCTCCTCTATCACCCACCCTCCAGCACCACCACCTCCCATTCTCATAGCTCCAAGCCTCTGCTCGAGCCGCCGAGCAGACCCTTCAAGTTTGTCGAACCTCTCAGCCGTATCGGCTCTCAAGTGGTGCACATCAGCAAGCACGTGCATCGGAACCATAGTTTTCAAGAAACTCGAAACTTTCTTATCAATCTGATCCATTTTTCTTGAAAGTTGCAAGTTCCTGTAGACGTTCCAGCGAGGCGAAGCGAGGACCTTGTGGGTGACATCGATGCCTTCTTCGAGAGTCTTGTAGAGATTGTTGAGTTGGGTTTGGCGATAAGGTGTGAGCTCGACTCCAGCCATCTTGATTTCGTAGACCATGGGCCTGAGTTGCTCGAGTGTGGAGCTTAGTTGCTCGGCACTTGACTTGCAGAGACATGACTTGCGTGCTATGTTGAACAGCATTTTCAGTAGCTCCGTCGTGATCTCACCGGCGAATAGGTCTACAACACCACCCATGGTTGCGGGTGAGGAATGGTCTGCGAGAGACAGGGTTTGTGCGTGCGAGAGAGAAAATTGTGGCAGGTGGAAGTTTGTATTTTATAGCACCAAGTGCCAACAACCGAAGTATATTCTCGAAAATCTTATTACACAATTGGCATCACACACTCCATTTTAAAATCGTGTTTTTAATAAGGATCAAGGATGTCTGATTGTAGTTACTATAAAAAATATAAAAATAAAAAATAAAGAAAAAAATTGTAGAATATAGTTTTTCTTTTTTAATATAAGAGTTGGGGGTGGGGGATTTTAATCCAATGGCTCCTAACATTAAGAAATGTTAGTTGAATTACAAGATTTATGACACTTTTTTCTGTAACTATTAGTGCACAATAAGAAAAATGTTGTTAAGAGGTCCTTGCAACTCATCTAGATTTCTACATGTTTCCAACAAAAAAGTTTAAAGTTAAAGTAAAAATTATGTTAACGATAGTTCTGTATGAAAAGGGAAAAATTATCGTCTCCATTTCAAGTCTCATAAAAGGAAACTTAAAATGGATACCAAACTAAATGGAGATGATTTTATTACATGAAAGTGATATTACTTTATTGAGTCTACCATCTTAGATATTATGCATTCTCAAATATTATAAAAATAGTTGTGATTATCCGTAGATTTTTTACATGATATTTTTATTATTATTATGATGGTTGATTTTGACCTAAAATTAATAGAAAGCGATAAATCGGATATAAATAAAGAGTAGTTACATAAATGTTGTTGATCACCAAAGGTCAAAGTGTCACTTTGAAATATTTAAATTTACTTATTGTGGGGGGCAAAAGGTAAAACAGTTAATCAAGGCTTTTTTTTTTTTTAATTAAGTTACAGTTCACTCGCACAATTAATTTATAGAGGTGGGATGCAAGGTCAATCCCGTAATACCTGTTGTGTAAGATGAAACGAAGATCAGAGATAAATTGTCTACGAAGTGGAAGTGTTCAGCTAGAGTTTGTATAAGAAATAGCTAAGTGTTCGTCCTCGGGTTTAGTCCAAGGATGAAGATACAATTGAATGGTTTCTCTCTCTCTCTCTCTCTCTCTCTCTCTCTCTCTCTCTCTCTCTCTCTCTCTCCTTTTTTTTCCTCCCCCTAATCTAGTTGCTTCTTGGCTTTATATAACTTAGCCAAGATGCATTTGGACCTTACATTTGGAAGGCAATGATCAAACTATCTTGATACTTGTCCCATCAGGACTTTGCTAGAATGTTTTTACACTTAAGCATTAGCTGTGGCAACACTATTCACAGTCATTTCCCCATTAATGTGGCCAGCTAAGTGGTTGCAGTGCATTTAATGCAAAGGGGATGGCCATCTTGTACTACCTTTCCCTTCTCTTCCTGGTTCAGCACCAAGTTTCCCTTGTTTCCCCTCAAGTTGCCCCATGCAGCCTTTGACTCTGTCCCTCGACCATCCGAGGTTAGGCAAGTGTCCTCGGCATCCTCATTAGATATGGTTAGGTAGCCCAGGTGCGAATTTAGTGTGTACCTTCCGAGAATAATTTGCCTATGTCTCCCGAGGTCACCACCATATGAATTAGGCTTGCCATCTGGGTCCTCATCCCCCCATACTTACCTATTTGACTTTAAAAATAAATTGAATAAAAGAATAAGTGTGCTTAGGGTTAAAAAAAATGAAGTTTTAAAAAATATACATAAATTGTCTTAAAAATTAAGTTAATTTATAAGCTTAAACAAACGACTTCAAGATAATCCAACCAGACACGTGGAATGTTTAAAACACATGCTTATTGTATGTTAAAAAATTAGAGTTATAAAAACTTGCTTAATAAGTTATAAATATGTATTGGTTTCAATTAGTTAAATTTATTGTCATCGAATAAGAAATATGTTATTTTTAAGACTTAAGATACCTTAGTTAGTTGTAAAAAATATTTTAATTTGTGAGACCTGAATATAAAAATTAATTGTGAGAAACTAGGAATTCTGAACTATACAATGTTTTTCACTCATCCTTTTTATCATTATAATTTTGTATTACATTTGTTCATTTGTTGAAATATTGAGATTTTAGTAAATGATTGGGATTCATCGAAAATTGGATAGCATTGATGGAAATAGTATATACTACGATTGTTGAAATCAGATATCACTACATTGATTCAAATTTTATTTTTTATTTTTGTTTAAAAGCAATGATAATCATCCTGTAGATAAATGCAAAACATTTTCATAACAGGATAATTAATTATTAGTTTACATTATACTATCAATGTAAATTTTGCATTGCCAGTACAATGTAAACTAAAAATTTTTCTTTGTAATAAATAAATAAATATATATATATATATATCCTTTTTATGATGGTTCCATAGTTCGATTAAAGCAATTCAATTACTATATATCTGTATTTTTCCTCACAATTAGCTTGTATTTTAATAATAATTAGCTTTGTATTCTCAATGAGCTTGTTAACTCTTTTTTTAGTTAAACATAATTTGTTAATTTTAATTAGAAATGAATCAATGAGACCAACAAGTCTCAATTTGGGAGTCATATCTTTTTCTTTTCTTTTTTAGAAAGAATTTGGAGTCATCTTTTTTTTTTCTTTTTTTCTTTTTTGGTAAACCATGGATAATGCATTAAACTAGGAATTAACCATTCAGTTACAAAACACATTAGCTTTGTCATGAGCTAATAGCCTAATATACTTTCCACCACAGGCGGTGGACTCAAAAATACAACAAAAGAAGGTAAAGATGTTGCTCCCAATTTAGCCAATGCATTAGCGCATTAGTTGGCCTCTCAGTAAGCATGAACAACCCGCTTATTGAGGATTGCCCTCAACAGGTTCCTGCAATCAGTTAGTGAAGGCTCCATTAGCAAGTTACTAGTATTGTTATTCATAAGAAGAACCACGCTTAACGCATCAAGTTCTACAATAAGATTGTTTAGACCCATATCCTTGGCCAACATTAACCCATCTCTCAAGGCCCAAAGCTCTGCCATGCAGCTATTAGTATGTCCAAGTGGTCTGGCATAGCCTGTTAACCACTCCCCATCGTGACTCCTGATCACCCCTCCACCCCCTGCCTTCTTTGGATTCCCCATTGCTGATCCATCGAAGTTAAGCTTCACCCATCCTTCAGGTGGCTTCATCCAGGCAACTGGGATCACAACTTTGGCTTTTGTAGTTTTGCATTGAAGCCAATGGAGTAGTATTTTGCACTATCTTTAATGCATCGTTTTAAACACAAATGCTCCACCTTACCTATTTTGAACACAAAATTGTTTCTGTGCAGCCATAATTGCCAGACCCCCATAGGGAACAAAATCCTCCAAGGAATACCCATAAACTTCGAACGATATCACTCTGATAGTTGGACTTAAGCCATTTTCCAAGGGGTAAATTAAACGTGTCCCTCAGGCAATGGGGAAATTTCAGTTCCTGCTAGAAATATTTTGCCACCTCACAGCCCCTTAAAAGATGATCTACAGATTCATTATTCTTTTTACACAAACTACAAATGGGTTGAGGTTTAAACCCCTTGAACCCAGCACTTCTCCAGTGGGTATGCTATTATGAAGGCACAACCATAAAAAGAATTGAACCTTGGGCGGAGCTTCCACCTTCCATACCCATGCTATCAATTCAGTTTCCAGGTTCAAGGAATTTAAACCCCTTGCCAGCAGATAGGCAAATTTAAGAGAGAAGAAGCCATTCTTAGAGTGAGCCCAATGCAGTGAGTCTTCTACATTTTGGTCAATAGACAAAGGGGTAGCTTTATGACATTCAGTAAATGGTCTAGTATTTCAAAGGATATACTCTGAGCACTCCATTCACGCTCAGCATCAAAGCATTGCCTAACTGTTAGATGGTCCTTTTCCCGATTTAGAGGCCCTTGGATGAGACTGCATAGGGTACCCACTGGCAGCCAGAAATCCATCCAAAAATTGACTAATTCACCACTCTTTATAAACCATTTTAGACCTTTGACGTAGATTGGTCCTCACTTCTTGCAAGCAGACCAAACACTTGAGCAAGGTAATTTTCTTCCTTCCTCTGTCATTCTTCTAGGAGTTAGATATTTTGCAGCCAACATTGCTGCCCAAGGGGACTCCTGTTCACTAGCCAACCTCCAACTTTAGCAAGGATAGCTAGATTTCTATCATTCATTGAGTGTAATCCCAGCCTTCCTAACTCTTTTAGAAGGGTCGCTGTGCTCCAATTGACCATATACATTTTCCTTTTCTCTTCAGTCGAGCCCCATAGGAAATCTCTAATGGTCTTATCAACTACATCACACACTTTACTAGGAAGGGCTTGGCACTACATGTAGTATTCTGCCCTTGATAGCAGTTTGGTTCTCCATCTAGCAATCTTATTTTGAACCCTTTCCACCACAAAATTGAAGGCAGCACCTGGTCTACCCTGGGTGAGGATGGGAAACCCAAGGTATCTTCCTAGATTATTGGTAGCATTCGTTCCCAGTTTTCTACATATATACATCTTCCTCCTTCTTGTAACATTTGGTGAAAAGAGGATCTTAGACTTTCCCAAATTAACCTTTTGACTAGCAAGATTACAGAAATTATCTAATACTTCAATAACAGCTTCACAATTCTTATAGTCTGCCTTTGCAAAAAGCATCAAATCATCTGCAAAGAACACATGTGAGAAGCTCGGCCCATGTCCAAAAGCTTGCATCTTATCCCATCTTCTTTCTTTACACATGCTTGTGATTTGTGCACCAAGGAACTCCATACATAACAAAAACAGATAGGGTGAGATGGGATCACCTTACCTGATGCCTCTCAAAGGCTGAAATGCTTCTAATTTACTTCCATTAAATAACCTGGCTGTGGTTGTTGTGAATATGCAGCTCATGATGAGATTAGTAATTTTATGGGGAAATCCAAAATGTTCAAGAACTATTTTGATAAAACTCCACTCAAGACGATTATAAGCATTTTTCAAGTCAATTTTTATTACCATGTATCCATCCTTTCCCTTCCTACTTTTCAGATAACAGATTAATTCCTAAGCAATTATGACATTATTCGAGTTCCTTCTCCCTTCAAGGAATGCTACTTGCATGAGGGAGATCAACGATGGCAACAGGGGTCTAATTCTCTACACAATAATCTTAGATATTATCTTATAAACAGTACTACACAAGCTAATTAATCTATACTGATTGACAGTTTCAGGCCCAAGATGTTTAGGGATGAGGGCAATAAGAGCTTAGTTAAGGTACTCCGGAACTTTTTGACTTGTGAACACTCTTTTTACTTCCCTCTTGTTTGAGTACACGTGGTTTTCTCTTTTTTGAACTTACCATGTATAGTAAATGTGTTGTATGGGGCATTAACGAGTTCACTATTGACTAACGCTTGTCTCATTCACATAAGTCATGACCGCAAGTTCCAAATAGTAATCAACTTTTCATTAAAAAAAAAATATAGTAATCACTTTGTACTGGTCAACCTCTTACAGCGGTGATTAGTAATCACTTTGTACTAAACTTTCTAAGCATAAAAGTCCGTACCATTAACACAATCTTGCACAGCCTACGAAAAAAGGACAAGTTTTCTTATGAAATCCATAGATTCTTTTTTTGATGAAATCCATAGATTCACAGAATCCTAAAGCAAGATCGATAATGAATTTAAATATAATATTGCATTGATTAGCGTAATGGACTTCATTCGGAAAACTCAACGCGCTTCCGCCGAATTTGTTTGCTTGCTTTGTTCACAAACCAAATTTAAATTCTCTATCTAGAGCAGCCATAAAAGAAGAAGAACATTAGGTCAAAAAAAATAAAAAATAAAATAAAAGAAGAAGAACATCATCATACTGAAGTTGAGAAATTGAAAGTCACGTTTTTTGTTTTTTTTGAAAGGTGTCTTAAATTGATTTTAAAATGACAAAAACTAAGTTTTATTTGCTAACTAAAGTACTTCAACTTTTCATGATTTGCATTCTCACAAAAAAAAAAAAAAATTCATGATTTGTAAATATGTTATTTATTTTAATGGTTTTTGAATAACAAAAATTTTATTTGGTTTCTAAATATCAGCCTAGGAACGCAAGACGCTACTAAAATAGCAATATTAATAAACACATAATTTTTTTTACAACATTTTCATACTCGCTAGATAATAATAAAGCTGTGATTATAATATCATTTTCACATGAATTCATCAATTGACACAACTTTTATTATATATATTATTCACAACAATAACCACAAATCTTAGTCCCAAAATTTTAGGAATAATTATAAATACTCAATAGATTAGTCAGTATTGATCACATGTATTCTTTTTAGTCATACTATAAGGTTTTTTTTTTTTTTTTTTTTAACTTGATATGTCCTTACTACTTTTATTAATGTTATTTATGGTCCTCCTCTTATGACCCTCTTTTGTTCTCACAGCTGGAATCAACTCATTTTCTCTCACAGTTGCATTACTTGTTTTCCTTTAAATCATCAAACTATTTGAAGTGACTTTTTATCATCTATTCCTCAACGGTAGGGATCAATCCTATCTTCAAGCAAATTTTCTTCATTTCAAAGTCTATCTATCTTTGTATTCCCATTTATTTATCTTAACATTCTCATAACAAATCATGTTAATAGCTTTAAAAATGAAAAAAATTAAGTAACATTTGATATTGTATTCTAAGTTTTCCAATTAAATTCAATTTTGTAATTACATCAACCAATAAATCACATAATTAAATTATATTATACATTAAAAAAAAAGATAATACTTTTTTTTTGGTTAAAAGGGAATTTCATTAAAGCAAACTAGGAGGCCATAATGGCCAAAGAGACAGTAGTAAGTTTGCCATAGTACATGCCATTAGCATCTGTAGTTGCATAGGATTCAACTTCTACATATGGGGGAAAATCAAAAATAAAAAAAATCTTCCTGAAGGGAGCATCCTCTTCTCATCAATGCATCCGTGCATCTATTCGCCTCTCTAAACGAGTGCCTCACCCTGACTTGCTGGAACCTACTTAGGAGTGATTTACAATCATTAAGAAGGGGGAGGAAAGAGTTATTAACCACAGAGATTATACTAATTATTGGATAAGAGATAATCCCTTTTTTTTGTATTAATAATACAATTATAAAAAATGCCTAAAAAAACTAGACCTAAATTTGATATGTATGACCAAGATCTGTGAAATCTTTTGTGCATAGGTCCATTTCTTAAAATCTTATTGATGATGCTGAGATCGTCAGTTGAGATGTTCGTCCAGATCAAGATCATCCACTACTTGGATCAGCCCTGTGATACAGCGAAAAAGAAAGAAACCACCAGTGGGGTGCTACCCACAACGCCTCCGATGATAAAGTCAGAGAAGCTTAATGAGCAGAATAAAACAGAGAAAAAGTAAAAATGAGAATCAAGTTCTGAATTTTTTTGTTATTTTTTCATACCTCCTCGTTCTTGCTTAGAAGTATATATAGGTTATACCAGTGCCCTTATAGCTGTTGGCTCCGTCATTATTGGTGCATTATTGCTGGAGTTTGTAACGCTTGCGCCGGGTATTAATTTGACCGGCGTGTCTCCAACGGTATAGATATTTATTGTCGCTTGTAGTAACGGTCGGCCTTGGTTGGTTTGTTCGGGTAGTCCCCTTCGTGTTGTGCTGGTAAATTGGATCGTCTTCATAGATCATCCTTCAAATAAGGACGATCTTACTCATTTCTTGGGCCTATCAGCTGCCCCCCCATTCCGAGGTCGTCTGTGACCTAGGACGGTCCTGGGAATACAAAACGTTTTTTTTTTTTTTTTGGGATGTGTTCTCCGCATTAATTGCTTGGTGGCGGCGACGTGGCACGCTTTGTGGCCACGTGTCGAGTACTGATCAGTGGGGAGGCATCGTTTCCAGCGAATGTCTTTTTGGCTTCCCGCGATTTTCAAGGCAGATTTTAACCTTTACTTTTCCTAACTTCCTCATTTTTATCTCCATTTAGCTTTTTTCTGGTCTTTTTCCTTCCTATCTACACTGTGTCTGAGTCTTCTGCTACTGCTGCTTCGCTTTTCCGATTTCAGATTTTTCCTCCCTTTCTTTAAGGTGCGTATCCCTTCTTCCTTACTTCTTTCCTTTTGCTAAACATATTTTTGGTTTACTTTCCTTTTTCGAAATGCGTATGTCCCTTTTTAATGGTAGGCTATACTGATTTTGAGCGTATTTCTCCCTCTATTACCTTTTTCTTTGCTCGCTTGGGGGGACAATTAGAGCTTTCCGATGACCGGTGTCCACAATTCGGTGATTTTGTGGCTGGGGGGAGTGGCTTAGGTTTAGTTTTGAGAGACTTGTACCCATTGTTGCAGCAGTCACTTTCTTGGTTTAAATCTACCAGTGGGGTTCTTTGGAGGGAAAGAATGAGTTTTGTTGTAAGATCTAGTGGTCCTGGGGAGGGTTCGTCCTCCGGCGCGGCTGCGGACGGGGCTGTGAGGGACACAGCCACCTCCGTGCCTCCTCCTTCGTCGATACCCTCTACTTCCGTCGTCGTCCCCCGTCCCTTTCATGCCCTCAAGGAAAAGTGTCACTTGAGTGTCGAGGTTTTTAGTAAATTTAGGGATAGGTTTCAATTCCCCGCAGAGACCAGAGTTCGTCTTCCCAGGAAGGGCGAAAGGGCTTACACCTTTGCTCATGGTGAGATTTGCTTTTACGAAGCGGCCTTTTTGTGTGGTCTGAGATTTCCCGTCCACCCTTTTATCATGGAGCTCCTAGACCACCTACAGATTGCCCCTAGGCAACTCATGCCCAATTCATACAGGATCGTCATAAGCTGTATGGTGATCTGGACGATCATAGTAGATGGAGAGATGATAACTGTGAACGAGTTTACCCACCTCTATCGTTTAAAAGAGTCTAGGGAGTTTGGGTATTACGAATTTGTTCCCTGGGATAAGAGATCCCGTCTAATAGTTGACCTTCCCTCGTCCTTCTGTTATTGGAAGTCAAGATATTTTTTCGCGTCCGGTGACAGTCTGGAGACTTTGTCAGATGATTTTTGGGGGAATATTCCCAGGTTGCTGCGACGGTGGGAGACCCCTCGTCTTGGTGCGTTCGTCTTTTATGCTCCCCACCTTCTATCTTCCTGGATGTTTTTCTTTGTTCGTCCTTACATCCTTGGATGGTTTTCTTCTTGTGCAGCAAAAGAGCGTCCTAATCTGGGCAGTCAATTTAAGGAGAGGGTTCAGGAGGCAATTAGGTACGCAAAGAAGATCAACGATTTCAACAAGCTCGTGGATCCCCGTACTTTAGCTTTTCATTGTTTGGGCCCTGAGCCTTCATTCTTCGTACTTCGAGCAATTGATCGTGAGCAACGAAAACGTAAGTAGTTCTGGAACATATGATCGTCCTTCTCTTCCTCTATTTATTATTCTGACTCTTTCTCATCATGAACCTCTCTCTCTTTTTTTTTTTTTTTTTTGGTGAAGAAATGACGAGCAAATTTAATAAGGACATGTATGCGAAGATAAAGGGGAAGAAGAACGAACCCCTTTCGAGCATCGGACAGAAGACTTTGAGGTTTACTGACAGAGAAAGAGAGAAGGAAAAAGAGAAAGAGAAGGAGACGACGAAGAGAGGTTCGGCTACCCCAACCCTTGACGAAGCGGGGGCCGCTTCCCTGGCTATATCTCTTGAAGAGGTCCCTGCTCCAAAAAGGCAAAAGACGGGCAAAAAGGGTAAGGAGAAGGTAGGCTTCTCTGTTTGGGAGGACGTGATACTGCCTTTGCCCGGGCAAATGAATTTTTTACTCCCGAGGAGAAGAAGGAAATTTCGCTTGTGCCTTCTCATCAAATGGTGAACCAGCACGTGCACAAGCTTGTACAGGTATCCTTTGAGCTGTCTTCGACATTAAATTTTTCTTTTTTCTTTTTTCTTTTTTTTACTCAAGTTTTTATCCACAGGTGTTGGGGGAGACCATGCACCTTACCTCGCAATTTTTGGCGAGCGAGGAGAAAGCCGTCATGGCTGCCTCAAAGGTGGAGGCTCTGGAGGCCGAGGCTTCAGTTTTGAGAAAAGATTTGATTGCTTCAATGGACGCTCATAATACTGTCACGGAGCAGGTCAAAGTCCTGACCGAGCAGCTTGATGCGGAGAAATCTAAGGTGAAGCAGAAGGACGAGCTTCTTGCAGCTGCAGGCCAAAAAATGAAAGCAGCCATGGCCAAGGCCGTCATTGCCTTCCAGACAACCGAGGAATACAATACCATTCTATTCCAGTGGTATTTTAAAGGTTTTGAGCTGCTGCGGAGGTACTTGGTCAAGCACGGGCAGGGTGTAAACCTGGACGATCTGGACTTTGAAGCCATCGATAAAGAAATTGAAGCGAACGAGGCTGCTTCTACTGCTCAGGCTTCAGGCGAGGATCCTCCTGCGGCTGACGAAGGTGGAGATGATGCTTCCCCACAATGATTTATAAAGTGTATCACTTTTTTTTTTTTTTTTGCGGACATGTTGAAAACATTTGGTCCCCGTATGTTTTGGGGTTTTACGTTTCTTTACTTTCAAACAATCTGCATCTTCGGGCATGTATATATTTGTGTTATGTTTGCTGCTTTCCTGCAAAGTTTCTTTAGACTTACAAGAATTTGAATTGGGGTTATTTCTTCGTCTTTCGAAAAATTGCCTTCGTCCATCTGTGGACTTAGATGATTTTCGAGGTAGTTTCCTCTTTTTTTTTTTTATTATTACTAGGGCGACGTGCGCCTTATGGATTTCATCGTCTTTTAGATCTAGACGATGTTTTATCCCTCGTGTGGGTTTCATCGTCTTTTCGATCTGGACGAAGTATATTCTTCTTTGAGGAATTTCGTTCCTTTTGTGAATTGAGTGATGCGTGCATTTCCGCGGTTCGTCTTTTTGATCTAGACGATGTGAATCTTTTAGAAAGATACCGTCGTCTTTTTGATCTGGACGATTAATCATTTAACTTAGGGAAAGATAATCAGAACATGATAATTTACTTGGAAGAGACTATTGAAATGCTGAATGGTTACTTATAAAATCATGAATAATTTCTTGCACACTTTTTTTGCATAAACATATAACTTGTGGTAAGAAGCATAGAAATAACTTGTTTCAATGGAAAATGTAGTGTCAAATTATGGAATTTGCTTATAATGAGGCCGTGGATTCTTTCTCGTAATACCTTTTTAGGTGTTCGACATTCCACGGATGAGGTAGCTTATTTCCGTCGAGATCTTCTAGGTGGTAGCTCCCTTGTCGTGAGCAGTGGACAACATGATAAGGCCCTTCCCATGTTGAGCCTAGCTTGCCTTGAGTAGAATCCTTTGTAGCGGGCGTTACTTTTCTAAGGACGAGGTCACTGACGTCGAATCTTTTCACCCTCACCCTTTTATTGTAGTATTCTGCCATCTTCTGCTGGTACTTGGCCGTTCTTTGGGAGGCCTGGTCTCTGACTTCGACTAGGCAGTCCAGGCTCAATCTCAACTGGTCTTCATTGCTTTTTTCATCAAAAAAATCCCTTCTGGTACTGGTAATGCCCACTTCGACCAGGATGACTGCCTCTGTGCCGTATGTTAGGTTGAAGGGAGTTTCTCCTGTTGGCGTTCTTGTCGTCGTCTTGTACGCCCATAGGACGCCTGGAAGTTCCTCCGGCCATGCCCCCTTTGCCCCCACTAACCGAGACTTAATGATCTTGAGTAAGGTTCGGTTAGTCACTTCCGTCTGTTCGTTGGCTTGAGGGTGTCCTGGTGAGGAGTATTTGTTCTTGATACCTAGGCTTGAGCAAAATGATCTGAACCTTTGGCAATCGAACTGACGACCGTTGTCTGAGATGATCGTCCTTGGAATCCCGAACCTGCAAATAATATTTTTCCAAACAAAATTTTGTACCTAAGCCTCTGTGATTGTTGCAAGAGCTTCTGCCTCAACCCATTTCGTAAAATAATCAATTGCTACCAGCAAGAACTTTACTTGTCTTTTTCCCTGTGGTAGGGGGCCCATGATGTCGATCCCCCATTGCGCGAATGGCTAGGGTGAGGAAATAGTCGTCATTCGTTCTCCTGGAACTCGTTGAACATTTCCATATCTCTGACAGCTGTCACACCTCTTCACGAAGTCTGATGCATCAAGTTGCATCATCGGCCAAAAATAACCTGCTTGCATGATCTTCCTGACGAGGGACCTTGCCCCCATGTGGTCTCCACAGATTCCTCCGTGCACCTCTTCGAGGACGTACTTGGCCTCATCTTCCTCCAGGCATCTCAGGTAGGGTTGAGAGAAACCTCTTCTATAGAGTTGATCATTTAATATGGTGAATCGGGCAGCTCGTTTGCGGACTTTCCTGGCCTCTTCAGGGTCTGATGGTAATCGTCCATCCTTAAGGAAGAACAGGATCGGGCCCGTCCATCCTTGGCCGGTGCGTATAGAGAAGCTTTGCACTTCTTTGATGCTGGGGAGGTTCTGCTCTTCTAATTTCCACCTGCTGGTCAAGCCCGGGACGTCTGTTGAGGCGCTCCGTGCAACTTCGTCGGCTTCTACGTTCTGTTCTCGTGGGATCTGTATAAACTTCACACGATTAAAGTTGCCTACCAGCTGATTCGACAGTTTGAGATATTTTTGCATCCGTGCTTCCTTTGCTTCGAACTCTCCCCTGGCTTGTCCAATGACGAGTTGCGAATCACTCTTGATCACAACATTTTTGGCTCCTAGGGCCTGAGCTAATCTGAGTCCTGTCAGCAGAGCCTCATACTCTGCTTCGTTATTAGTTACAGGGAATTTCAACTGAACCCCATATTTGAGAACATCTTCCTGGGGGGAAATAATGACAACACCTACTCCTCCTCCTTTTTGTGTGGACGATCCATCTGTATTAATCGTCCAAATATCCTCCTGACCTTCTTCTTGCTCGTTGATGGTGAATTTTGCTATAAAATCTGCTAATACTTGGGCTTTTATGGCTGTACGCGGACAGTATTCGATATCAAACTGGCTAAGTTCAATTGCCCACTGCACCATCCGTCTAGCTGCTTCGGGTTTATTCATTGCTTTCTTGATGGGTTGATCTGTCATGACTTTGATTGGGTTGGCCTGGAAATATGGACGAAGTTTCCTCGAGGCCACTATTAGGGCGAAGGTGATCTTTTCTATTCGCAGATAACGAGCCTCAGCTCCCTGGAAAGCCTGACTCACGTAATACACAGGGAGTTGCTTCTTATCGTCTTCCCTGATTAAGGCCGCACTTATTACCGTGGCGGATACTGCCAAGTACAAGAATAGATCTTCGCCTTCTTTGGACGGACTTAACAGTGGGGGATTACTCAGATATTGCTTCAATTCTTGAAACGCTGCTTCACATTCCTCCGTCTAGACAAATGCCTTCTTCAGGGTTTTGAAGAAAGGTAGGCATCTATCCGTTGCTCTTGAGACGAATCTGTTGAGGGCTGCTACCCGTCCTGTGAGTGATTGCACTTCTTTAATCGTCCTTGGTGAAGTCATCTCGAGAATGGCCCTTACTTTTTCTGGGTTTGCTTCAATTCCTCTTCGTGAAACCATAAACCCCAAGAACTTTCCTGAGAAAACCCCGAAGGCGCATTTGGAGGGGTTCAACTTCATGCAGTATTGCCTGAGCATGTTGAATGTTTCTTCGAGGTCGTCTAGGTGACTGTCTTCCTCTTTGCTCTTGACGAGCATATCGTCCACGTACACTTCTACATTCCTCCCAATCTGTTTCCTGAACATTTGATTTACCAACCTCTGGTACGTGGCCCCTGCATTCTTCAAGCCAAAAGGCATGACCTTGTAGCAATAAAGCCCTTGACTGGTGACAAAGGCAGTCTTTTCTTGATCTTCTTCGGCCATCTGTATCTGATTGTACCCTGAAAATGCGTCCATAAACATTAGGAGTTTGTGCCCGGCAGTAGAATCAACTAACTGATCAATTCTGGGCAGGGGGAAGCTATCTTTTGGGCAGGCTCGGTTTAAATCAGTGAAATCAACGCACATCCTCCATTTCCCACTTGCCTTCTTGACCATGACGACGTTGGCTAGTCATTCCGGATAATAAACTTCTCGAATGAAGTTTGCAGCGAGTAACTTGTTCACTTCGTCCATCACTGCTTGGTTTCGTTCTGGGGCAAAGACCCTTAGCTTCTATTGGACGGGCTTCTTTTCCGGGTCTACGTTTAGGCGATGTTGGATGATATTTGCAGGAATACCTGGCATATCTTCATGGCTCCATGCGAATACATCGAGGTTCTTCTTCAAAAAACGGATGATTAATTCCTTCGTCCGTGGGCTTAGGTCCGTCCCTACTTGAGTCGTCTTCGAAGGATCTTCCTCGACCAGCTCTACTGTTTGTAGTTTTTCCACGATCTCAGGTGATTTATCCTCGACCATCCATGTATGGTTTTCTTGGGATGCCAGGACAGCCTGATAGCATTCCCTTACCAACACTTGATCTCCTCTTATTTCTCCCACCCCCTGCTCTGTTGGAAACTTTACCTTCAGACAGTACGTGGACGTGGCAGCTTTCCAACGATTAAGGGTAGGTCGTCCGATGATCACATTGTAAGACGAAGGGGAATCTACGACCAGAAAATTGTGTCTGTTGGTTACTTGTAAGGGATACGATCCGGCGGTTACGGTCAACGTCACAATACCTCGTGGGTACACCTTATCTCTGCTGAAGCTGACGAGGGGTGATTCAAAGGGACGAAGTCTCTTTGGGTCTACTTTCAACTGCTGAAAGGCAGATAGGTAAATGATATCAGCCGAGCTCCCATTGTCTACCAGAACTCTCCTTGTATTGAAGCCTTCAATCATGATCGTGATGACCAGCGGATCGTCATGAGGTTGCTTTATCCCCCTGGCATCTTCCTCCGAAAAA
The DNA here is from genome assembly GCA_023621385.1 of Quercus gilva. Classification (NCBI taxonomy): domain Eukaryota; kingdom Viridiplantae; phylum Streptophyta; class Magnoliopsida; order Fagales; family Fagaceae; genus Quercus; species Quercus gilva. The sequence continues at coordinate 6,933,168 of CM042474.1, read as the reverse complement.
TGCATATCTTGATTCGTCCGTCTTTGCTTCATGGGTGGTAAGCTATGAACACTGTTCACCTGCCTTTGGTATGATTTCCTGAGAGACCTGAACGATCCTCCTGTGGATGGTCCCCCTGCAATGGTCTTTATTTCTCCTCTTGCATTCTGTGGACGAGGTGGTTGAGCTTCGCTTCTTTGGAAATCCCCTTGTTGTTCTTTCTTGCCATATCTGCTGGCTTCTCCCCTTTTCACATATTTTTGAAGTTTTCCTTTCTGGATAAGCTCTTCTATCTGCTCTTTTAGGTCTCGGCAATCTTCTGTATAGTGCCCGTGATCTTTGTGAAAACGGCAATACTTTCTCTTGTCGCGGACACTAGGTGGCGATTGAAGTGGCCTAGGCCATCTAAGGCTCTGTTCGTCCCTGATCTCTGCCAGAATCTGATCAACTGGCATTACCAGTGGTGTAAACTTCGTTTGTCGAGGATTTTTGTCGTCCTTCCTCCTGTTCCTATCGTCGTTGCGTCGATCTATTCAATCTCTTTTCTGCCCCCTTCTGTCGTCGTCTTTTTCTTTCTTCTTCTCCTTCTCCTTCGTCTTTTCTGTCCCATCTATGGCTGCCAGAGCATCCTCAGCATTCATGTATTTCTGTGCTTTTAATAGTGCTTCCGCCATTGATTTAGGAGGATTCTTTGCTAAAGAAACCACAAAGTCCCTAGATTTTAGCCCGGCTTTAAAGGTCGTGAGTTGTACCTTGTCATCAGACTCGTCCACTTCTAGCATTTCTCGTGTAAAGCGCGTCACATATGACCTCAAAGTTTCTTTCTCTCCTTGTTTGATTGTGAGCAAGTGGTCTGCTGTCCTTTTTGGACGTTGTCCACCCACGAAGTGACAAATGAAAGAATTGCTTAGCTGCTCGAAGTTGTCAATGGACGATGTTGGTAGTTTGGTGAACCACTCCCGGACTGCCCCTTTCAGGGTAGTTGGAAAAGACCGGCATAGAATTTCATCAGGGGGCTGTTGGAGACCCAACGTAGTCTTGAATGTATTCAAATGGTCCAACGGGTCTTTCAATCCGTCAAAAGGTTCAAGTTGCGGCAAACGGAACTTGGAGGGTACCGGGCATTCTTAGACTGCAGTAGTGAATGGAGAGTCAGTTTTCCTGACGATTCTCTCCAGCCCTTGATCTGTCTTTCCCTTAATCGCGTTTCTTAACTCATCCATCTCTTTCCTCATCTCCTTGAGAAAATTAGAGTTCACTTCTTCTGGAGTACTGGCCCTCTTCCTATGGCTGTCTTCATCCTCGTCTCTATTGACCTCTGTATGATTATTTCCCTGTTGCAGTTGTTGTTTCATCTCTCGATTCTGTTTGGTGAGTTCTTCCACCGTGGCTGCTAATGCTTGAATTTGTAGGGCCAACGCAGTAGGATCTGGGTTAGAGCTGGATTCCATCTCTTTGAAATTGGGAAACGTTCCTAAACTGAATGTCCAAGAACAATGAATACTCGGTTCCCACAGACGGCGCCAAACTGATGATGCTGAGATCGTCAGTTGAGATGTTCGTCCAGATCAAGATCGTCCACTACTTGGATCAGCCCTGTGATACAGCGAAAAAGAAAGAAACCACCAGTGGGGTGCTACCCACAACGCCTCCGATAATAAAGTCAGAGAAGCTTAATGAACAGAATAAAACAGAGAAAAAGTAAAAATGAGAATCAAGTTCTGAATTTTTTTGTTATTTTTTCATACCTCCTCGTTCTTGCTTAGAAGTATATATAGGTTATACCAGTGCCCTTATAGCCGTTGGCTCCGTCATTATTGGTGCATTATTGCTAGAGTTTATAACGCTTGTGCCGGGTATTAATTTGACCGGCGTGTCTCCAACGGTATAGATATTTATTGTCGCTTGTAGTAATGGTCGGCCTTGGTTGGTTTGTTCGGGTAGTCCCCTTCGTGTTGTGCTGGTAAATTGGATTGTCTTCATAGATCGTCCTTCAAATAAGTACGATCTTCCTCATTTCTTGGGCCCATCACTGACAAATGAAATGAAAGCACAAGTTATTTATTATTAAAAACAAAACAATTGACTGACCGACGAAGATGAGTGAAGGAAAAAGATGCAAAGTAACTGTATGGATTGGATTTTGACTACTGTTTTAATAAGTGGAGGAGACAACTTTGCACCCCACAAATACAATGCTCTCTCGTTGACGAGCGAAATGACCACCATACCCCTCGTCAACTAGAAATAATTATTTTATTACTTCGTATTACAATAGAGAGAGAGAGAGAGAGAGAGCTGTCAGTCAAAGCTTTGAAAGTCATACATGGGGTAGTGCTTTTGAATCAAACAGGCTATAGTGTTAATCTCACTCTAAAAGATGGGGTAGATGAACAAGGTTAAACGTTTCTTTTAGGTCAGTAGAAACTAGATCCAAGTTTGGGATCCATGAATCATTACCACTTATTACTAATGGGAGAGAAAGGAAGAAAGATTGTTTTATAAGAGTAAGAATAAAGATTGTATACGTTAGGCTCGTTTTGGATGCATTTACAAGTCGGTTTATTGCTTATTTTTTATATTATTTATAAATTTTATATAAGTCTTTATTCAACTTTTAAAAAGTTAAATAAACAATTTTTCAAACAGCCAAATACAAGATAATTATCACTTTTAACTTTACATGTTGCGAGAGAGGTGCTAATTATTATTGCCTCTAAATTCTAACCAATGTGATATAGCTAATTCAGCAATTACAAAAATCATAGGATTTCTTTGAGAAAGTTTACTGGTCAAATTGTTCTAACATCTAAGCTCAGTTATATCATATTGACTAATTGTTAGTTAACCACCATAACAATGCGATAGACCTCTTTAGTCATATAAAGCAATCAATCGGGTTCCAATATATTAGCCAGTCAAAAAGATATTTGTGCAGAATATATATACATTGACCTCAAAGTTTTCTTTGTAGTTGGCTGTCCATGTGATCTCACCTAAAATCGATGAAGAATCTGATTAAACAAGAGAATATGTGGATTTTTTTACAAATGTTTTATTTTTTTGAAAAAGAGACTTGGTCATGGTTTCGTATGTATTGAACTCATTGAAGTATTCTAGAACACAATAGGATTAGGAACTTGACATCACTCGTTGATTTGCATAGGGTTCCAAATGCACAGTGTGGACTCGGTAGCATTGAACCAGAGTCTGTGAGATCAAATATTGAAAATTATAAGCTTTTTGTTTGTTTGGTAGCAAAAATTATATTTTACAAGCATGCTCACAAAGCCAAAACGAGTTATTAATTGAGCCTCTTCAAATCTAAACTACCATTTACTAAGTCAATATTAGGGTTGGGTTGTTTAACAATAAAAAACAAAAACAAAAAAACCAATATGAAAGTTCTTGCTAAGCTGAGTTACAAATTATACACAAATAGCTTGCTTTTTTTTGCAACTCATTCCCATCAGTTTGTGCAATAATTTTTGTTTGTTTCAGCATAAAAGAGGACTTTTTTTTTTTTTTCTATTTTACACAATAAATACTCACATTAGACTATCTATTCTACACTCTATTTCATTTAAATATCAATTTTTTTTTTTTTTAATTGTTTCTCTTCCTTCACACTCAGAATATGTAAAGAACAAATAAAAAAATGCAAAATAAATAGTTTCAATGTCACTTTAAACAAGATGATTTTAGGGCTTGAATATATTAAATTGAACACCTTTTTTTTTTTTTTTTTTTGCATTGTCTTGTGCAAATGGTCAAAGAGAAATGCATGGTGCTTCTCATCTTTGTAACTGCAACTATCACTTTGTCATAACCTTAACTTTGATTTCATTTTCTTATGTGGACCTATAGTGGTGATTGGTAGACTGACACTTCTCAGATGACAATAAACCCAATAATGAACCGCCAAGAGACATATTTTTGAAGATTTCATGGACGCATAAACCAATATCATAAATAAATTTATATGCAATTTAACACAAAATGAAAACCGGGAAAATTCTTTGTTCTTTCCCTTTTTATTATAATATCTTTTTATCTGTTTTGTTTTGTATGGAGATAACATTAGGTGTCGTGCGGAAGCACAAAAGTGTAAAAGGCAATAGCACTTTCAATCATAAGAGCACTTACAAGTTGGGGATGACAAGGCTCCTAGAGTGATTAGTCTGTGATTAATGATTAGTGTTTAGCGATACATTCAAAGTTCTATTCCTCTTCCATGTAAAGGTAATAGAAAAATGTTTATTACACACATTCACTTACATACATGGTACACGTCACATGGTACACGTCACACTCTCAATTGGTTGAACTAAAATCGTGACTTCTCTTAAAGTGACGACTTCTATGCAAAAAATGCAAGTGTGAAATAGACATTGCTCAATGTAATATTATTCCAATAGACAATTTTTCATCTCAACAAGTTGAAAAAAAAAGTTGTTAGTAGAATTGCTTGGCCATAATTTGACAGTGAGTGTTGGCTGTTGCTTGTGGAAATTATTCTTAGAATATCTCGTTTCCGAAGTTGTTTTAGTCCTTGGGAGTGTCCCACACTCGCACATCCCCCGTTTGTGTAGTTTGAATTTTTTGATTTGCTAGCACAAAAACAAAATATAGACCGAAGAAAAAGAGGCTATTGAAGGAACATACTGTTGGTCGAACTGGCAAAATTCTATCTATTTGAATGCCTCGAATTCTAATATATGGTTGGGTTCCATCAACATTAGTCACATGACATTATCTTCCTAAAAATCCTGGTGCCGATAACAAAATGTAAGAGAGTCATCAGTCAAAGCTTGGAGTTCACACAAAAGAGCTTATTATGCTTTTGAAACAAACAATTCTGAATCCCAATATTAAGATCATTGCAGCGCTTAGAGATAGACGAACGAGGCCCAAATATTCTTTTAGCTCCATACAACAAAGTAGATCATATTTATCATCCATGCCCATTACTCCGTAGAATACTCAGGCAATGAGAAATTCCTAGAATATCTTGTGGGGAAAAAAAAATTTGTACAAACCAATTTGTTCTGAGGTTAATTCGATCACATTGACTAATTGTTCATTATAGTCGTGCAGAGGGGTCATGCAGTACATCAATTAGCATTTAGTAATATAAAGCAATCAAGCAAGTCCTTAGATTTATTAGTCAAAAAAAAGCAACGCTGACCTCAAAGTCTTTTGCAGATGTCTGTGCAAGTGATTTTCACTTCAAGTAATGAGTTTCTTTTTTCTGGTAAACAACTAAAGAAAAGAGTGTAGTCCATGAGACTCATTGAACATAAGTTTCAAGCCTATCTTGAAACTCTAAATAGATATCCCACCACATTTAGTGTCCAACCCTTCTGGTTCTGGCCATTTAACATTTACTTTCATGTATAATTATTCCAATTGGAAGCCTTGACATCAGAAAGATCCCTAGTTATAAAAGTTCCAAACTTAGTCACAGAAAAGAACTTGTAATATATAATATCCTCAACAGGAACCCCTAACTCGTGCTGAATTGCTACAATTCTGATCCCCAGGTATATACAAAAGGCTGGTATCTGTGCAAAGGAAATAACAGCCATGACAAAGAAATCATTGCTTTTCACAAGGTCTTTGTGGCATGTCGGCCATGTCCCCAAGATCAGGAGGATCAAGAAAAGCAGAGAGCTGTAGGAGTGAAATTTGGGCTCTAATGAATGGATTCAATAAACTTGTCTCCCCAGATAGTCAAGCCCCAATGCAGTGACGGGCTGAGGCCCAACAAACAAAATCCAACCCAGGTCATGAGATTCATATGCTGGCCACACAAGCGCGCACACACACACAAAAATAATAATAATAAATAAAATAAAATAAAATAATAATAATAATAAAAAAGAAAAAAAGAGGAAACTATGAGCATGATTATTGGTTAATGGACCAACGACCTAAGAGTGAAAATATTGCAGTGTTCCTTGTTCATAGTACAAAATACATTTTTGATTTAGAGATTGATACACTAAAGGAGAAAGACATTGAGACATTTACATGCAAGCATAAGAATGCTTCTGAATGACAAGAGAAACATGAGTAAAATTCTCTAGTAATGGCCAATGGCATGTTATAACAACCTTTCTCACAAAAAAAAAAAAAGCATCCCTTTGGGGTGGGGGGGGGGGGGGGGGGGGGGGACACTGATTTCTCATTTATGGATAAAGATCTGCAAAAACATTTTATTCTTTACAAAAATTCAACTCCCTGGAAATCCAGAAAAAAAAATTGCAATATAGCAGTTTAAAAATACAAAAGCCGACAATAGAAAACTTAATAGACTCATTTTGACATTCTTTCAAATTTCAATACAGCACCTAACAAGTTTGACAGAGATGAAATGCAATATCCCTTCAGTTTTAGGACTAATCCAAATGCAAGGTGTAGAAATCTTTTTTTAGGCTCTCGTCCTCCAAACTGAACATACCATTGTCGAAATTCCCATATGGACTCTCATAAAATCATAATAGCCTTCAAAAAAATCATCCATGAAGTAATGCTATTTGCTTTGATCCCAGGACATTTCAGGGCTGAGAGACAGTGCACAATTATATTATACAAACAAAACCTTGTTGCCCAAGTGTTGCACCCCAACCTACCTTTTTTTTCTCTTCCCATCCAATTTATAGACCTTGAAGTTTAATGTAGCCATGGCCATCATCACCATCTTCATCATCTTATTCCCATTCTAAGAACCTACAAATTTTCAAAAGCCCTCTACTAGAACTAGAAGCCTCTACCATGTACTGAAAAAGGCACCCTTCATCTTTTGTTGCTCGACTCATTGTCTCAACAGGGCATCAACATGGCAATGATCCCATCCTTTAGGAGTGCCCCAATTAATTATAGCATAAAACCTATACATATGTCATATGTCATCTTCACAGTGATCACCCTGAATAAAGTATTCCACATTTTGTTACTGGGTTTGCAGAAAGCAAAAAACTGTCTGTAAATATAGCTATCAGCCTATCACAACAAAATCATTGGTTATGCTCAGATTCTTTGTTTCTAAGAGGCGAAACAAGTGGCCAAAGTTGGTGATTTCCTGGCAAGCTCCAACCTACCTATTTCCTAAATCACCTGGATTTTATTGTGTCTATTTGATCAATAATTGAGGGCATTAGAAACAGTTTTTTTTTTTCCCTTCTAATATTCTTCTGAATTTCCTTAGTTCATTTGATGTCAAGTATCCATACAAGGTGGCAAAGCCTAATGCAAAGGCATATGCAAGCCAAAAGGAAATCTAAATATTCTAAGAAAGTCAACCAATATCCCTCAATGAGAAATTCTCATTCAATCTAAACAGAAAGTTTCAGACAGTTTTCTTATCCAAACTTACTTTAAAGAAGGAAACAAGTTTGTGGAGATGCATTATGTATAGATATTGCTATCATGAAGTGACCCCTGAAGTGGCCAGGCTATACAAGGAAAAAAAAAGCCTACATAAAATGAAAAAGACTTGTATTCATATTTTTGTCATGTATAGGATACCTGCAACCTGCTGTAGAGAGAACTGAATGCAGAATCTTCAGTGCTCAACACACTGCAACTCTGAGATTGAGATATATATATATATATATACACACACACACATATATATGTGTGTGTGTTTTTTTTTTTCTTTTTTTTTTTAATAAGTGAGATTGAGAAATATGCTTGGAGACATAAAAACCTCAAATTCCTGTCTAGTTTTGATATTGCTTCTGTCATTCTTTGACCTTCCAGTTAGATGCAATGACTAAGATCGTAAAACCCTGTACATGACCAATACGCAAAAGCAGATAGTTCTTTCAAGGCCTCCAGACTTGCCCCTACTCATCATAAACCCACATGGAGACACGGGAACGCAAACCGAAATCACCTTGGCCTTGTTCTGCCATTTTTGTATCAAGCAAATGGAGTTGCCTTTGAATCCATGGAGGATCATTTGGACTCAACCAGAGAGCTTCACCAGTATCCTTGTGTTTGAAATCCGGCTGTCTTGGATTTACCTTACGTTTCCTTAAATCCCGCCATTCATATGGATTGGTGAAAAACACCTGCCACAAGTAATTGCGGTTTTCATACCCTTCCAAGTCAGTTCTACCTAGAAATGTGACAAGATAGAGGATAGATAAGCATGTGGAAAAAGTAAATATTTCGCGATGACTAGCTGTTAAAAAGAGTCGTAAAAAACTCATAAATGAGTATTGTTAAACCTTGAAATATTATGGGAGACAAAGAGAATATGAGAGAGGAAGATCGTAAGAGATTAACAGGTTTCAATCACTAAGATCGAAGTCCACACACCATACATCTTTCATTCACTTGATTGATCACAAATACAAATGAACCCATAGTGTAATGAGATTTATAAAATTTGAAAATAGGTCAACTATTAATTTATTAAATGTATATTTTAATTTAAAATTTCATATTGATATATTTTATTTCTCCAATCTCTTGATTTACTCCAATCAATTTGTTGATTTCGTCTTTAATTTGTGAAAAGTGTCATATTTTCCAACACTCCCCCTCAACCCCTCAAGCTGTGTATTAATATTTGATGAAATGCACAACTTGAAAAATTTGAATCCAAAGCTTGAAATTGTCTTCCAAAACTTTTGAACTTCCTTTTTTTTGGTACAAGAATATTAACCAATAAAGGAAAAACTTAGCATGAACCAATTTTGGTGCTTCAAAGACTGTTGGAAAGTATAATTCACTTTCCTTGTCTTTGAAAACCAACACCAGACATTGATTATCACATAAAATCATGGGATTGGTTGCTATGGAAAATCATATATTGAAGCAATCAATATGCAATTCAAATTCAAATCATCATTGACTTCCATGTGCAATCCTCATTATAAATATGGATTTTATTGTAATGTATTATCATGAAAAGTGAATGAAAGATGTAGCCCTTTGTCTTTTGGTGTTGTGGACATAGGTCTCAATGATTGGCCACATTAATCTATTCCATTCTCATCTTTATGCTACATGATATTTCAAATTCTAACATGGTATCAAAGCGTATCAATTGGACCTTACTTGAATCTCTTCATTCACATGATTTTCCTCATGTTAGTAATTTTTAATATAATCACCTTGTCAATCATCTTTTATTATTTACATCATTTTTTTTCTCTACTTTTAATAAGGAGATATTAACGTTTCCTTATGCCTATTGGTAATTTTACCTATGCAATTCTCACTCATATTATCTTGCTTCATATTAAAAGGCTTTTTTCACATTAATCTATAGTGACATCTTTATAGGATAGTTTCTTATGAATTCCTCATTGAGGGGGATTCAGCATTTTAATGGCGCTGTTATTTTATTAAATTTAACTTGTGTTTGTTAATTTTCTCAGACTCCAACAAAAAAAAAAGGGTAAGCTTTAGAAGAGAGGTTAAGCTTTGGATTCAATTTCTGCAAGTTATGCATTCCATCAAAGATTAATGCACAACTTGAGAGGAGTGTAGGAAAGTATAATTCACTTTCCATGTCATTGAAGACCAAATCAAGACATTAATTGCTAAAGGAGATCATGAGATTGATTAATAAATCAATAGACTAATTGCTAGAGAAAATTGTAGGATTGAAACAATCAACATGCAATTCCAATTCAAATAATCATTGACTTTTGTGTGTAATCCCCATAGAATAACAACACACAGTTCTTTCATAGAATTGCCAATTCCCATAGGCAAACCAATCAGATTAGAGGTGTGGAGGTGGATGGCGTTCTATTTGAGGAGGAGTCAGATGTTATGGATCAGGTGGTGGATTTTTATAAGAGATTATATTAGGAATCGGAAGCTTGGAGACCTACTATTGATGGGTTAGAGTTCGCTTGTCTAGACGAAACTGAGAGGTCTATGTTGGAGAGAGAGTTTGAGAAGGAGGAGATTATTGAGGCTCTCAAGGAGGCGGAAGGCGATAAGGCCCCTAGGCCAGATGGGTTTACTATGGCATTCTTTCAGAAATGCTGTAGTGTTTTAGAAGGGGATATATTGGCTTTCTTCAAAGATTTTCACAACCAGTGTGTTTTTGAGAAATCTCTTAATGCCACGTTTCTATGTTCGATCCCCAAGAAGACTAATGCAGTAAATATCAAAGACTTTCGTCCTATTAGCCTTGTGGGCAGCCTTTATAAACTGTTGGCTAAGGTGTTGGCTTATAGGCTGCGAGGAGTTTTGTATAAATTGATATCTGACTCTCAAAATTCTTTTGTGGAAGGGAGACAAATTCTTGATTCGGTTCTTATTGCTAATGAATGTTTAGACAGCAGGTTGAAGAGTGGTATTCCTGGTGTTATAATAAAGCTGGACATTGAGAACGCTTATGATCATGTTAACTGGAATGCACTATTTTATCTTATGGAAATGATGGGTTTTAGGGCAAGGTGGAGTAGGTGGATTAAGGCGTGCATCTCTACAGTTAAATTCTCAGTTCTGGTTAATGGATCTCCTGCAAGTTTTTTTGGTAGTTCTCGTGGTCTTCGCCAAGGGGATCCCTTGTCTCCGCTTTTATTTCTTATGATTATGGAAGTGTTGAGTAAACTATTGAAGATGATAGAAAATAGTGGTTTTCTTTGTGGATTTAAAGCAAGGTCCCATAGACATGGGGGTATCCATATTTCTCACCTTCTTTTTACTGATGATACTATATTGTTTTGTGATGCTTCTAGGGAACAGTTATTATACGTGCGGATGGTGCTGATCTTCTTTGAAGCTATTACAGGCCTGAAAGTTAGTGTAGGCAAGAGTGAGATTGATCTTGTTGGCGATGTTGGGGATTTGAATGATTTGGCTCGTATCCTTTGCTGCTAGGTGGGCTCTCTGCCTATGAGATATTTGGGCATGCCTCTTGGGGCACACTATAAGGATTCATCAATTTGGAATCCTATTATTGAAAAGATGGAGAAACGGCTGACTGGATGGAAAAGACTGTATTTGTTGAAAGGAGGTAGGCTTATTTTGTTAAAAAGTACCCTATCGAGTCTTCCCACCTACTTTTTATCGTTGTTTACTATCCCTCAGGCTATGGCTGCAAGAATTGAAAGAATTCAGAGGAATTTCCTTTGGGGGGCCTCAGAGGATGTTTTTAAATACCCTTTAGTTGCTTGGGATAAGGTATGCTTGCCAGTTGAATGTGGTGGTTTGGGAATCCGGAGAGTTGGGCTATTTAACAAGGCTTTGCTTGGGAAGTGGTTGTGGCAGTTTGGGAAAGAAAATCATAGATTTTGGCGTCAGGTTATAGCAGACAAATATGGAGAGGCAAGAGGAGGTTGGTGCACTAGTGGGATGTGGAGGAGTATTAAAGAAGGAACAGAGAAGTTCTTTAGCCAGATTTTGTATAATGCAGGGGAGGATAGCTGTGTTAGTTTTTGGCATGACCCATGGATTGGGCCTACTCCTTTGAAGGAACTCTTCCCTTCTATGTATGATTGCTCTGTTTCTAAAGAAGCATGGGTTTCTGACTTGGTTGTATCAAATTCAGAAAGAGATAAGAGCTGGAATTTATTGTTCTGTCATGGTCCTTAGGATTGGCAGGCAACCACGTCTACTCATTCTTTAAGTTTATTTATTCCTCTATGCCGAGGGGCGAGGGCAATGATCAGCTGGTTTGGAGATTGACTACATCTGGCGTTTTTGATGTGTGCTCTTTTTATAAGCTATTATCCAGTCCTACCACTGATGCCTTTCCTTGGGAGTGTATATGGCATACTAAAGTACCTAAACGGGTGTCTTTCTTCTTATGGACAGCAGCTAATGATGGGATACTCACCATTAACAACCTTATTAAGAAATGTCAGTTTTTGGTTAATAGGTGTTGCTTGTGTTGTTGCGATGGGGAATCAGTGGACCACCTTCTTCTTCATTGTAAGTTCTCTCATGCCTTATGGTGTGAAGTTTTTGCAGTGTTTGGGATTCAATGGGTAATGCCAAGGTCAGTGAAATCTTTTTTCTTTATTTGGAGAAACTGGTCTGGAAAGCATCTTTCAATCATTTGGAACATGGTCCCGGCATGTTTAATGTGGTTAGTTTGGCAGGAACGTAATGCCCGCATTTTTGAAGACAAGGCGAGAACTTTGGATCATTTAAAATGTTTACTTTTTCGTACTCTGTTTCTTTGGGCTCGTATTTGGGGGTGTATGAACTGTACTGCTATAGCTGATTTTTTAGTTTCTATTTCCTTTAGCTCTTGATCTTCTTGTATTTGTTTCATTGTTCAAAGTGTTCACCATCGTGAACAAGAGTTCAATTTTTTTCAATAAAAGTCTTATTACCTATCAAAAAAAAAGTGTAATCCCCATAGATATGGATTCTAGAGTAATGTACTATAAAAAAAAAATGAATAAAAAATACACATCCCTTTTGTGCCAAGAGTTGACATAAATATATGCATATAAGCAAAGAAATTACGATATTATAATCACTATCATCCTGCGAGCCTGGTTCAAATTGTTTCTAGGTCAGATATACAAATCCTGTGCTAACAACTTGCTCCTTTTAAAGACACGCCTTGCTTTAGTTACTTGCTTTGTAGTTTTCTACTCATTTCCAAAAGATTAATAAAATAAAAACTCTAAGCCATATATTTTAGAAGATATTGAAGATATGCGTTACACATTTATTTCAACCATAGAAGACATTGTACCTGCTCCTAATTGCGACTCCTCGACTTTCTGGCTGGTTGGGCCTTGGCCATCTCGGGCAACATAATTCAATTCTTCTACTGTGACCTATAAAGAGAAAACAAAATAACTATACAGATAAAGGTTGTGCAAATGTATCGGCAGAGGGAAAAAAATTACTGCCCTCATACTTTCTCATCTAGCAGAAAAGGGTTAGGGTTCAAGGCACCATCATTTACACTAACATGTGAACTCAATCTATCAGAAACCATGGTTTGTTAGCTTCTATCCAATATAGCTCCATCCCAATTTCATAGCAAATAAATCTTAAAAATCAATGCCTAATATGATTAGCAAAGGGAAAAGAATGAACATGAAATCATAAAGTGAAAGCTTGAACAAGTATTAGATATAAGGTGCAAGTGGGATCCAGAAAGAAATTTGATACACCACTAGGTATTGGTTACCACTAAACACAAGGTTAAAGATTAAGAATACCCTAACTATATGGGTCTTCAAAAGAAAGCAATAAACAACTTTAATCACTATGTATGCCAACAAAATATCATTAATTCATCATATTTTATAAAATATATCTTTAGAAAATTCAAGAGGTTTTTTTTAATAAAGTAGGAACTCAAAAGAGGAGTAAGACAAATGCTAGAGAGAAATTCAGTCTAGTATAAAAAAATGTAGCTGCATCTTTGAACATGAAGCTAGAGCTGAGCAGGAAGGATAACTTTTCATGCCAAATAAGGACCCAGCTATGCAATGTGTTAAAAAGATGTACTTGGTTTCTGAACCTTGTAATATGTTCTGAGGTCTCCATCCTCATGAGCCTTTGTATAACACCCTAAAGGACCAGAAACATAGATAAAATCATTTGGTTTCAAATGTTGTAGAGACATTTCTGCCATCTCGTCCCACATCAACAGTAGTATCCTGTTCACAAATTACAGAATGTCAGTTGCATAGTGGCAAACTTGAAAACCCACCAACTTCCATCTAAAGAAATGCATGCATATGTCTAAACAAAAAGCAGGAGCAAATCAAATTGACCTCCCATTACACATTCAAATCCAATGCATGACCACAGCCATTACATGTCCTAGCAAGAAAAAAAAGAATAATCACCCTTCTTTGTTCATTCAGAAACCTTCATTCATCAAATCCCATATACTAAACTTCATTTAAAATGAAATTGTGATATCATAAGAAGCTTTTTGAAAACCTAATGGAAAATTTTGACCATGTTTTCCATGTATCACATAGAGCATTAGAAAACACATCAATATAGTTTAGATTAAAGCCTATTTCCAAAAACCCCACTCAGATAACTATACAAATAAAACATGAAGCAATTCTTTCTTCTCTATCTCTAGTGTATGTGTATGTGTGTGTGAGAGTGCATTACCGCATGTGTCTTACCCAACAATAAGTTAATGGACAAAACATATTTTTTTACTACTGCTGACATGGCCTTTTGTGATTGACGCGTGATAAAAGTGGTATCAATAGTGGACTCGATAGCTCAACTGGTACTTCATAGTGTTTCGAACGAAGATATCTAGTATTCAAATCTCCCTCCCCAACTATTAAATTAACAAAATAAAAAATAGTGAACCCATGTGAAAATGGTGTTGCTACAATCACAATAGGCCATTTACTCATGCAAAATCAAATGTTGGAAATATAAACAACTACAACAATAATTATTATTATAAGCACAATTTGAAGAAGCAATTGATACGATACAATACGATTCGATAGGATAACGAAAACAGAGATGTGGAGTAGAGTACCTAGCCGTGCGGTTGGAATCGTCGGGGGAGGAATTGACGGAGAGCACAGTGTGAACGCCAAAGCGACCGGTGTTCCTTGTGTTCACAATCTTCAAAGGAAGCTCGACGGTCCCAATAAAGCTACCGGAGTTCAGCAACTGCTTATTAAACGTGATCGTCGCCGGCCGCTGGAATTTCAGGGCGTGCCGGAAAACCGAGCTCCCGGCTTCGCCGTCGTCGTCGAAGAAGAATCTCTCTGGTCTAGCGATCGCAGGTGAGGACGAATAGAACCGCTTCGCGTTTCGAATTAGGGCTCCGAAACGGTGCGTATTCATTATTGAAAGCCAATTTGGCGGGGGTTCTCTGAAAGCTGTTTTTTTTTTTTTTTAGTACACTCTGACAACTGGTTCGTTTATTTAGGGTTCAAAAGATTCACGGCGGCAACGTTAACTTTTCTCTAGCATGACATGCAGGGCACCAAAATTTATGCTTGCAGTTTTTTTAATGGGAAAATATAATTTTTAGTATTTATATTTTGGCTCAAAAAAAATTTTTATTTTCTAGTAACTGTTAATTTAGTTTTTAAATTTTATTTTCTAATAACAGTTAATTTAGTTTTTATTATTTTTAACTTGTTGTGAGTTTGGTTTCTACATTTTAATAATGGTTAAATTGATCGTGTTATTTTGCTTCAAAAAAAAAAAAATCGATCTTGTTATTTTCAACTTATAATCATTCGAGATTCATTTTAGTTGTTGAGTTAATATGTTTATCTATAAGTTGGAGATTGGTAAATATAATTTTATATTTTTGTATTTAATTGTCAAGAAAATACAAAAAGACAAATAAGAAAAGGTGAAAAACTATGATATAAGGCTGGGAATCAAATTAACCCTGTAAAGTTAAAAATAACAAATAAGATTTTCAGAATTTACTTTTTATTTTTTTATTATTATTGAATACTCATAACTCATTTACGTGTGATAGCATTTCTATTTTTTTTTTGAGAAAAGTGTGATAGCATTTCAAATTGCCAAGAACTTTAGATTTGACCAGCCACAAATATATTAGTTGATAACTTTATAATATATATATTTTTAATTGGTATCTTTCCATGCCATGCATTAAGTGCTTGAGAGTTCATAGGGAAGTAATTCAAGATGTAGAATTAGCAACATATTAATGTATAAATAACATTAAGGACTGCCTTAAGCCAACAGAGTGAGACATCTAATAATTATATTCCCCTTTTCCAACTAAAAAATAAAGCATAAATAATTTGTTCAGAGTTCTCATGAACCTTATCTATGTAAGCTAGAAAGATTCTAGCCTTTTACCTATATTTTTTAAAATATTTGGCAATATGCCCCTGTTTCCAAACTATTGAGGTCCATGCCCCTATTTTGAAACTCGATTTTCTCAAAATCGAGTTTCAATGAAAAACTCGATTGATTTAAAATCGAGTTATGCCCGATCAAACTTAAAAACAAAAAAAAATAAATAAATAAATAATTGCAAAGAACTCGAGTTCATGGAGCTCGAGTTTCATTTAAAACGCCACTATAGGTCTTCCTGAACGCGGCTATAGGTATGGAACTCGAGCTTAACTCAAGTTCCATGCAATTTTATTTTATTTTTATTTATTTATTTATTTATTTTTTAAGTTTGGTCGCCCTATACTCGATTTTCTACCAATCGAGTTTTTTAATTGAAACTCGATTTTAATAAAACCAAGTTTCAAAACAGGGGTACGAACCTAAATAGTTTCAAAACAGGGACACATTGCCAAATATTTTTTAAAATATGGGTAAAAGACTAGAATCTCCATCATATTTTATCAAACAAAATAAAAAACAAAGTTATGAATAAATCTTAGCCATTATGAATAAAGTATCACGAGTTTCAATGATTGTGTAGACTCCCCTTAAAATTCAATTGTTGATTAGCAATAACTTAAAATTAAATAAGTTAATATCTTCCTTTTATTGGTCAACAAATATTTTTTGGATAATTTAATTGTTACACTTACAATTGGTGGAGTGGGATCCAAAACCTGAGACAATGGTATTGAGTCACAGTCTTACAGGGCTCTTTACATTGGTTGACAAATTTTTATATAGAGGAAAAATGTGTCTAATAGTTTTGCTTAAAGAGTAATGGCCCCCTTTATCTTTTGCAAAAATTTAACGAACACTCATTTCTTATTAGAAGTATTAATATCTCACTATTTTTAATATTCAAATTTTTGCTATATATAACTCACTAGTTTTTTCCCTCCATTTTGAGAAGAATAAAACTCACTAACTTTAAGAGCAAGTATGTTTTCAAATAATACATAAATAAATCTCTTTAGTAATATATATATATATATATATGTATAGAGCAAGACTTAGGTAGAGTACTTAGATACTGTTTCTTAGGTTCTCTTTTTAAAATTCTGCCATGTGGATTTTTTCTTATGGGATGGAAGTGTATTTTTTAGTTAAATAGCCACATGGCTAAATCTAAAGAATGGAATATAAGGAACAGCACCTAAGGTATTGTACCTAAATTTTGTCCATATGTGTGTGTGTGTATATATATATATAAAGACTATTCTTCATGTTGTATTTAGAGAGTTAAGGATACAAGAATGCATTTATTTAATTTTCTATTAAAAGAAAAGATAATATGATTTTATGGTTAAAAGATTAGTGGGTTGGAGCATGTTTGTGATTAATAAACAATATATATCCATTTGTTATTGCAATTTTTATATTTCTCTTATGTTTTTGTTGTCTATGTTAGGGCATATAAAAGTGATATTTATACCACCGCATACCATTGGCTCGATGGTCACTCCATAAGTATAAATGATTGTGGAGTATAGGGGGCAAGGGCTGGGATTTAAGTCTCCATAAAAGAACTTCACACACATATTCACATAGATTAGACTGTAATAGAATTTGATGGTGAACTAAAAATTGAATCGACTCCAATTCATCCATAAGAGTTGTCCAGATCAGAAAGGTTATCTTAACATCGAAAGGTTGTCCGTAGTAGGACGGTCGTCCATGGGCATGAGGGTCGTCCATCAAGAAAGCGTCTGGACGACCCCTAGCACTTAGGAAATAAAGGTCATCCCTAGCAGGACGGTCGTCCATAGGCATGACGGTCGTTCATCAGGAAAGCGTTTAGGCGACCCCCATCACTTAGGAAATTTCCGGAAAGGTTTATCTGCAAAATCTTGTGGATCGGACCACATGTTACTATTTTGAAACATGAGCAAGATCCTTGTTCATCGCTATAACTTCCTACTAAGAACTTAACTTCTAGTGGCAGCTGTTGAAGACAAGATTTAAGATTCTAACTTCTATAGCGGTTGTGGAAATTAAGTTTGAACTTTCTAACTTCCACAAATATTTGAGAAGTTATGAAACAAGTAACCACTCCAAAGCTCATTGTATAAGGATTCATCCACATCAAATGGAAGTATGTTTTCACTACTCCTAAAAATTGGAATTCTAAAGTTTCAGAAAAACTAACTTAAGCATCGAAGGGTTCTTGGCCGGTTCATCTGGTCACCTTTGATCGTGTTTTTTTCTTTTCAGCCATTCTAAGCAATCACTAATCCATTGAAGCTCGGAGCATTCAGCCTACTGACTTTCTTTGCATCATCAGAATTTATATCTTGTATAAAAAAAAAAAGTGATATTTATTATTTAATATTGTTAAGAGAGCCAAAATGACGTGTAGCTTGTAAATAGAATTCATAAACTGCAGGTAGTTTAGGTATATTTATAAGTGGCATAGTTAGTTACAAATCATGTACCCGTGGAAGCTCCGGTAAGATTAATTCTGTTAGGAAGTTAGTTAGTGATACATATAGATACAAAGCTGCACTTTTATTTAAGGTTAATGCAAATATCCATTCAATCTAATAAATACTACATTTGTAATTGGTTTGCATATATAGTATATACTATCAATAACATGATTCCTGTTTAGATTTCATCATTTTGTGTCCTAAAATATCTTTATACAAATTCTAAATGATCTAAAATACCCTTATTTTTTAGTTAAATAATTTTAAATTAAAAAACACAAACAATTTAAAACTTAAAAGACTAATTTACTGTTTCTAAATTTTAGGCATTTTTCTTTATCTTCTCAATTTTTCTTAAAAATTAGGACACTATCTCTATTTCAGTTTTAAACATTATTCCATGTTATCTTATCTCTTTTTTAACCAAAAAAAAAAAAAAAACATAGTTATTTATATATATTTTTAGAAAGATTGCTTTTTCTATTTGAATTCCAATGCCTCTATGTGAGAGTTGGAAAAAAAATGAAAAGTTTAAATTTCATATAGTTTATTCCATTCACATTAGCCACTAACTAAAGTACAAATAACTAATTAGAAGAAAAAAAATCACATAAAGAAATATCCTAAGAAATATGATACCATTTTTATCTCACTTTTAGACATTATGACACTAAATCTAAAAAAAAAATAAATAAAAAAGAGTTTCATCGTATGCACAAAGCGTGTGTGATGAAATTATATATATATATATATTTATTTATTTCCTATTCCATTATTATACTCTAATGTGTAATATTTAATTAATTTAACAACAAAAAACTTAATTTGAAAATTTTAAAGACTATTAACTGTAATTAATATAATTTAAAAATAATACACACGACGTTAAAATAAAACATTTTCCTTAAATTATATCAAATTGACTTGATGATATTTTTTATAAACGAATAATAATAAACATAATAAATCATGTATAATACATGTTTATGTATAAATTCTACACAAGTACACATATATTTATGTACGTTATTTTATTGATTGGTCCACCATAAAAAGAAAAGGAGAAAAAAGAAAAAAATTTTGGTTCTGACTTCTGCCACTATATATAGAGGTGTCAAAAATATTGGGAGAAATTACCTTTTACCCTTTAAATTATACTTCATATTATACTTATCGGGTTACCCTTAAACTATGAAAATGAATACTTTACCCTTTTAAATTATGCACCATTTACTCTTACCCCTAAACTGTATCTCATTTTATGTGTATCCCATAAATTATGAGAATACATACTTATTTCCCTAAATAATTATTTATGAATTAGAGTGCAAAGTATTACACCAATAATAATTTAGGGAGAAAACTGTAAAAGATAATATAATTTAAGAAGTAAATGTAAAAAAATATATAATTTAAGGGAATAAAATGTAAAATTTTCAAAATATTGCCTATGATTAATTGAGATAGACGGAATTATGGTTTCCGATACTTTAAAATGAGAACAAATTCTACTTTTTAAAATTTAAATGTTAAGGCAATAAATTAGGATAGACTACAGTCTACACATTGACGATGCATTAACATTTTTTACGCTTTCTGAATTTCAAACAGAAGTACAACCTGAAGTTAAATTAAGAAATGTATATACTTACGTACTAAAAGATCCCGTTCGGTAACTAAGTTTGAATAAGATATTTTGGGTGTTTTAGATACATATTTGGGTAAAAATGTGCGTTAAAATGTGTGTAAGTATATTTGAAAGGTAAAAAATGTGTGTTGAACAGTGTTAATAAAAAAAAAAAAAACCATTTATAAGTTGACACTTGACTATTCTCAAAAAAAAAAAAAAAAAAAATGTTGACACTGACTTGACACACACAAAAACTCGTGGTTGACAATCTTACACACACAAAAAAAAAAAAAAAAAAAAAAAACAATCCAGGAGAAATTCAAAAAATTAATAAACGTTGCAAGTTTACACACGGCAACAACAACAACAACATTATGGAAAAAAAAAAAAATGAAGATTTTGTCAACCTTGACTTGGTTCGTGTTTCACAACCACAAGTTGACAAACAAAAAATTCTAAAAAATCGCTACCAATTTTTCTTTCCTTTGTTTTCTTTCCTCGCAAGTTGAGTATTGACATAAACAAATATATTTGTTTGTATGTGTATTTTCGGATTCCTCGAAGCTAATAGTCCTAGATTTCTTCAAGATAAGGTTCAGACTTTTTCTCAAGTTTTGTTATTGTGTCACCGAGGTCAATATGTTTTAACCCAAACAACAATTCACAGATAGGAAAAAAAAAAAAAACTGATTTTTAAAATTTTCAAAAGTTACAGCTAATCAATAAAAGAAAGAAAGAACCGTGTTGTTTCCTTTTATCACGACAAAGCTACAGATAAGCATAATAAGAATAATAATAATAATTATTATTATTATGTGTTGTTGTTGTTATTATTGTTACACTTTCACTTTGCTTGTGTTCTAACTTTTGAAACTCTCAAATGTTTAATTTCCACAAAGCTTCGCGTGCTACGAGGAATGACAATGGCAGTGTTGGTAAATTCGTTGAGAATTCTGAGCAATCGCGTATTCTCGATAGGAGGCTCACGAGGCAGAGGAAGATCCGGCACGCCAGTGATCGAGAACTCGGGTTGAGAAGCAGATCCAGTGATGGGTGTGGGTCGTCGGACCCGCATCCGCCCGACTCGACCCGAAAGTCTCGGACGCCTAGTGGAACCGAATTCGAATCGGAGCACTGGTCTTTATCGGCTGTGCCACAACCTTTGCCTCCGCTTCCGGTCAATTTTCCATTGACTCGGAGATCGGAGTCAACGGGTCAGGCTGGTCATCTCGGATCACCCGATGAAGCAATCGGGCCCTCGTTGAGGAGGTAAAGCTTTTTTATTTTTCTGTTGGAAAAAAAAAACTTGTTTGTTTGTTTGGTTAAAATTGGTGGTTGGTTTGGTTTTTCGTTGTATCATGTAATTAAACCGTTATTTGTTTGATTCTTTTGCTTATGTTATTACAGTTAGTTTTGATGTTTCATGTTTTAGTCTTTTTTTGTTTTTCATGATTACGTATCTAGTTGAGCAAAATTTAGGTAAAAGTTTGTAAGGTTAGCCACATGATTGAATTTAATTCGGAAAACTAAAGCGTAGCATTAATTAGACATCATTACAAGGAAAATTTGTAAGATTTATGTAGTAAAATTTAAAACTTACCAGTTCCTTAGGTATTGTAACTTAGGTTCTTCAATCAAATTTAACTATGCGGTTGCATTGATTAATGAACCATATGGTCGGATTTAATTGTCATTGAAAGATGTATTATTATTTTTGATGCATTAGTTAATACAACCATGTGGTTGGATCCAACTGGGAAATTAAGGTATAACACCTAAGAAACAATAAAGTTTTGCCTTTATACTAATGGTGTTTCTATCTAATTTATTAATTGTAGCTTTTTATCGCTCTCCAAATTTCGTTTGTTGATTAATTGTAAGTACAGGAACTATAACTAAGACAGCATCATTATAATAATGATAATGATGTTGCTATCTAGTTTATTTATTGTAGCCTTTAATTTTTCTCCAAGTTACCTTTGTTGATTTATTGTAATGACGTTGCTCTCAAAAACTCAGGAACCACACTGACAATGTTGTCACAAGCAATTGTCCTATGAAACTCTCTCAGGATGTAAATGTTGGACGTGGTAATCGAAACTTGACTGTGAAAATTCCGGTCAGGAGTGGTTCAACAAATGATGTATTAAGTCCTGCTGTTAGTCCACATTTAAGACCAAAGAGTCAGGAGTTTTTTCCTCCTTATGTTACCACAAGTTCGGCTAAATCTTCAACCAATTATCATAAGGGATTCTCTCCTCAAGATCTAAATGTTGAAGGTTACAAACGCAACTCTAGGCAGAAAGTTCTTGTCAAGAGTGCTCCGGCAAGTGGCTTTTCGAGCCCTAATGTAAGCCCACGAAAATCAGACTGTGGGGATCTCTTTCCCTCTATTTTGGCTTTTCAAAAATTTCAGGATGGCATTGTTGGGTTTTCTTCAAAAGTGCAACCAGCGAAAACCATGAGAAGTCCTGACCAGTCACCTCTATGTAGCCCAACAGCCCAAAGTCCCCATCTCAACCCTAAAAGTCCAAAGAGATCTGCACTTGCCTCACATCATAAATTGCTGTTAGAGGGTCATATGGATTGGCCTGAAAGTATTAATCATGTCAGTGCCTACCCTTTGCCTCTTCCTCCAAGAGCTACATTACCATCACAATCATCCCCGCAATCACATTTAAGTACCACCCATCACATTGCAGAACAACCACACGTGTCATCTTTTAAAGGTCAATGGCAAAAAGGAAGACTCATTGGACGTGGTACATTCGGAAGTGTTTACCTTGCAACGAACCGGTATGCAAGTATTATGAAGTTTGTTTCTAGTTTTATTGACCTTCTTCTGTAGTTAATCTTGCCTTATTTATTTATTTGGCAGAGAGACCGGAGCTTTGTGTGCCATGAAGGAAGTTGATCTGATTCCTGATGATCCTAAATCTGCTGAATGTGTAAAGCAATTGGAGCAGGTACTTGTTAGAGTTTTCATTCGATTGGGGCATAGTTGCTGTTATATGTTGTTTCTTGTTGAGGGAAGATTCAAAATTTGACCAGGAAGTTATAATGCAAAAGGTGATATATTAAGCCACCCCCAGCCAGTTGGGACTTGGGATTAAGACTTAATTGGGTTGAGCTGCTACAATAAATTCTAGGAAGGGAATGAACATTGGTTTCTACCACATGAAAGAGGTTTAAGTCGGCAACCTGCATAATGGCCGAAACTCTAGACTCCAATTAGAGGGATTCCCAAAGACTCTTTCCACTTTTGTTTTGTCCCCCTTTCTCCGGTGCTGAGTACCTAAGACCACTTGCCTCTTTATAGAAAAATTCCCCATTATAACTCTCAATGATCAGCATTGTTGTTTGTTATGTTCACATCATGCTTTAACCTTTTCCATGTCATGAATTGAGGTCATGCATTGTGACCACATCCTAATAGTTAGGAGTTCACTTATAACTTTGTGTCTGCTCTAATTATCTTTATAATGTTCTAGTGTTGTTCTTACTATATTTCTTGATACAGGAAATAAAAATTCTCGGTCAATTAAAGCACCCAAACATAGTGCAGTATTATGGAAGTGAGATAGTAAGTATTTCTTTGGTTCTTGTTATTTTATATTGGTTAAATTAATTGCTTACGATTTCTTTGCAATTCTGACCATTTACGGTAATGATGTTTATGAGCAGATTGACAATCACTTTTACATATATTTGGAGTATGTTCATCCTGGATCAGTCAACAAATATGTACAAGAACATTTTGGAGCTATGACTGAATCTGTAGTTCGCAATTTCACTCGCCATATCCTCTCTGGGTTGGCTTACTTGCATAGCACAAAGACTATCCACAGGTAACTATCATGTTTGATAAGAAAGAACAAATTTGCATTGTAACTTAAGTTCTTTGTTGATCATGTACTATACTTTGGCCAATGAGCTCTAGCTCAACTGGCACCTCCTCCCCTTATGAGTTCTAGGTGGAGGGTGAGGTTGTGAGTTTACGACCCATTGGGTGCATGTGTAACTTACAATAAAAAAAATCATGTACTGTACTCCATAAAATGATATGTTAAAAAAATGAGGGAAAATTTGATTTTGGGCATTCTTTAAAAGATTATAAGGAATACTTATTGTTCTGCTATATCTACCTAGTGGTCAGTAAAAGCACATTGTTGGAGTAGTTTGGTTGCTTTTGTTAATGTGTATTTTCAATGACTTGGATGATTATGCTGTACAGGGATATCAAAGGTGCTAATTTGCTTGTTGATGCATCAGGCGTGGTTAAGCTAGCAGATTTTGGGGTAGCTAAGCATGTAAGTTTGAATTATTTATCCACACATTAGAATTTGATGGTTATTATACTCCCTCAAGCTAGTGTCATCTTTAAGCACCGTGTTTCTGCTATTCTCTTTGGTGAATAGTGGTCCACCAATGCTTCCTGGATTTCCGACCCCCTCCTGCATAATCTGGACCAGATGTTTTTACTTGGTCTGTTCTTTGTGGTTATAGGTTATTTTTTTTTAATCAGATTCTTTATTGACAGACCCTGGAGTTTTTTTGGGGTTGTTTTCTTACTTGAACCCTGGTTTGTATTCAGCTTACAGGACAATCTTATAATCTTTCTCTGAAGGGCAGTCCATACTGGATGGCTCCAGAGGTACTTCACATTGCAGTTGGAAATAACTTTGTTGACAGCTAGTACCCTTCCTTATTTTTTTTTTTCTTTTCTTTTTTGACTCTGATTACTTTTGTGCAGGTCATGCAGGCTGCATTGAATAACGATGCCAATCCTGACCTTGCATTGGCTGTTGACATATGGAGTTTGGGCTGTACCATTATTGAAATGCTGAATGGAAAACCTCCTTGGAGTGATTTTACGGGGGTGAGGACATTGTTAACCTTGTTATGCTTCATTGATCATAATCTAGGCATGTAAAATGTCATCTACATGCTATTGTTTCATGTTCTCCATATGAATTCAACCCATCTCTGATTTATATGGACCTATTAAAGAATCACACTTCTTTTGAGAAATTTCTTGTGGCTAATTTTTTGATGTACAACTGGTACTTATTTGTACTATCCTGTTTTGAAGGAGGACATTAAAAAAATAAATCACTATTATTATTAATACTATCCTTGTGTTTTAAACTTGATCCCTTTTAGCATCCAACTGTTCTTCTGTTTTTCAGCCTCAAGCTATGTTCAAAGTTTTGAACAGAACTCCACCCATACCAGAAACATTATCCTCAGAGGGAAAGGATTTCCTTCATTGTTGCTTTCGCAGGAATCCTGCAGAGCGATCAACAGCTATGAAGCTACTTGAGCATCCTTTTGTACGAAATTCATATGATCAAAATGTTGCAGTCTCCATGCAGGCATTTTCTGCAATTAATCTAACGGTAAGTATGAAATACTGTTCCTTGGTGTTTGGCCATAATGACTGCAGTGTAATAACATTCCCCCCTCCCCCTTCCCAAAGAAAAAGAGAGAACCAAATATATTATTTGTTTACTTAAATGTTTTTTGTTGTGTTGTGTGTGCTCCTCCAGGAGAAACCACATACTGTAGGAGATGGCACTAGGCATAAAGATCAGATGTCATTCACTCCTGGCACACAGATTGTGAATGGGAAACGCTGTAGTAGGTAAAAAATACATCCTCACCTATTCCTGAACTTCTCAGGCTATAGTTATTGAATTATTTAAGGGTCTAGTTAACTGGTGCTTTTAGGGCATTTGTTAAAAGATCATTTTAGAAAAGTTTTTATACCAATTTTATGGAAAATATAAAAAATTGTCAAAATAATTAGTTATTTTTTTCTTTTACCATAAAAAGTTAAAAAAAATATGTTAATTTTTCCCATTAATAAATTGCTCTTTCTTAGCCACTCAATTTGGCTTTATTCATAGTAATTCATTGTTGTTATGTTTCTTTTGCAGAGGGACCTGCCAACATCATAATGCTAAAATTTATAACTGCACTGAGGCTTTCCGTCGTCCTTCTTCCACCATGCATCAAGTCCGGACTTCTCTCCCTAACACACAGTTGATTAATGGTTCACATAGCTTCACCCTTTCTTCAAATATTTCCAGAATGTGCCCCTAGGTACTGTGAACAACCAATTGATTCATGGTTCACATAGCTTCACCCTTCAAGTATTTCCAACAATGTGCCCTTAGGTACTGTGAACAACCATCTGCGTGCACTTTAAGGACCCATGGAAAGGAAATCCCATACCTCTGAAATACTTTTGTAGCTGACTTGGGTTGTTAGGAAACTATGGTACTTATGGATAAAGCCGGAAAGAGGCCAGAGGTCGTCTGGAAAAGTTGCAGCCTGCAGGGACCTCTAATGGAAATTTTTTCATTACCATTTAGAGATTTCTTTTGTACCTTGCATCCAAAAGAGGTTCAATTTACCATCAAATGAATCTTTGATACCTCTTTTGAAGTTACAAGCCCTTTTTAGCAGGAAATCTACATGGCTGGATATCGGAAGCTTGTCATCTTATATTCTTTACTAAAGCTTAAGGCTTTAACTAACACATGGCGTTCATACTTCTGTAATTGATCTCGAGCAGATAGAGAACTTGGTAGAAAAGTTAGGATAATGTTGTCACATAATACAATTAACCGAAAGTTGACTTAATCTGTAAATATTGAGGCTCCATCCTCTTTCAATTAATTCATTTTCAATAGATCCTTGTTTCAATTAAGCTGTCTGCATGGTGGCAGCTTAACCTCTTTTCTTACATGTAAATTTATTGTCATTTTCTGTAGAACTGACAGTATCACTTGGAGCAGAAATTTATTCCAAAATAAACCTTGTTTTTTATTTTTTTTTTAAATTTTTTTAAACCTTTTTAACTTTTTTACCTTATCAACTTTTACATATCATATGTGCGTGGTAATTTAGGACGGTGCAATTTCCCTAGTTATTACATTGGATCTCAATCTTACGAAATTGGTTTTAGATTTACGAGTCTTTGCAATTGGATTTATAAACTTACCCTAAAAGTGCTAGCTAATTGATTAAAACGGTGTTGCCCAACATAAATTTGGACAATATGAGTGCATTTGTTCCAGTTTGGGTAATAGATCAGTTGCATTTGAAACTATGCATGAACAAGTTATTTATTTATATAATTAGATAGTTACAAATACTGGAGAAGGGAATTTGAAGTTAGATTCTCCTCTTAAAGAAGAGCAAGCAATGCTCAAATGTTATCTAACTACAATACTCTTGGCAACATATGCATACCTTGCACCACTCTTCTTTGTAGATAAAGTTTTCCCCTAAACTAGATTGAAGGCTTATAAGACTATCAAAATGTATTATTAATTATGTGACTAGTCTCCCAGTGCATGTATATAACCTTTTAAGTTGTGATTTCCACATACTTTGGTCTATTTGTCATGAACTTTTCGTTGAATTTTTAACTAATTTTGTCTAGGTGAAAATGCAAACACACTCCTAGGATTTAGGTTAGTTAAAAAAAAAAAAGAAACCCTAAAGTTTCAATCATTTTTCGTGACTTCTTAAAATTTTTATATCCGCCAAGTTGATCTTTAAGACTAATTGATGTTAGTTTTTATGGATAAAAAAATCACACGACCATCATATGATCACATTAAGAAGATACAACAACTAATTGGTAACATTGTCACGTGGTAGTTACATAATTTTTACATTCATGAGAGTTAACAGGAGTTAGTATTGCCAGTGTTTTTTTATAAGTGTCCTAAATCACATCGGCTATTTTTGCATTTACAGCTTTTTAAAACTTAACATTTTTCAAATTACAATACAAATATACTTTTATGGAAAATTATAAAGATTTATATTGTAAATTAAAAAAATGTGTATATTTTTTTCTCACCATAAATGTGTGTGTGTATATATATATATATATATACTAATGTAAACCAATAATTGTCCCACGTAAAAAAAAAAAAAAAAAAAAAAAAAAAAAAAAAAAAGCACGTATTGAAATTTTTTCTCACCGCTTGGTCCAGTACCTTAAAAAAAAAAAAAAAGGTTGTTTCCTAAAGCATTGCTTTTTTTGAAATCTACAACCGCTGCGCCAATCGGCCTTAAAGACTCAGAAACAGAAACCTCATGGAACTCACACTCACAGAGCCAAATTCCTAAACCACCAACATAATGGGAACAACGTAAGTAGCGACTGTTTCACCTGGGGGAGCACTACTAGGAAAACTAAATTCCAAACCCAACAAAATAGGTAATGTGATTTTTTTTTTTTTTTGGGTCCAATTATTAGTAAAATGTGTGTGCCCATTTCAAGTTTATTCTCTATTGATACTGATGCGAGCAGATTTGTGTTGTTTAGCCAAAATTATAGCTATTTCTAGCGTACAGGCGAGGCTGCTGCTGCGAATGCTCTTTTAAGCTTTTTCAAGCTAATTTGTGGACATTGAATTTTGGCTTTTTGGCTGTGTTGTTAGGTTGAAGTGTGAGTGTGATCGCCACTGATCCCTAAATTATTTTGATGATGGGAAAGCCTCTCTACTACGGTATGTATACATTTTTCTGTGCTAATTGTATTAGATTTTGTGGATTTAGATTAAATGTTATAGCCCCATTGAAATTACTTGATTTTTTTTTTTTTTTTTTTTTTCCATGTGAACTTCATGGGTGCGTTTGTATAAGCTATTGCAAAACTGTGTTTTTAGTTTAAAATGAAAGTTTGTAAAAAAGCTAGGAGCAGTTGCTGTTGGGAAACGGAGATTTGGGTTTTAAAAATCCTCATTTAAGCTCCCAAAAACACCTAACCAAATGGACCCCATATATCAAACGAGCTCTATGTACAATATAGTAGTTGTAATTTAGGTGGCATTTAATAAACTTTGATCTTACATTAGCCTAATGTGAGTTTTGCTGAATTCATTAAACGTTAAAATCAGTCAAAAGATTTAACAACAACACTAATAGGCTAATTAGGCCGCTAATGTATTATTTCCCTCCATTTTATTAGTATTATTTCAGTTATACTGATGTTTACTACTTAGTTGAAGTAGAAGCAATAGAGGGTATGACTTTGGATAGAGTAGAAAGTAGGAAACAATACATTTGGCCAACCTTTACTAATGTTGAGGATCCAGAGCCGACCCAATTTTTTTTTTTTTTAGACTAAGGCTTTGTTTTAGTACTGATGTTATTTGATACTATCCTCATCTTTGCATGTGACCAAACCTCGACTTGAGATGAGTTTGATTTTTTGTTGATAAATTTGTATGATGAATCTTGGTTCACTATCTTACGTTTCATACAGTTATTCTACGCGGAATCTAATGAACTTGATCTTAAGAGGCTAATATGAGATTTTCCAAAATCATTATAGATTAAAATCACTCAAAGATGCTAAAGGATTTAAGTGCTCTGAACAGGGATCAATATTTTTAATTTTGGGGGTTCCCCTATTATAATATTTCTTTATTACAACCGGGTTATGATGTAGGGAAAGTTTATGATAGGCATGTATTATTTTTATATTTAAGCAGATGGGGCAAAGGCAGAAGTTTCTAAAAGCTTAATCAATAGGATCTATGATGTCTTCTCTGATGGCATACATTTTTCAACACCAGTTTCCTCCTTGAGGACAAATGAAGTTGATTTGGTATGGCCTTGTCTTGGTATAATAGATTCTTGATTTTGCTGGTTTCATAATATATATATATATATATATGCTCCTACTGCTGCTTTTAACTTACAAGTACCATCTCCCTCTTCTTTTCTTAGGTACGAGGTGTTTTACGAATGTTTCAAGGGCTTTCTAGTTCCTTGTTCTATTGGGGCCAGAGTGAAAAGAATTTTTATGCCAAAAGTGGGATATATGTGACTCATCTTTCCCATACAGGCCTTCTTAACATCCTCAATCAATTTATGTATGCTGCGACATGTTTACAGCGTGTAGAAATAGTGGTTAATAAAGTTGAGACATCTGTGAGGTTATCACCCCCTACTTTGAGGGCATTTGCATGTTCTGTCTCTGCTTGGATTAAGGTCTGTTTTGCTGTATTAAATATTTAATTCCTGTAATCTATGATCTATTTTACTATAATGAAGACTGAGTTCACTTTTGTTTAGAGCAGAGGTTGCGGGATATTGCTCTGAAGGAGGAAATGAAGATCAGTGATGCTGACATTGGAACCACTCCCACTCTATTAGGTTTAGTCAATTCTCTATCAAGGTTTGTACTTGTTAAACCTCATTGGAATTAGGTGTGGTAATTGTTGTGGTTTGGGCTATGCTATTGCCTGTTGGCAACTAATACCATCCATAGTTTCTCAACTTCAAGTTGGGATCTTCTTTTATCATTATTGTTGAAAGTTATTTTCTCTTGGTCAAGGGGCTTACAAAATCAGAGGAAAAAATTTTAGAAAGGAAAAAGAAAAAGAGGAATACGACTTGAGAATGACTCGATCTTTTGAATTTTCATGACTATATTCTTTGAATTGTAATATCAACACTAAGACATCATACTTTTCTGTGTTAGATGCATTTGACTCTTTCTCTAGACCCCACATTTTTATCGCCCTTCTCACTGCATTAGGCATCTTGCATTGCAATTACATAGGTTACTTTTTCCCCTGTAAGGAATTCATTGTGTTGTAGTTAGATTCCTGGTCTCATCCCTGTTTGTTTACCCTTTGGTTCTTCTTGTTTTGACAATCACTGATGACTGTTTATCAATATTAGCCTCTGCTCAGGTGCTGAGTATCTTTTGCAAATAGTTCACGGAGCCATACCCCAAGTGTATTTTGAGTCCAGTTCTTCTGTTCCAGCTGCTGAATTGGCTGTTCATGTGCTTGACTATCTTTACAAGAAGCTTGATGAAGTATGTCTAGTGCAAGGTGGTGAGGTTGTGACTCCTGTGGCAGTATATTTTGTTTGGAATTTAAATTTTTGTGTTTCTTCTAGTTTATGCATTCAAATGTGGAACTTATTTTAATTTCAGGAGGAAGCTTATCAAATGCTACTTCATATTTTTGTTGGGAGTTTGTTACCATACATTGAGGCTCTTGATTCCTGGCTATTTGAAGGAACACTAGATGATCCTTTTGAGGAGGTAATTGTGATTGAAAATTTGTTTTATAGCCAAAAACTCAGAATAGTTTGTTTATGTTGTGCTCAAGAGCTCCTCCAAAGGAACTATACACTTTTGAAGATTGATATCATTAATGTAGACATTCTTTCCAAAATCGTTTCCCTGGTGCAAGAATATTGATAATTGTTACGCAGATCACCTTCTTTGCATTGTGCAAGTGAATATTAGGGAACATCATGTTTGATGGCCGATAAAATCTTTTTTTATTTGAATATTTGTGTGCTATATGTTCCTGATATACGTACTTCTGAAACTATACTTTTATCTCATGATTTAATTAAAAAAAAAAAAAAAAATCTCACTATTTATATAAGCAGTATTGCTGGATTGACTTTCTATTTTTAGTCTCTTTTTTCAAATATCCTTTCTAAATACTATCTTGCTCATTCTTGCATCCTTTGCAGGTGTTCTTTTATGCTAACAAAGCAATCTCAGTTGATGATGCTGAGTTCTGGGAGAAGAGCTATCTATTAAGATTTGTACAGTTTCAGAAACTAGATGATGAGCTCTCTGCTGCGACTAGTGACAGCGATTGTGTACCTATAACAAATGAGAAGAAGGATATGGGTGAACGGGATTCCATCTCTATGCCTAGTTTATTCAAAGGAAAAGAGCGGGTCATTAAAGATGGCCGAACATGTCCTCTGTTTATCCATGACATATCTAAATCAATTCTTTCTGCTGGAAAATCATTGCAGCTGATCCAGCATGTTCCGACTACATTCTCAGTGACATCTGGCAAAGGAAGTGATTGTCAGTTTGATGGTTTTGGAAGCTCTATTGATGGTTTTCATCGTGGGCAACATATAGCAGGGTTAACATTATCAGAAGTTTTCTTAGTTTCGTTAACAGGTCTTATAGGCCATGGTGATCACATCTCAAGATACTTTTGGCAAGATGACCTCTGCAAGTCTGAGATTCTCCCATCATTTGATGAATCCTTCGTGAGCAAGCTAAAAGTGGGAAATGTTGGTGGTGAAACTTTGCCATCATGCTCAGAGAAGATTTGGTATAAGTTCTTGGTTGATACATTGCTGCAGAAAAGAATGAACAATTTAAAGTCTGCATGTATGGATGCAAGTTCTTCTCTTGATGCAAATGAAGAGAATATGGTTGCAGGTCTTGGGGATAAATTGCCTCTCTTGGAATCATTCTGCCCAGAAAATCCAGTTATTACTGTCTGTCAGAAAAGCCTTAGAAATAATATGGATGCCTGGAAAACATTGAACTTGTCTAGAAATTTCTATCTACCTCCTTTAAATGATGAGGCTTTACGAAAGGCTGTCTATGGTTGTGAGAGTAAATCTTCTCATGTTACTCAAGGAACAAATTATACTTTTGGTTTTCAGTTTGGTGAATCCGAGTATGCTCGTTCACAAAATGACACAGAACTCTTAGAAGTGGTGTTTCCTTTCCCTACTCTTCTTCCTTCATTTCAGGTAGTACTAGACTGGTAGTTTCTGAGTCGCATTCTAGCTATACTACCATTCCTTAAGATTATTCCTTAAACCACCTATATGTAATTGGGCAACAGGATGATCTCCAAATGCCAGAGCTGTTACCTTTCCAGAAAAATAGCACACTTGCATCAAGAGTTCTCTGCTGGCTTCAAAATGTTGAGCCAAGAACTACTCCACTCCCTGTGGTTATAATGCAGGAATGCCTTACTGTCTACATTAAGAAGCAAGTAAACAGCTCAAACTAATTTAT
Organism: Quercus gilva; assembly: GCA_023621385.1. Classification (NCBI taxonomy): domain Eukaryota; kingdom Viridiplantae; phylum Streptophyta; class Magnoliopsida; order Fagales; family Fagaceae; genus Quercus; species Quercus gilva. Next base: position 6,900,470 of record CM042474.1, on the reverse strand, counting down.
AGAACTTTAGTTTCTTATTGTGCTGTTCACACACACACACCCACACATGTATATATATTAAAAAGAAGCTCACTTTTAAATGTCATAGGTGGATTATATTGGCAAGCATATATTGTCAAAGTTGATGACTGATTGGAGATTGATGGATGAGCTTGCAGTATTGCGGGCCATATACTTGTTAGGTTCAGGTAGTGTTTACCAAGTTGAACTTTTAACTTCTTGTCCTTGTTGGTTACTAGGCACCTCAAATTTCTCTTACTTATTTACTGCTATATTGTTATTTCAGGTGATCTACTGCAGCATTTTTTGACTGTGATTTTTAATAAGCTGGACAAGGGAGAAACTTGGGATGATGATTTTGAGTTGAATACATTATTACAGGTGATGTTACTAAATCCAATAAAATGTTGTGCTTAATATTTGGGGTAGGATATGGGGATTCTTCTTTTCAGTTCTTGTTGTAGGGCCATATCTTCCATCTGCATGATTACTAGGATTATTGGTTGTAAGGGCCTAGCTATGATTTTAACAGCTGTCAACATAACAAAAGTACAAAACTGCTTCTAATTATTATTGAGAGTTTTTTACCCATAAGAGGAATAACAACAACATTTAAGCCTTAGTCCCAAAATTTTGAGCTCAGCTATGGATCATCAATAGATTAGTTAGGGTTGGTTAGTTGTATTTTTATAAATGTTAGAAATTAACTTTTTAACTGAGTACTTTCTTAAGTCATACACTCATAGTTGATGATTTACAGTTCAGTTAATTCCTTTCCCAGTGAAAATGATGTCAATCCAATGTGTTGTTATGCATAGCATTTGAATGGAAAGTTGGTATTCTAATATGGAGACAAGAGCAAGGTCACTTGGCCAATAAATAAAAATGAGATCTAGAAAAGCAAATATGTAATGGAAGGCTTTGGTAGCCTGGAGAGCTGTGCCCTCTTGTTTAAATTTAATACATTGGACAAAGAGAAGTACCTGAGCTTTACAGGGTAAAGGGCAGCCCATGGGGGGATTATGTGATATCCTAGGGCATAGTTATCTTGGTTTTTGGTTCAACTTTCATATGCAGCTTTGGGCTTGTTTTTGGGTTTTCTTTATTGTTATAAATTTTAGAAATTGATGTTTTTTTCCTTGTGTATTTCCTTTTTCTTTTTCCTCTACTTTTTGAGAGGCACTTTTTTGTGTACTTCCTTTGTATGCGGGTTGTCCCCTTTTCTGGTGCTCTTTAACATCACAATAGTAAGGAATTGTGGTTAATTGCTATAGAAAAGATAATGGGCTCATTAAATTTCTGCTGGACACCTATGCAATTTTGGTTGTATGGGGCTAGGGCGAACAATCTCATACCCTGCCACAAATGCAGAAAGAACATGGTGTTCAAAAACGATGATTCTGTGATTACATGGGGAGTTTTTGTTAATGTTTAATTTTATTGAATGATCGAATACACTGCAAAGTTGGCATTTATCAGTGCTGTATGTATGCTCAATATTATTTTTGTTTCTCTTGCCACTTCATATCGTAATCATAGTAGTGGTCTGTGCTTATTCAATGCAGGAATCTATTAGAAACTCTGCTGATGGAATGCTACTAAGTCCAGATTCATTGGTTGTGTACATCGCTAAAAATCAAGGTTTTGATGGTGGTCAGCAACCTAGTTTGGCTACTGTTGCCTCGCCCCCTCGTAAAAATCGTGTTCACAGTTTTGGGATTGATGGCCTTGATTTATTGAAATTCACCTACAAGGTTTATTATGTTTGGGTTCACTTTCTTTTATCTTTCAATTCCATTTCATGAATTGACTTTAATGTGTACATGTATTGGATGCGACAGGTCCCCTGGCCACTTGAACTTATTGCTAATGCAGAGGCTGTTAAGAAGTATAACCAAGTAATTCTTTTCACTTTTGGTTGGATTTGAGGTATCATCCTCTTTTTGTTCTCTAATTCTTCCAGGTTGATGTAGGTGATGTGCTTCTTGTTGAAGGTCAAGCGTGCAAAGTTTGTTCTTGATAAAGCCCGGAGGTGGATGTGGAAGGTATTTATTTATTTTGCTCCAATGCCATTCTAGCATATAGCCATTTCCTCTTGAACAGAGCTTATAACCATAGATGAAGACATCTGCACAAATATTTAATTTAAGGATCAATGTTGACAAATATCATGTTTCGTAAACCACTGTTAAAGGCTTTCTGATTTGTATCATGCTCCAATTACCTGGATCTTTGTTATGCCTCTTGCAGGGTAGAGGCACTCCGACATACAACCGCAAGCACCACTGGTTAGTGGAGCAGAAACTCCTCCATTTCGTGGATGCTTTTCACCAATATGTAATGGATAGGGTAAGGCTTGTCCCACCATAGATATGGACCTTACTTTCATGGGAATTTTATCACTATTTGCAATCTTTGACTTACGGACATGGACAAAAACATGGTGTTTTTGAGTAAGGGATATTGGACACAACTCTTTAAAAGCCAAACAAACTGCTACATGTTTCTTTCCATTACATTATTTTTTTGTTTGGTGACTTTTCTATAATGCAAATATGTTTGCCTGTGTACTCTGTAGGTTATGTATAGCATGGTGGTTTTGTCAATGTACTTCCATTTAATGATCTGTCACATATATGTGTATATATATATATATATATGGTTTCGACCTTGTCTACTCACCTACCTTTGAACATACACTGATGTAATTAATCATTAGTCACTTACATTTGGTTGTTCTCTAATGAGATTGGTTCAGTACTGTAGTGGTGTTCCATGGTGAAAAAAAATTGCATGATATTTAATGGCATAAGTTATCAAATGTAACCTCATGTTCATATATTCATGTTTTTCAATTTCCCTCATGAATTACAATTTTTGATATGGACATGTAGGGGCAGTGAGCATGTATTGAGCTTGAGTGTGTGTGTGTGTGTAGTTGTTAGCATGGAGAGATGTTTCAAAAACTATAACTCAGCCCACAAGAAAGAAGAAACTAAAGTTTTTCTGGAATTTTATTTTTCAGTATGTGTTTATAATGATAATTTTACTGTTTGTTTCTCATTTAACGTGTTTGATATTTTTTCCAGTCAAAAATTAAGTTTTATAGTTGCTTCTGTTTCTGGTTTTGTGGTGCTTCAAATGCATTCTCAAGACTCTAAAAGCAACTCATTTTTTATTAGGGATTATGGAATTTTATGTTAGTTACCATACACAATAAATGGGTTCTACTGCATATTGGTTTTTTATTTTATTTTTAAATTCATAAACGCAGTGCATTTTACTAATAAGGGACCTCTCCATGCAAAAGCTCCTCCAATTATAATTTTAGTGTTTTTTTTTTTTTTTTTGGTTGAGGTGGAAAAGTAAGTACTTTATTAAGGTAAACTGATTAAATCAGCCTAAAGTACATGAAAAAATTGTGGTGGAACATCCTCCATCCACACTAAAAAATCTGGAATGTCAATTGCATATCTTGCTAGATTATGAGCGACACCCTTACCTTCTCTCTTAGTGTGAGAGTAAAGTAATTGACTAAAACATTGAAAAAGTACCTTCACATCCTCTACCAGCAAACCAAAGGGTGCCAAAGAAATACTCTCATCAGACAAGGCTGTTATTACAACCAAAGAATCACCCTCAAGAACTGCCCTTGAAACTCCAATATCTGCTGCAAATGAGAGCGCCTTAGCCGCTGCCAGTGCTTCTATTTCCTCAACACTGTAAGCTTGAGGTAATATCTGTGAGCACGAAGCAATAACTAAGCTAGAGCTATTCCTTAAAACCACTCCAATACCTGCCTTGTTCTTGCTAGCAAACACTGCCCTGTCAAAGTTAATCTTCACCAAATCACGTGGAGGAGGAACCCTTCTGATTTTAGCATGAGGTTGACGACGAGGTAATGGAGATGCTTGACAAGCCCGAAATTCACATAACCTGTCTCTCGATAGCTGCTCAACTAGATGAAGGGCAGGAGCCGTTTGACAGAGGCGACCGTGTGTCCATATAGACCATGCTGTGACTGCAAAAAGTTCTGGGCTTTTTTCCTGCTCAAAAATCCAAGACAGAAGCTCCTTGTAGTCCCCAAAAAAAACTGAACTTCGAAACTGCCACAGCACCGGGTCCGACCAGACAATGTCCAGTTCATGGCATGACCACAATGCATGCAATGGAGATTCAGAAGCAGCATGGCACCGATCACACTTCGGTCTTCAATGATAGTTTGTCGGACTAGATTTTCCTTTGTTACTCATTTAACGCGTTTGATATTATTTCCAGTCAAAAATTAAGTTTTATGGTTGCTTCTGTTTCTGGTTTCGTAGTGCTTCAAATGCATTCTCAAGACTCTAAAAGCAACTCATTTGTTATTAGGGATTATGGACTTTTATGTTAGTTACCATACACAATAAATGGGTTCTACAGCATATTGGTTTTTTTATTTTTAAATTTATAAATGCAGTGCATTTTACTAATAAGGGACCCTCTCCATGCAAAAGCTCCTCCAAGATGAAAATTAATTTCAACAAACTTGTCTTGAAAAGCTTACATATGATAATAATGGGAAGTGGTATTGTCTTAATTATGGATTATATTACTTTTTCAATTGGAGGCCTATTGGTATGGGCTACACAATGGGAGGTAACCTCCTCTCCCTTTCCTAAACCATCTCCCTTGGTGTAGGAAGGATTTGGTTCAAAGTTCCTTGTTCTATGACAAGAGATTTTATTAGCTGACTCCAAAGCATTATGTTCCTTTTCACATAGTTGTAGACACCATCAATTATTAGTTTTGAATGTAACATTTTGCAACTAAGTTTATGTTTTCAAAAGAATAAGAACTTGTTAGATATCTGACTAGGATTTAGTAATCAGGTATATCATAGTGCATGGCGTGAACTGTGTGAAGGTATGGCTGCCGCTCGATCCTGGGATGAAGTCATAGAAGTACATGAGGCCTACTTATTGTCAATTCAGCGGCAGTGCTTTGTTGTCCCAGATAAACTGGTGGGTAACTTTTGCCTTTCTTTTTTGGCTGTTGTGACCTAAATGCTTGGATCTTGTGTAATTCAGTGATTGTTTTGATGTAATGCTGAGTATCTTCTCGTGATCTCTTTGAATTCAGTGGGCTCTGATTGCAAGCCGAATCAATATTATCCTTGGATTAGCTCTTGATTTCTACTCCATACAGCAAACTCTTAGTAGTGGTGGAGCAGTTTCTGCAATCAAGGCCAGATGTGAAATGGAAGTTGACCGTATTGAGAAACAGTTTGATGATTGCATTGCTTTCCTGCTCAGAGTAAGCTTCTATTTATCCTAGTATTGATTCTTTATAATGTGAATGTCAAATTTTGCATCGAACTCTGGTTTTCTGACTGTACAACATCTTTTCTGTAAGCACAAATATATGCTCAAGTAGATGTGCATCCTCAAGTAGTTGCACCCACAAATACATGCTTTCTTTCTTACATTCACCACCTTAAAACGGACATGTTATAGTTTGTGGTGTTCTATGCAGGTCCTATCTTTCAAGCTCAATGTGGGGCACTTTCCTCATTTGGCAGATTTGGTTACTAGGATCAACTACAACTATTTCTACATGTCTGATAGTGGAAACTTGATGATTGCACCTAGCTCTGAAACTGTTGGTTTGAGAATGGGGAAGGCCTTTGTAGGTAGAACAGATTGAATGGTGTTGTTTGGGATGGTTGTGATACTACGTCTCTAAACATGTTTCAGGGCAAGTGTGTCCTCTAGATTGTACAGAATTTGAAAAAGCCTATATCACCATGCTTTTAGGGTTTGTTGATAGAACACGATGGATATGGAGGAAGTTGCTTGTGGCAGCAATGGACCCCTTGCCCTTACCTATAGTTCTCAAAATTGCCACCTGTAAATTAATCTCCATTTGCAATGTTATGTTTCATTGCCTTCCTTAAAACATGTGCAGATATAAGGTGCTCTAAGACTCGGTCATGGTATTTTAATTATAGTACACTACTGTTTCATGAGTAAAAGTGGACCGTGAATCATTTTCTCTCATTGTCCTCTAGGGAGAGACCTTTGGTGTGATGTGGGGTTATGCCTTAGAATGTGATAGAGTTTTTAGCTTACTGGAAAGTTGGGGAAGTATATAAGAATGCTATGATCTTGGAATGTTATGCCTTTGCCCCATATTTGGTGTGTTTGGCATGAATGGAACTCTCATATATTTGAAGGATGTGAACTTCTGGTGAAGGATGTTAGTTTTCTTTCGTTTCTTCATGTATACCTTGGCTGTATTAGGGTCATGCACCATTTTGCACCCTCATGTTACATGTTTATTAATATTATTATTACTAGTCGTAGATCCACGAGATGCGTGGGAATAAATAATTATTTTGTATTGTAATATAATGTATAATTTTTCCTCTAAATTTTTTTGAAGATAATTTGTTCTTCCTAAAAATTAAATAATTTTTATTCGGTTCAATTAAGTCTACTTCGGTCCAATTCGGTCCATATGGTCAATTTTGATCCCCCTTTAGTCCATTTTAGACTAGCTGAGCCTTAAATTGGTTCTTTTGTATGTTTTCTTTTCAATTTTAGTTCAAAAGTTCATTTCTTTTCTTAATTTTTGGTTTAAAAGTATTAAATTTTATTATATTTGGGATAAACTCTTTAGTTTTGAGTTAAAAAATACAAAGAAAATACTAAAATAGACATTAGAAATTCGGTCCTATTTAGTCCATTCTGTCCATTAAAGTTCTTTTCAGTCCACATTGGCCCTATTTGGTCCACATTGATCCTATTCTGTCCATTAGTCATATTCGGTCCATTCTGCCTACTTTGGTACTATTTGGTCCTATTCGGTCAATTTTGTGCACTTTGTTCCACTTCAGTCCTATTCAAGCCATTCGGTCCACATTGGTCCTATTCGGTGGTTCTATTCGGTTCATTCTGTCCAATTCGGTCCTATTCAGTCCTCATTGCTCTACTTCGGTCCAAATTGGTCTCTTTCGGTCTATTAGGTCCACTTCGGTCTATTCGTTCTTATTCAGTCCATTTAGTCCTATTCGGTCTATCTTGTTCCTATTCAGTCATATTCTGTCCATTTGGTCCTATTCAGTCCATTCAAATTACTTCGGTTCATATTGGTCTACTTCGATTTATTTTTGTGTACTTATATAATGGAAAAAGACATGTTTGGGTTGAAAGCATCTAATCTAAATCTAAATTTATTAAAATATATATAAATCTCAAACTCGTAATATTTAAAATTTTAAACATAGCATTTATTGTTGTTACGTTTTTGTTAAACCATATTTTTTTTAGAATACTAAATATTTTTAACACACACATGAGGAGAGGGGAGAAACATTAAAAAAAAAAAAAACTTACAGTAGTGTATATATTGTTGAATCACATTAATGTAGCATTTTAGTCTACTTTGGTATAACTAAATTTAAGTAAAAGTCTTTTTAAACATAAATGCTATAAATATACAAATGTAATCTTTAGGGTAATTATTTGTTTTAATGTCGTTACTTTAAATGAATTGCATAGAGTTGATTATACATTTAAGTAAAATAAATAAATATATACATATATGTGTGTATGTATAATTTTTATTTAAATAAATAATTCATATTATTCATTTTCTTAAAAGAGATTATCATGATAATCAAAACTCATATAAAACTTATACTAAATATGTATAATTTATTTTGTAAATTTTATTGTAAAGAGAGAGAGAGAGAGAGTACTTGTGATGGGGAGTTAAAAAATATAACACTAAAACGTATGAACCCAAAATAAAGTTTTTAAAAATCACAATGATTCATCAACATAAAGTAGAGTGGCAAGAAAGAATAAAAAATCAAGAGAAAGAGAATAACCACTTTTTCAAGAGAGAATGTGAGAGAGAATAATAAGAAATTTATAAGAAATAAATGAGAAGAAAAATATAGTAATAAATATCAAATTATCCAAGTCATGTTATGTAATAAAATAATATTATATTCTTACATACTATTGTAAGGACTCAAAATGTGTTGGACCTAAACAATAAGACTTGTAGAGCGTGGGTAAAAGGACTAAGTACCAACAAAGCAAATAATGATCGGTTTGAGATTCATAGAACTAATAACCAAGGAATTTGACTAAGTGTTTATGAGGACAATAACGATGACTTCGGCTAAAGGTTTATGAAGAAATTTTGTTCTCGACCTAGTCCATGGATCTAGTCCGAAGAATTCTTTGCTCAAAGCTGACATATGTAAGTGTTGTCCTTCAACACCCTGAAGATCCTTTTTTCGGTTCTTTTCCTAATCGGTTCTTTTCCACCCCCTCCCCCTCATTTCTTGATGGGGGTGCTATTTATTATATAGTCTTTTCTTAGTTGATCTCTGCCGTCCACTTATTAATCATCCAAGTCTATACTTGAGTGCCTATCCTATCAGCCGCCTTTGTAGGCTTTCTGTTAGTTGAAGCAACTAAGGCATCACTGCTGGCTGGTCAACTCACCATTGATGTGATCAGAATGTAGGTGGAGTGCATTTAATGAGTGAGTGACAGCTCATCCTTGGATTATGCCCTTTCCTCGGTTTGGACCTTGGACCTGATGTCCTTAGACGACTTTGGGCATCGTTTGCTCATCCTCGGATTATACCCTCTCCTCGGTTTGGACCTTGGGCCTGACATGGAGTGGGTCGGGGTTGCCATAATATTTGGGGCCCCACAACTATCTTTATAACATCTATGAAATCAAAGAGAATAAAAAATATAACAATTTAAAAATACAAAACTTAATCATATCAACCCAAAGTAGAGTTCCAAATAGTACAAAAATTCATCAACTTAAATGGAGACTCTATTGTAAAAAATGGAGACTCTAATCACACTTCTTGTTGGGGCAATGGAACAAATCATCAAACTTCTGATATAGCTATTGAGCAATGGCCATTTACTAGTGGGATGCTAATGGCAACTTGCTTCTTCTTCTTTTTATTTTTAAAAGCCTCTTGATCTCCCTTGCTTCTTCTTTTGTGGTCCTAGCTTATGATTACTTTAGTGGAGGTCCTTGTGAGTATGCCCTAGACGAAAACGTTGAGATCACTAGTGCTAACTTGCACAAGCGAGATTTGGCCTTTTTCCACTGTCTCGCTTCTTATTGATTGATACTCTTCAAACTAAGAAACTGGGAGACGTCACGTTTCCGGTATTTAGATTTACTGGTAAAGTTTTTATCCTTAAATAAACGACTTAACATTGAATTTTATCTACATAAGGGAAATGAAAAGATTATCATGGGCGGTATGACACGATGCGACCACGTGTTTAAATCCTGTCTTGTCCAGTGCATTAGAGTATTGGACACAAGCCAAACTTATCTCTTATAAGCAAAACAATAGACTTGAAAGACGTGTCCTAAATTTGAAGGTCTTAAGTTTTATTTGTCACATTATTGGTCAATGAAGTTTTTTGATATATCATGAATAAGGAGTGAAATAGTTTAATCAAAAGTTGAGACACTACTTTTTTTTTATCAAAATAATAATAATGGCCTTCTCAAAAAAAAAAAAAAAAACGGGGGATTAAATTAAATTGATAAGAAGATATGCAATTAAATAATTAATAACAAAACACAGTGTAAACTAAAATTAGAAAAAACAAAACAAAAAGGGTATCCGAATCACCAGATCCAGTTTCGGGTTAGCCTTCGACCCACATTAAAAAGCCCAAATCAGAACCCCGCTTTAAAAACCAATTTTCCCTCTCAAATGCCTCATTTTTCATTTCCCTCCTCTCTCTCTCTCTCTCTCTCTCTCTCTCTCTCTCTACGGTGAGCACTAGAGAATAGAGAAAGCCATTAACACATTCTAAATCTCCGAACCCAAAACCAAAATGGATGATCCGACTCCGAAACTCCTCACCATCTCCGACCTAATACACCGTAATCGTCCGATCACCGCCACGTCATCTCTCCACTCCCGCCTTCCCGGCCGTCCAATCTCTCCCAAACCCAAACCCAAACCTAAACCCCCAAATCCCACCCATTCAAACCCTAACCCTAACCCTAAAACTCTCACTCCTCTCAACAACCCAACCACCATGATCGGAACCCTAACCCTCCCAATGAACACCTCTCCCTCAAATCCAAACCCTAATTTTCGATGCCCCTACAACAATTGCCTCCAGTTCTCCGACGATTCGGCTTCGATTTGCTGCGACGTTCTCGACCTCGATGTTCGGATCATCGGCAAGAAAATCCGCGTCGTCGCTTGGAATTTCATTCCCTTGAAGCTTGGCGGCTGGTTCTTGGAGATTATCAAATGGAGTTTCCTCGAATCGAGTGGGCTCGGGCTCGGTCGGTGTTCGAATGTGGATACATTTCCATTGGTTTCAGGTTCTTCATCTACCACCACTGACGATGACCCCAAAGCTCGGCATGGAATTCATGGCGCTCTAGAGTTTGTTAGTCCTGTTTCTGTGGTTCCGTGCAATAAAGGAGGTGTAAATTCAAGTCTTCGAGGTTTTTTACTTCAAGTTATAGCTTGTGAATGTAAATTATGTAGTTCGAAGAGTTCTAAATTGGTTTTGAATGATTCAATTCGAGAACATGATACTCATTCTTATACAAAACCTGTGTTTGTGTACTTTTGTGGTTCTGCTTCGACTTGGCATCCTGTAATTACGAAACTTATTGGGAAGATTGTGACAGTCTCGGGGTTGAAGAGGAAGTTGGTGTATATAAGAAAGGAAGAGTCTCGGTTGATGTATGTGACTACGGAGAAATCTGCTTTGCATTTGTCTAGATTGTCTAAGAAATGGGCACTGCGTGAAAAACGTGTGATGGAGGGGAAAGGAGAATGTGGTTCGTATAAGGGCGTAATTAGAGATGTGTACATGGAAGGGATGGTTGTTGAGCTGGACAATGAAGTATGGCTTTTGTTAACCGATCATTTAGTAACTCCACCGCATAGTCTTAGGGTTGGCGCTCTTGTAAGTGAGAATGAATTCACTGTTTGTCTGACCCAAAATTTATTTTTGCACATACAATATGTCTTATCATAAGAAATGTATGAAATTTGTTGCAAGTATCTGAGTTTTGTAACACCTCCATTGTTTGTAGATATCGGTGAGAAATGTTCATTTTGTGAATCCAAAATTTTCTTGGAAGAAAATGCTTATACTGGGGGCTTGCTTCAAGACTAGCATTGTTGTGGAATCCTTCTCCCCATTGGAAACTGGGTATGGGATGCTTAATTTTGTTATCTTAATGAATTCCTGATGTGTGAGGAGTCATCTAAGGCAGCTGTGGACAACCCGTGGAAACTGAGATCTTTATTTTTTTTTGGTACATTTGTTTTCATTTTTATTTGAGCATTAAACCATATCAGAAGATGACTCAAAATGATCCTGAACCATCCCAAAATACACTGTTGGTCCCTAAAGCTTACTTGTTGAGCGCATTTAGTCCTTGATATTTCAAATGAGATTCTAAACATTGAGTTTCCTTGGAATTTCCATACAGTCCACCTGTTTATAAATAATCTAATCTTATGCTGCAGGAGTCATGTAGTTTCACAATCGCAGAGTATGCTGGGGAAGTTTGTTGAGTCCCTAGTGTTTTCTGCTAGACTATGGTATGCAGTTGTCTTAAAAGCTTCTATACGTTGTACAGTTATCAAACTATCTTATTTAGATGAAACCTTTTGATGTCTGACATTTTATTTTATTGGATGGTTTGGTTTCAGGGTATTACTTGTCATTTCATGCTTTGGGAAAGAGTTTTCTGGTATGACAAATGGGGAGATTTTGGGATCAAAGCATGTAATTCACTAGCTTTGGATTCACAGAGTTTCTAGTATTCTGTTCTTTTCGATAGTCATTGTTATATTGTTTTCCAATAAGCTAGCTTTGGCGTCTGCAAGGTGTTATCAGAAGGAAGGACCGGCTCAGGTCTATGCTAGTTTACATTTACCTCCACCAGTGTTTCAATCTCGGGTAAATTGGTAATTATTAGTTGGATAAAATCTGTTATCATTTTCTTTTGTTCTCATCTTATATAATGATTTTATTTTCTTTTGGCAGCATGGATTATTCGTGGAAGTATGTAACCATGACCAGTGTGGCTGTGGTAGTGAAGTGTATTCTAATAACCTCAAATTGGTAACTCCTGTGTCTTGAATTTTGTGTGTTGGATTGGCTTCTTGATCTTTTTGAAGGACATATGTTATCTAGTTCCTATAGAAATGTGATTATTCAAGCTGTTATTTCAGGTGATGCCCATATCTAGTTTTATCTGTCACTGTGAGGCCACATGGATGAGAATGCTACAACGGGAAAATGACTGTAAAAATATTTGTGAGAACAACCAATTTAACCTTCAATCTTGTGAAGGGAGATTTTATGGCCGATCAATCAAGAAAATAATTACAAGTGAAGATATGGGCATTATTTTGCTTGGAAGTCTAAAGGTTAGTAATTGAGGTTTATTTTAAACTATTCTAGTATCTTGTAACATCTGGGCCATCATGTTGTTTGTATCAGTTTCATCAAATGTGACCCACAAAGTCCAGTTGTTGATTAGGAAAGAAGACATTCATAATACTAATGGGTGGTTTAATTTTTTTGAGCATTTGAATTGTATGTTCTGCACATTTTACATGATTTTCACTGGGTTTCAAGTTCTCAAAATGCTGATTGTGTACTGTAAAATTTAGATGAGTTGGGTTATAAACTTCTGTAGATCTGATCATCATGAGAATGCCTTCTATTCAGATTTCTCCCTCTTCTGGAAGATTACAGTTGGTTGATGCGACTGGTAGCATTGATGTTCTTATACCAGATCTTCCATCAACCTGGAATACCCACAGCATATATGAGGTCATATACGGTGATGATGTTGCAACCTGTTCTCCACTATTTAGTCATGAGATTCTTTGATTGAAATAAAATTTTTTCTGCACATGTTGGCCATATTCTTCCAGTCTCTGGAGTCACATTTATTTTCTTTTGGATTTTCAGGTAATTGACTATAATCTTATTATTGAAGGTGAACCTCATTTGATAGATCATTTGGGTTTGCTTGATGATCAGTCAGTCTCATGCAGAAGTATATTTCAGTGCATCCCACTGGCAAGAGATATAAACCTAGCAGTCTGTATTTATTTTCATTTGAGGGATGCAACCTGCAGAAATCTTCCCTTTTATCCTTGTATTGACAAAAAGGATGATTTTGAGAAACTTGAAGGTGGAGCATTTCATCTACTTCGTGTAACTCACAAATTTCCTGTGTTGCACAAGGTATTTTTTTTTTTTATAACTTTATTCTCTACATTGTTTCTGTCATGTTCTTAGAAGCTTTTCCAAGTAAGTCTCACTTGGAGTTGTCCCAAGGGAAAGCTATGGAAATGAGAGAGAGAGAGAGAGAAGGGGGGGGGGGGGTGGAAGTTCTAGGAGCATTAGCCCTGATTGTTTAGAACACATAGTTGTCTCTCATTACTTTTGTCATCATTAAATCCACTTTTACTTAATTTCACAGCTTAATGGTGATATGGCTGTATCAAACACGTCAAGTCTATTTGTTGAGGCCATAATTTTGCCTTGGGATTTATTTCTCAACGGGGATGGGCTTCCAACAAAGGTTTCGACAGAACAGCTGGAGGAACCCATGGAATGTTGTGCTGGTGAAAATTACCGGGAGCATGCTTCTCTCAAGAGACGTAAAATTGATCATGCATCAATCAGAGCATTGAGTGCAGGTGTAATGTATGATTGCAGCAAACCTGACCGTGGACTGAGTTCTTGTTCTAATTCTTATGCTCAATTCAATGAGGAGCTGATGTCTTGCAACTTGAGTTCTTACCATAAAATTTCTTGTTTAATCACTGTTAGAGGTGTTAACTGTAATAGCATAGTTAGTTCAGGTACCTTGCAGTGCACAAGTTCCAGTTTAAATGGTGGTGGTGGTTGCAGACCAAGTGCACGAAAGGTATTGCTGGAGATCAAATCTGAAAGTTTTTATCAGGTGAGTTTGATTTCTTTCTTTACTCCAAATTTTTCCTGCTCCAATGGTACTTTCTTGGACCAGGGATGTGGAAATAATGCTGCATTGTGCTTTCATTTTTAATGTGAATTAACTTGTGTTTATTTTCATCTAAATTCCAGTTTTTGCAGATTGGTGGTTATTACATCACAAAACATCATGGAGATGATTCTTTTTGTAAAAAGGGTTCTGATTACGTCAGGGATGTTAAAGTTCTTATTAATTCTGGAATACATATGTGGAGCCTTTCATATGCTTTTGATGAGGTTTTTCCTGATAGTAATTCATCTGACCACCGGCTATTCAGTAGTTCTTCTTTCAGCAATAATGAGGCTCTCTCTGAAAATAAACTTGAACACCTCCATGTTTTTACAGAAAATTCTCCTAGCACTTGTTCAGATGTTCATATTATTTTCCCTGCAAATGTAAGAGATATCTTGGAGGCAAATCTTGAGGGTTTGGAAGATGGCCTGGTCAAACCAATTGTGCCACCTAAAGAAATCACTAATGATTCTCTGTCTATGGTGTCTACTGATTGTAGTTGCCTATTTCCTGAGGGAAATTTATCATCTTTACGGGGGCAGGTGGTTTCCTTTTATAGCATGGACCGTAGTTCCAGTGATGCACATCTGAGCTGTGAAAGCCTCGGTGATATTCTCCAGACAAGATTCTTTCAGGGAGTTATAAGAAGTTTTTGTATTCATGTTTTGGTTGACCATCGCATTGTAAATCCCTAGTTCACCTTATTTCTTCTTTTCTTGGATATAATTTGGACGGATTATGTCTTATCTCATTGCATCTATTCCATTAATTAGGTGAGGATCTGTGGTTCCCTGAATAAACGTGCTATTCCTATTGGATTTGGACCTGGAGCATATGCAACATTCCATCGAATTCTTGACAGGGGGTAGGCAGTTTTTTTGTTATTTAATATTATAGATTTTACTTTCTTCTTCTTTAGTGCCTGTGGTTTTTTGCTTTTTATTGTATGAATCAGTAGGGTTATTTATAGATGTCCACTAGTAAGAAGCTACAAGACATGTGCTGGCCAATCACTTTCTAGGCACTGCTTAATGTAACATTTATAGGTGATTTTTAAAATAACACCAAGCGTTCTGTTATCAAGGACAACTGCAAGTGGGACTGAGTTTAACGGGGTTAAAGAAGCAATCAAGTATGTAGAAGTGACACTGCTTCAGCCACAAAAATAAGTTATGATTTAGTGGGTGAAAGGTAGTATTAACTTATTAAATCAATTAATTGGTACCGATTTTGGCTTTAGGTGGCATGTTGGGATGAGAATATGGTAACCATCCAAATATGACATTGGGGAACACATTTTGCTGCTGCAGCATCAATGGTGATTGCCCACATTTATGCATCGAAGGTTGCGGGGTGTACTTACTTTACGGACTTTATTCATGGCTATAAGATATTTCATTCATTTTTTCTTCTTGTGTGTGTTGTCTCCATTCATAGCTTATTCAGTTTCAAATTCTAAGTCGTGGTTGCATGATCTATCATTATGAAATTACCTATACTCCCATAGTTCCAATTTTGCAATGATTATCTGGATTGCTTCTAAATCGGTTTCTTTACATTTTGCTAAACTGTTGCAACGGCTATATAATAATTCAATTTTATTCCTTGATTTTCCAGGGGAAAGAATAGCTTTATGTTGACACCTGTAACATTTATTGTTATCAACTCCATCATTGCAGTCAGTGAACCCTACAATGCCAAATATATCGATTCTTGGCATGCTTCAGATGTGCACAATGATGCTGCTCCAGATACCGTTTCTTCAGGTCTGATTTCTGATTTGATTCAAAGAGTGGATTGCAAGCCAATGAGGTTTCGTTGCAGGGTAAGTTGCTTTTTGTCTATCATACTATATGAGTTTTAAGCAGGTTAAATTCATCTCCTTACTACACCCCCAAATGTGTGTTCTCAGACAGATGAAGCTTACTCATATTGTGTCATTGGTTGTTACAGGTTGTTGCTATCCATATACTGGTTCTGGAGAAGAGGAGGAATGTAAAATATGATGATTTACAATCAAAAGATACCTCCAGGACACCCTTTGTTGACATCCCATTTGCTGGTTTTGTTTTGGGTAAGTCATTTCTCTATTTGCAGAAAATATTATAATATGATGACATTGTTAAGAGTTAAGGCCTTTTGTGTTATGAAAGCTGTGGCTAGTTGACACTACTTGATTGCTTCTCATAGCCAGGATGAGAGATTGCAGTGGGTTCTTTACAGCTCCTTGTTTTGGTGATATTGTTTTGTGGTATCTAGGCATAACATTTTAAGCTTCTCCTCCTCATCCCTGTATTATTTCTCCAATTACTGTTCTTTGTTTTCCTTGTTTATACTTTGTTGGGGACCTTCAGATCATGGGAATTTTGGGTATGTGCAATAGTATGTCCTACACTTTATAGGAATTTAATTTATTGAATTGATCCTGCGGTTAAACATTCTTTTACACTAATTCTTTGGAGTTGTGTAATTATGATAGAAAGTTTATTTAACCTTTTCCATGTCAAAGACAAGACCCTCTACTTGCCTATGTGCATGAACATTCAGTTGGTGAGACTAAGGAACAGTTGTTTTCAGAAGGTCTAAGTATATTGAATCGAAGTTTAAATAAAATCTCCAGTTTACCAAAAAGTATATTGAATCGAAGTTTTTTTTTTCTTTTTTGACAAGTAAAGCTCAATTTGAAGGAACTGGAATCTACTTTTAGAAAACAGCTCTAACAAATTCTGTTTAAGGTTCTCTACTCTTTCAAGAAAAAGGGCTACGATAAATCTCAATCGGCAATATATCTATTTGAAGTCTGACACTTTACCCCGCATACATCCAAAACTCTTATTGAATGTGGTGATTCCTAGGTTTCATCTCGGTGCCCTAAAGCATTCTGCTACAAAATGTTGCAGCACTAATGTAATTGGTACTTCAAATTGCATGCTTGTCATGAGTCTGGTGAATTTTATTTTTGTTGACTAGTCTGGTAAACTTTATGGAGAGACATAGTTAAATGTCCTGCATTGTACACTACCTATCAAAAATAATTCGTGAATAATACAGAAGTGGAGCAGGTTAGATTATACAAAGATCTCAACTTAATCATCGACATTCAGAAGCAAGCACCTCCACTTTCCATGAGTTCTCAGCTTTGCTAGTGACTTCGCCTTCATTTGTTAGTGTACTTGTTTTGGTGTACTTTTGAATCCTTATTTTTTACCCCTCATTTCAACTTGTAGATGATGGGTCATCCTCTTCTTTTTGCTGGGCCAATGCTGAAAGAGCAGCAACCTTGCTGAGGCTGCATGAAAAACTCCCACAGGGAGCTTTTGAAAACAGTGGCTGGACTTCAAAGTGGGCTCAGATAGATGACAATGCCTGTAGCACTATCATTTATCATATTGAGAGAATAATCAGAAAACATGATAGAATTACAGTGAAGAATCATGGGTCAATGTTTGATTCTTCTTATCAAGACCTTGCTGTTTCTGTCAGTTCAGATAACGCCCTCAGTTGCTCAGATGAGAACCTCCTTAAGTTCATAATCTTCAATGCTTGCTCTGGCACATTCTGGGTGAGTTTACATTTATTGTGGAAGAGCTTGCAAAATAAACTTCTGTTTCCTCAGAGATAGAATGAAGATATTTTTAGTGTTTAGATGGTTGGCTTTTACATGGAGATGGAATCATTTGGTTTTAAATTCCTGACAAATTTGAGTTCGAACCTGCTAGTCATCACCTGGAAGTTCTCAGATTTGCTAGTGACTTTACCTGCAATTTCAAAGTGTTGTAGGATAGGCGTGCTCAGTAGAATGTTATGAAAGCTTAGAATATTGATTTCACACATTTGTGATATGTTTAAATTCCCTTCATGCATGTTCCTTTTGCAATTTTTAATTTTCCTCGTGATGATTAGTGTATATTATTTACTTCTGCTTGAGAACTTACTATCAATTTTACCATTGTCCTGGATGTTCTCTTGTACTCTGAGTTGATCATTCCTCTTCCCTGTGCTCATTTCTTGATCAGGCCTTTTGCAGTTGCTGCCTTTCCTGTTATCTTCTAACCATTCCTCTTTTCACATGTTGAAATATTTGACTCAATTTCGTGTTGGCAGAATGTTGTTGCAAGTGTGATGGATTCAAGTACTGTTAGGCAATTGGGGAAAGAACACCTTTCAGGAGTGGAGACGACTGTGCATGCCATACAAAACATATGGGCTATGGAAGTTTGTTACTCAAACCCACTTACTGATGGCAGGTATTTGATCCAAGAACTGCTTAATAGATAATTGTTTTGTGGCCTATGTGTTTGTTCACAGTTGGTCTCAAGCCCACACAAAGGTGGAGGGTTGCGGTAGGTTGATGGCAAATGTAATATTTAGTTACTTTTCAAGAATGTATCCTATTGTTGAAAAGTCTTGGGATTAAGGATTTATTGTTAGTAGCCAACTATAGGTTGCAGGGTCTTTTTAAAAATAAAATAAAATAAAAATGCCTAAAAGGAGGTAGAAAACCATATAAGTTGAGATATAAAATCAATGTCTAACTAGTTCGATGATGTCAATGATACGAATTAACTTGTGTAGTTAAAGAATTAACATACAAATTGACTTATTTGATCAACTTGAGGACCCTTTCCTTCCCGAATACGTCTTGGTTAATTTGTTTGTTTGAAACTTGTTCATAAGCTGGTGTGGATATGCTTTAGGAGCAACCCGGTCCAGGTCCTTGATTTACACGAGTTCGTCATTCTTGTTTGCTGCCGTGGATGCTGAGGAGTTCTTAATTCTTGTTTGCTGCTGAGGGAAATCTATGAACAATGCAATCAGATGCGGTGATTTTAAAAGCTATTCTGATCACGACAGCATATGAAGAATAGAAAGGAATTAATTGCTCGTAGTTCCTGAGGATGTAGATAGCATGAGTGGCTGTTGTTGAATAACGTCATGTGTATATTTGAGCGAGCTCAAGTAGAGGTTGGCTCTAATATCCTTGGATTAAAGTACGAAGTGTTCTAAAAACTGGGCTAAACTAGTCGAGCCGGTTTAATTGTTTGAACTGATGAATCGGTATCTGGCCACAACCCTTTGCCACTCATTTAACCAGTTCAGCTACTAAAACATTGATGACAATAAATTAGTTAAAGGCAAAAATGCAAAATTAACTCTCTAACTTTTAGTCTTTTTCATTTCAGTCTTCTAATTTTCAGTTTTCTCATTTCAATTCTCTAACTTTCAATTTTTGTCAATGTAGGACTTCATTAGAATTCAGTTAGGGGCTGCCGTTAATTGAGCCAAAATGATGTCGTTTTGGCTCTTTTCTTTTTATAATAAATTTCGGAATTTAAAAAAAAAAAAAATCTGTAAAAAAGGAAAAAGAAAAAGGAAAAGAAAAAAAAGAAAACATTGAAGGGTTGTTCCCCTTTCCTTGAAATCAAAATGTGATCTCCCACCACATACACCTTGAAAATCCCTCTGTTGTGGTTTACAAATTCTTGTATCACAAATGGTTTTTTCAATTTCAATTTCTTCAACCCGTTCTTGTTGAACACCAAGAACATCTCGTGTGACTTGGCATTGCCGTCGACCCACACCGGTTTTGCTATGAACGAAAACTTGAACCCTATTTCTTCAATCGAATTCACAAGATTCTCTGACTCTTCCAAAATACTCTTTGATTTGAAACCCCAAAGGTTTGGTTTCCTTGAGGGATTTTCATGCCGGTGACCACATCAAGCATGAAGACACGGTTGTGGAGATGGTCGATTGCTTTCGGCGGGTCGATTATGATGACGTTTGGGTAATGGAGAGAGAGTTGCTACACTTGGTTGTTCCCCTCAAATCAAAACAAAAAAAACTGATTCAGAATTCCATCAGAAGCGGTAACCGAGTTCCCCATGTTTTCTTTTTCTTTTTTTTTACAGATTTTTCTTTTTTTCTTTAAATTTTGAAATTTATTTAAAAAAAAAAAAAAAAAAGAGCCAAAACAACGTTGTTTTGGCTCAATTAACGGCAGCCCTTAAATGAGTTTTAACGAAGTCTTGCATTGACAAAAATTGAAAGGTAGAGAACTAAAATGAAAAATATTGAAAGTTAAAGGGTCAGTTTTATATTTTTGCCTAAGTTAAAAATCTTTGAGTGGCCCCTATACTGAGGTCTTAAATCCATACACAATCATGTCACAGACACACACTCCTACCAGAATAATGTGGTCCATCTTGGACTCGTTTGCACATTATGATGATACTTGTCCTATGTCTTAAACAATCGGTTTGACCCAATGAGAGCTCAATTACTGTATCTTTAGACAAACTAAAAAGCCCTTAAAATACAGAACAAACAAAATCCAGAAACAAAAAAGGTTAAGAGCTTGGACGAATTGAGGTTTTATTACATAATAATTATAAATAATCTTCAGGAAAAGGGGGACCAATGTTGGCTTGAGCCTGAGGTTTGTTTTCCATTATTATTAATAGGAAGTGGTGTTCACGGGGTACGAGTAAGAAAAAAAGAGTTCCTACTTTCAGGTAGGAGTGTCATGTTAATGTTGTTTTCTTTCTTTCTCCATTGCTTCATACATTACACCACAAAGATTTTTTTTAAAAAGTCCTGAAAAAGCTCGTCGGCGTTCTTTTTAGAAGCCATCTCTCTCTCTGTCTCTCTCGGAAAGAGTTTGGACTTTAGAGTACCGAGAATCCCCCACTTTTCTGATGACTTTGCTTTTCTTCTCGTCCTTTTACTGTTGTAGTCTGTTCTGTTCTGTTCTGTTCCTTGGGTTTCTCAAAGTGAAAATAACATATTATTATTTATGTGAAAGCAGCTCTACGGTTTGCCATTGGTGAACAGTACTGTGTAGTGTCCCCTCTGTAGATCCAATATATGCATAACTATCATAGTCATTTCTACTTGCCAAACACATTATCATTATATGTCCCATTTCTTGTTTTTTTTTTTGAAATTTTAACTACATCTCCCCCCCCCCCCCCCTCTCTCTCTCTCTCTCTCTCTCTCTCTCTCTCTCTCGCGTTAGGAAATGAAAGTATTCATGATCTTTAAGATTCCACATACATCCTTTTAGTATTATCTGTACTTGCAGAATCTTTCTTTCTCGATTGGTTTGCCTCAAGTATTGACCCTGTACTTCCATTCCCTTCTACATTCTCTTCATCAATCTCTTTTCCAAACCTCCAAACTCGATCTCTAACTTGTAATCCATATACCCTCCAACATTTTCAAGCTACATCTTCCAAAAACCCCATAAGCTTGAAAGCTTTACCTAGCCAATTCCCAGCTGCCCAAAACAGTCCAGAATCATATTTATCTTGGAACATCAAACTTCAGAGAGTTGTTTACATAATGTCAATGCCACTATATCAAGCACCTCCTCCACCAACAGTGACCATAACACAGCAAACTTTCTCCAGCCACAGCACCTTTGTTCCTTTTATTGCCGTTTTCGCCGTGATCATAATCTTTGGGGTGCTTGCCATTATGATCGGACGGCTGTGCTCAGGTGGGACAACCCTGGGCTACGGCCATTATGATATGGAGAGGTGGGTAGAGGAGAAATGCTCATCATGCATTGATGGAAGGATTAGCCCCCCAACAACTACTACAAGACCAAGGGCTAATAATGCGTCTCTCACCTCGGTACCAACAACGCCAATCCAAACCCACCAAGAAAACAGGCGAGAGGAGCCCTCTCCTCAGAACCCGCAGGCAAACGTTTGATTCCTCAGGTGTTTTTTGGATGTTATAGCTCGTTTTTACCGTTTTATTTTTTTTTAAATTTTGGAAATAGCTTTTTGGTAGTTGTTTTTATTATATATTATTATTAAAGAATGTGATGGATTCTTCTTCCTTTAATTTCAAAAATCCTGAGTATGTTTTATGTTTACATTCCTGATAAGGCTGATATGCCTTTACATCTCTTCTTTTGCCAAATGCATATGCTAGAAGACCGTTCTCATCAAAATCAGGTCACTAGGTTCTCTTGCATTATGAAAAAAAAATACACCCATCTTATATAATTGTGACAGGATGCAGTATTTTTTTTTTTTTTTAGCTGAATGACAGCGTGCAGTCTAGTAGTTAGAGGCATTGAATGAGCTATAGACCAGACATTCAATCTCTATTAGGAGTTTTGTTAGATTACTTTATACACGGTTTTGGCTGGCAAGTGAGGTCGTTTATCCCCCAATTTACTTCCTAGAAGTGGGTTCAATGGGCCTGCATTGGTGATGTTTAATGCCATTAACAAATATAAATATATATATATATATATTTGTTTGGAACTTTAAACAATGTTACATAATTTAATAACTTGTTATTGAATTCATATTATGAAAATTCAGTAGTTGAATTACATGTTCTATATGTTTTTAATATGCATGTCTATATGCCATTTTGCATGTCAATCTGATATAATTTACTATCAATCCATAAACTAATATTTTATGTATTATTTTAAATTACAAAAATTTAAATTTAAATAATTGATTGATGACATGATTATTAATCTTTGATTATCTTAAAATTTTGTAAATATGAAGAATATATGAAGATAATGTAATCCAGCAATTGACTTGTCAAATTTCACATCTAATTAAAAAATATTAAGTGGTGTAATATTACTTAAAGTTACACTAGGTGTAACTTGAACTTAACTCATCTATATATATTAATAGTCAAAACTTAGAGAAAATTTAATTAGATTTTAATTGGATTCTCAATTTTGCAACACGTGTCCCATTTAATTATACATTTCTAAAAATACTAAATCAATGCATCCATTAAATTGTGTGATAATGACCTTACTTAGAATACACCAAGGCCATGGCTACTAGCTAGAATTGCCTCAATTTTTATTTTTTTATAATTCAATAGTTGGGGAAGGAGATTTAAACCTCCTTTAATTAAAAATACCAAAAAGTATAAGTTGGACTATAAGATTCTTGACTAAAACTACCTCAATTTTTCTTACATGTTTAGCACATTTAAATGCTCATGTTTGCACTTTTTTCTGTTTATAACAAATGAGGATGGTGGATTCAAATTACTTTTCACTTGAAATTTTTTCAAAAAAGCCAATATTCGTGTCTGAAAAAAGTGTTTTTTTTTTTTTGGGGGGGAGGGGGTGGTGGTGTGGAATCGGTAAGGACGTGTCTTCTTCTTTCTACAATGGTCAACCCCGACCTATGAACTCGTGCTAGAATGCGGTAGTTCACTCCATTGATTAATATATAAGCTTGCAGGAGCATAAATATTATTCCTTGTTACGTTCACGAGGATAGGTAACAACTTATTTTTTATAAGTAGAATGGTACAAACATTTTTTATTTCTACATTGCCAAGTGGGTTTTAAATTTATTCTCAGCCAATTTATGTGCCGAAACCGGTAAGACATACCGTCTCAAGAAGAGTCAAAACTCAAAAATCCCAATAGCTACTAAACGAAACCAAAAAGTGCAGGGACATGATTTTCTGCTGCAACTTAAACGTGATTAACCATGAATGATTGAGAAAAAAATAGTACATTCATGCGTATATACTTGTCCATTACTTACAAATCATCACTTTGTTAAGTTGTAATAAAAACTCAATGGAAAAATGTTTTATCTTATGGTCAACCAAGAAAAAGAATTTTACGAGACAGTATCTATATATATTTGAAAGTTGAACTGTATTATTTATTATTGCTACACTCATGTTGCGCTACCTCATCCGCTATATCATTGGTTACATAATCATTCTTTTTTTTTTTTTTTTTATATTTTATTCCTAAATTTTGTTGACAAAATATTTTTACACATTTAACTTTGACAGTTTTAACTTTATGTATAACTTTGCATTTACACATTCACCTACATTAATTTAGATATTTATACCTAAACAATAAAATCAGTGAATAATCTAAACCACAAACAATATATATATATATATATATATAGGGTTGGGTTTAAGTTCCACATGGTGTAATTTTAAGCAGTGTTATACCACCTAATAATTTGTTATTGAATTCATATTTTGGAAATCTTACCGTTAGATTACATGTTTTATATGTTTTTTACATGCATGCCAATTTTCATGCTAATCGGATGTCATTTACGATTTCATCCATAAACATATTTTTTATGTATGATTTTAAACTACAAACATTTGAATTTAAAAAATTGATTGATGACATGGCTATGGATATTCGAATACCTTGAAATTTTGCAAGCATGGAAAATATACTAAGATAATGTAATCCAATGGTGGATTTGTCAAAATTGGCATTTTATTAAAAAATAATGAATGGTGTAACATTACTTAGAATTATACCATGTGCAACTTGAACTCAACCCATATATGTGTGTGTGTGTGTGCGCACGCGCGCGTGTGCGTGCGTGTGCGTGCTTTTTTTGTGCCACATCATTAGCACCCTTTCTTATTTTTAGTTTTTGCAATTTTTACTTTGTCTAACCTTTCATCTTCTTTAACTATTGTCTTTTTAGTTCAATTTTTCATCTCCTCCAATCAGTATCTTCTTAAATTTTTTATTTGATTTCCTTTATATATTTTAAAATGTCTCCTTTATAATTTTTTAAATTCTACCGTTTCGCTTTTTTCAATTTTTCATATACTTTTATCCTAGCTCTTCCATCTTAATTTTCTTATAAATTTCTTTCTACTTCTTTTCCACCTCCCACATTCCTACCAAGTTTTTTACAGCAAAAAGGTCAGTACTCTCTCTCTCTATCTCCAATTTTGTTTCTTTTTTGGTGAATTTTTTTTATTGTCTCAACTACTTTTTTTTTTTTTTCGTTAATGGTTCTTTTTGTTATTGTTGATTTAATTATCACATCACATTTGTTTCTTTTTTGGGTAAATTTGTATAGATTTTTATGCATATTTATTAGGTATGTTGTCATTCCAATTCCTGATCATATTTTTTTTTTCTTTATCCTATTAGTTTGAATTGATTTAGGTTAATCATTAGTTGTTTTGCAAGTTAGAATTTGATTTTTTTATAGCGATCCATTTAGATGTAAAACTATGAGACTTTATTAAGTTTTGTTTATTTTATTTTTTATCCTTTTGGATAGGCAAAATTGTAGTTTTTGTAGAAAAAGTACTCTTAATAGTTTTATTAGAAGTATTCTATAGTGTCACTTATTTAGATAAAAGCAAAGTTTAGTCAAACGAAAATAATTGGATGAGTGACATATTTTTGCTTCTGTAATTGTATTATTATTATTATAGAAACTTAATTATGATTTTTGCTAATAGTTATTTATTTGATAATCTTTTTGGGTGGAAAAATTTGCAATTTCTATTGAGAAAATAATCTTAATAGATATATATATTGTGGGGCCCTAAATGTCAAATATTCATGGCCCACCCCACAGCCGGCCCAAGGCTCGCGCCGAAGATAATACAGAAGCTAAAAATAGAAAGGATGGGCCCAGACCCTCAAAAGGGTCTGTCCGAAGACGCCCAGGTCCTCGGCAAACTGACATTAGTAAAGGGAAAAAATCCCTCACCATTAAAAGTGTTCTACCAACATCCTGGCCATCTTAATGACGAAATGACTAACAAACCCAGATACGTCAGTCACTTCAACTTAAAAAGTCTGCTAATACGGCTGAGAACTAACATAAAACCTGCAAAAGCAGATGATGGGACAGTCTTTATGCAGAGAGTTCAAATAACCAACAAAATGACGGCTAAGATTAACTAAAAGAAGGCTATATAAACAAGAGTATTCCCATTAATTTGGGAGGCTGGCCAGTTTGAGGAAAGAGCGTCCTCGGACCGAGCTGAAGACAAGAAAATTCTCATAAACAGCCAAGACTCTCACCGGTGCTTTATCAAAATCATGGGGAAGACCCTGAAAAATTCTGGTCTTTTGTTAATACTCCTAAGAATTTTAATAGCACCTTCTCGTTGCTTTGTTAGTACTTAGCCTTTTTACCCATGCTCTACAAATTCTATTGTTCTGGGTCCATTACCAAATATGACCTTACATATATCAACAACAATTTTTTTCTTCTTCTAATTATTCAAATTAATCATTGTTAAGCGACGATTGATATGACATTTTGTTTGTTTGAAAATATCTTCATATAGATATGTTTTGATTTGGTATATTTTTATGGATTTATGAAGATAATTATTGTGTTCAAGAAGAGAAATCATGATCATACTTTGTATACTTCAAGAGAGATAAATTGATTTGGAATTAAGGATAACATTAAAATAGAAGGCTACATGTTGAAATTTTGAATAGTGAAAAAATTATTTTTCTCATTATTTTCTAACTATCATGATTGGAAAAACTTAATACACACTATATTCTATCACTAGCAAATTGGCTCATAATATGAGTAAATGAAAATTTTAATATTGAAAGAAAGCAAAAAATATATATAATTTTTATTTATAGTAAACACAAAAGTCATTATTTAAAAAATGTTAATAAAATAGTATAACATGGTTTATATAAAGAAAAGGAAAATGCATATGGTTAATTGGGGCACTGTTACCCTCCCTAAAGATATGGGCGGTTTGGGGCTGCACGCAATGAAGGATAGGAATTTAGCAATTCTTGCAAAACTTTGCTGGAGATTGGCTAGTGATTATAGCTCCCCTTGGGCTGTCATGTTATCTGCCAAGTATCTTACACCCAAAAGAATGACCGAGGAAGGGAAGAAGCTACCTTGTTCTAATATCTGGACTGCTTGTAAAAAGGGTGGTCCAATATATGTTAAAGGACTTAAATGGGCTGTCAGAAGTGGCAAAACTGTAAATTTTTGGAGGGATTTCTGGTTGCCTGATGGTACAATACGGAGCCTCATTCAAGGGCCATTACAACAGGGGGAGGAGAATCTCACTGTCAGGCAAGTTCTTGTCAATGAAACTGATGGGGGGGTGGCTAATATATCCTTTGAGCTTCCAGATCAGCTGCTTAATGGCATTAAAGCTACTCCACTATCACTTGATCAAAATGCTGAGGACGTATTACAGTGGGCATACTCGAAGAATGGATTTTTCTCGCTCAAGTCTGCCTATTTGCTGGCAAGGGGTTCAAGTCCCTTGAACCGAGAGACTGATACTGTGGACTGGGTTTGGAAGGTGGAAGCTCCACCAAAGGTACATTTCTTTTTATGGTTGTGCCTCCATAAAAGTATTCCTGTTGGTGAAGTTCTGGGTTCAAGGGGGTTAAACATCGACCCTATATGCAGTCTATGTAATAAAGGTATTGAATCCGTGGAGCATCTTGTGAGGGATTGTGAAGTGGCTGTGAATTTCTGGAATGAATTGAAAGTGCCTCATTGTATGAAGGATACCTTTAATCTCCCTATTAACAATTGGCTGAACTCCAACTGTAAGAGTGAGGCTAAATCCTTTTTTCTGGGCATTCCATGGAAAATTTTATTTCCTATGGGGGTTTGGTACTTGTGGCTGCATCGGAACAACTATGTTTTTAAAACAGGTAAGGTGGAACGCTTATGGTTCAAGAAATGTATTAAAGAAAGTGCTGAATTTTATGCCATAGGTTTTAATACTAAGGTGGCAAGGAATAGAGCTGTGATACCTGTTGGTTGGTCGAAGCCACCTGCGGGTTGGATCAAACTGAACACAGACGGTTCAGCTATGGGGAATCCAGCAAGGGCAGGAGGTGGAGGAGTGATCCGAGGTCAAGAAGGTGAGTGGATAGCTGGTTTTGCTAGACATCTTGGGCGAACCAACAGCTGTATGGCTGAACTCTGGGCATT
Organism: Quercus gilva; assembly: GCA_023621385.1. NCBI lineage: Eukaryota > Viridiplantae > Streptophyta > Magnoliopsida > Fagales > Fagaceae > Quercus > Quercus gilva. Next base: position 6,872,652 of record CM042474.1, on the reverse strand, counting down.
GCGTGATGGATTGTTATTGGCTAAGGAGTTGAGCTTGAATAATATTATAGTTGAGCTTGATGCTCTGAGTGTGGTTCTTCTTATGAAAAACAACACCTGCAACTTGCTAATGGAGCCCCTTCTTACTGACTGCAGGAACCTATTGAAGGCGTTTCCCAACACGCAAGTGATCCATGCTTACCGGGAGGCCAACCAATGCGCTGATGCATTGGCCAAAATGGGAGCTACGGCGCAAAACTCTTTTGTTGTTTTTTGGACTCCACCGCCTGTGGTGGATAGCATTGTAGCTCAAGATAAAGCTAATATACTATGTAACAGATTAGTTTGTTATTAATCTAATGAAAGTTCATGGTTTACCAAAAAAAAAAAAAAAAAATTTTCTTGCGGGTAAAATACTTTGCTACATATAATTAATTAGTCATAATTATATAATTTTATGAATATTTTAAAAAATAAATTATATATTATATTTTATTATAAAATAATTAAATATTCTCGGGCCTCGCGCAAGTTGCAACTAGTCGCATATAATGTGAGAGGTTGATAGAACCAAAGCCAAGCGTGTAGTTCTATGATAGAGGGAAATAGTCATAGTTCCCGAGGGAGAGAAATCAAGGCCGTCACATAAAAACGCCTGCCAGACCAGAGTAATAAAACGACTGCAAGAGTAATAAATCACCACCAAGTAAAAGTTCTGTCCTTCACTTCTCTAGAGATGAACAGAGTTTTTTTTTTTTTTTTTTTTTTTTTTTTTTTTTGGGAGAATAACAGAGTTTATTGGTTAAAACTTAAAAGCAGAGATGCATGTGAGGGTGATAGCCATTACCCAGTAATGCCCAACAGGCATCATTGTGATTTGTGAATGATAATTGCCTAGTCCAACAAAGGTTTTATTAGCCACATTTCAAGCTGAGTCCCCTAAAAAAGAAGAAAAAGAAAAGGGTAAAACTTATTACAATACACACAAGTGTTAAATAACACTAAACACTACCAGCAGTTGAGTAAATATTTTAGATTTGTATGTCAACCGTTTCGGAAAATTATTAATTGAATAACTTGGTTTTGTATTCAAGAGTGGCTGTAAAAAATAAAAATCTGATAAAAAATATATAGAGAAGGAACAACATTTATAACACTGCAAAGGGACAGGAGAAACAGTCATCCTATTAAACAAAGAACGATAGGCTGTCATACAATACAAGCTCAGATTTGACCCACTTTTATAGGTTGTTAATAAACAACCTAGGTCTCGGAATTTGAAATTTCCTTGGAACATTCATATCAAAATGCAATTTGCATGATTGAAAGTTAATTAATCTTAATGGTTTAGATATTATTTATTTTGTTAAAATTAAAAAATTATTGTTAAAAATATTATAAATAAATGTAAAAATGAGTTAAAATAATATATTATGACTTATAAATAATATCAAAAAATACAGTAAAACTTATAAATAATAATAAAAATAAACTAAATAGTAAAATAATTTATATTTTTCACCCTAACCCAAACTCACACTAAAAGCCAAGTTTCTTCAGTTCTGTTATCAGTGAGGGGAACACATCCCACTTTCCAACATGCGGAGAGGAAGAAGAAAACGAAATCAGTATTGTTAACATCATCATGGTCTGGAATGCAAAGATATGGCTGATATGGGGCATATAATTATTTTTGCAGGGGATAAATTGAATATAATTTGAGTACAACTAGTCACTACTCACTAGGGTGCAGCAGTCTGTGGTTCTATGCTCTTGATTGTTGATATAGATCCTGTGCAATAGTATTGCACAGTAATTGCTTGATGCAATTCCTATGGAGGGCTGAGAGCAAAAATTAAAAAAAAAGTTAACTTTTCACTTAAGCTGTTTGATAAAAAAGAAGAAGTAATTTTTCTCATCAACCCTTTTATCTTTTAGTTTTTAATTTTAACTTATGCTCCAAACTAATGTATCTCGTGCAATAGAATCTAAATCCATTGGTTACATTGTCCTGGGCACTAGAGTTTATGGAATTCTAGGGCCATGGATAAAATATCAATTAAAAAGTGTTGAGCGATAGCTGAAGCTAATACGTCTATTTGTTATGAGCCTCTCCAAATAATAGGGATTTGTGTAAAATTAAAATTAAAAATAGAAGAAAAAAAAAAATCACACAGGGAATACAGGAAATGCAAAAACTTACATGGTTTGGTCTTATGCTTATATTTACTAGAAATGTCAAAAAGAAAATTTTAAAATTTTACTACGAAAATAAAGATATTACAAATGTGTCACGGAAACATTTTCACAAAACTCAAATCCCAAACCCCAAATACACATCCAAAAAAGGTCAGAAATTTTAATGCTAGTGTGCCCAAGGCCAAAGTTGTGTGTTGAAGGCTACCATTTATGTGTGCCGTGGCCACATAGATTTGCCTTTTAGGCTTGTCCCATACCACCCAATAGAGTCGGCTAGTTATTATGAACATAACCTTTTTGTACAAGAAAAGAGAGGAGACACCATTATTGTCAAAGTCTACAAGGATTTAAAGCCTTTTAAATTGGTCATGTGGGCACTACACGTACCATGCAAATTGGAGACTCTGAAAATAATGTCTGCAAACACAACATTTCTTTTTTTCCAAAAACATTAAGATGATTTTGTTATAATTGATGAATAGTAATGGTGATATAGAATAATAGAGATGTTATTCTAATCATATCATATCATGTTCAAAACTATTGACATGTTTTATTATGATTCATGGATAATAATAGTGATTATCTGATGAAATAAACAGTATTCTAATCACAATAAATCATGTCAATAAGAAAAAAGAGAGTAACAATGTTGTGTCAATATAAATACCATTGTGGGCTTTGGAAGGGCCATTATGTATTGAAAAGGAAAGAAAAGGGTCCGAGTGAGTGTAATCTATTCACAAGTCAGACCCAAAAACAAGAGTGTGACCAAATGCTTAGGCTATGATTCATTTTAGGACAAAGGAGTTTATGGGTTGTGAAGCAGTGAGGCCCAAAAGGTACGAGGAGAGACCTGTTTAGCCCGTTTAAAAATTCATTAAACGGCATGTCAATTTGATCAGACTGACGAGTAGTTTTAGACAAATTTTACAGTCATTTATCGATATGAAAAGAAGCAACATAATGGGTTTGCCAACTACAAGTTGGGAGTTCCTGAAATGAAATGACTGTACACTAGTTATCATGGAAAATTTAAAAGCAAAAAGGATGTCGTTTGATGTTGAAAAGAAATGGTCGCCTTTTCATTGTCATTGTCGTTTGCTTAAAAGAAATGTGTCCATCTCTGTAAGTGGTGTCCATTTTTTTGTTGTTTTCATGAGTATATATTTCGTGAGACATACCCACTTGGCATGCGATGAGTTTCACTTCATATTAAGTCAATTAAGATAAATAAAGGATTACATCATTTACATGAAGCTCCAATTGTTGAGCAATCCCCTTAAATATAACACAAATACAGCAAACACTTCCCTAATTATGGTATCAAAACCAACCTAATAATGTCATATTGCTCAAGGGCATTGCAATGTAATGCAAGCTCAACTGATAACGTCAAAGATTTAAGTGAAGGAAATTATAATATCCCAAAATGCATGGATTTAGAGATTACACTAACTATATTGTGTGTATTTTTGTGTATGGATTTTGAGGATATGTACTAGGTTTGTTTAGGATATATAAACAGGTATATGCAGATATGGCTGAAGCTTTCCTTAGATTATGGCAAAAGATGTGTGGCCATTCAAGCTATTTCATTATGTAAACTTTCTTTGTATGCATCCAAATTAGAATTTCAAGTAGAATTTGAGCTAACATTAGTTGAACTAATGTTTCAACCTAAACAAATGTTTCATATGTGCAGCATAGAAGTGTAAATGTGAAGAGTTAGTATCTTTATGCCAATGACTTGGAAACATCTATTAAAATTAAATCTAATCCATTGTGATTAAAAACATCCTGCATATAAACTTACCACAACACTAGTTTTTGTTCAAGTGGGTACAGTATTAATCTAGCGGTTAGCTTTCAGGGGACGCTTTATTTTGAGAAGATGGGAGAGACCTGCTATTACATGTAGCCGACTACTTGGAACACCTGACTTTGCTAGTGCCCTTCCCTTTTGGTCTAGCAACACAAAGCATGGGACATATTTAATATCATAATGAAGAAGCTGCATTGACATGAATAAGGAAAAATCAGCTAGAGCTTTATATTAATCAATTCATCATATCATAGGGAGGATGTAGGGAGCCAGAAGATGCTAAAAATAACCCAAGGAAGCAAAGTAATTGACAAAGTAGATAATATAACATCATCATAATCCAGTTATGATCCCATTGAGATATTTACAAACTGAAGCTTAGAGAACAACAGCTATAATGTGAAATACATGACAGATTAAGCAATAGATGTATCACGTATTTCACATACTTGAACATAATTCAATTACCACAAATTCATAATGCATTAAACTGCAAATTAAATTAATCTGACCAACACAACATTGCATGCAACAGAGAAATTTTTTCTCCATTTGAAGTGATCAGCTTTTATAGAATTTCAGGAACTTAATTAACTCCAAGGAAAGAAGGAATTATAGGATAATAGGCAATTTATATCAATAAAAAAAAAAAAGGTTGTTCAGTTGCTTGTTGCACTCCAAAAAATAAACCTCCGTCAGCCCTAGTACCCTCAAGTATAGACCAGTAACATATTTCTTTGTGCTCAACATGCAAGCTAAGCATTCAAATTTCATAAATTAAAAGTGCTTTGCATTTCATGCTCAACAACCAGACTAGTATGTCATTTGGTTGTTAAAACTTTTCCACCCTCAAGAATGGAGCCAGTATGATCAAGGACAAAGCCCTAATGATAAAAATGGTTGAGATATTAAAACTGAGTTACTTCAGGATCCTTTAATATGAGAACAATATTCATACTCATTGTGACAAAAAATGTTATTCCCAACAAATAAGAAGTGTGAATCTGGTTCAAATATTGCCAAATATTTAACAACAATCTCATAATTTCAGCACTTTCATCATCTGAAAAACAGACAAGATTTTGTCACCAGGACTTTAAACCTGGTATACACTCTCCATCATAAACCATATGATACAATCCAACACAACAAGATTTACTTGAGTAAATCCACAAATGTTGTGGTCATATGTTAAGCCTATTCTAAATAGGTCTTGGCCAAGATAGAGAAGTGAAATACTGAAAAAATATCAAAAATGATCAATGGCCTCTAAGGCAATTGCAAGAGATTAAAAAAAAAACAATAATAAAAAAAAACATAAAAACAAACAAATAAGTGAAACACATGAATGATACCAGATATTTTCCCTCAATACTTAATCATCTGCAAAAGCCTAAGTTGTCAGACAACATGGTTTCTCCAAGAGGTACATCCTTGGTGCCTCCTAATTAGTAATAACTTCAATAATTGTTAAAGTTCAAAATTGCATAGTGTCACACTCAGTGGGACAAACAACTTGGTAATACATTCTCATGACTACCAGTAATAACTCCACAAAAACAGAATGGCACTGGCCACAATATAAGAAATAGACAATATGCTTAAAATAATATAACAAGAAACCCCATGGTTTTGTTGATTAATGCTAGATAACTATATCCAATGACCAAGCTAAAAACCAGCCTCAAAATTGTATGTGTTTATATATAAGATTACGAGGAACATAGCATACCTCAGGTAGCCATTTTTCATTTTCAGCATCTGCCATGACAATGTTGAGCCAATCTAAGTTTCTACCCTCCACCTCTGAAACAAAATCAACTAACGAATTGCAAAGCCTGCATTTTGGTGAGTAGAACTCAATCACTGTAGCCTCTTTCCCAGTTGCCAAGGCTGAAGCAAATGCTGTTTGCTCTGCCTCTGCTTGCTCTTCAGGAGTCAAGTTCAACTTTCTCGACTTCAAACTCTTACTTTGGTAGGTTCCAGCATCAAATTGGATGGATTTATCGGAACTGAGTGATGGATAAGAGGATTTTGAAACAGAGGTGACGAGATTGAGAGCAACAGACCCAAGATTTTGCAAGGACTTGAATATCCAAGGACCGTCAAATGAGCAGAGATTAGGACTTTCAGGATTTTGTTGGGAGTCCCATGGCCATTTCAGGCAAAATAAAGGTTGTTTGGAAGAAGGACCCATTTTCTCTACTTTTCCTTTTTCAGATTGATGGACCTTTAAGACTCTTCATCTGTTACCCATATAGACTACTGAAATGAAGAATACGGTAAGGGGAGAATGGTCTGCATGGAACAAGGAAGATGCCATTAACAAAGCTGCCTCAAGACTATAACATGACACAATCATCTCTGTGTCCAGTGAGATTGATTATCTTAGAATTGGTTATCATCTTTTGACTCTAAATTTATCATTCAAGGCCCTTAATCAAGCAGTATCATTAAAGTCCAAACCAATTAATTCAATAAACAAGGCCTTTTGGCTTTTGGATGGACCTCCAAACTTCCTTATAACCATCTCCTATATTATATGCATAGGACACAATAAGTCATTGATAATACATACACACCTAATAGTTCTATTAATGAGCTTCTTTTTTGCTTCAATGAATATGGAATATCAAAACTAACTAAAAGCCTATAAATTTCCACAAACAACTGAAGCCCGCTACTAGATGTGTTCTAATTTCCAACTAAAATGTCCCAATTAATAACAAGAACTAAACCCACAACTACAAGAATTTGCCCAGCAAACAAAAATTACAAAATGATAATGCAATCCACAATAAATTTCATTTTTTTGCTCTTCCTTTTTTCTTATGTGCACAAGAACAATTAACTAAGAAAAAAAATTAATCTACAAATCAAGAAGGGGAAAATAGCATGCAGTATTTCGATTCAAAAGGAAAAAACACAAACCCAATTTGACAAATTTTCTAAAGAGACGAAATTTCTGCAATTTGACAAATAAATCTTCAAATTTCAAGTACAGAGTTCATGAACTCAGAAACTCACACAAACCCCAAAATAATGAATCAACAATTTTTTACTACCCCTGATTTTAATCAAACTGAGAGACACAATAAAAACCACAATAAAATCAATGAAAAAACTTCAAACAACGTTAAATATACGTACCTTTTTCTGTATGTATGGTTGGCCGCTCAGAAAGAGAGAAGGTGTTTTTGGTTAGCTTAAGGTGGTCTTTGTCTGAGGTTGTTGTTATTTCACTGAAATTGGAGGGTACTTTTGTACTTCAATATTTAAGTCCCTATTACTGCTATTATGTCGGCCCGCCCAAACCCAACTCAATTGTCTTGACGGGCTCTGGTAAATTGTTGGGCTGGATCTTAACATGGGCTTTAATTATCATTTGCTGTCTTTTTTTTTTTTTTTTGGTTGAGCAAGATCATTTTCTGTTTTTGGTTGAAGAAGGGATTTATTGGATCCGCAAAAGGATTATCTCTCTTATATTTTCCCTCCGTCTCAAATTGTTTAGCCTGTATTTTATTTTGGAATGTCCCAAAATTATGTCTGGTTTGAAAAGTCAAACACCATTAATTTACTAACATTCCCTTTATGCCCATAATTTATTTGTGGGAGTATTTTTTTAAAATTAAAAACCTAAATTTTGAAATCCACTATACATGCCATCTTTATTCAAATTTAAAAATTAAAAAAAAAAAACCTTCAACAAAGAAAAAAAATTTGTTTAAGGGTTATTTAGGAAATTTCTAACTTTTTTTTTTAAAGAGTTAACGTAGTTAATAATGATTCTCTAAATAATTGGGTTTTTCTAACTAGGCCAAATAATTTGGGACGGAGGGAGTATAACATTAGTTAGGGCAGCACGTGCAAGGAACGTGCTTGCCATGGAAAGAGATTAGTGATTAAGGTCAATTTTAGATTTTATTTATATTACAAAATAAAGATATAAATCATTTGATTTTTAAAGTACATAGAAATGTACATTAATCGAAAGAGACATTAATTTTAAAATTTTTGATAATTATGTTTGTGGGTACCTAGGCATGCATGCAACGTCCTAAGCATGCATAACAACGTCCTAGGCATGCTTGGCAACATCCTCGGACGATGTCCTAGGAGTCCCATATCGAAGGAAAACCCCCCCACTTGCTGCCTTATAAGCTGTGAAATGAAGGGAGTAGTGTACCATCAGTTTATAGTTATTCGAATAACTAAACCGATGGTACACTATTCCTTTGCTTCAGAGCTTATAAGGTAGCAAGTGGGGGGGTTTTTCTTCAATGTGGGACTCCTAGGACACCGTCCGAGGAAGTTGCCAAGCATGCCTAGGACGTTGCCAAGCATGCCTAGGACGTTGCCATGCATGCCGAGGACGTTGCATGCATGCCTAGGACGTTGCCATGCATGCCTAGGTACCCACAATGTCATAAAAAGTTAATTTCATTCGTATAAGAATTTTGATCAACCACAAAGTTAGGGTAGCTATTTAACACATTTTTTTTTTATACAAGATAGAATTTCTACTTTAACCTAATCTAAGTGTATATTTGTGTAAAGCTCTCTACTGGAAACTTGAACCCCAGCCCTTCCTCTCACAACCCATAAGCACTTATACTTGTGGAGTGACCACTGCACCAAGGGTGTGCGGTGAGCTATTTAACACATAAAAATCTATTTTATTATAATAGTTTTTTTAGTACCTATTTGCTAAAAGCAATATATCTACTCACTTAAAACTTCTAAGAATGGTAACGAATATCACCATCTTCCAACAATAAATAACTGAGTTTTGCTAAGAAAAAAAAAAAAAAAAAAGATAACAAAAGGCATGTGTCATCGAATTTTCCATTGGATAAATTATAAGTTTCGAAAATTTAAACCTAGAAAATCAATGATTTTTAGATAACAAATAAAACGTTTTATATCATCATTCCAACTTTCCAAAAATTACTACTATCTAAAACTCAAAATATATGAAGAAAATTTTTGGGATGTTAAAATTTAGTGAGATTATTTTAGACATTACACAATAAATATATTAAGAATCATAAACTTTCATTAGGGTTTAAATGAGAGAATAACAATATGACATATTTGCTATTTTTCAAAATATTAAGGGAAAAATTACTTGATTTTAAAGTTTAAGGAGGAATTGTAAACTACCCCAAACATAAAGGATGAAAACTGTTTTTATCTTAAGTTTTTGTTTTTGTTTTTTTTTGTTCTTGTTTTGTTTTGTTTTTTGTGTGTGTGTGTGTGTGTAAAACTATGTGTTTTTACTTAAAATGATGCGTAAAGAACAAAAAAAAAACAAAAATTTAACCCAAGAAAATTGTATGTGAAACAATGAATTTTAGCCCAACAAAGTTGACTAAACCAACAAAAAATTTCTAAAAACCTAATAGAATGACACAATATTTTCATAATATCTTTATAATTTTGTTATATTTTATTTTGACTTGCAAAGAATTGACAGCTCAGCAGTTTTGAAAATATTGTAACGACAACAAAATATTTTAACATTTTCACAAAAGAAATGCTATGTCTATAACATTTTTACAACAAAATCATAAATAGTAGGTTGTTGCAGGTTGTTGCAGGTTGTTATTCGCGAACAAAAAAGTATTTTCATTGATAAGTTTAAATTAGAATTAATAAAAATTTATCACCTACGATTTGTTATGAAAGTACTATAAAAAAAATTGTGGATATAGCACTTCTTTTTTCACAATACCTTTATTTTTAGTTGTGGTTAGTTCTAGTATGATATTTTATTACTTTATTTTTATCTATAAAGAATTAACACCTTAACAATTGTGAAAATATTGTGCCAATTTGTTGTGTTAATATTTTATTAAAATGTGAAATAATGCAAATTGGACAAACCAAAAATAATATAGCAAATCTACTAAAGCTTTACCCATTCACAAAAAAAAAAAAAAAAAAAAAGAAAAGAAAAGAAATGGCTAGCAAAATAGTGAAAATTGAACAAACCAAAACTACTGTAGCAAAGTTACTATAGTTCTTTCCATTCACTCTTTTTATATATAGAAAGTGTTGTGAAAAATGTTGTTGATGTATCACTTTTTTTTTTTTTTTTTTTTTCAAAATACCTTTATTTTCAGTAGTAGTTAGTTCAGTATGATATTTTATTTTAACCTATAAGGAATTAACACCTCAATAATTGTAAAAATATTGTGACAATTTGTCGTGTTACTAAATTATTATATATAATCCAAGTAACTAACAGTTCATATGTCTATAAAAAATTTAAAAAAGAAAAAGAAAAAGTTCAACTGGCGATGTTATGACTTATGAGAAGGAGAAAAAAAAAATAAAAATAAAAAAGGGCTAGTGAATGGTACGTGTTGAATAAACCAAAAACATTGTAGCGGTAAGGATTGACTCTATTTATATATAGATAATGGTAAGATGGAGTAACACATTTTGAGTCGGTCTAGGCTACAAGAGTGTAAGGAAAATGTCTTTTGATGCAGAAGGTATCTTGTGCATCCGCATATGCACTATCTCTTTTATAATCTTAATATAGACTAACACATTTTGAGTCGGTTTGAAAATGTGAAAATGAAATGCCTTTATTTGGATAAAAAATATAGACTGACACCATAATTCAAGAAAGCATGGTTTTGTGGCTATTAAATTAAATATGAGTAAAGCTTGTGATTAGGTGGAATGAGTGTATTTGGAGAGGCTTATGGAGAGAATGGTTTTTTGTTCTAAATGGATTACTCTTATGATGAGTTGTGTGAAAACAGTGACGTACTCTATCATGGTGAATGGGGAGCCTATTGGAATGATCCACCCTAAAAGAGGTATTAGGCAAGGAGACCCCTTATCTCCTTTCCTTTTTCTCTTATGTACAGAAGGACTTCATGCTCTCATTAAACACTCGGCGAGGAATGGAGATATTAGGGTTTTTCCTTGTGTAAACGAGGTCCAAAACTAACCCACTTGTTTTTTGTAGACGATAGCTTGCTTTTCTGCAGGTCAATCTTTGAGGATTGCAATAATGTGTTGAAGTTGTTGGCTGAATATGAGTTTTTGTCAGGGCAAAAAATCAACAAAGATAAGACCGCAATCTTCTTTAGCAAGTCTACCACGGAGGAAGCAAAAACAAGCATAAAGAATCTCTTCCAAATTCAAGAAGTGAAGTCTTATGAGAAATATTTGGGCCTTCCTTCCTTTGTGGGTAGGGGGAAAAAGGCTAGTTTCAATTATATCAAGGAGAGGGTTTGGAGAAAACTTCAAGGGTAGGAGGGTAAATTGCTATCACAAGTAGGGAGAGAGGTCCTCATCAATCCGTGATCCAAGCTATCCCTACTTATGTTATGGGTTGCTTTAAACTACCTTTGGGGCTTTATGATGACATTGAGGTAATGATAAAAAAGTTTTGGTGGGGGCAAAGGGGAAATAGAAGGAAAATTCATTGGATCCGGTAGAGTTAATTGACTAAGTCCAAAATGGTAGGTGGTATGGGCTTTCGTGACTTGGCTCACTTTAATGTTGCCTTCTTGGCGAAGCAAGCATTGTGGCTTTTGCATAACAAGGAAACCCTCTTCTATAAAGTCTTCAAGGCTAAGTTCTTCCCTAATTGCTCCCTTCTAGAAGCTAAGGAATCTAGTTTAGGGTCCTACGCTTGGAAGAGCATATTACAAGGTTGTGATGCTATCCTAGATGGTGCTTGTTGGAGGGTGGGGAATGGAAAATCAATAAAAATCTAGCAACACCATTGGCTGTCTTAAAAACATCCGACTAAGGTACTCTCCCCTATGGTGGAAACAATGGAAGAAGCCACTGTGGATTGCTTGCTTGATTGATGAGAGAACTAGAACATGGAATGCTGAGATGGTGGATGGGATTTTTGCACCATAAGAAGCTGAAGAAATAAAAAATATTCCTTTGGCTAGAAAAGCTACTGAAGACTCTTTGTACTGGCCTTGGAAGCATGATGGGAGGTTTAGTTGCAAATCGGGGTATCGTTTTTTGAAGGAGGATGAAGATTTTCTTCAGGTGGCAGAGCAACTAGACCAATAGAAAGGGCTTTGGAAGAAGATTTGGGCTCTTGACTGCCCAAATAAAGTAAGGAACTTGATATGGAGAGCTTGCCACAATTCACTTCCTTCGAAATGCAACCTACTACGTCGAACGATCATTGCAGAGCAGCTATGTGATCATTGCAAGGAAGATAACGAAGATGTTGTGCATGCGGTTTAGAGTTGCAAAGAACTGGATGGCATTTGGGGGATGAACGATATATGGAGTTTTCGAAACCAATAGAAATTTACTAGCTTCAGCGAGCTCATAGCATGGTTGTTTCAACGTCAACGGAACTCGGACTTGTTTGCTTTCACTGTATGGTCAATTTGGCATCAAAGAAACTAGGTGAGAACCTAGCAAGCCTATTGTCCTCTCAACTGGCTCATAACAAATATGCAGAGTATAAAGCCTTCAAACCTCCACCACTTCCTAGTAGGCCGAAGAGGAGAGCTTGGTGGAAACCACCTGACCAGGATATTTTCAAAGTTAACTTTGACGGTGCCATTTTTGCTGAGGAGAAATGCTCAGGTCTTGGTGTCGTCATTCGAAATCAGGAAGGCCTTGTTATGGCTTCCATGTCTTCTCAGGTTCCTCAACAGCTCTAGCCAATAGAGATTGAAGCCTTGGTAGCCAGCAAAGCACTCGAGTTTGCTAGAGAGGTGGGCATCTCTAAAGTTGTTCTGGAGGGAGATTCCTTACTGGTGATGAAGGCCTTGGAAACCAAGAATGCTGGGTTGGCCCCCTTCGGTTTGCTGATACAGGATTCTTTAACAGTCTTTTTAGGTTTTTCCAAATTGTCCTACTCTCACATTAAGAGAGAGGGCAACCTAGTTGCACACAGTTTGGCTCAGTTAGCAGTTAATAATCCAAATTGTGTAATATGGATGAAAGATGTTCTATCGGATGTACTTTCTTCATATCAAGCTGATTTAGCTAGTATTTTTTAATAAAAGCATTACAATGCTCCTTCTCAAAAAAATAAAATAAAATCTTGTACATTCAATTTATATGTTATCTCCCTTTGGATAGTACACAATTGTAAAACTCATGTATTGTAAAAAAGATAATACATGAGACCATTATTGTTATATATATATATATACATATGTGGAATATTTTATTGATAGATGAATCTCATGTTGCTATGTTAGGCAAGAACACCCTCCCCCCAAAAAAACTCGTGTTATGGGTACAAATAGCCCACCAACCCACATTCAGTTGTTTTTTGATGACCTTGATGCCTGGCTAATCATTACCTTTCGCAACAAATTCTTCTCCTAAATGGATACTTACCGAAATTGTGATGACTAAATGTGATTGTCAACTCATGAATTGACAATCATGCACTTTCCATCCTGATTGTATTGTCACATATGGCTCCCCTAGTCTCCAAACCTTAGGCATAAATCTGTAATTTGCATTCAGGTAATAAGGAAATTAGCCAATGAGAAACGAAATAAATTTACAAATTTTAGTGATGTTGGGAGTATGAAAATGTTGAATTGAATCGAAGCCTCGCAATTTTGCTGCTCATACCAAACGAAGTTGAGGGTGAAACATGCATTTTCTAGCCAGTTTGCTTTGAACCATGTTGCCAAAGTTTCCTATATAAAGCCCCATTGGCTCATACTCTCTTACCACCATCACTTTCTACCTTGGTTTTCTTTCAAGCTCATTAGAGGAATTTGAGAACGAAGATGGCTCTCAGTTACAACGTACAAGGATTCATCCTACTCCTGACAGCCTCCTTATTGGCAGTTAGTGAGGCCAACGCCATTGTTGTTGGAGGCTCAGAAGGTTGGCGTTTCGGCTTCAACTACACTGATTGGGCTCTCCAAAACAGCCCCTTCTACATAAATGATACATTAGGTGAGAACTAAGTGTCTAACTATGTTTTATAAATATCAGAATAAATTATATCTATTTACATGATTTTATTTTTCCTGATAATTCAATAGTTGGAAGAGAGGGATTTGAACCATAAATATCTCATTTGAAAATAGGTGCCAATCAATTGAGTTACAAGGTTCTAGACCTATCTACCCGAAGTTATGGAATCATTTGTGATATCACATTCATATTATAATATTTTATTATCACTATCAGTCTATTAGGTCTAGTTCTGTGAGTATTGTACACTTGTGTTTTAAGTTTCCCAATTAAATTCAATTACATTGTTGCATTGGCTAATACAACATTTACAGTAAAATCTTTTCCCAAGTACAATTGAATTCAAATATGTGAGTTATTAGTCAATACAACCAAATGGTTGGATTTAATTGAGAAACACAAAGTACAACATTCTATCTAAATTTGTCTTCTTATTAATACTCTATTTTAAGAATAATTTACAAAATAATAGGAAGTGATGAGGTGAATTTTGCAGATTAATGTGGACTATTAAGTTGAATCTATCTCTAAAATAAAATTTGTAATAATTTGAATAAGGGATGATGATTGCAAATAAATTTCGAATTCACGTATTGATTAAAAAATTATAGAATAAGTGTGACCTAGAAATGAATATATATATATATTTTTTCTAGATAACAGCAATTAACCTCAAAAATATTTATGAATTAACTAATTGAATTTGTGGTTTTGCATTGTTCCATTTGTTTGCAGTATTCAAATATGTTCCACCAAGCGACACTTCCTTTGCTCCCTCAGTTTATTTACTGCCAGACCTATGGAGCTATATAAAATGTGATTTCAGGAGGGCTAAGTTGTTGGCAAACGCTACACAAGGTAGCGGTGAGGGCTTTGAGATTGTGCTGAAACAGTGGAGGCCTTATTACTTTGCTTCTAGTGGCCACAATGGCTTCCACTGCAATGCGGGGTTGATGAAGTTCTTTGCTGTTCCATTGCCACGAGGGAATTAGTCATTGTCTCATTCATCACAAATAAAGCCAAGGTTGATGCAATTAATATTGCTATTTATTGTTTCAATAAGTCTGGGTACGCAATCTTTTTACAATTGTTAAGGTTATATATAAATCATATGTAACAGTGATGTTATAATCATAACTTGCCACGTTAACCATTGTAACGAAGATGATAAGAATATTCGGAACCCAAGCATTACTTTATCTGTTTTTGTCAGTGATCGTTGTAATAAAAAAATCAACCCCTTGGGAGGACCATGATTGAATATCAATAAAACTTTTCTTTTTCTTTTTTAAGTTATGATACCGTATGATTTATACGGAAAAAAATGTGACAGAATTGTTGTTTGAATGAGTATTTTATTAAAAACATCCCAAAAAGTCTTAGAACAAGCAGAAAATTTCTACAGAAAACAAACATCACAGCCCTACAGCTCCTAACCAGGACAGAAAACATTACTGCAGCTCAAACAAAACAAAAGAAACAAGAGGTTTGTTCCGCAACTTTTTCCTTAATTTGTTGAATCGGTAAGTTGAGTGGGGGAAGATAAAAGCAGTCAGAAATACAGTCATTACTCGCAACTTGTCATCTTAATCTACAATAAAGTTAGTTAAAAATTATCAGATGCTCTAGAAGTATTAGTTTATGAAATATTTTTAGTAGCATTTTATAGCCAAAAAAAATAATAATAAGCTTTTTTATATTTTTTTTATAAAAATTGTATTAAAATTTTCTAAAAATAATCAGTAAAGGTCCTAAAACACCCATTAACGTAACCTATAAAGTTATACAGTGAAACCATAATCTGTATGAGGTGAAAATGGCCAAATACCACCCTTTCATAAAATTTGTAGCAAAAAAACACTATTTTGGAACTAAATGAGAATCTACCACTTTTTCTAGTACTTCAGTTTGGTGAACTCGAGTTCCCTATTTTCTATTCTAACGTGGCACTGGCTGACATGGCATTTGGGCATTAAAAAATGCCACTTCGTACTTGAGTTTTCTGGACTTGAGTACTGTATTATAGTACCTGAGTCCAATAAACTCGGGTATCAATCTGTATTGGCCCTAATTTCTTGAGTGCAAAATCATGCCCATTGATACTTGAGTCCATGAAACTCGAGTACTGTGTTAGTAGTACCCGAGTCCATTAAACTCGGGTATCAATCTGTATGTAGCCCCAATTTCTAGAGTGTAAAAATCATGCACTTAAAATCTTTAAGTCCATTTGATTTTTTACGTCCATTTGCATGAAGTTCTCGCTTATTGTTGTACTCTTAAAATCTTTACATCCATTTGATTTTTTAGTGAACATTTTTTTTGTTTGATAAGTTGATTTTGGTGAATGAAGCCAGAACTTCATGCAAATGGGTTGAATCTGCTCGATGGACAAGAGTCACAAGACACTACCAAAACCCATGAAACAATGCACAAGGTTTCCTCCATAACTAAAGATGGCTTATATTGAAACAATCAAAGCGACCACCATTTTAACAATTGCAGATTTGCAACAAACAATTTCAAAGTTGGTACAACTAACTTCAAATTAATACTAAAAGATATAAAAGTTATTTGTAGCAAAATTCTTAAATCCATCGATTGAACTTGGCATGATACAATTATTTGTGAACAACATTATCAATTTGTAGTAAATTTTTGGGCCTTCTTAGCACCTGTGCTAGACTCTTAATTCTTAGTCACTACTCACTAGTGTTGTGTCTTGAAATATTTAGTAGCCACTGTCTTGAATCCAGCATCCATTTTTCCTTATTTCACAAAACTCAGCTAGTATTTGATAAGTATACAACCTACCAAAATAACCTACAAAAATAATTAATATTGTTCACAGTAATATATTATGTTTCCATTTTTATTTTTCTGAAGAAGCTAATTAAATTCATAGAAAAGAAAATGGCACATAGCTAGTATATGATAATTATACAAGAGAAACCCCTTTAAAAAAGTATACAAGAGAAACCAAAAAAAAAAAAAAAAAAAAAAAAATTCAGCTTCTAAAGCTTGAACTTACCAAAAGAGACCCCAAAAAGGAAAGAAAGAAAATAAAACAACTAGACTAGATATCCAAGTGAACAAAAAAGAGCATGACACCATGCACTAGATGTTTCACTTTAAATTTTCCACATAAAGCAGTCCACCTACTCCTTGCTATGACCTATATTGGCTTGCAGGAAAGTCTCTGAGCAGAATTTGAAATAAAAGTGCTATCAAGTAATGAAACATCATGTTTAGAAAAAAAAAAATCAAAATACAAATCAATTTGAATCATTACAGAGGATTAATCCTGGGACATAAAAATCAAATATTAAAATGATGGACAGTTGATATTTTGAATGCTTAACTTAAATTAAAGTAGCATATGCCGTCAAGACTAGCTTACTTATTGTACAGCTACACAACAGCTCTATCAAGAATTACCAGGAAATGTACTATTGCTATACAACTAATGACACAGGACAACCAGAACAAAACTGAAACAACAATAAAATAAAGAGATATGACCTAGGAGTCAACACTTAGGCCTTGCTTGGAGTTAGCACCAAGCAGGGAAACCACTAGGAGTCAGCACCTAGGGTGGACTTGGAGTCAGCACTTAGGGTGAACCTGGAGTTAGCACTGGACCAAGGAAAGACCAAACGGCCATTTTTTTCATTAATAAAAAAATCAACTATCTCCTCAAGGAGTACAATAAGTTGCTTATAAAGGATTACTAAACCCTAGTTCTAATTGGTTAGGAAACCTTAATTGCCTTAATACGAAAATAACCTTGCTTCCAAATTAAAATATTAATAGCCTAATAAACTACTAGGACCTAAAACATAAAAACTACAATTGACTTGCAAACATAAATAATACTAAATAAAAATCTTCTTGCGTCTCCCACATCATTCTCCTCTGGTTGGAGAAAACTCGACCTCAAGTTTTAAAACATTGAAGGATTAGGATGATGACAAATAACACTTGCTTCAAGTCTGAAACCACCTTAAGGAACACAAGGAAAAGAAAAACCTTGAATTCCACCACATCAAACTCATTTGGAGTAACAAAATCAATGTGTGGAATCAATATAATCTCTTCTTGAGTCTTATGAACCATAGGAAGTACTGTGGTTTTAACCTCTTCGACTTTACCAAGATGTAGATCTTCAAGGACTGTAGAGGGTTGATAAGAAGCACATTCAACAACTTCAACTTTCACATCATGTGCACCCTCAAGCTTACTGGGTAGTTTTTGAGGGGGTGCCATTATCTTTTCTAGCTGGGCATTAATCCTAGTGATTATTTGCTCCCCCAATGTCCACAAAATAGGTGAAACATTCTGATTTGCCTTTCTTACAATAGCAAAAAGTGAACTAAGAAGATCCAAGGAAATGTCTTCACTTTCATTTATGACCATACTCATAATTGTTTCCATGGCTGAAAGTACAGCAGGTGGATGGTTGGATCTAGTCATCTTCAAGAAACTTTGAAACATCTCAACAACCAATGCATCACACTCAAGATCCAACGTCACCAAGCATAACTTGACCTTTGCAATGGTATCAAGAATTGAAGTCACCTTCTTATAAGAGCGAATAGACACATGAGACATAAGTTCACATGCTGCCGCAATCAATTGAAATATTTCCTTCATTTGCTCATCCTTATATGGGGCATCTGGTGCTGTTATTCTTGTAATCTCAATAATGCAAGATATAATTGAAACCTTCACATCCATTTCATCATGTCTCAAAAGTTTATTATTGATCAGAGCCTTTACCAAGGGAAAAAGTGCACCTCGCACTGATTTGGATGGTACTTGCTCCATGTATGCTAACAAATTTTCAACTTCATCAAGAAGAGTAAGGAGGTCATCAATGGAGGAAGGAGGGTTAAGAAGTCTATTCCCAGCCTCCTTAAGCTGCTTCTCACGTTCACTATGAAAGGAAGTCATTTTTTTTTTGTATACATGCAAAGAATATATTGACAATATTTCAAACCAGCAAATTAAACCAAAAGAAAGAAACTTCAAACCCAAAGTGGCGTGGCCTATTTAGGGCTGATGGGTTGGCTTTGTAAGTGAACTCACGTGTCTGCCTTGTCCTGAGGTGACTAATAAACACAAACAGCAAAACTTCAAATTGCAATATAGGTTATGTAGACTTAGGTGAGGCTCGTGCGAGAACAGTACTGAGCTTTGGTCAGATTTGCATCAAAGTTTGGTTCGGCAGTGGCACACGAGATGTAGGGCTTCTGGCGGTGCAACATTGAGAAGGATCAGGATTGGGGCTTGCGGGTCGACGGAGATGGTTTGGCGTTGATTGGAACAAGTGAGCAGATGGCGGTCTGAAGGCTAGATCGTCGTCGTGGTGGCGCTAGACAATGAAATTGGAAGTCATCGGTGTGATAGGGACGCTGTTGGTGATGGAGGCTAGTGGCGGCGCTGACTTCTTGTGGATCTGAATTGGTGTTTGATGGGATGAGAAACACGACAATGGTGTTTGCTTTGATACCAAAACTGACGCAGGATAACCAGAACAAAACTGAAACAACAATAAAATATAGGGATATGACCTACAAGTCAGCACTTAGGCCTTGCTTGGAGTTAGTACCAAGCGGGGAAACCACTAGGAGTCAGGACTAGGGTGGACCTAGAATTAGCACTAGACTAAGGAAAGACCAAACATCCATTTTTTTCATTTATCAAAAAATCAACTATCTCCTCAAGGAGTACAATAGATTGCTTATAAAGGATTACTAAACTCTAGTTCTAATTGGCTAGGAAATCCTAATTGCCTTATTACGAAAAAAACCTTGCTTCCAAATTAAAATATTAATTGCCTAATAAACTACTAGGACCTAAAACATAAAAAATACAATTGACTTGCAAACATAAATAATACTAAATAAAAATCTTCTTGCGTCTCCTGCATCAACTAAAATACAGCAAAAGAAGCCCCTACACATTTCTGCATTACACCTACTGCATGTATGAATGAAAAGTAAATATGTGGCAAATTTGGCATATCTACTGCAACTTCAATAATGAATTGTGAAAGCAAAATAAAGAATTGAAAGGAGATTGTTAAGAGTCCATAAAGAAAATACCATAATCACTTATAAGCAACCTCACTCAAAAGCTTAGAACACTTTTTTTAACAATTAATGCATAAGTTTCTTTCCATACAAACAACAGTAAATTAAGATTTAAAAACCGATCATATCATAGTAATGTTTAGAACAAGTCAGAAGTTAGAACTTCTATGATTAGCATTTAAAAAATGGAAAAATTTTACATACTAGTATATTGATGAAAAGTATTACATCTCGTAACAATGCTTTTAGAATACAAAAAAGGAAACAGTTGATGAAATCCCATCAGAACCCTATAATTGATAGATTTTGCAAGCTTGAAGGACTAGACAAAGAAAATTCTCTTGGTACAAAATTTGATGGTTGATTCTCAGAAGGTGAATGCTGAAAAAGGCCAAAGTTAATTAAGCACATTAATGAGGACTGAGAAGTGTAAAACAAAAGGCAACAAACTATAGGTGACAGATAGAAGCACTAGTAAGAAATTTAATGAGAAAGAAAATTACTAAGAGCAAATTACCTCTCTTGGGGACTCCAAAGAAGGAAGAGTTGAGATTCGTTGGAGATAAAATGCATTGTTTAATTTTAAGTGAACCAATGAGGAACATTGCCTAATAGACAAAGAAAGGAGTAGCTTTAATATCATGAGTTTTATATCCCAAACCTACCAACCACTATGAGTATAAAATACAGTGTTAACTTTGTGAGGCCACAAAGGTCCATATTTCATCATCCATTACTAATGTGTAATATCAAAAAGGAAAATCATTTCTAGGAGTTTGTCATGAGCAGTAAGCAGACAGGCAATAATTCTTTGCACTAAACAGAAGCAGAAAAACCATGCATCATTAACACAATGTTTAAATAATTAATTTCAAGTTGTTTGTGCCAAAGGTGAATTCTATTTTGGCTTTTGCATACATAAGTATGAAATATACTAAACGTGAACAGATCTTGCTTTCTTGTGTAAAAGTCTTTTCTTGGCAAAATTTAAAGCAAAGAATATGCTTAATAATTCATTGAGAAAAAAACATAAATCAAAGACTATTATTTATTTATTTATTTTCCTTCTAATGCTCCAAATGGCAACGCTAATGACTTTTTGTATGCATCCTATAGGGAAAGTAGCTTATAGTATAAATGTCATATTTGGTCCTTAAAATTTTATCCAATTTTTCTTAAGTTTTAAAAATACATAATTGAATGGCATATATCATGCATTTTGATCTAATGGCATATATCATGCATTTTGTTTCAAGTTGCATTTAGAAGGATGCCATGGTTCAAACTTAGCGTACCTAGTCCGCGAGACCACCACTTGTCAGTACATCATTCCGCTTAGAGCATGTTATTCGGTTATGCCTCTCTTGGTCACACAACCCGTATTGCACCTTCCTCCCCCCCTCCTTCCATGGTGTGGTTCTCGGCCGTTTCCCGCTCTTGTCCATCTCATTCCTGATTCGTGTTGAGATAGGGCGACCTTTCTCTTGGATCAATCGAGGGTTAGGGAGGACCCTTCGAGTTTCTTTAGGATCCAGCCATGATAATCTATCTTTCAACGCAGGGAAAACTGGAGTATAGCTCCAGAACAGTGCGTCCACACTATAGCATGGGCAAAAAGTGTTATTTGTGTTATAGTTTATTGGCAAATTTAAAAGAAAGAGAATTTCATTAGGGTAAAGTGAAGCCATTTGTTTTGGATGTGTTTATGCCTAGTAGGTAAACAGAGTCATGGCATTAAAATGGGCAAGGTGTCTAAACTACGAGCATGATCTTTGAAATTGGTATGGCGGTTCACAATTAGAAGTTGAAAGTATTATGCATCTTTTAATCGGTATTATGTAATCCAAATACACATCTTTTACTTGAACATCTAAGGGCTATCATGCATTTGGTGACAACATCAATCAGGGGATAATTCACTTCAAATACATATACTTTCTTCTTCTTCTTCTTCTTTTTATTTATTTATTTTTAATTATAAACATATTTGATTGAAATTCGCAATAATATATATTTAATGCAGCCTTCACTGATTTCATAAAAAAAAAAAAAAAAATTAAACTTTAGAATGTTAAGTAGATTACAACATATTCAGCTAATAGAAATAGAATACATTATCATACAAGATAAAACATTTTCACCCCTAAATAAATAAATGAGAAAGCCACAAGTTTTAGATAGAAGAAATTTCTAAAATGAAAGTCTCTCTACATTATTAAAATCAACCCTCACCGTCACTTTAATAGTCCAAGCATCCTACTCATTATTCAACAACATCAAGCCCCAAAAAAATTTAGGCTCAGCTATGGATCCTCCATATATTCTAAGCAACCTACTCAGTCTCACAAATCAAATATGGCCTCAATGAGAATGCTAACTGTGTCCTACAATGACTAATTGCTCAATAACACATGAAAATGTTCATTAAAAAAAAAAATTTCAAAAATTACACCACAAATACCCACAAATACCGACATATACCGACAAATAACCCTAACCCCCCAATGCTCAAACAAATATTGAGATAAGGAGACATACCTTGTGATTCCAAACTGAAGATGCAGATCGAGAGTGAGAGTACAGAGCGTGAGCAAGAGGGAGAGTATAGAGCGAGACCGAGACTAAGAGGGAGACCGAGAGCAAGAAGGAGACTAAGAATGAGAGCAAGAGCGAGATTGAGAGTGTGGGAGAGTTAGAGTGAGATGATAGCGAGATTGAGAGAGTGAGAGGGAGATTGAGAAAGTGAGAGTGATGAGAGAGTAAGATTGAGTGGGAGAGAGGGAGATTCAGAGAGTTTAAGTTTGGGTAACAGTGAACTCAAGTACCAGACTATACAGATTCAGAGAGTGTACTTGTAATACAGATTGATATCCGAGTTTAGTGGACTTGGGTACCATACTATATAGTACTCGAGCCCAAAAAACTCGAGTACGAAGTGGCATTTTTTAATCCCCAAATGCCATGTTAGCCAATGCCATGGTGGAATAAAAAATAGGGAACTCGAGTTTAGTAAACTCGAGTACTAGAAAAAGTGGTAGATCCCCATTTAGTTCCGAAATAGTGCTTTTTTGCCACAAATTTTATAAAATGGTGGTATTTGGCCATTTTCACCATCTGTATGACCCTTCACGAAAGGTCTGGCCAAAATGGTAAAAGATAGATGTCAAGATCTTCATCTTCCCACATCGCCAAAGACTATTGCTTTTGGCACAATTTATTGTCCAAAAGGCTGTTATTCTTTACTAGACCTCATGCACGTTTAAAACATGCACGACCACGACATGATTAAACATGAGATTCAATAGTGTCCACTGTCCCAAGTGGAATGCACCTTTAGACAATTTTTGCTTCCAAACCTGATCAAAGACTAGTCCTATATTATATGTCCCATGTTCACTTCCCAACCCATGAAATAAAGCTCCGATTCTCATCACGAGAAATCTCCTTTGTGGATTCTTAAATTGTTTTTTCTTCCTTAAATTTGCGTACTCAAATTACATCAAACATTCAGAACCTCACATACAAAGATTTAAAAAGAAAAAAAAGAAAAAGAAAAAAAAGAAAAAGAAAAAAAGAGAGGAACAAAATAAAAGGGCATATGTTTTTAATGAAGTTTGGTAGTGGCCAATGTTGAGCCAATCTAAGTTTCTACCCTCCATCTCTGAAATAAAATCAACTAACGAATTGCAAAGCTTGCATTTTGGTGAGTAGAACTCAATCACTGTAGCCTCTTTCCCAGTTGCCATGGTTGAAGCAAATGCTATTTGCTCTGCCTTTGCTTTCTCTTCAGAAGTCAAGTTCAACTTTCTCGACTTCAAACTCTTACTTTGGTTGGTTCCAGCATCAAATTGGATGAGTTTATCGGAACTGAGCGATGGATAAGAGGATTTTGAAATGGAGGTTACGAGATTGAGAGCAACAAACCCAAGATTTTACAAGGACTTGAATATCCAAGGACCGTCAAACGTGCAGAGATTAGGACTTTTAGGATTTTGTTAGGTGTTCCACGGCCATTTCAGGAAAAATCGTTAAATTACCGAATTTTCCAAAAATTTAAGCTATTGGGATATGGTAAATTTAATTATTTAACCACATATTTCTAACACTCCCCGTTACGTGTGGGCCGAAACTACCTTTTAATAGGTGAGGTCTAACACGTGAGAATTTAAATGAAAGGTAAAGTGATGGAGATAAGGATCGAATTAAGGATGACAATTTTGCCCCGTCCTGCTTATCCCGCCCCTCCTCGCTTCTCCCTGCTTCTCCCCGCAAAGGTGGTGGGACAGGGACGGGGCAAGATTTTAGCCCCGCACCACGGGGTGAGGTGGGGATGGGTTTAGACTTTTTAGACCCACCCCGCCCCGCATTGCTAAGGGTTATAATTGTAAATTTTTCATACCCTAAAACTCTACTATTTAAACAAACATTTCAATATTAGCTTATTTTATTCTACCCAATGTGGTTCTTTACCTTTATTTTGTTTTGTACTACAAGATTTTATTTTTTATTTTTTTTATTTTTTTGTTGTGATTGTCTTGTTAAACGCTTGGATGTATTATTCAATTTTTTCTAAAAATTGATTTGATTTGATGAGATAAATTACTTGTAATTTTAAATATATTTTTATTAATGAAATAGGTTTTATTAAAAAAAATTATACTAGTTGTAGGGAAAATTAACAAAAAGTAGAGTTTTTCGAGGTAGGGCAGGACTTCGCGAGGCCCCAAGGGGCGGGGATGGGGTGAGAAAGTTTTCTCTGTTATGTGGGACAGGGCGGGGCGGGGATAGAACAAGACAAAACCATGCGGGACGGGAATAAAGACCTCATCCTTTGGCCTCGTCCCGCTCCATTGCCATCCCTAAATCAAACTCAAAATCTCATACTTTGATACCATGTAAATTTCTAGAAAACCCTCCCTCTAAACAGAACTCTGGTGTTATTGATTGATGAAAAATGAATCCCATAAACGAAAGCAACATAACTACTTCTATATATACCCATCGAAACTAGCAAAAAAGAAATAACTAACTCCCACTTTGGAGGGAAAAACGGTTACAAGAAAAATCCTATCTATTTGACCACGTACTCATTAACTAGCGAATCAATAACTGCCTCTTAGCTCCCCTATCCACGTGGCATAGCTTCTTCAAATGAGTCGATAATTGTTCACATGGACGGCTCCACTTGGAGCCTAGGAGGTTCAAATGAACCCCCTGTTGGCCACACAAAATATATATATATATATATATATATTTGACCTCCCTAAAATAAAATTTTGAACACCTTGATCATGGAATTTTTTTTAAGCCCAGCTAAAATAAGTTTGAATATGATCCTCTTAACAATATCTTAGTATTTTTAAATACTACAAAAAAAAAAAAAAAAAAAAAAAAAACTCAATAACAAACCAATTTGATTTAAAATCTGGGAAAAAAATTAATAAGTCTGATGGATTAATGAAAGATCAATGGATGAATGATTACTTGGCTGTGTATATTAAAAAAGATGTAGCTCATAGGATTGATAATGAAGAAATCATTTAACAATTTCAATATATGAAACATCATAGAAAGCAATTGTAAAACTTTATGTATTTCAGTTTGTGTTTTTTTTTTTTTTTTTTTTTTTTTTTTTTTTTTTTTTTGTGATGTTGATATATTCAAGTTTTCATTTGTTTTAAATTTTGTATAATTCTGTCTCTGCTGTGATGGCTTGATCATTGCTTCTTCCTTCAATTGTATCTCTATGCTTGCTCTGGTCCTGAGTACACTCCTTATTTTAAAGATTGTTTGGAAGAAGGACCCATTTTCTCTACTTTTCCTTTTTCAGATTGACGGACCTTTAGGACTCTTCATCTGTTGCCCAAATAGACTACCGAAACGAAGAATACAGTAAGGGGAGAATGGTCTGCATGGAACAAGGAAGATGCCATTAACAAAGCTGCCTCAAGACTATGAAATGACACAATCATCTGTGTCTCCAGTGAGATTGATTATCTTAGAATTGGTTATCATCTTTTGACTCTAAATTTATCATTCAAGGCCCTTAATCAAGCAGTATCGTTAAAGTCCAAACCGATTAATTCAATAAACAAGGCCTTTTGGATGGACCTCCAAACTTCCTTATAACCATCTCTTATATTATATGCATAGGACACTATAAGTCATTGATAATACAGACACACCTAATAGTTCTACTAATGAGCTTCTTTTTTGCTTCAATGAATATGGAATACCAAAACTGACTAAAAGCCTATAAATTTCCATAAACAACTGAAGCCCAGCCCACTACTAGATGTGTTCCAAGTTCCAACTAAAATGTCCCAATCAATTGTTGGAGCATGTGTGTTTCAAACTCTTAAACTATGCTTGTGTCCCACATTGGTTAGAGATGTGTTCTCATGTAGGTTTATAAACCATTGCACCACTAAAGTGTTAGCTTGAAAGATAATGGGCTAAGGGTTAGAGTTGGGCTTGGGTTGGGTTTAAGCTTGTCAATATCTCTCTTGTTCCTCTTTCCTTTTCCCTTTCTTTTCCTTTTAGCCCATTTTGGTTTTGCCTGTTGGGCATTAAACAGCAGCCTGTTGGGGCATTTAATGTTCAATCCGTTGGGCATCAAATTTGCACAATAACCGTTAGAGGCCTAGTCCTCTAGTTAGCCCACTTGTCTTACATGTTGGCATATATAAAACCCTACAACTCATACTATTCAAGTCATTTTTTTTTTTCTCATCTTCTCCAGTCGTATCCCTCTATTTTGCTCTGGTTTTTTTGTTGCACAGAAAAATTTCAGCTTCAATATTTTTTAAGGAAAGGAAAGGCAAGTAAGGTTGTTCCTAGTTCTTCTTGTTTGAGTGTATGATCAACCTGAAGAAATTACTATAGTCTAATCTTGGGGGGTTGTTCGGCCAAGAGAGCCATTCACACTGATTTCTACTCCGGGTGACATGAATCAACTTTTAAAGACAACGCATTTTGCGTGATTCTATAGTTTGTGAGATCTTTCTAACTCTATCTATTTATTTTTGTCATTGCTAATTTTTTTAGGGTTTGTATTGTTGAATCAAAATTTGTTTATTTAGCCATATCTTCCAACAATTTTAAAGGTTGATATTTGTGTTTTAAAAATGAATAAACAAGTTGTTAATTCTCTTAGGGTCCGTTTGGTTGGAGGAGTGGAAAAGTGGAAGGATGGAAATTATCAGAGCTTGTGATTTGTTTCTCACTCCTTTGATTAGTATACTTTGATTATTGTCTTGATTAGTATCTCTGTGATTTACAGTCGCCACAATATGTGGATCCTCTGAATAAATCACATCAGAACACTGGATTTGATAATCAAGTAGAACACTAAGGAGGTTGTTCTTAAAAGTTTTAAAGAACCTTGTTTTCCATTGTAACCTTGTGGACGTTTCAACCTGTGTTGGTGTTTAGTCTTATCTGGTCTTTGGTAAACTGTTCTTTCTAAAAGAAACTATTGTGGCAAATACACCCTTCGAAATCACTGATACAACTAGCCCTGCCTTTGATCTTTCCCTCCGTAAATCCACTGCAAATAGGCTAGACTACCTGTATAAAATCTCTCACATACCTGAAGATAGTACGATCCCTATTACTGATTTCCCTATTGTAAATCTTTATATTGTATTTGATAAACCCCAAACTTCTTTCAAACAATCCATAAAAAAAATTTTAGGTCCTTCTCGTCCTTCTACTGTAAAAGAATATGTCCAGGCCTCTAAGTTTGATCAGTTTAATACTCCAGCAAGTGAAACAGAAAACTTTATCACTCTTGCCCTTCCCAGAGAGTTTGTAATTCCATGGCAAAAATAAGGGTACACCCATCTTCACTTTGGGGTAGTAAAACTGGCACTAACCTTCCACGGAAGAAAGGGACTTCCTATAGCTTCTAGAATCTCACTCCTTGATTCTAGATTCTTAGAATATCAAAATGCAGTCATAGGAATTGTTCAAACCACTCTCAATGCGGGAACAGTTTTTGTCACCCTTTTCCCAACTTCAATATGTCCCTCAAAGATCCTCACCTTTGTGATGCTCTTAAAGTACAAGTTCAGATTACAGGTGCTTCTCATGTGCAAGACACATTTGCTGCCACACTTCATTATCAGCTGGCCTATAGACTCCAGAATCATGCTTTTGATATGGCAGTACCAAACCTAGCCCAGTCCAATGATGCTCTACTGATTCAGGTTGATCCAGGGATAACACCAATGTGTACGTTTGTTCCGAGACAGCTTAATAGGGAACAGATGACTTCCATTTTCCCAGAGTCATGGATTACAAGATATGAGATGCTGCATCAAGCAACTAAGCCAATTTAGTCAAATGAACCTTTCTTTATCAGGAAAGCAAATGGTGAAGTGGAGACAAGATTTTTAAAAGATTCTCAAGACAAGAAGGATGTAACAATTTTTCCAACCCAAATTGCAATGTTCCAACTAGTTTCATATATTGGCATGAATGGTCTTAAAATTAAGGCCTTTGGTGAAGATGGAAAGCCTTGTTACAAAGGAAAATCACCTTCTGGTCACATATGGTGGGATGTTTGCAATTGTGCTGACTGCCAAGAAGATGAAGCTTTTGAAGAAGACTATTCAAAAAGAAAGAAGAAATCTTCTCAGCAAAAACTCAAAGAAAGATACGAAGCAGGAGATCCAGAAGTTGACCTCCTTGGAGAACCTTCTGGAAAATTTGACTATTATATTCTCTATCCTAGAACCAAAAAGCAACCCTTACCTTTTCCCTCCCCATGCAAAGAAAAGCATAACCAAAACCAGAAGCTTCCATTAATCCCATACTACTAGAAAGTTCTCCCTCAATTATCAGGATGTCAACCCCTTCCTGTTGGCCAAACCCACAAACAAAAGCCTTTATCATGCTGCATGTTTGACCAAGCCTCACCTTCCTACTCACAAAATTTTCCTCCATTAGAAAGCTTTGATCATCCCCAAACCAACACCAAACATATCTGGAAAATCAAAAACCCTGTTGGCATTAATCCAGATGGAACCAAGAAGCAAGTTTCCTCAACAGAAGCAACTTTAAACTGGCAAGCAGAAAATGCTGTGGCTCAAAACCAAGTTCTTTCAAAGATCCTAAACAATCAATAAAAGATGGCTGAGGTAGTTACTCATACCTTTTCATCCTCAAATTCCCTTATTGAGGACTTGAAGAAGAAAATCAAAGCAGTTGACCAAGAATTGGCCACTATTACATCTACAGTTCGAGACTTATCTGTTTCTTTCCCTCTTATTGGTCAAAAAGAAAAAGAAAGGAGACAGTTGTTGCTTTAACTCCAATCCATGGAAGGATCACAGAAGGATAATCCTCAGACTCCTCCGATACATGTCCTTATGTCTTTTCAACCCCGCCAATCTTTATATAAAGACCTGTCTATACCATTAACCTCTCCATTTTCTCCAATCTCTCCCTACCAAAATCTTCAACTGTTAGCCATAACACATTCAGACCATAATCCTTTTAAGCCAAGTGGAATTTTCCCTACTATGACTTATAAGGTTCCATTTTAGCCTAAGGCTCAAATCAAACCACAAAATGAACCTTTTCTTACCAAAAAAGACAAAGAGCCATTATACCAAACCCCCGATCCAATTGTAGGTGCCTCTTCAAAGCCTCCAGACATGAATATGTTGGCTGTAGACCTAGACCCTCCAAACCCAATTTCATCATTTCTCAAAACCCTCACCCTTAATGATTCAATAGAACCCTTGGTACTTCCTGTAATTGAGGACTTTGAATTGGATTTGTTTGATCTTGGTTTAGAGGAGGTGTTTATGACGAATACAGAACCAAAGGTGGAAGAAGAAGATGATGTCCTTCGACCCAAATAGCCCTCACCTCCACCACCACCAATATTTCCTCCACCACCTTTTATCCCAGAATACCAAACAAGATTGACCTATTCATCAACCACTGATTCTAAACACTTGTTTACTCTTGACAATGTCCCTCCTTCTAGATGGCATGAAGAGATTTTTAACATGTACTCTTGGTGCATAGCAGAACTCTAAGCTTTAAATGCCACTGTTCCTCAGATTATTGCCAAATTTGTTGCAAGGATTACAGGAAGATTAAGAGAATGGTGGATTAATTTAGGAGAATACAGGCAAAGATAGGCAGCTCAATACAATACACTAGAAGACTTTTTCACGGTGGTCCATAATGAATTCCTTGGCTCTGTGACTCATTACACAGAGGTAGCACGAGAAGAATTTTTATTGATGAAATGTTGCTCATTTGAAAGAAAAGATCTGGAAAAACATTTTGACAGAATGTCAAGGAGGTACTACTCTTTTAATGGCATGGATGATGTCAATTCCAAGCACACTTTTCTCAATTCCCTTCCAGAACCGTTGGGAGATGAAACTTTTCGAATGATGAATCTCCAAAAAATAACGTTGCAGCAGGCCTCCTTGGGAGAAATTTACCAGCATGTGCTTATTACCTTAGAAAAACTCTGTAATCAAAGGAAGTTTCTTTCAGAAATTGGCAAGATTCATAGCAAACTCAAGGATAATTGTAAAAGGAAAGACTTGCAGATTAAATGCTATGACAAGAATTGTGCCTGTTCAACAAAAAAAAGAGCTGATTTTAAAAAATATTCTTAGAAGAAAAAGCACTATCCAAGCCAAAAGAAGAAATCCTTCAGAAAGAAAAAATGGAAATTCCTTAGAAGAAAGCAGTTCAAAGGAAAAACTTCAAAAGTCTGTTTCGTATGCAGAAGACCTGGCCACTTTGCAAAAAACTGTCCAAGAAAAGAAAAGGCAGCAAAACTTCTAGAGCAAGCATAGATTCATGCAGAGGATACTCCTTTCTCAGACGTAGAATCACTCTTTTCACTGGATGACGACTATTCCCCTCAAGCTTTAGCAGTCATGGCCTATTCTACATCTGAAGAAGATTCAAATCTAGATAGTGAAGAAGATTCAGACCCATAAATGCAAACCATCTATACATCCCAACCCATCATAGCCCCCTTAACCAGTCCCACACCCATAACCTAAGTAAATATCCTCCTTGATACATATGCCAGACCTATTCCAGTAATAGCCTTGTTTGACACAGGAGCAGTAGTAACAATTCTCCATCCCAAAATATTACCCAAAGAATGCTGGCTACCCCATCACCAGATGTTCAGAGTAGCAAATATATCTGTAAAATTCTAGTTCAAAATAAAGACATAGATAATTTTCATTGAGTAAATACCACATGTAAAGGTAATGTCCAACATTCCAATTGGTTTTCCAAAAGGCAAAAGGGGTCTTCCATGGTTGGTCTATGTCAGGGAAAATAGCAAGAAAATGACACTGGTGCTTTTTGAGGTATTCATGAAGGGCTCTAATGATTCTTTTGGATCTGGCTTCAAGTATCAAGGTTTTTATTTGGTCTTTTATTTCTGGAGGGAGGGTTTCTATCATGGTAAGGATATCATTAGGGTTTTTCCGGGGAGGGTTTAAGGATGAGGATGAGGATGGATCAGTAATAGGATATACACACAAGGGTGGAGGAATAATAGTGGTATTAAGGGCTGGAGGTTTTCTGGACAAGTAGTCAGTAATAAGATTATCTTTGCCTTTAATGTGTTTTACTTGAAAAGACTATTGTGAAAATCAGTTTGACTATCTGAGTAACTGAAGGTGTGGGAGCATTTTTCTTTTGAACTAGAGCATACTGGGAAAGGAAAATATATCCATTTCTACTAAAAAAGTATGCCCAAGGAGGTGGAACTGGAATTTTTCAATCCCATGTTTGACTACTAGAATTTGTTTGAAAGTGGAATGGTAATGGAGTTTTGAAGTTTTGAATGCACCACTTTTATATCTACAAATGCTTCTTTTGCCATTAACCTCTTCAAAGAGAGCTGCTGCCCAATATTCATCACTTACAACTGTCTGCAGTATCCTTTTCCCTGATCCTGGAATCTGCAAAGGAGGAAGCTTTTCTGCTAATTTTTTCAACTGTTGCACTGCTTCTGTATGAACAGAATTCCATTATGGAGGTGATTTCTTCAGTAATTGAGCAAGACAATTCCTGTATTTGGACACTTTTGGGATAAAATCTGCCATGTAATTGACAATTCCAAGGAACTGTTGTATCTGCTTGGCATTTGTAAGCTTGTCAGGAAATTCACGAAGGGAGACAGCTATGTGAGGTTGTAAAGTATACTTTTCATCTGAAATGTTAACTCCCAAGAAGTCTATAGAAGACTGCCCTATGACCATTTTCTTCTCTGAAAGCATTATCCCTTAAGATTTTACCAAATTATAAAATTCAGTAAGTAACCTTTCATGGGACTCTTCATCTTTTGAGAATAAGAGAATATCATCCGCATAAATCAATGCATTAGTCAAGAGAGGTTGAAACAATGTTACCATCGCTTTCTGGAATTAGGATGGAGCATTTTTAAGGCCAAAAGGCATGACAGTCCATTGATAATAGTGGTCTGGGATGCAGAATGCCGTCTTGTATCTTTCTTCTAGGTGAATTCCTAATTGCCAAAATCCTACTTTAAGATCAAACTTTGAGAAAACTATGACATTTGAAAGATATTAGAAAAGAGCACTCTTATTTGGCAAAGGAAATTTGTCATCTACAAGAAAATGATTGAGATCCTGGTAATTGATTACCAATCTAAGTTTTCCTCGTACTTACTCAGCATGCTTATTAACATAAAAGGCTTCACATGCCCATGGAGATGTTGTAGGTTCAATGAGGCCTTCTGAAAGGAGGGTAGATAGTTCTTGTTTGGCTAAGGTTAGGCGTTCCGGGTTCATTGAAGAAGTGCTCTCATTCTCTCAGGTATTTCTCTAGCTCTCGCTCTTTTTTTTTTTTTTTAAACTTGATTCCAGAACAGCCATTGTGTTTGTGAAGAGGGTAGGTGGGAAAGGGCATTTGTGTAAAAATGCCAGAAGTTCACTTTTCTCCCCCATAATTTTCCTCCCGATTTGGGAGGAAGAAAATTGTGGGCCCAGGAGAGAAAATTTGTCCTGGTTTTTCTTCCTTTAGTGTTTTCCTTCGGTTGCCAAACAGTGGAAAACACTGTTTTCCACCCTATTTTCCTCCCTTAGTTTTCCATCCTCCCTAAAATCACTCTAACCAAACGCAATGTTAAGGTCATTTTGGAAATTACAAAGCTTAAGACTTTTGATGGAAATAATTTTAAACATTAGAAAGAAAGGGTTTTGCCCATCTTGGAATTTACCGAAATTGACCGGATTCTTTATGAGCCTAAACCCAAAGAAGATCCTAAAAATATAACAAAGTGGGAAAAAACAAATAAATTATGTGTTCATACTGTTAAGTGTGGTTTATCTAACAAGTTGTTCGATAATTATTGTCATTTTACTTGTGCTAAAGATTTATGGGATGAACTTAATAGTCGTTATGGGTTTGAGGATGAGGGTGCTAAAAAGTTTGTTATGGCTAAATTTATGTCTTTTTAAATGGTTGAGGAAAAAAGTGATTCTAGCCAAATAAAAGATTTTCAAAAATTAGTATCCGACCTAGCTAAAGAGGGTGATGTTTTACCCAAGAGGTTTGTGGCTCATGGCCTAGTGTTTTAGTTGCCGGACTCTTGGAAAGAGTATAACCACTGGTATAGCCACCATAGAACCTATTTGAATCTTCAACAAACTATCGTTGATATTCAAATTGAAGAAATAAATAGGATGTCGAAAAGGTTTCTAGAGTTAAGGAATTTACTTCCAAGGCTAATGTTGTAGAGGGAGGACCCTCTAGACCTCCACAACATAATAAAAAACATGATTTCAAGGGATAAGGAAAATTTCATAATAAAAATGGCCCAAATCCTCAAATCCAAAAGAAAAAGGGTAATTGTTTTATTTGTGGCAAGGTAGGTCATTATGCGGCAACATGTAGGGCGAGGGGCAACTTTAACATCAATAAGAACAACAACAAAGGCTCTATATCAAATAAGACAAATGTGGTGCAAACCGAAGAGATCATTGTGGCGGTGGTATGTGAGGCACACTTGGTGACAAAAGTGAAGGGATGGATAGTTGACTTAGCCTATACAAGAAACATTGGTGCTGAATGTTCAATATGGGTATAAACCACCCTTAAACGTTTAGACCAAAAATTACAAAATATCAATTCGAGCTTAATATCAAACGATTAACGTGCAGAACATGAACATAAACCAAACACAGAATTGATAAACTATCTAAGCCAAATATAAACACATCCACAACAGAAAATAAATGGCAAAGATAAAGAGAAGGAAGATGCAAACACACGGACAACACACGATGTGTTATCGAAGAGGAAACCGAAGCCCTCGGCGTAAAACCTCTCCGCTGCCCTCTAAGTGGTAAATAATCCATTAAAGAATGTAGTTGGGATACATGAACAGCAAAAGACCCCACAAGCCTAATCTATCCAATGTACCTAAGCCCTCCAAGCTACTTGCTCCAATGAGGTTGTGCTGAACCTATTTCTTCTTTAGCTTATCGAATTCCGCTATAAACCATAGCATCAACCAAAAGACATTGGTTCCTTCCTAACTGCTTCCCAAAGCACCAAATAAACCTTTTCACGGATATGGGTATGGTGAGAAAAGGATTTGGTAAAGAACCTCTCGAGGATGTATCAATGAAGAGGAAGAAAGTAGAGGAATTTAAAGAGTCTCTAAGGTAAAGATTGTGGATGAATCAATCTTGTTTTTCTCTAGAGTTTCTCTCACAAAATTCTCTCTGGAAGCTCTCTACATTTTGTGGGTATAAGGGTCTATATATAGTGATGAGTGTTTGGAATGCGAACAGTCAGTTTTTCCCAAATAGGGTGTTTTGGTGGCTTGGCCTCACGACTGGTCTAAGTCGCGAGTTCCAGCCACAAGTTAACGGCCTGGCCAGCTTGGGACTTTTGTCCTGTGGTGCGACAGCTGGCGTGATCCTTCAACTCCCCGAATGCTTCTCACGTGTGCTGTAGTTGGCGGCTTCCAGTCGCGAGTCACCTGCGAGTCCTAGCCGCGAGACTCTGCCTCCTTGCACAAACTTGAGCTTTTCTTCACATCTTTTCACACACTATCCTTACAAGAATCTCACCTAAATACAAGGTTACTAATTGCTAAAATACAAGCAAATTTGGCACGGAATAAAGCCAACAAGATGGTTGATTAAATTCAACCTTACAATCTCCCCCTTTGGCTATTCTGTGACAAAACCCTACAACAAACTCTAGACTTAACGCGTAAGTTGGGAACAGTTGAGCAAAACTCACTCACACCTAACTCTAGATTCTGATAAGCTCTTGAAACTTATGAATAATTATCTCCTGAAACACAACAACTTAACAATATCATTGTATGCAAAAAAACTTGAAATGCATATGGAGCAAGCATAATATGATCAAGCAGAAATGGACTTAAGCAATAAAGCAATAAATCATGGCTTGACCAAAACAGGCAATTACTATACAAAAGTGATCACAATGCTCATTCTCACAAGAAATGAACATCCAGACATGCAAGCTAATAAGCTTATTTGCAAAGCATCATTTGAATGTCTAACACTCAACCAATGCATAAAACATATATGCATCTAGGAACAATCCTACAAGGGCACAAGAGTGAAGTACTACAGAAAAATGCAAGACATTTAACATCAAGCACTTAAACCACAAAGCATAAAGGCTGCATAAGCATGGTACAAACCATATAAGCCTACAAATTGCATGGAAACAAACCCTAAAAGCTTACAAAAGCAACACGAGTACAAAAGTACCATACACATATACTGAATAACATCATATATATAAATAAATACCAAAATTTGAAAACCATCCAAGAGTTATGAGTTTAAGCCAAACATTAACTAAAACCACAGTGTATCAAACCTATAATACCAACAGTAAACCAAAACATAGTATCAAAGCTATAACAACATATGATTATGAAAGCTCCCCCTCAAACAAGCACTCCCCCTCAAGTGCTGCCCCAAAAATTCTCCCCCTTTTTGACCGGAATGGCCAAAAGGTCACTGCTTCTAGTTGGTGTGGATGTTGTCAAATTTAGCTGAAAGTACATCAAGCTGATCCTGCATTGCTGTCATCCAGTCAGTATGCTGATTTTGAACCTCTCTAAGTCCATCAATCCTCTCCAGAGTGATCTGAAATGCATCAGGAGGTGCAGCTGATGAGGTAGAAGCCCTGTTCCTCTTGGCTCTGCTTCTAGATGTGGAAGTCTGTCTTGCAGCCTCTGTTTTAGCTTCCATTGGATCACCTTCTTCTTGGTCAGCCCCTTCCTCATCTACATCACCCAGAAGACGTACCTGTATCCTTATGATGGTTTGCTTGTTAATAGCTGAGGGTGTAGGCAGTAGGCTGAGATCTTGAGGAATTGGAACACCTTTTGCTCTAAAAATCCGCATGAGAAGGCTAGGAAAAACCAGTTTTGCTTGTGAAGTTGTTCTGGTCTCATCCATTATTGTGTCAAATATATGAGAGCTAATATCAATGAATGTTTTCTCCTTGAGTTCCATAAGAAAAATGTCTCTAGCATTGTTGATTGTAGTTAACTTCTTCACTGGATACAGGTTATTCATCATAATGATAGTAAGGCACCTCATGTCAACTGGAAATGCTGTAGTATTGAGACATTTCCCTTCTCTCTGTCCACCAATGCAATTTTGGACAGTTTTTAATGACAAATCCTGTCTTTGTAATTGATGAACTCATACTCCTCTAAACCCTCAAGACCAAGCACCTCATCAATATCATGTGCATCTAGGGTGAACTCATGTCCTCTTACCCACAATCTAGCTCATCCTCTCTAATCTTAACATTAGAGTAAAACTCTCTTATTAGTGGCTCACACACTCCAGGTAAATCACTTAATAGCTTTTCCCAACCTCTACTTTCAAAGCAACCCGGAATGAAGGTGTCCTTTAGATCCCTTAAATCCACAAACCTTTCTTGAATAATGGTTCCCTTCATGAAAGAATCTTTATATCTCTCAAGGTGTTGAATAGACCTGAACAAATTATGGTCCATTTTCAATATTTTGTCAGCTTTCTTAGCAGGAGTCTTCTTCTTTGTAGGTATGGGAGCCATCTGTAAACAAGCAGAAGAGGCCACAATAAGAGCAGAACACAATATGTGGAAATACACATAGATTAGTAACAAGTTAGTTGCAAAGAGAGTAGCAGAGTGTCAAGCCAACACATAGATCAAGCATAGTTGAGCATCAAGAGATGATAACTCAAATTATAGCACAGTAACTAAAAAAAAATTCAATTTGTATTAATGCAGACTGGGACAAGCATAAAACAGATATATAAGGACAATGAAAACCACATTTAGACAAAAGAGAGCATATGTCTTAATGAATATGAAATTTATAAGATAAACCCCCAAGGCAGAAGCACACACATGATACGGTAACATAGAATCAAAGCAATGTTTGCCACACAAACCAAAAACTCATACATTCTGAAATACCCAAAACCACATTCAGAGTAAAACATAGAAAACCCCAAACCTATATACTCAATGGGTATGAAATCTAACAAATATCAAAGCACAGAACAAGACTAGCATAAAGATATTAAATCATGATATCAAAAATATTCAACAACAAAAGAAAACAACCCAATCAACCAAACCCAACATTTTAAGCAAAAACCCATGCTCGAACACAGTATTTCACAGATCACAGTGGCATCTCACAAAACAGGAAAATAAATATCAAATCAGTAAGTATGAAGTGAGACAGAGAAAACCTATACCTTTTTTTTGAAGATTTAAGAAGAAATGATGCAAAAATGGTGGATTTTCGAAGAGATACGCAAAGTGTTTGAATAAGTGAAATGAGGAAGACAATGAACAGTCACAGAATTTTGAGGGAAAAACTGAAAAGTTTTCAAAAACTGACTTTAAAACGCAAAACATGCGTTTTTCGCGACTGGAACAAGTTGCATCCAAGCCGCCAGGGTCAACCACCAAAACACTCAAAAGAGAAAAGTTTGAAAATTTTTCTAAGTGTTTTTCGCGACTGGAAGGTCTACCCGCGAGGGAATCGTGAGATGAGCCGCGAAAATCACTATATGCCTTCGCGACTGGACCTTCCATCCGCGAACAAGTCGCCAAAACTAACCCGCGAGCATGCGACTGGGGCATGTGACTGGGTTAACCCGCGACTGAGTTGCCAAAATAGGGCAAAAGAGATTTTGAAATTTTTGACATTTTTGTAAAAAACAAAACACTTTTCAAAAATAACTAAAAACACTCAAAAATCTTTTTGTGTTTGATCAACAAAGATTGAGTATAGTAAAACACATTTAATCAAGTACAATCACACAAATGAATATGGCATTCATTGAACATATACTTGTGTGATTTTGTGTGGGTATCAGAAATGAGATAGTCTTTAGTCCAATGTGAAGCTTCAATGATCAATTCAAACAAGTCATACACAACTAGCACTAGATAATGTGACCAATCTCAATTACAGAAATATGTATATATGACCTCCCACAAAACTTGATAACATAACTTTGAAGCTTTTCATTTGGCTCTATATGCAACATATCATTTGATCTTTTTGATTAAATACATCTCATTGTAAGATTGATGCCTGAAATTTTTGATATTTCAATTGATGATTTAACCTTTGGCTTTCTGGGCATCAAACATCTTATTTATGGTCGCTTTTCCTTTTTCCTAGTCAAATACTCGTATGTGCGATAGGTTTTTGCAGCTCAATATCTCTTTTCATTTGGAGATTTACATTTGGTGAGCTCTTTTAAGCAAAACATTAAAATAAAGAGTGGGAAGATATATAGGCACAAGTCTATGCATGTCTTAAGATCAACAAAACCATTCACTAATCATTCATGACAAGGTTGAAGATCTATTTACAACAATCACATAGATTTCAAGATTTCTCCCATAATGATATGAGTGTAATAGAGACAAGCTAAGCTCGTGAATGCACAAAGCCATTAGTACAAAGGTACAAGGCAAAACATGCTTTGAGACAAAACTCAACAAAGTCGATCAAACTTTTTGGATTTTCTACTTTTTATGTATTTTTGGATTTTTGACACAAAAGTAAAATGAAGATTGATAAAAAACAGTAATGTAAAAACATTTGACACAAAGACAAGACAAACAAACAGATAATATTTCAAATCAAACTTGCAAGAAGCACACAACCAAGCATATACATAAAGCATGGGAAGTATTAATGCATGGACATGTTGTAATGCTTATTATGCATGAGTACCCTTCATCACCCACACATCACGTGCGTTTGGGGTGATATCCTTGACGGATTAGGTATGAGAGTTAGGACTTTCAAACCTTCATATGAAGCTTTCCAGGCAATTAGTGAAGGCATCGATCATCTTTATTACATCCATCATTCTGGGATCACCGTTTTGACTTCTCGGTTGCTCACCACTCCAAGACCTCTTGTCATTTCTTTTTCCTCGTGACCAAGGAGCGCTTGCATTGTTCAATGCTCTCAACTTCTAGCAATTGGGTTTGGTGTTTCCTTGCAATCTGTAATGGTGACAAACATAATTTGTTCTAGGACCCTGTTGTGGTCTTGGACGAGATCTTCCTCTAGCTTCAAATGTGGCTTCTGATTGATTACAGGACTTATTGAAT
Organism: Quercus gilva; assembly: GCA_023621385.1. Taxonomy (NCBI): domain Eukaryota; kingdom Viridiplantae; phylum Streptophyta; class Magnoliopsida; order Fagales; family Fagaceae; genus Quercus; species Quercus gilva. The sequence continues at coordinate 6,832,941 of CM042474.1, read as the reverse complement.
ACCTGTTGATCAGCTATCTTCGTCTTCCTCTCAACCTTAACTTTCTCAGGAGTAGGCTCTTCTACAACTGTCTCTTTGACCTTTACAAATTTTACTTTTTTGGTGACATTGGTCGATGAGCTACTCCCTCCGGTATAACCCAACCCGGACTTATCTGAGAAACATTTTTGAGATGAAATAACATCTTCCAGCTTCTTTGAGGAGACCCTTTCTATCTTGGCTTGTGCTTGCATTACCTCTTACTCAAGAAATTTTACGTTGGTATAAGCTTCAGATAGCTCACCATTTAGTGTCTCAATCTCATACTTTGCCTTCTTATATTTGACCAGGAGACTCCGGTAATCCTCCTCAGCTTTCCTCATCTTTTTCATAGCCGCCTTTGCCACCTTTGTATATTCTCCCGATCTCTCAAGAAGTAAGGTATAATTCTCTTGAAGACTAGCAGTATTTTTATCCTCTTCAGCATCTGATTTTTCAACAATCCCTAAGGATTCATCATCGTTGTGTTCTCCAAGTTCTTGTACAAGTTGATTCAGGTCCTCTGAGGACTCAACATACTCAATAGCCATAAATGTGGAGTAGTTTCCTTCTCCGTCACAGTTGTCCTTAGAGTCAGAATTTGATGAGTCCGAGTTACTTAGAGTAGTGGCATAGACCTTGCCCTTCGACTTCAAATAGTTGGGATATAACTTTTTGAAGTGTCCATGTCTAATACATTCGAAGCACGTAATTCCCTGTGAAGATTGGGAATCTCTACCCTCTTTTCTTCTGAATTATTTTTTCTCCTTTCTGAAACTCTGAAATTTTCCTTTGTCACCGGATTTCCTACCATTCTTCAGTTTTAGGAACTTCTGGAAATTCTTCACAAGATATGCCACATTTTTATCTACAGCATCTTCATCCAAAGAGTCATGAGATACTACTCTCTCATCAATTGTTTTAAGAGCAAGCGATTTACTCTTCTTCTGTGTGGGCAGTGACAATTCATATGTTTGCAGGGAACCAACCAGCTCTTGAACCTTAATGTCGTCAAGATCCTTGCTCTCTTCAATGGCTGTTACTTTGGCGTGGAAACTTTCTAGCAGTGATCGAAGGATCTTCCTTACTATTCTCGAATCCTCCGTCTTTTCCCCCAAATTGAATTTGCCGACAACTACTTCGTTCAATTTATTGTAAAAAGAGTCAAAGGACTCATCCTCACTCATCTTTAGCTCCTCAAAGCGAGTGGTCAACATCTATAATTTGGTGTCCTTTACTTTCTTAGTCCCTTCATAGGTTGTCTCCAGAATCTCTCATGCTTCCTTAGCAATGGTGATATGTGAAATCCGGTGAAATTCTTCTGGAGAGACACCACAGAAAATAGCATTCAATGCTTTGCTATTTACATTGGCCGCCACAAGAGCAGCCTTATCCCAAGTGGACTTGGCAGCCTCCGGCTGTGTCCAACCCACTTCAACTGCATCCCACATAGCATCATCAATAGAGCACAGAAACGCTCTCATTCGGACCTTCCAAAAAGCATAATTATTACCATAAAAAATGGTGGTACATTAAGAGATTGAGACTTATCCATCTCAACAAAGGGTCAGGGATCGCATTTAGGTAATGAAACTACTAAGAGTGCACCCGCTTTGATATCAATTGAACGTTCAATATGGGTATAAACCACCCTTGAATGTTTAGACCCCAAATTACAAAATATCAATTCGAGCTTAATATCAAACGATTAACGTGCGGAATATGAACATAAGCCAAACACAGAATTGATAAACTATCTAAGCCAAATATGAACACATCCACAATAGAAAATAAATGGCAAAGATAAAGAAAAGGAAGATGCAAACACACGGATAACACACGATGTGTTATCGAAGAGGAAACCGAAGCCCTCAGTGTAAAACCTCTCCGTCGCCCTCCAAGCGGTAAATAATCCATTAAAGAATGTAGTTGGGATATATTAACAGAGGAAGACCCTCCAAGTCTAATCTACCCAATGTACCTAACTGCCTCCCAAAGCACCAAATAAACCTTCTCACGGATGTGGGTATGGTGAGAAAAGGATTTGGTAAAGAGCCTCTCAAGGATGTATCAATGGAGAGGAAGAGAGTAGAGGAATTTGAAGAGTCTAAGGTAAAGATTGTGGATTAATCAATCTTGTTTTTCTTTAGGGTTTCTCTCACAAAATTCTCACTGAAAGCTCTCTGCATTTCGTAGGTATAAGGGTCTATATATAGTGGTGAGTGTTTGGAATGCGAAGAGTCAGTTTTTCCCAAATAGGGTGTTCTGGTGGCTTGGCCTGCGACTGGTCTGAGTCGCAAGTTCCAGCTGCGAGTTAACGACTTGGCCAGCCTGGGACTTTTGTCCTGTAGTGCGACAACTAGCGTGACCTTTCAACTCCCCGCATGCTTTTCACGTGTGCTGCAGTTGGCGGCTTCCAGTCGCGAGTCACCTGCGAGACTCTGCCTCCTTGTACAAACTTGAGCTTTTCTTCACATCTTCTCACACACTACCCTTACAAGAATCTCACCTAAATACATGGTTACTAATTGCTAAAATACAAGCAAATTTGGTACGGAATAAAACCAACAAGATGGTTGATTAAATTCAACCTTACAAGTGCATTCAAAGAGGAGTTTAGTTCCTACACTCCTATGGCAGAAGGCACCGAATGTGTCTACGTTGGGGACAATAGGTCCGTGCCGATAAGCGGTAAAGGAAAGGTACTCTTAAAGTTAACTTCTAATAAAACTCTTTCACTCAATAATGTCCTTCATGTACCTCACTTTCACCATAATCTCATTTCGGTACATTTGCTTGGTAAGGCCAGTATTAAACTTTTATTTGATGGTAGCATAGTTACTGTAACTAAGAATGAAGTCTTTGTTGGTAAGGACTATGATGATGAAGGTATCTTTGTACTTAATGTTGATCAAGTTATTAATGAAAAAGGTTCATCTTCTTGTGCTTACTTAGTTGATTCCATTGATGTTTGGCATGGTAGACTTGGACATGTTAATCTTGGCTATATAAAGAAAATGAAAGAATGTGAAATTTTTAAATCACTAAGTGAAGCTAATATGGACAAATGTGAAATTTGTGCCGAAACTAAAATCACCAAGAAACCTTGTAAATCTATAATAAGAGAAACCGAGCTTCTTGGATTGGTACATAGTGACTTGGGTGACTTAAAACACACCAGGACTAGAGGTGGTAAAAGATTTTATGTGATCTTTGTTGATGACCACTCTAAATTCACTAAACTTTATTTACTAAGCACTAAGGATGAAGCTTTGGAGATGTTTATAAAGTATAAAAGTGAAGTTAAGAACCAAAAGAATAAAATGATTGAAATATTTAGAACCGATAGAGGTGGTGAATATGAGTCTAATCATTTTAAGGAATTTTGTGAACAAAATGGCATAATACATGAGATAACTCCACCTTATTCGCCAAAATCTAATGGAATAGCCGAAAGGAAAAATAGAACTCCTAAAGAGATGATGAATGCGATGCTTGTTAGTTCCGGGCTATCTTCCAACATGTGGGGGGAGGCTATCTTTTCGGCTTGCCATATTCAAAATAAGGTACCTCATAAGAAAACCGGTAAAACTCCTTATGAACTTTGGGAGGGGCATAAGCCTAACTTGGAATACCTCAAAGTGTGGGGGTGCTTGGCCAAGGTCATGCTATCCGAGCCTAAAAGGAGAAAGCTTGGTTCTAAAACATGTGATTGTGTATTTATTGGTTATGCTCGCAATAGTTCATGCTATAGATTTCTTGTCATCAAAAGTGATATATTAGAATCATACACTATTATTGAATCCGAAAATGCCATATTATTTGAGCATCTGTTTCCTTTGAAAAATGAGAAAAAAGTATTGCATAATTCTATTGAAATTTCTAATAACTTTGTAGATGATGTGCAAGAAATAAGAAGGAGCAAGCGAGCTAGGAAGGAAAATGATTACAGTAACAATTTCCTTGCCTATGTTGTTGAAGATGAACGTGTAAGTTACTATGATGCAATTAAATCCGTAGATGCACCTTTTTGGTTGGAAGCAATTAATAATGAATTAGAATCCATTATGTCTAATCATACTTGGGAATTAGTTGATCTTCCACCCAAGGTCAAACCTATTAGTTGCAAATGGGTGTTTAAAAGGAAATTAAAATCGGATGGTACAATTGATAAGTTTAAAGCTCGCTTAGTAGCTAAGGGCTATAAGAAAAAACATAATGTGGATTATTTTGATACTTATTCTCTGGTTACTAGAATTGCATCTGTTAGAATTTTATTTGCCATTGCTTCTATTTACGAACTTGTAGTACATCAAATAGATGATAAAACTGGTTTTGTAAATGGTGATTTAGAAGAAGAAATTTATATGGAGCAACCCGAGAGTTATGTAGTTCTTGGACAAGAACATAAAGTTTGTAAGTTGGTTAAATATTTATATGGTTTAAAACAAACACCTAAACAATGGCATGAAAAATTTGATAATGTTATGCTTACACATGGGTATGTGATCAATGGTGCCGATAAATGCATATATAGCAAGTTTATTAATAATGAAGGTGTTATTATATGTTCATATGTTGATGACTTGCTTATATTTGGAACTAGCCTTGATGTTGTGCATGATGCTAAACACTTTCTTGCCTCTAATTTTGATATGAAAATTTTGGGTGAGGCAAATATAATCTTGGGCATCAAGATCTTTAGGGATAATGATTGCATTACACTATCACAATCTCACTATGCAGAGAAAATTCTTAAAAAGTTTGAACACTTTGATATGTCACCTATGTCTACTCCTTTTGACTCAAAGGTGCACTTGTTTAAAAATTGTGGTGATAGTGTTTCACAAGATAAATATGCACAAATCATTGGTAGTTTAATGTTTTTGACAAACTGTACTAGCCCTAATATTGCATATGTTGTTGGTAGATTGAGTAGATTTACTCATAATCCTAGTATTGAACATTGGGATGCAATATCAAGATTGTTGAGATATTTAAATGGTACTTTTGATTATGGTTTGTCATATTGTGGTTATCTTGCTATATTAGAAGGATATTGTAATGCTAATTAGATCTCTGATACAGATGAGGTAAAGCCCACTAGTGGATATGTGTTCACACTAGCTGGAGGGGCTATCTCTTGGAAATCATCTAAGCAGACTTGCATAGCGAGATCCACCATGGAATCAGAGTTAGTAGCCTTAGAAAAGGCTGGTATGAAGTGGAGTGGCTTAGGAGTTTGTTAATTGATTTACCATTGTATACTAACTCTATTGCCTCTATTTGCATACATTGTAATTGCTAGGCTGCCATAGCACGTGCTAAATACAAAATCTATAATGAGAAAAGTCGACATATCCGATGAAGGCACAATATTGTGAGGCAGCTCATTGATAATGGTGTAATGTCCTTGGACTTTGTGAGGTCAGAAAGGAATTTGGCCGATCCTTTGACCAAGCCATTAGCAAGAAGGCTGGTGAGTGAGACATCGAGGGGGATAGGACTGATACTCAAATTGTGAAACTATGGCCAATGCCCAACCTTTATGATGGGTGATTCCACGTAAGGGGTTAAATGGATAGAGGTTGTTTGTGGTCCATATGGGCACTATCAGTTATTATGTATTTCGCTATCTCATTGAGGAGATTAGTGATGAGTTCATCCCTATGGTGTGAGACAGTGCTAAGTTGTAGATTGTTGGAGGTTGAGCTCTAGCTCTTAATGGATCCATAGTCCCTACCTATTGGGATGGAGTGTACTGCACACACTCTTAATGGATGCCACCTATGTGGGAGTGGAAGTTGTGCCGCCTCCTATGAGACTTGGGTAGGTCTCTAGAGCTCTCATGAAACCCAATAGCGCATGGCCTGTATAAGGCACCAACTCGCTTATGGAACAACCTTGGTAAAGAAAGGTATGTGGGTGGTAAGTTTGGTTATCTAATAGCTAGGTTAAAAGAGTCTAACTCTACCATTGCCTAGTAGTTCCTACTTATTTACCCTAAGTATGGTTAAAACCTTAGGGTACCATATTAATGCATGCCTTCTTGAGTTTATTACCTTTTCTAGTTTAGTGTTTGTAACATGTGGGGGATTGTTAATGTATGTGTGTTTCAAACTCTTAACCTATGCTTGTATCCCACATTGGTTAGAGATGTGTTCTCATGTAGGTTTATAAACCATTGCACCACTTAAGTGTTAGCTTGAAAGATAATGGGCTAAGGGTTAGAGTTAGGCTTGGGTTGGGTTTAGGCTTGTCAATATCTCTCTTGTTCCTCTTTCCTTTTCCCTTTTTTTTTCCTTTTAACCCATTTTGCTTCTGCCCAACGGGCATTAAACAGCAACTCGTTGGGGCATTTAATGTTCAATCCGTCGGGCATCAAATCTGCACAGTAACCGTTAGAGGCCTAGTCCTCTAGTTAGCCCACTTGTCTTACATGTTGGCATATATAAAACCCTACAACTCACACTATTCAAGTCATATTTTTTTTTTTTCTCATCTTCTCCAGCTATATCCCTCTATTTTGCTTTGGGTTTTTTTCTGCACAAAAAAATTTCAGCTTCAATATTTTTTAAGGAAAGGAAAGGCAAGTAAGGTTGTTCCTAATTCTTCTTGCTTGAGTGTATGATCAACTTGAAGAAATTACTATAGTCTAATCTTAGAGGGTTGTTCGGCCAAGAGAGCTATTCACACCGAGTTTTACTCTGGGTGGCACGAATCAACCTTTAAAGACAACATATTTTGCGTGATTCTATAGATTGTGAGATCTTTCTAACTCTATCTATTTATTTTTGTTATTGCTAATTTTTTTAGGGTTTGTATTGTTGAATCAAAACTTGTTTATTTAGCCATATCTTCCAACATTAATAACAAGAACTAAACCCACAACTACAAGAATTTGACCAACAAACAAAAATTACAAAATGATGATGCAATCCGCAATAAATTTCTTTTTTTTTTTTTGCTCTTCCTTTTTTATTATGTGCACAAGAAGAATTAACTAAGAAAAAATTAATCTACAAATCAAGAAGGGAAGAATAGCATGCAGTATTTTGATTCAAAAGGAAATAACACAAACCCAATTTGAAAATCTTCTAAAGAGACAAAATTTCTGCAATTTGACTAATAAACCTTCAAATTTCAAGTACAGAGTTCATGAACTCAGAAACTCCCACAAACCCCAAAAGAATGAATCAACAATTTTTGACTGCCCCTGCTTTTAATCAAACTGACAGACACAATAAAACCCACAATAAATTCAATGAAAAAACTTCAAACAACGTTAAATATACGTACCTTTTTCTGTATGTATGGTTGGCCGCTCAGAAAGACAGGAGGTCTTTTTGGGTTAGCTTAAGGTGGTCTTTGTCTGAGGTTGTTATTTCACTGAAATTGGGGGGTACTTTTGTACTTCAATATTTTAGTCCCTATTCCTGCTATTATGTCGGCCCGCCCAAACCCAACTCAATTGTCTTCACGGGCTCCAGTAAATTGTTGGGCTGGATCTTAACATGGGCTTTGATTATCATTTTCTGTTTTTTTATTTTATTTATTGGGTTGAGCAAGATCATTTTCTGTCTTTGGTTGAAGAAGGGATCTATTGGATCCGCATAAGGATTGTCTCTCTTATATATAACACTATTTAGGACAGCACGTGTAAGGAACGTGCTTGCCATGAAAAGAGAGTAGTAATTAATATCAATTTTAGATTTTTTTTTTTTTTTTTTTTAGAGAGTTTCTACCTATGGCGTCTGCTCCTGATAATTACTCTTTATTATCAGACCAAGACACCAATCAGTTTTTGGTGTAAGCGGGGATTGAACCCCAAATCTCTTATACATTTAATATATACATTATCTCCCTTTGGATAGTACACAATTGTAAAACTCACGTATCGTAAAAAAGATAATACATGAGATCATTATTGTTATATATATATATATATATATAAAATATTTTATTGATAGATGAATCTCATGTTGCTATGCTAGGCAACAACACCCACCCCAAAAAAAACTCGTGTTATTGGTTACTAACTTATTATATATAATCGAGGTAACTAACAGTTCATATGTCTAAATTTTTTTTTTTAAAAAAAAGTTCAACTAGCGATGTTATGAGTCTTATGACTTATGAGAAGGAGAAAATAAAATAAAATAAAAATAAAAAAGGGCCAGTGAATAGTATGTGTTGAATAAACCGAAAACATTGTAGCAGTAAGGATTGGCTCTTTTTCTATATTGATAATGGTAAGATGGAGTAACACATTTTAAGTCGGTCTAGGCTTCAAGACTGTAAGGAAAATTTCTTTTGTTGTAGAAGGTATCTTATGTATCCGCATATGCATTATCTCTTTCATAATCTTAATATAGACTAACACATTTTGAGTCTGTCTAAATAGGGCTGTCCAGGCAAACCCAGAACCCACTGGAACCGACCAACCCGACCAGAACTGACCCGTCACGACCAGACTGACACCTCCGACGGATCAGTGACGGGTCCCAACCTTTAGAACTCGACTCCGGTGGGTCGAGTGGCGGGTTTCGTCCCCAAAAACCTGAGCTACCCGACCCGCACGACAAAACCTCAAAGACAGTCGAAATCCGACGACGATCTGGCGCTTCTCAACTCTGATTCGGCCACGTTTGGCCTTCCTTTACACAGATCTACTTAAATCCTCACTCAGATTTGCTTAAATCCAGCAAAGCTAGCCCAGATCTACTCAACCTCGGCCAAACTTTGGTAAGCCCAACTCTAACTCGGCCAAATCTTAGCCATATTTCCACAAATCTAGCGAGTTATCGGCCAAAACTCGTTAGATTCGGCCAGATATGACGAGATCCGGCCAGATTTCGGCCAAAATTCGGCCATATCGAAAAACCCGAACCGACCGATTCTCACCCGAAAACCGATACGACCCGACCCGGTTGATTTGAAACGTTATTCGGGTTGGTTGTGGCTCGAAATATTCCCTACCCGATAAGGTCGGGTCGAGTCCGGGTTGGGCACAAACCCGACTTGGCCCGACCCGTGGACAGCCCTAGGTCTGAAAATGTGAAAATGAAATGTCTTTAGTTGGATAAAATATCTTATGCATTAAATATATACATTATCTCCTTTTGGATAGTACACAATTGTAAAACTCACGTATTGTAAAAAATATAATACATGAGATCATTATTGTTATATATATATGTGTGTATGTGTGTGTGTGTGTGGAATATTTTATTGATAGATGAATCTCATGTTGCTATGTTAGGCAAGAACACCCTCCCCCAAAAAAAACTCGTGTTATGGGTACAAACAGCCCACCAACCCACATTCAGTTGTTTTTTGATGACCTTGATGTCTGGCTAATCAAAACCTTTCGCAACAAATTCTTTTCCTAAATGGATACTTACCGAAATTGTGATGACTAAATGTGATTGTCAACTCATCAATTGACAATCATGCACTTTCCATCCTGATTGTATAGTCACATATGGCTCTCCTAGTCTCCAAACCTTAGGCCTAAATCTGTAATTTGCATTCAAGCAATAAGGAAATGAGCTAATGAGAAACGAAATAAATTTACAAATTTTAGCGATGTTGGGAGTATGAAAATGTTGAATTGAATCGAAGCCTCGCAATTTTGCTGCTCATACCAAACGAAGTTGAGGGTGAAACATGCATTTTCTAGCCAGTTTGCTTTGAACCATGTTGCCAAAGTTTCCTATATAAAGACACTTTAGCTCATACTCTCTTACCACCATCACATTCTACCTTGGTTTTCTTTCAAGCTCATTAGAGGAATTTGAGAACGAAGATGGCTCGCAGTTGCAGTGTACAAGGATTCATCCTACTCCTGACTGCCTCCTTATTGGCAGTTAGTGAGGCCAACACCATTGTTGTTGGAGGCTCAGAAGGTTGGCGTTTTGGCTTCAACTACACTGATTGGGCTCTCCAAAACAGCCCCTTCTACATAAATGATACATTAGGTGAGCACTAAGTGTCTAACTATGTTTTATAAATATCAGAATAAATTATATCTAGTTACATGATTTTATTTTTTCCGACAATTCAATAGTTGAAAGAGAGAGATTTAAACCCTAAATATCTCATTTGAAAATACTAGGAGGTGTCAACCAATTGAGTTATAAGATTCTAGACCTATTTACGCGAAGTTATGGGATCATTTGTGATATCACATTCATATTATAACATTTTATTATCACTATCAGTCTATTAGGTCTAGTTCTGAAAGTATTGTACACTTGTGTTTTAAGTTTCCCAATTAAATTCAATTACATTGTTGCATTGACTAATACAACATTTACAGTAAAATGTTTTCCCAAGTACAATTGAATTCAAATATGTGAGTTATTAGTCAATACAACCAAATTGTTGGATTTAATTGAAAAACACAAAATACAACATTCTATCTAAATTTGTCCTCTTATTAATACTCTATTTTAAGAATAATTTACAAAATAATAGGAAGTGATGAGGTGAATTTTGCAAATTAATGTGGACTGTTAAGTTGAAACTATCTCTAAAATAAAATTTGTAATAATTTGAATAAGGGATGATGATTGCAAATCAATTTCGAATTCACGTGGTGATAAAAAAATTATAGTATAAGTGTGACCTAGAAATTAACCTCAAAAATATTTATGGATTAACTAAGTGAATTTGTGGTTTTGCATTGTTCCATTTGTTTGCAGTATTCAAATATGTTCCACCAAGCGACACTTCCTTTGCTCCCTCAGTTTATTTACTGCCAGACCTATGGAGCTATATAAAATGTGATTTCAGGAGGGCTAAGTTGTTGGCAAACGCTACACAAGGTAGCGGTGAGGGCTTTGAGATTGTGCTGAAACAGTGGAGGCCTTATTACTTTGCTTCTAGTGGCCACAATGGCTTCCACTGCAGTGCGGGGTTGATGAAGTTCTTTGCTGTTCCATTGTCACAAGGGAATTAGTCATTGTCTCATTCATCACAAATGAAGCCAAGGTTTATGCAATAAATATTGCTATTTACTATTTCAATAAGTCTGGGCACGCAATATCTTTTCGATCATTAAGGTGGTATATAAATCATATATGACAGTGATGTTCTAATCACAACTTGCCACATTAACCGTTGTAACAAAGATAGCATGAATATTTGGAATCCTAGCATTACTTTCTTCTTCTTTTTTTCGGTGATTATTGTAATAAAAAAATCAATCAATTGGGAGGACCATGATTGAATATCAATAAAACTTCTCTATTTCTTTTTCAAGTTATGATACTGCATGATTTATACGAGAAAATGTGACAGAATTGTTGTTTGAATGAGTATTTTATTAAAAGCATCCCAAAAAGTCTTAGAACAAGCAGAAATTTCTACAGAAAACAAACATCACAGCCCTACAGCTCCTAACCAGGACAGAAAACATCACTGCAGCTCAAACAAAACAAAACAAACAAGATGTTTGTTCCACAACTTTTTCCTTAATTTGTTGAATCAGTAGGTTGAGTGGTGGAAGATAAAAGCAGTCAAAGGTACCGTCATTACTAGCAACTTGTCATCTTAATCTACAATAAAGTTAGTTTAAAGTTATCGGATGCTCAAGAATTATTAGTTAATGAAATATTTTTAGAGACATTTTATAGAAAAAATAATAATATTAAACATTTTTTATATTTTTTTTATAAAAATTGTATTAAATTTAAAAAAAAATAATCAGTAAATGTCCTGAAACACCCATTAACGAGACCCAAAAAATTATACAGTAAAACCAGAATCCGTATGAACCTTCCCGAAAGGTCTGGCCAAAATGGTAAAAGACAAAGATGTCAAAATCTTTATCTTCCCACATCGCCAAAGACTATTGCTTTTTGGCACAAGTTATTGTCCAAAAGGCTCTTATTCTTTACTATACCTCATGCACGTTTAAAACATGCACGACCACGACATGATTAAACAAGAGATTCAATAGTGTCCACTGTCCCAAGCGGAATACATCTTTAGACAATTTTTGCTTCCAAACCTGACCAAAGACAAGTTGTCCTATATTATGTCCATGTTCACTTCCCAACCCATGAAATAAAGCTCCGATTCTCATCATGAGAAATCTCCTTTGTGGATTCTTAAATTGTTTTTACTTCCTTAAATCTGTGTACTCAAATTACATCAAAAATTCAGAACCTCATATATAAAGATTTAAAAAGAAAAAATAAAAGGGCATATGTTTTCTATGAAATTTGATAGTGGCAATATATTATCATTATACGCACCTAGCTATCTGCTTTAATAAAGATTTCTCATGCTCCTCTTCTGATTTTTGTAGTAATTGTAAAGATTTACTTTTTCAATATTTTTCAAGTTAGCTTTTTTCTTTTTGTTAATTTATTTGGAGGAAATGAGTGAACGGGAGAGAACTATTAAGTTTAATATCACATTCACTTAAAATAAATAAATACTCCAACTCCCAATGTAGGGTCCAAATTTGGTAGGTCAAGCCCAGGCTTTGCAGATTATGAGCCCAATGAACCCCGAACAATAAATTTGTAGAGAATGGGTGAAACAGCTAGGCTGGTTATAGATTTAGCAACGATTCATTTATGCAAGTCAGGATAAAACGATGTTCAGACTATTATCGAGTGGATCTCCCTTAAATCTGAAGAAGCTTAATATTTATAGAAAAATGAATACAATTTTCTCCCTCCTCTTTTTTCAGAGACCTATTCCCTTTATATATCCTCCTTCCTCCTCATCTTCACCATACACTTGTTCTTCATCCAAGCATTCACTTGAGTACATGTCACATCATACGTTTGCTTTGGTCTGCCGTGAGTGGTAGTAGCTGAGGTTGCACTGTTCAGGTGTCTTCTCCACATAAATGCGGCCAGGAAAGTTACAGCAGTGCATTAAATGCGATGGTAGCGGTTTTTCCTTTTAGATATTTTTATGTTCTTTTCATCCCTAGGCATGCCTAGAGTTTGCTCTTTACCGTGGAATCAGTTGAAAAGGTCGCTTAGGCCTTCAGTATATTTGCTTGATCAAGTTCTCTAATGATCCGATGAGAGGGACCTCTTCAGACCAACAAGATCGTCTTCGGACGTATCCCATCATTCCTTTTCAAGTGCATTTCTACCAAACGGACTCAGCCCTGATCCCTTTTACCTCTTCGGACAAACAGTGATACTCAAATTAGGCCCCAGGCCCAATACGTAGCGTTGAGCTTTCACACCCACACCCAAAATTCCTTAGACAAAAAATAAAAAAATTAGATGTTTCAAGCATTTATTTTCTTTCCACACATACAAAATTTAGTTTAAGACATAATAGGAATCACGTTAAAAAAATGGGTCTCATGTATTTTTCCTCTCTCACTGTATGTGGGTATTAAATAATTGTGAGATCGACATATTGTAAGAGGATAGATATACTATCGGCTGTATAAAATAATTGTTGTTGTTTTTATAATAAATATATTTATAGCCATAGTTTGGATTATAAGAGAGTACAATGAATTTAATAATTCAATTTAATTTTCTTATCCATAAGCAACAACAATGAGAATGTACATTCTAAATTCATTGAATGGTGGCTAACTACCAGTATATGGCCGCATAAACAGCTTATGTTCATGGATACGTTCCATCAAGATCTGCATTGCAGCGAGTTAATAAAAATTTCCTTTTCAATTATTGAGAAGTATATTATATTATATTCATAAAATCGATCAGGATTTTTTTAAAAATTATTATTCATATTTCAGAAAAAGATGATATTTTTCCATGGAGAAGGAATAAATTTTAAATCTCAGTGCAACCCTTATTGCTTAATATACCATCACCATAATTTTTCTAAAAAATAAAATATGGGTAGAGGTAATAATAAACCAACAAATTGTGAAATTTTAATAAGGTGCCCTTTGAAAATATGAGTTCAATTAATCTCATAGGCCCCAGATGCAAACCCAAACAGTGGCACCTCAGATAGACTTTTTTTTTTTTGGGGGGGGGGGGGGGGGGGGGGGGATAGAGGGATGATATTTGAATAGAGGCAAAGTTACAAATACAACAGTTTTCACAATAAATTTACAAATGCCGAGTTGACATATTGTTATTGATTTCTCGTATGAGCACACCAATAACGCTCTTTTCATTATCCATTATTAACTACTAGTTTTCTTTTCAACTAGTTGTGAGTTTTATTGTGACTCTAGAGTCTAAATTTATTAGTTCAATGCATCTATATGATATTTCAAGACCTATACGTTATACCCATCTCACATGCGCGATGAGAATATATAATATAACTTGTGTGAGACTATGAGAGAGTTGAGGGTAAATGATGAAAATAGGGATGATAAAAATTTCTCACCTTACTTAACTCACTTTGTCCTATTATATCTCACATGGGTTTTTCCCGTCTCACGGGTACGGGTTTTGCATGTCCCTTTTCTCTTTCATTTTTATCCCACCAATGATAAAACCACGGATGCAAAATGTCTCTACCCGTAACCTACTTTTATCCTTCATTGGATTTTGCCCTTGAAAAGAGGATGAGGTTGGGACTAGTCACCCATGATCTAATCTTTTCCGATCCTCTTTTCCCTATTTAAAATATAAAAAAGAGTAACTGAAATAATACTAGAATAAAAATACGCTTGTCATATTAAAATTTAAACAAAACTTAGCTATAATTCCTTACATGCATGTACTTTAGATTTTCCAATTAATTGCAATCATATGATTATATTGTCCAATTAGCTGCATAGTTAAAACCTTTTTCTTTCTTTCTTTCTTTCTTTTTTTTTTTTTTTTTTTTTTTTTTTTTTGGAGAAGAAACCCCATAGTTAAATCTAAATCATCCTTAGAAAAGATACGTTGCATTAGTCAATGTAATTAACCATTAATTGGTGAGCCTAAAATATAAAAATTAATGAATTTTATCTAAGTTTTGCTCTAAAAATTTAAAGTCACTTATTGTAATTGAGCAAAAGAGTAAGAGCTAGGATGTTGTCACTTGTTAGTTAATTTTAATTAAAAAAATTTAACCCTTCACCCTAAGAGGGTGTATGTATATTTTAATAAAGCATGATGTAACGTTATCAAGTATAAATCAACCAAGAAAATTTTTATTGACAAAAGAAACTAATTACAACGGCTAAGACTCCAAAAATAGTTTCTTCATTTTATTTTTGTCTCTCTTATTTGATATAATATAAAGTGTTAAAGAAATTCTAACTTTGGTATATACCAGCATATATGTGATGTTGATGGAGGTAATCAATATTCCATCTTATCCTTAACGTTTTTGTTCGAAATCTTATGAGTTTGGATCCGCACATCTTCTTTTGTTTGCCACTCTTTCTTTATTTAGTGATGATGTAAAACCAAAATCGTCAAAGGTTAAAAATAAAAACAAAAGTGAAAGCTACCGTAAAAACTCAGCAAATAAATAAATAAATAAAAGTACTGTGAGGAATATTTCCTTCTTAAAAAATCACCCTTTAAAAACAGTAACCTGCGCACTGATAATATTAAAATCCTGTAATATGGCAATAAGTTATTACTGGTTTAGGCCTGGTTTCCTGGTCACAAAGCAAGATTAGCTTGCATACTGACACGGGACGCTATAATTGGCCCGAAACACCCTTGGAAGTCGTCAATAACAGAAGACCTTAGCAACAAGATAATAAAGTTTAAAACTTCTCTATGTTTTGTTGTCATCCCTTTTTAATCAAATACATAGTTGCAACAGTTCCTTCAATTTATTGGTGACAGCTTGCCATAGCAAGGCAGATAAAATTTGTTGAACACTTTTTTGTTTTTCCCTTTCGATAAGGTTATGGACAATACATTTTTCACTGTATTATGATATTGCCCCATATTATTGAAACAGTGTTTGTGATAAAGCTAGTGAAAATTGAATTATTTTATGTACGCAGAAGAAATCCATAATAATTTTACAAAATATTTATGTTAGCATACTTGTGGTGAACTTTGTGTAAAATGTATCAAATTTGATTCAATTGATGTATAAAATTATTGTGAATGGTAGTTAATATCTAATTTGATTCAAATGATGCAAAATTATTGTGAATTGTTATTGTATCTCAAACTTTATTGATGAAGAATCGAGATAATACTCCCATCACAACAGTTTTTTTTTTTTTTTGGGGAGGATAGAATTTATTGGTGCCATTGTGAAAAATTACATATCCTCAACATTATTGTTATTATTATTATAAGTGGGAAAAGAAGACAGCTATGAGAATTGGCCAATACCATTTACTTCAAGCACTACTCAAAATTTTGTTAAAACACTTTTGTTTGTAGCTGAGGCAATAAAAATAAAATTCATGCTACAATTTGCCTTGTAGACTTTATAACCATTAATTACATTTTAACAAATTCAACCCCAAATTTTACTCCTACCCCAACCACAACAACATGAACCATTACACGATCCTCAAAAAGACAAACATTAATGAAAGCCCGAATTTTCAGACAAGGTTGAGCTCACATAGTCTCTAACCTCTCTAGCAATCACATCCCTCATAACATCCCAAAACCCCGTCGGCAAACTCTCCGACCTCCGCCCCGCCACGCCACCATTCCCACCACCACCACCCCCAATCCCCGGCGGCGCAAGTGTCAAAGCCGTAAATTGCTCATCTTCATCAAAACCATTATTGCAATGCAAAGATCCTGAGGCAAAACCCTCGTTATTAATCAAACTATTCGTACTAATACTACAACCCCCGCCTTCTATCATTTGTTGATCCTTGACCCTTCTCTTAAGCGTGGAGTTCCAGTGGTTTTTCACAGCATTATCGGTCCGACCAGGGAGCAATCGAGCAATGGTGGCCCACCTGTTACCATATTGAGCATGAGCAGCCAAGATGGTCTCGTCCTCAGCTGGAGAAAAGGGTCTGTGCTCCACGTTTGGGCTCAGCTGGTTACACCACCTAAGCCTACACGACTTGCCAGACCGGCCCTTTATGTATCGGCTTATCACAGACCAGTTCCGAGGCCCATATCGTTCAACCAAACGAGTCAAAATCCTATCTTCCTCAGCACTCCAAGGACCTTTGATCTTCTCAGGCCTATTGTGATTTCTTGGTGTTTTGCTAGATAAAGATGAGTCTGAAGAGGAAGAATCAGATGAAGAAGTAGTAGAAGAGGCTTCCATTTTTTTAAAAAGCTAGCAACTTTGATAGAAAGAAAGACACAGAGAAAGGTATTGAATTTGGGATTGTTGAGAATAGCTGGGGCTGTGTACAGAAATGAGGAAAGGAAGAGTTTGGGTTTTATATACACAGACGCAAAGAGAAAGGTGCATGCACTTGTCGGAGGGCTCTAATAGGCTAGAGCTCTTTTGTGCAGAGATGGGGTACTTCCAGGAAATTGGCTTTTGTAGAGTGGGTAGGGGACCTTGGGTTTATAAACTCCATACGCACCCTGTTATTATTTCAGATTTTTTTTTTTTTTTTTCTTTTCTGTGTGAGCCAAAATTTTGTGGCAGTCTGATTCTGCTTTGTCTGGGACTATTAAATTTCCTTTGACGATTTTAGCCCACTAAAGAGAGAGAGAGAGAGAGAGAGAGCGCTTTGGCCATTTGGGCACGGCTCTAGGAAAATGTCATACTGAAGTTTTTGACTATCCTTTTCCTTCTCTCGGTTTATTCAGTTATTTGGAATTTTGGGGCAATACGTTATTTGGTTAAAAAGTTTTGAAAATTTGATGAGAAGAAAAATTATCAAATAATCCAAGTAAGCAAAGCATTGACTTGGTTTTGTGTCGATTTGTTCCGGTGTATTACACGTGATACAGATACGACATATTTTTAAAAATGATTATGTGTTACTCTCGTGTCTCATTCGATACAATGAATCAATCCATGGTAGAAAGTTTTGTTTTACATTATTTGTATAATTATTTGTTGCACATCACAAAAAAAATCGTACATTACTAGACGCCATATGAACATAATACATGTTTGAAAAATGAACATACATCACTCTCATTTGTAGTAATTCCACTACATTCATTGAATGTGAAGCTTTGCTCGACATTATTTGTACAAGCACATCTTATTCAGACAATACAATACATAAAGTTTTGAAAATTAGTAAAAAGAATAAAGGAATAACCATCCAACCCAAGTAAGCAAAATTATTGACTTGTTTTATGTCAATGGCATTACACACAATACAAATACTGACACATGTTTGAAAATGATTACGTCCCTCTTGTTTGTATCCTCCTCAATTCACTGAATGTGAAGCTTTGCTCGGCAGTGCTAGTACAATCACATGTTACATATCAAAGAAAAACAAGTATATGTGGTAGATTTGTTTGCTCACGCTTATTTAAGTAAAAAGCTAGTCTAAGTGAGACTGTCACGAGTCCTGTCACATGCGAATATATAGAAAAAAGAAAAAGAAAAATGGGTACAAATAATTTAGGCCCAAAGGGCACAAGGGTTAAGGGCAAATGTGAGATTTAAAGTGAGGGTGGCCAACTGGAAATAATAATAAAAAAGAATAATTAATAAAAATCATTCTCGTACTCAGAACATTTGGGGAGTACTTATCAGGAGCGTTTAAAACATGACAGGAAAGGCAGAGCTGTTTAACACATCATATAAGAAACGTTTTAAAACGGCATAGGTGGGACCTTAAACTTTTTTGACTAAAAACTTTGCCAAACAATTACAGCTGTAAGAGTCTCTAATCCACGTCCAAAATTTACAAAAGTCACTCAAATCGACGGCCACAATCAACCGTCGGAAAGGAGATCTGTTAAAAAGGTTGGGTCTTAAAAATATTGAAAAAAAATGGAACTTGGTTTTGAAGATGACTTCGACGTCTACCACGTAGGAAGGTCCCACTAACAGGCTGTAAGAATCTCACGTGATTCGAGTTTGAATCCCTTTGACTTTTTTGGGTCCTCTAAGGTACCTAGAGACCACACTCTTCTTCCTAGAGCGTGAGGTTGCAGGACCTCACAGGTTTCACACCCATTATTTTATAGGGTTGGTTGGGTTGTATAATTGCATTCCACATTTTTATTGGGGATGTAAAATGTTTAAACTAATGTCAATTGGGTTTAAAATTATTTTAAATTTACCAACTTGAACCTTAATTATAGTGAGAAATAGGAAAAGAACAAGTATAATGATTTAAAGACTAAATTAGAGTTAGAGACCGCTTAGGTTAGTTTTGAAAAGTTTTAATCTTATCTAGCGTTAATCTAAAACTGAGACGGTAAACTGTGTTCCATGTTTCTGTTTTTTATTTTTTAAGGAAAATTTGGACTTGTCCCTTGTTTACTTTTCTTTAGCTTTTTATATTTTTGTTCTTACCCTACTGATTGGAGATGATACTGTGAACAAATTGTTGGAAGCATTTGCACGCAACTCATGAACATTAATTCATGTGGAAACTGTAATCGAAGTCAAATTAATTGATAGTAGTTCATATTAATGGTTATAGAGGCTTTCAATTTCTAAATTTAATTGTTGATTCAGATGGTGGGCTTTTGTTGAAGAATTTTCGAAGTTAGGGACAATTAGCAGAGTTATTTACAAAACATTTAGGGGTATTTGATACATACACTTAAAAACTAAAAATATGCATTTAAAAATATGTGTAAAAATATGTGTGAGTGAAAAAGTGTGTGAAAATATGTATAATATTGTTTAAAAACTGAAAATATGTGTTTGAGTAAGTATACCAAATAGAACCTAATATTTCTCTGAAAACATGTGTGCTGTTATTTAAGAATTTAAAATTGATTGTTTTACAATTTCAGTTAAGTATTATCTATTAAGTACATTTTTAAAGATTATTTTAATTATAGATGATAGGTCTATTTTGGGATATTTGAAAAATGAGCACCAAAGACTATTACTCCAATTATAGTAGAGTATAGGATGAACTATATAATTTAAACCCAACAAAGACTCCCAAATTATACTATCTTCTTTATAGTATATACCAATTAAAAAGACCAAAAATGTTTATTCTCTTATGACCTTTTTGAAGCTCCTCAATAAAGAATCAAAAGCCAACAAAAACGGATTAGAAAAATCCTACTTTAAAGTCTCAAATATATCAATTTTCAAGAAGAATTACTGAATCTAACAACAAGATGAGAGTATCTATTTCTTATTGAAAGGTGTCGTAATTCTTATTTGGATTACACCATTCATATACCTAATATCAATAATAAAAAAATTCTTCCAATTGTTTTTTAGCTTTATCAAATAAATTTGGGTAAATTAAAAATTACACCCCTAAAGTTTGAAGGTGATTGGATTTTACATCCTGAAATTTTAAAATTTAGATTTTACCCCCTAATGTTTGGGAGTGTTTGGATTTTACACTCCGATGTTTCAAAATTTGAATTTTACCCCTATATTTTAGGGGTGATTGAATTTTACTTCCCAAAGTTTGAGAGTGTTTGAATTTTAAACCCTAAAGTTTCAGAATTTGAGAATGTAAAATTCAAATACTCTCTAACTTTAAGGGGTAAAATCCAAAGTTTGAAACCTCAGGGTGTAAAATCCAAACACCCCAAACTTCAAGGAGTAAAATCCAAAGTTTGAAACTTCAGAGTATAAAATCCAAACACCCTCAAACTTCAGAGGTGTAATTTGCAATTTACCCAATAAATTTTGATAATTTTTTTTATTTTGTTTCAATTAAATTATTCATTACTACCGTAAAGGACCATTGAACCACATTCCTATTAGGCAAAATGATAGCTTCCCAAGTGTTAGAGCTCGGGGGTTGAGGGAGATCTTGGCTTCTAGTTCCACGAAGCACTTTGCAATAGATAAACAACAACAACAACTCCTATTACTATTACTACTACTACTACTACTACCACTACCAACAACGACAACTACTACTACTACTACCACCACCACCACCACCACCACCAACAACAACAACAACAACAACTACTACTACTACTATTATTATTGTACGGGGTAGATCTTAAAACTAGGCCCAACCCACTAAGAGTGGGCTAGGGCAAAGGCCCAATACAACTAATTTGTAGAGATGGGTAGTCAAGGCCAACACTTTGATTCCTAAGAACTACGGATTGATAATTAAAGAATTGGGCTTTGCAAGAATGACAATACTTGATAGAAATATAACAAGAAAAGAAAGCTTCTTATTTAATTCTTTCCTTGGGCTGGCCGAGGGACAGTTGTTCTTAAAAAATACAATTCTCGGTATTACACGAGTCTTTTTCTCTCTCTGTTTTTCTATTTCTCTCTCTAAACTTTGTCCGGTCCCCCTTCAAGAATGATCTTCCTTCCTATTTTTAGTCGTTTGAATTGCATTACAGCCTTCCTCTTGGAGGGCTGTTGATCTCTCTTTGGATGCTTGTTACATCATTGCCTTACAGGTGGTAGAGTAGATTATAGATTGTGAAGTCACCGTTTAGGAGTCATTCTGTCATTAATGAGGTAGAGAGAGTTGTTGTAGGACATTTAATACGGATGGAAGATTTATCTAGAAATTTCCTTTCTCTTTTGTCTATGCATCATCATGGTCCTTCTCAGCGTTTCAAACTCAACTCTTGTGGCCTTCCTCCTGTCTCTCGAGGAGCAGTTGTTCCTTGGAATCCTCGGGCAGGCCGTAACCCTCGACTTTCCTGGTCTGCCAAGTACTTAGGTTGTTTGGATTGGACTGAGCCTGAACTGATGAACAGTTAGACCCAATTATATCTCAAGTGGGTCATGTTGATAGTTTCTTCTCTTCAAGCTTCTTCTCCCACAATTATTATTTTAAAAAGCATTGAAAATAAAAGCTGGAGTTTTTTTTTTTTTTTTTTTTTCAGACAAGAAAATAGAATCTTGCATTTTTTTTTTTTTTTTAGAGAAAATATAAGCTTGATTGATTGGTCTTTCGTGGCACTAATAATGTGAGCTAGCTTGATCTTGATCATGTCTTGGAGCTTGTAACCACGCGCTATATTATAAGTTGTGGGAGTTGCATTCATGTAATATGAACGGAGAGTGGTATCATCATTGCATCCTAGCCGCCCACGTGGCTTTATTAATGGGATTTTGGAGCCTTATGGTGTCTCACTGATGGAACGTTAGCAAGAAGCAGTTGGGCAGTTGATATTACAGCTGGCGGCAAATCCTAACTCACCGACTTATTTCAGAGTTTTGAAGGCACACTGAAAGGACAGGGCGTGCCATGCTCATAGTCACACACTTCAATTCTCTTTAGACACAAAATTTTGTCGCCCACAATTTGTTCTTTTATCAAAAAAGGGTCCGGCTAATAGGTGCTTAACTATTTATTTTAGAAAAATTATTTTGAAAAATTAAAAAAATTATCAAAATAGTAAATTATTTTTTCGTTTTTTCATAATTTTTTTAAAAATAAATTATTAATATATATCTTAATATCAAAATTTACAAGTGAATTACATTATAATTACATATAGACCACCACTTGAACTTCAGTAAAAACAATTAAATTATTTTCGGATCTACATTTTATCACACTCTTTTCTTTGCAACAACTTTTATATTTATTAATTTGTGACTGAATTATATATGGGTTAAACTACTTATTTGGTCACCGTCCTTTACACTATATTTCAATTTAATCTCTAATATTTTAATTGTGTTAGTTTGGTTCTTAACCTTTCAGTACCATGTCAATTTAGTCTTTGTCATTATCTCATAAATAAAAATTGCTGACGTGGCAAATAACTAAAATAAAAAAATTAGTTTATTATTACATTAACAAAAACTAATTTTTTATATTCGTCATTTGCCACGTCAACAATTTTCATTTAAGAGATAACAGCATTGACTAAATTGATACGACACTGAAAAGTTAGAGATCAAATTGACACAAATGTTAGTGATTAAATTGAAATATAGTTTAAAAGATAAAGACCAAATACGTAGTTTACCCTAACATATATCACTTACATATGAATCACCAATGACAAGTATGTGTTTGGCAACAAATTAAAAGCCAAATCTTTTTTTAGTACAGATTTTTAAAAACTCACTTTTAAAAAAAATTATTTTTTCTCACTTTTGCTAAGTATAAATATACTTTATTACACATTCAGTAATAAATAGTTCCCAAAAAAAAAAATGCACCTAATTTATTTAAATTTTTATTGAAAGTATGTTAAAATATATTTATATTTAAAAAAAAAAAAATTTGTACATAAAAGTTAAAAACTAAAAACTAAGTTTATAGCCGAGTCAAACAAATGCGTAGGGTGTAGTGAAATGCAATTCAATTATTTCTACTTGATGCATGAAGAAGTTGTGACAAAATATATGTGCAAAACGTGGTACTATACTTTTGGGTTTTGGCATAAACTTGGACACAAATTGTTCTCTGCAAGCAGTTGTACTGTGGGACCTGAAATTGGACTATATATATAAAAGATCTTTTCCTTCTGATAAATTAGATTGGGGCCACTTGATGAGTAGCTATCAGGTGGGACCCACAGTGTTCCCTTCCAACCCGATTGCCGGTTGGTCTGGTCTCACTGCTTCGCCGAGCCCATGCCGCGTGTGAACCGGTGCTTTGTCGTTCTCGTTATGGGTCAAACTATTGGTTAATGTTTGTTGAATTATTATTTGTTTTCTTTTGCATGTTTTTTATTTGCCTCTTGATTGTTTGTTTTCTTATGTACTTATTTTCCCTCTTGTTAATTTGATAACCAAGAGAATTCACGTCCATCCAAAATATGAATTTCTTTTGCGAGTGCGTGTTTCCCACTTAAAGTAATCTTGAAGGGTTTTTTTAGAATTTATATAAGATTTTTTTGAACATTCTTTTGTTTGATTGTAAAATTAGAAATAGTTTAGTCATAGTGGGAAAGTGAAGTCGTGAGGGAATGTAAAACATCAGAAAAGAGAAAGATAACCAACAAAGAAGGAAATTTATATGTGCGTGAATTTTTGAATTCGCACTTTTATGAGAATGTTGTTTATTTCCTAATAGACTCTGAAAATTTGTTTTAATTTAAAAATACTCTCTTGCCATCTTTTATTTATTTTTTTATTTTTTTATATAAGATAGAATTTCTACTTTAGCCTAATCTAAGTGTATATGTATGTGAAGCTCCCTCTTAGAGACTTGAACTCCGGCCTTTACCTCCCACACCCCACAAGCACTTGTACTTGTAGAGTAACTACTGTACCAAGGGTGTGTAGTGATTTTGCTATTTAAAAGGATAATTATTGAGTACTCGGTCCGTTTGGATTGAGGGAGAGGGAGGGGGAGTAGAGTAGATTTAGTACAAAATTAGCTTATTTTTAACCTATTATACTCTACTCCCCTCCACTCCCCTTGCTTCCCCCCTCCATCCAAACAGGCCATTAGAGTACTATAAATATGTACTCTCTTCTTTCACATAACTGTGGATTCCACTAATTAAATTTATGGTATGATCCACAATTTATGTGAGGTAAGGAAGTACACATTTATAGTACTCCTAGAGTATTCAATAATTTTCCCTAAAACATATCTGTTTTCTAATCCAACATCTTTCTTCTATATCTTTGATCTTAGTAATACCCACAATAAAAGGATAGTTTGATTTGTATGATTGTATCTGCTATTTGGAGACGATTTAAAATTTGAAGTGTACATTTAGTACAATTCATTTTAATTTTTTTAATGTTTATAGTATTAAAATATAATTGTACCTAGAATAAAGTGTTGCTTAAAAATAAATTATTTTGATTAACAAGACATGATGTTTCATAACCATTAAATACAATAATTTAAAATAATTATTATGTTCATGTATCACAATTGTGTTACTTGGAAATGTTAAATTATCATTTAAGGAGATATGATTTGATTCATTACCCATATTATTTTTCTTATTAATTATTTGAAGGAATCTACATAAAAGTGATGGATAATTCATTTGGCATTTTGTTTATAAACCTAAGGGTATTTTGAGAATTATTTTTAATCCTACATGATTTCAAGGAAAAGAGTATTTATTGTCTCTATAATTTAAAATTGATTAAAAAATATCCTTTACGTCATTTAATGAATGGAAACAGTTGATTTGATCAACAAAATTCATCTACATGATAGGCTCCACGCCATCAAAGTGATTTCGATTTCATGAATTCCACTCGTAATGTTAGTATTTTCTATCCATCATATATCAATAAGGATATTTTTGAAATATTTTTAAAGTGTATGTATGATTTAAAAACAAAAATCAAAGACCGTGGATCAAATTTATAATTTAACCATGATTTTATTTTTATCACCTTCCCCATACGGCCTTTTGAATAAAGGAACCAAATCAACAAGGAAATGTAGTGGTTGGCTAAAAAAGCTACTCCTATGATCTTACAATAGGCATACTTGGCTGCAAGATTAATTAAGCCACGAGATGAGTTCCATATCTCCGTTAATCAAAGAGTACATTTCTAAAAGAATGTTGGTAACTTGTGGCACTTGAAGAGTGTAGTTTAATATTTGGATTGGGTGTGAGGCTGTGAGCTATAGTCGGAATCAGATTGGGTCCAAATGCCGCGTATATTAGGGGATAGAGTTTTGTGGGATAAGGAGGTTTTAACTTTATTTGTACTATATGTATTATATAGTCTTACTATATTGTTAAACTTAATGAGTCCCTTTATATTTTTATTAAAGAAAAACAATGAATTAATGCTATTCACAACAAATTGTCTATAAGGTTTGAAATTAGGACACATTGTTGACTGATGTGTGAAATGAAAATTATCATGTTAGGAGATTCGAAACCATTCTGTCTTATCTTCAATTGCAATTCTTCAAAAATTATTGCATTTTATTGAGATGCATCTTCTCTGCATATAGAAACAAACACCATATTTATTGAAGTTGAAGATACAGCCTGGATTTAAGAAGAAGCTTCCTCAAACGTTTCAAGTTTCAACTCTCAAGTATTTTTCTTTTACTTTTTATTTATTTTTATTTTTATTTTTTATATTTTGACTAATTTTCGAATACTAAAGAAATATTCAAATATCATATGCATATCCACACGGTTTGAGAATGAGGACACGGTGGTGAGCTACATGAATCTTTAAAAGTGGTCAGTCCAATATTCTTGCTTTGTATTTTACGACTGACGTGTCTATTGCCAAGAGCTTATCTTTTCAAGACTCAAGGTACCGATCCAAGCCATTGTGTAAACAACTGATTGATGTCAATGTGTGACCATGCGTGTTGTAAAGTTTCAACTTTCAAAGAGCTGTCCCGAGCTCTCGCTTTCAAGACGGGGGAAAAAGACTTAACTGGACTGTAGTAGGTTCAGTGTGGGAATATAATCTATTCTCTTGGGTGTGCGCGTTTGCCATCTCACACACACCATGTAATTACTCCTTATATATAGAGAGGAACGTGGATGTAATCCTAAGATGTTGAATAGAAATTTTGAACCTAATATTTCATGAGACCTTAAAACTATTAGACCGATTCCTTGAAATTAATTGCTTAATTTGTGATGGTATAAATGGTTTGCCCAAAAGTCTATCCTATTCAATTCCTGGTTACTTCCTCCATTTGTTGGCCAACCAATGCATAATTTAAATTTAGTTGAAAAAATATGTGGGTATTAGTTATGAACTTATGGCAAATTTCGACTGTGACACGTTAGAGAGGTGGTGTCCGTAAACAAAGTTAGAGTCTAAATACACAACATATTTTACGATCTTTTCACAATTCATGGAGGTGGTAAATTGCGATAAGTGGTAATATGAGTCCACCGTATCATCATTTATTCATCTACTAATTGAAACTTTGCAAGTTGCAACCTCCACAAGTTTTGAAAAAGTAATGTGTACATAGATTTACTCGGAACCATTAGCGCATTACTTATTTTACTTTTGTTATAAGACATGAGAAGTAGAACCATATTTTTTCTTATCCAGGTATACAGCTTGATCTTTTATTCATGTTTCTAGATTATTAAACTACTTAGCCCCCACAATGTTGCGAAGTAGACTTTTGCTTGTATTTTCTATGCACCAATTCCCATGTCCTCTTTCTCCAGCTGGCTCTTTGACCATGAGGATAGAGATGGTCCTGGCCAGAAGTTTCTTTTGGTTTTGGCCCTTTTGGGTAGCCAAACTGCTTTCACTTTTTCAGGAAAAGAAGAAGAAGAAGTTGAACCACGTCTATCACCAAACAGAGCACAAAATCAACAGGTGCATAAGTTTACCTTGCGTGTAATTTGGGCTTCACGAAATATGGACTTGAGTTGTCCACAGCTTTGGAAATTCAAGAAGTTTATAATGTTCAAAGCGAGCTGGGTCCAAATCTGGACTTGGGTTGTCCACAGCTTTGGAAATTCTAGAAGTTTATAATGTTTTTAGCCTAGCTGCTTTAGAGTTGTATTGCTCCTATTCTAATAAGGCCTTTTACAATGTGTTCGAACTCCAAACATACAATGAGAAAACAACAGTGGGAATAAACTGATAGTCATGTAGTAATGTAGGCTACGTTTAGGACTAGCAAATATCTCCTACAATAGTGTCTTTATATTGATAATTATCTTGGGCATCAAATATATACATTATTTCTCTTATAATATGTGAGCTCTACAATCATCCATTAATAGAATCCTACAGGTTTGTTGAGCTCATATACTGTAAGAGAGATAATAAATGTATTCAATGCGTAAATATATTCTATTTCTCTTAAAACGTAGATTTCAAGTCTCACTTCTCAAAAGTAATAGAGATAGGATATATCTCCTATGCTCATTCCATGTCACAGGCCGTAGGGTTTAATGCTTAGTTCCATACTTCAATTGTGGTTGTAGACTTGTAGTGGCCCGCTAGGGCCACTACTAGTGAGAGCTTAATATGCTGGATTTGGTGTCCATTTAATGGGCTTTTTGAGCCCTGGCTTTTTTAGGTCCACTACGAACAAGGACATCGTTAACAAAACCATTAATTTGATCTTCTTCTTGTTTTTCCGATAGTCAATTTACAAATTTTATGTTTGGGTTGATTCCACATTTCGTTCAAAGTGCTCACATCCGTTCTTGCAGGTGCTGTAATGTATTTGTATGTATGTGTTTGTAGGTGTTCTGAGATGGCCGAGATGGGGATGGTAAAGCAGGGCGGAGCTAAATGTATGAGTGGGGTGCCAAAAATTTTAAAAATATTTTAATACTATATATAAATATTTAACATTTTAATTATTAGTCTATAAAAATGAAACTGGGCCCTCCCAAATATTTGACTTGGTCCAATGTTCTTAAAAAAATGGTCCAATTGGTCTAGTAGTTATAGAAAATGATTTTTTTTTTCTCACATTCATTTTTTATTGTAAAATATGTTCTTGTGTCTGTTAAAGTTTTGGACTATTCATGTGTTTGAATACTTCATTAGTTCAATTAAAATTTTTTGACTCACTTTGGTAGACAATTTGATAACATATATTAAAAATGAAAGGTGCGGTTTCTGACATGTGTCAATCTTCGGACATATGTCATGATCGTAGCAGGTCTAGTCTCACAGGACACTGGACAAAAGCTGCACCCAAAAATGAAAACTTTAAGAATTCACTTTTAATATCCACTCTTATATGTGTGTATAAATTTTTGTGTTTGTGCATGTTTATGGAAGTTTGTATAACCTAATAAATTAATATCATAAATTGGCCTCCCAAACAAAAATTTTTGACTATGCCCTTGTGATTAAGAGAGTGAGATTTGGGATTTGGACATTTTTTTATGTAACCAAAT